>CM059436.1:54424873-55057019 GCA_030390025.1 Squalus acanthias
TAGTTGTGTGTCTGGTGTCTGATTCTGATAGTTGTGTGTCTGGTGTCTGATTCTGATAGTTGTGTGACTGGTGTCTGATTCTAATAGTTGTGTGACTGGTGTCTGATTCTTATAGTTGTGTGACTGGTGTCTGATTCTGATAGTTGTGTGACTGGTGTCTGATTCTGATAGTTGCGTGACTGGTGTCTATTTGATAGTTGTGTGACTGGTGTCTGATTCTGATAGTTGAGTGACTGGTGTCTGATTCTAATAGTTGTGTGTCTGGTGTCTGATTCTGATAGTTGTGTGTCTGGTGTCTGATTCTGATAGTTGTGTGTCTGGGGTCTGATTCAGAAAGTTGTGTGACTGGTGTCTGATATTGATAGTTGTGTGTCTGGTGTCTGATTCTGATAGTTGTCTGTCTGGGGTCTGATTCTAATAGTTGTGTGACTGGTGTCTGATTCTGATAGTTGTGTGACTGGTGTCTGATTCTGATAGTTGTGTGTCCGGTGTCTGATTCTAATAGTTGTGTGACTGGGGTCTGATTCTACTAGTTGTGTGTCTGGTGTCTGATTCTGATAGTTGTGTGACTGGTCTGATTCTAATAGTTGTGTGACTGGTGTCTGATTCTAATAGTTGTGTGACTGGTGTCTGATTCTGATAGTTGTGTAACTGGGTCTGATTCTGATAGTTGTGTGTCTGGTGTCTGATTCTGATAGTTGTGTGTCTGGTGTCTGATTCTGATAGTTGTGTGTCTGGTGTCTGATTCTGATAGTTGTGTGACTGGTGTCTAATTCTGATAGTTGTGTGTCTGGTGTCTGATATAATAGTTGTGTGTCTGGTGTCTGATTCTGATAGTTGTGTGTCTGGTGTCTGATTCTGATAGTTGTGTGTCTGGTGTCTGATTCTGATAGTTGTGTGTCTGGTGTCTGATTCTGATAGTTGTGTGACTGGTGTCTGATTCTGATAGTTGTGTGACTGGTGTCTGATTCTGATAGTTTGTGTCCTGGTGTCTGATTCTGATAGTTGTGTGACTGGTGTCTGATTCTGATAGTTGTGTGACTGGTGTCTAATTCTGATAGTTGTGTGTCTGGTGTCTAATTCTGATAGTTGCGTGACTGGTGTCTGATTCTAATAGTTGTGTGACTGGTGTCTGATTCTGATAGTTGTGTGTCTGGTGTCTAATTCTGATAGTTGTGTGACTGGTGTCTGATTCTAATAGTTGTGTGCCTGGTGTCTGATTCTGATAGTTGTGTGTCTGGTGTCTGATTCTGATAGTTGTGTGTCTGGGGTCTGATTCAGAAAGTTGTGTGACTGGTGTCTGATATTGATAGTTGTGTGTCTGGTGTCTGATTCTGATAGTTGTCTGTCTGGGGTCTGATTCTAATAGTTGTGTGACTGGTGTCTGATTCTGATAGTTGTGTGACTGGTGTCTGATTCTGATAGTTGTGTGTCCTGGTGTCTGATTCTGATAGCTGTGTGTCTGGTGTCTGATTCTGACTAGTTGTGTGCTCTGTGTCTGATTCTGATAGTTGTGTGACTGGTGTCTGATTCTGATAGTTGTGTGACTGGTGTCTGATTCTGATAGTTGTGTGACTGGTGTCTGATTCTGATAGTTGTGTGTCTGGTGTCTGATTCTGATAGTTGTGTGTCTGGTGTCTGATTCTGATAGTTGTGTGACTGGTGTCTGATTCTGATAGTTGTGTGACTGGTGTCTGATTGATAGTTGTGTGTCTGGTGTCTGATTCTGATAGTTGTGTGACTGGTGTCTGATTCTGATAGTTGTGTGACTGGTGTCTGATTCTGATAGTTGTGTGTCTGGTGTCTGATTCTGATAGTTGTGTGACTGGTGTCTGATTCTAATAGTTGTGTGACTGGTGTCTGATTCTGATAGTTGTGTGTCTGGTGTCTGATTCTGATAGTTGTGTGACTGGTGTCTGATTCTGATAGTTGTGTGACTGGTGTCTGATTCTGATAGTTGTGTGTCTGGTGTCTGATTCTGATAGTTGTGTGACTGGTGTCTGATTCTGATAGTTGTGTGACTGGTGTCTGATTCTAATAGTTGTGTGACTGGTGTCTGATTCTGATAGTTGTGTGACTGGTGTCTGATTCTGATAGTTGTGTGACTGGTGTCTGATTCTGATAGTTGTGTGTCTGGGGTCTGATTCAGATAGTTGTATGACTGGTGTCTGATTCTGATAGTTGTGTGTCTGGTGTCTGATGCTGATAGTTGTGTGTCTGGTGTCTGATTCTGATAGTTGTGTGTCTGGGACCTGATTCTGATAGTTGTGTGTCTGGTGTCTGATTCTGATAGTTGTGTGACTGGTGTCTGATTCTGATAGTTGTGTGACTGGTGTCTGATTCTGATAGTTGTGTGTCTGGTGTCTGATTCTGATAGGTGTGTGTCTGGTGTCTGATTCTGATAGTTGTGTGACTGGTGTCTGATTCTGATAGTTGTGTGACTGGTGTCTGATTCTGATAGTTGTGTGTCTGGGTGTCTGATTCTGATAGTTGTGTGTCTGGTGTCTGATTCTGATAGTTGTGTGTCTGGTGTCTGATTCTGATAGTTGTGTGTCTGGTGTCTGATTCTGATAGTTGTGTGTCTGGTGTCTGATTCTGATAGTTGTGTGACTGGTGTCTGATTCTGATAGTTGTGTGACTGGTGTCTGATTCTGATAGTTGTGTGACTGGTGTCTGATTCTTATAGTTGTGTGACTGGTGTCTGATTCTGATAGTTGTGTGACTGGTGTCTGATTCTGATAGTTGTGTGACTGGTGTCTGATTCTAATAGTTGTGTGTCCGGTGTCTGATTCTAATAGTTGTGTGACTGGTGTCTGATTCTAATAGTTGTGTGACTGGTGTCTGATTCTGATAGTTGTGTGACTGGTGTCTGATTCTAATAGTTGTGTGTCTGGTGTCTGATTCTAATAGTTGTGTGACTGGTGTCTGATTCTGATAGTTGTGTAACTGGGGTCAGATTCTGATAGTTGTGTGTCTGGTGTCTAATTCTGATTGTTGTGTGACTGGTGTCTGATTCTGATAGTTGTGTGTCTGGTGTCTGATTCTGATAGTTGTGTGACTGGTGTCTGATTCTGATAGTTGTGTGTCTGGTGTCTGATTCTGATAGTTGTGTGTCTGGTGTCTGATTCTGATAGTTGTGTGTCTGGTGTCTGATTCTGATAGTTGTGTGTCTGGTGTCTGATTCTGATAGTTGTGTGTCTGGTGTCTGATTCTAATAGTTGTGTGACTGGTGTCTGATTCTGATAGTTGTGTTTCCGGTGTCTGATTCTGATAGTTGTGTGTCTGGTGTCTGATTCTGATAGTTGTATGTCTGGTGTCTGATTCTGATAGTTGTGTGTCTGGTGTCTGATTCTGATAGTTGTGTGACTGGTGTCTGATTCTGATAGTTGTGTGACTGGTGTCTGATTCTGAATAGTTGTGTGTCTAGGTGTCTGATTCTAATAGTTGTGTGACTGGTGTCTGATTCTAATAGTTGTGTGACTGGTGTCTGATTCTGATAGTTGTTTAAGTGGTGTCAGATTCTGATAGTTGTGTGTCTGGTGTCTAATTCAAATTGTTGTGTGACTGGGGTCTGATTCTGATAGTTGTATGTCTGGTGTCTGATTCTGATAGTTGTGTGACTGGTGTCTGATTCTGATAGTTGTGTGACTGGTGTCTGATTCTGATAGTTGTGTGTCGGTGTCTGATTCTGATAGTTGTGTGTCTGGTGTCTGATTCTGATAGTTGTGTGTCTGGTGTCTGATTCTGATAGTTGTGTGTCTGGTGTCTGATTCTGATAGTTGTGTGTCTGGTGTCTGATTCTGATAGTTGTGTGTCTGGTGTCTGATTCTGATAGTTGTGTGACTGGTGTCTGATTCTGATAGTTGTGTGTCTGGTGTCTGATTCTGATAGTTGTGTGTCTGGTGTCTGATTCTGATAGTTGTGTGACTGGTGTCTGATTCTGATAGTTGTGTGACTGGTGTCTGATTCTGATAGTTGTGACTGGTGTCTGATTCTGATAGTTGTGTGTCTGGTGTCTGATTCTGATAGTTGTGTGTCTGGTGTCTGATTCTGATAGTTGTGTGTCTGGTGTCTGATTCTGATAGTTGTGTGTCTGGTGTCTGATTCTGATAGTTGTGTGTCTGGTGTCTGATTCTGATAGTTGTGTGTCTGGTGTCTGATTCTGATAGTTGTGTGTCTGGTGTCTGATTCTGATAGTTGTGTGTCTGGTGTCTGATTCTGATAGTTGTGTGTCTGGTGTCTGATTCTGATAGTTGTGTGTCTGGTGTCTGATTCTGATAGTTGTGTGTCTGGTGTCTGATTCTGATAGTTGTGTGACTGGTGTCTGATTCTGATAGTTGTGTGTCTGGTGTCTGATTCTGATAGTTGTGTGTCTGGTGTCTGATTCTGATAGTTGTGTGTCTGGTGTCTGATTCTGATAGTTGTGTGACTGGTGTCTGATTCTGATAGTTGTGTGTCTGGTGTCTGATTCTGATAGTTGTGACTGGTGTCTGATTCTGATAGTTGTGTGTCTGGTGTCTGATTCTGATAGTTGTGTGTCTGGTGTCTGATTCTGATAGTTGTGTGTCTGGTGTCTGATTCTGATAGTTGTGTGACTGGTGTCTGATTCTGATAGTTGTGTGACTGGTGTCTGATTCTGATAGTTGTGTGTCTGGTGTCTGATTCTGATAGTTGTGTGTCTGGTGTCTGATTCTGATAGTTGTGTGTCTTTTGTCTGATTCTGATAGTTGTGTGTCTGGTGTCTGATTCTGATAGTTGTGTGACTGGGGTCTGATTCTGATAGTTGTATGTCTGGTGTCTGATTCTGATAGTTGTGTGTCTGGTGTCTGATTCTGATAGTTGTGTGTCTGGTGTCTGATTCTGATAGTTGTGTGTCTGGTGTCTGATTCTGATAGTTGTGTGTCTGGTGTCTGATTCTGATAGTTGTGTGTCTGGTGTCTGATTCTGATAGTTGTGTGTCTGGTGTCTGATTCTGATAGTTGTGTGTCTGGTGTCTGATTCTGATAGTTGTGTGTCTGGTGTCTGATTCTGATAGTTGTGTGTCTGGTGTCTGATTCTGATAGTTGTGTGACTGGTGTCTGATTCTGATAGTTGTGTGTCTGGTGTCTGATTCTGATAGTTGTGTGACTGGTGTCTGATTCTGATAGTTGTGTGTCTGGTGTCTGATTCTGATAGTTGTGTGTCTGGTGTCTGATTCTGATAGTTGTGTGTCTGGTGTCTGATTCTGATAGTTGTGTGACTGGTGTCTGATTCTGATAGTTGTGTGTCTGGTGTCTGATTCTGATAGTTGTGTGTCTGGTGTCTGATTCTGATAGTTGTGTGTCTGGTGTCTGATTCTGATAGTTGTGTGACTGGTGTCTGATTCTGATAGTTGTGTGTCTGGTGTCTGATTCTGATAGTTGTGTGACTGGTGTCTGATTCTGATAGTTGTGTGTCTGGTGTCTGATTCTGATAGTTGTGTGTCTGGTGTCTGATTCTGATAGTTGTGTGTCTGGTGTCTGATTCTGATAGTTGTGTGTCTGGTGTCTGATTCTGATAGTTGTGTGTCTGGTGTCTGATTCTGATAGTTGTGTGTCTGGTGTCTGATTCTGATAGTTGTGTGACTGGTGTCTGATTCTGATAGTTGTGTGTCTGGTGTCTGATTCTGATAGTTGTGTGTCTGGTGTCTGATTCTGATAGTTGTGTGACTGGTGTCTGATTCTGATAGTTGTGTGTCTGGTGTCTGATTCTGATAGTTGTGTGTCTGGTGTCTGATTCTGATAGTTGTGTGTCTGGTGTCTGATTCTGATAGTTGTGTGTCTGGTGTCTGATTCTGATAGTTGTGTGTCTGGTGTCTGATTCTGATAGTTGTGTGTCTGGTGTCTGATTCTGATAGTTGTGTGTCTGGTGTCTGATTCTGATAGTTGTGTGTCTGGTGTCTGATTCTGATAGTTGTGTGACTGGTGTCTGATTCTGATAGTTGTGTGACTGGTGTCTGATTCTGATAGTTGTGTGACTGGTGTCTGATTCTGATAGTTGTGTGACTGGTGTCTGATTCTGATAGTTGTGTGACTGGTGTCTGATTCTGATAGTTGTGTGTCTGGTGTCTGATTCTGATAGTTGTGTGTCTGGTGTCTGATTCTGATAGTTGTGTGTCTGGTGTCTGATTCTGATAGTTGTGTGTCTGGTGTCTGATTCTGATAGTTGTGTGTCGGTGTCTGATTCTGATAGTTGTGTGTCTGGTGTCTGATTCTGATAGTTGTGTGTCTGGTGTCTGATTCTGATAGTTGTGTGTCTGGTGTCTGATTCTGATAGTTGTGTGTCTGGTGTCTGATTCTGATAGTTGTGTGTCTGGTGTCTGATTCTGATAGTTGTGTGTCTGGTGTCTGATTCTGATAGTTGTGTGTCTGGTGTCTGATTCTGATAGTTGTGTGTCTGGTGTCTGATTCTGATAGTTGTGTGTCTGGGGTCTGATTCTGATAGTTGTGTGTCTGGTGTCTGATTCTGATAGTTGTGTGTCTGGTGTCCTGATTCTGATAGTTGTGTGTCTGGTGTCTGATTCTGATAGTTGTGTGTCTGGTGTCTGATCTGATAGTTGTGTGTCTGGTGTCTGATTCTGATAGTTGTGTGTCTGGTGTCTGATTCTGATAGTTGTGTGACTGGTGTCTGATTCTGATAGTTGTGTGACTGGTGTCTGATTCTGATAGTTGTGTGTCTGGTGTCTGATTCTAATAGTTGTGTGACTGGTGTCTGATTCGATAGTTGTGTGTCTGGTGTCTGATTCTGATAGTTGTGTGTCTGGTGTCTGATTCTGATAGTTGTGTGACTGGTGTCTGATTCTGATAGTTGTGTGTCTGGTGTCTGATTCTGATAGTTGTGTGTCTGGTGTCTGATTCTGATAGTTGTGTGACTGGTGTCTGATTCTGATAGTTGTGTGACTGGTGTCTGATTCTGATAGTTGTGTGACTGGGGTCTGATTCTGATAGTTGTGTGACTGGTGTCTGATTCTGATAGTTGTGTGTCTGGGTCCTGATTCAGATAGTTGTGTGACTGGTGTCTGATTCTGATAGTTGTGTGTCTGGTGTCTGATTCTGATAGTTGTGTGTCTGGTGTCTGATTCTGATAGTTGTGTGTCTGGTGTCTGATTCTGATAGTTGTGTGACTGGTGTCTGATTCTGATAGTTGTGTGTCTGGTGTCTGATTCTGATAGTTGTGTGTCTGGTGTCTGATTCTGATAGTTGTGTGTCTGGTGTCTGATTCTGATAGTTGGTGTCTGGTGTCTGATTCTGATAGTTGTGTGTCTGGTGTCTGATTCTGATAGTTGTGTGACTGGTGTCTGATTCTGATAGTTGTGTGTCTGGTGTCTGATTCTGATAGTTGTGTGTCTGGTGTCTGATTCTGATAGTTGTGTGACTGGTGTCTGATTCTGATAGTTGTGTGTCTGGTGTCTGATTCTGATAGTTGTGTGTCTGGTGTCTGATTCTGATAGTTGTGTGTCTGGTGTCTGATTCTGATAGTTGTGTGTCTGGTGTCTGATTCTGATAGTTGTGTGTCTGGTGTCTGATTCTGATAGTTGTGTGTCTGGTGTCTGATTCTGATAGTTGTGTGTCTGGTGTCTGATTCTGATAGTTGTGTGTCTGGTGTCTGATTCTGATAGTTGTGTGACTGGTGTCTGATTCTGATAGTTGTGTGTCTGGTGTCTGATTCTGATAGTTGTGTGTCTGGTGTCTGATTCTGATAGTTGTGTGACTGGTGTCTGATTCTGATAGTTGTGTGTCTGGTGTCTGATTCTGATAGTTGTGTGTCTGGTGTCTGATTCTGATAGTTGTGTGACTGGTGTCTGATTCTGATAGTTGTGTGTCTGGGGTCTGATTCTGATAGTTGTGTGTCTGGGTCTGATTCTGATAGTTGTGTGTCTGGTGTCTGATTCTGATAGTTGTGTGTCTGGTGTCTGATTCTGATAGTTGTGTGTCTGGTGTCTGATTCTGATAGTTGTGTGTCTGGTGTCTGATTCTGATAGTTGTGTGTCTGGTGTCTGATTCTGATAGTTGTGTGTCTTGTGTCTGATTCTGATAGTTGTGTGTCTGGTGTCTGATTCTGATAGTTGTGTGTCTGGTGTCTGATTCTGATAGTTGTGTGTCTGGTGTCTGATTCTGATAGTTGTGTGTCTGGTGTCTGATTCTGATAGTTGTGTGACTGGTGTCTGATTCTGATAGTTGTGTGACTGGTGTCTGATTCTGATAGTTGTGTGTCTGGTGTCTGATTCTGATAGTTGTGTGACTGGTGTCTGATTCTGATAGTTGTGTGTCTGGTGTCTGATTCTGATAGTTGTGTGTCTGGTGTCTGATCTGATAGTTGTGTGTCTGGTGTCTGATTCTGATAGTTGTGTGTCTGGTGTCTGATTCTGATAGTTGTGTGTCTGGTGTCTGATTCTGATAGTTGTGTGTCTGGTGTCTGATTCTGATAGTTGTGTGTCTGGTGTCTGATTCTGATAGTTGTGTGTCTGGTGTCTGATTCTGATAGTTGTGTGACTGGTGTCTGATTCTGATAGTTGTGTGACTGGTGTCTGATTCTGATAGTTGTGTGACTGGTGTCTGATTCTGATAGTTGTGTGACTGTTGTCTGATTCTGATAGTTGTGTGTCTGGGGTCTGATTCTGATAGTTGTGTGTCTGGTGTCTGATTCTGATAGTTGTGTGTCTGGTGTCTGATTCTGATAGTTGTGTGTCTGGTGTCTGATTCTGATAGTTGTGTGTCTGGTGTCTGATTCTGATAGTTGTGTGTCTGGTGTCTGATTCTGATAGTTGTGTGTCTGGTGTCTGATTCTGATAGTTGTGTGTCTGGTGTCTGATTCTGATAGTTGTGTGTCTGGTGTCTGATTCTGATAGTTGTGTGACTGGTGTCTGATTCTGATAGTTGTGTGTCTGGTGTCTGATTCTGATAGTTGTGTGTCTGGTGTCTGATTCTGATAGTTGTGTGACTGGTGTCTGATTCTAATAGTTGTGTGACTGGTGTCTGATTCTGATAGTTGTGTGTCTGGTGTCTGATTCTGATAGTTGTGTGACTGGTGTCTGATTCTGATAGTTGTGTGACTGGTGTCTGATTCTGATAGTTGTGTGTCTGGTGTCTGATTCTGATAGTTGTGTGACTGGTGTCTGATTCTGATAGTTGTGTGTCTGGTGTCTGATTCTGATAGTTGTGTGTCTGGTGTCTGATTCTGATAGTTGTGTGACTGGTGTCTGATTCTGATAGTTGTGTGTCTGGTGTCTGATTCTGATAGTTGTGTGTCTGGTGTCTGATTCTGATAGTTGTGTGTCTGGTGTCTGATTCTGATAGTTGTGTGACTGGTGTCTGATTCTGATAGTTGTGTGTCTGGTGTCTGATTCTGATAGTTGTGTGACTGGTGTCTGATTCTGATAGTTGTGTGTCTGGTGTCTGATTCTGATAGTTGTGTGTCTGGTGTCTGATTCTGATAGTTGTGTGTCTGGTGTCTGATTCTGATAGTTGTGTGTCTGGTGTCTGATTCTGATAGTTGTGTGTCTGGTGTCTGATTCTGATAGTTGTGTGTCTGGTGTCTGATTCTGATAGTTGTGTGTCTGGTGTCTGATTCTGATAGTTGTGTGTCTGGTGTCTGATTCTGATAGTTGTGTGACTGGTGTCTGATTCTGATAGTTGTGTGTCTGGTGTCTGATTCTGATAGTTGTGTGTCTGGTGTCTGATTCTGATAGTTGTGTGTCTGGTGTCTGATTCTGATAGTTGTGTGTCTGGTGTCTGATTCTGATAGTTGTGTGTCTGGTGTCTGATTCTGATAGTTGTGTGTCTGGTGTCTGATTCTGATAGTTGTGTGTCTGGTGTCTGATTCTGATAGTTGTGTGACTGGTGTCTGATTCTGATAGTTGTGTGTCTGGTGTCTGATTCTGATAGTTGTGTGACTGGTGTCTGATTCTGATAGTTGTGTGACTGGTGTCTGATTCTGATAGTTGTGTGTCTGGTGTCTGATTCTGATAGTTGTGTGACTGTGTCTGATTCTGATAGTTGTGTGTCTGGTGTCTGATTCTGATAGTTGTGTGTCTGGTGTCTGATTCTAATAGTTGTGTGTCTGGTGTCTGATTCTGATAGTTGTGTGTCTGGTGTCTGATTCTGATAGTTGTGTGTCTGGTGTCTGATTCTGATAGTTGTGTGTCTGGTGTCTGATTCTGATAGTTGTGTGTCTGGTGTCTGATTCTGATAGTTGTGTGTCTGGTGTCTGATTCTGATAGTTGTGTGTCTGGTGTCTGATTCTGATAGTTGTGTGTCTGGTGTCTGATTCTGATAGTTGTGTGTCTGGTGTCTGATTCTGATAGTTGTGTGTCTGGTGTCTGATTCTGATAGTTGTGTGTCTGGTGTCTGATTCTGATAGTTGTGTGTCTGGTGTCTGATTCTGATAGTTGTGTGTCTGGTGTCTGATTCTGATAGTTGTGTGTCTGGTGTCTGATTCTGATAGTTGTGTGTCTGGTGTCTGATTCTGATAGTTGTGTGTCTGGTGTCTGATTCTGATAGTTGTGTGTCTGGTGTCTGATTCTGATAGTTGTGTGACTGGTGTCTGATTCTGATAGTTGTGTGTCTGGTGTCTGATTCTGATAGTTGTGTGTCTGGTGTCTGATTCTGATAGTTGTGTGTCTGGTGTCTGATTCTGATAGTTGTGTGTCTGGTGTCTGATTCTGATAGTTGTGTGTCTGGTGTCTGATTCTGATAGTTGTGTGTCTGGTGTCTGATTCTGATAGTTGTGTGTCTGGTGTCTGATTCTGATAGTTGTGTGTCTGGTGTCTGATTCTGATAGTTGTGTGTCTGGTGTCTGATTCTGATAGTTGTGTGACTGGTGTCTGATTCTGATAGTTGTGTGACTGGTGTCTGATTCTGATAGTTGTGTGTCTGGTGTCTGATTCTGATAGTTGTGTGACTGTGTCTGATTCTGATAGTTGTGTGTCTGGTGTCTGATTCTGATAGTTGTGTGTCTGGTGTCTGATTCTGATAGTTGTGTGTCTGGTGTCTGATTCTGATAGTTGTGTGACTGGTGTCTGATTCTGATAGTTGTGTGTCTGGTGTCTGATTCTGATAGTTGTGTGTCTGGTGTCTGATTCTGATAGTTGTGTGTCTGGTGTCTGATTCTGATAGTTGTGTGACTGGTGTCTGATTCTGATAGTTGTGTGACTGGTGTCTGATTCTGATAGTTGTGTGTCTGGTGTCTGATTCTGATAGTTGTGTGTCTGGTGTCTGATTCTGATAGTTGTGTGTCTGGTGTCTGATTCTGATAGTTGTGTGTCTGGTGTCTGATTCTGATAGTTGTGTGACTGGTGTCTGATTCTGATAGTTGTGTGACTGGTGTCTGATTCTGATAGTTGTGTGACTGGTGTCTGATTCTGATAGTTGTGTGACTGGTGTCTGATTCTGATAGTTGTGTGTCTGGTGTCTGATTCTGATAGTTGTGTGTCTGGTGTCTGATTCTGATAGTTGTGTGTCTGGTGTCTGATTCTGATAGTTGTGTGTCTGGTGTCTGATTCTGATAGTTGTGTGTCTGGTGTCTGATTCTGATAGTTGTGTGTCTGGTGTCTGATTCTGATAGTTGTGTGTCTGGTGTCTGATTCTGATAGTTGTGTGTCTGGTGTCTGATTCTGATAGTTGTGTGTCTGGTGTCTGATTCTGATAGTTGTGTGTCTGGTGTCTGATTCTGATAGTTGTGTGTCTGGTGTCTGATTCTGATAGTTGTGTGTCTGGTGTCTGATTCTGATAGTTGTGTGTCTGGTGTCTGATTCTGATAGTTGTGTGTCTGGTGTCTGATTCTGATAGTTGTGTGACTGGTGTCTGATTCTGATAGTTGTGTGTCTGGTGTCTGATTCTGATAGTTGTGTGACTGGTGTCTGATTCTGATAGTTGTGTGTCTGGTGTCTGATTCTGATAGTTGTGTGTCTGGTGTCTGATTCTGATAGTTGTGTGTCTGGTGTCTGATTCTGATAGTTGTGTGACTGGTGTCTGATTCTGATAGTTGTGTGTCTGGTGTCTGATTCTGATAGTTGTGTGACTGGTGTCTGATTCTGATAGTTGTGTGACTGGTGTCTGATTCTGATAGTTGTGTGTCTGGTGTCTGATTCTGATAGTTGTGTGTCTGGTGTCTGATTCTGATAGTTGTGTGACTGGTGTCTGATTCTGATAGTTGTGTGTCTGGTGTCTGATTCTGATAGTTGTGTGTCTGGTGTCTGATTCTGATAGTTGTGTGACTGGTGTCTGATTCTGATAGTTGTGTGACTGGTGTCTGATTCTGATAGTTGTGTGTCTGGTGTCTGATTCTGATAGTTGTGTGTCTGGTGTCTGATTCTGATAGTTGTGTGTCTGGTGTCTGATTCTGATAGTTGTGTGTCTGGTGTCTGATTCTGATAGTTGTGTGTCTGGTGTCTGATTCTGATAGTTGTGTGTCTGGTGTCTGATTCTGATAGTTGTGTGTCTGGTGTCTGATTCTGATAGTTGTGTGTCTGGTGTCTGATTCTGATAGTTGTGTGTCTGGTGTCTGATTCTGATAGTTGTGTGTCTGGTGTCTGATTCTGATAGTTGTGTCTGGTGTCTGATTCTGATAGTTGTGTGTCTGGTGTCTGATTCTGATAGTTGTGTGTCTGGTGTCTGATTCTGATAGTTGTGTGACTGGTGTCTGATTCTGATAGTTGTGTGTCTGGTGTCTGATTCTGATAGTTGTGTGACTGGTGTCTGATTCTGATAGTTGTGTGACTGGTGTCTGATTCTGATAGTTGTGTGACTGGTGTCTGATTCTGATAGTTGTGTGACTGGTGTCTGATTCTGATAGTTGTGTGTCTGTGTCTGATTCTGATAGTTGTGTGACTGGTGTCTGATTCTGATAGTTGTGTGACTGGTGTCTGATTCTGATAGTTGTGTGTCTGGTGTCTGATTCTGATAGTTGTGTGACTGGTGTCTGATTCTGATAGTTGTGTGACTGGTGTCTGATTCTGATAGTTGTGTGTCTGGTGTCTGATTCTGATAGTTGTGTGTCTGGTGTCTGATTCTGATAGTTGTGTGACTGGTGTCTGATTCTGATAGTTGTGTGTCTGGGGTCTGATTCTGATAGTTGTGTGTCTGGTGTCTGATTCTGATAGTTGTGTGTCTGGTGTCTGATTCTGATAGTTGTGTGACTGGTGTCTGATTCTGATAGTTGTGTGACTGGTGTCTGATTCTGATAGTTGTGTGACTGGTGTCTGATTCTGATAGTTGTGTGACTGGTGTCTGATTCTGATAGTTGTGTGTCTGGTGTCTGATTCTGATAGTTGTGTGTCTGGTGTCTGATTCTGATAGTTGTGTGTCTGGTGTCTGATTCTGATAGTTGTGTGTCTGGTGTCTGATTCTGATAGTTGTGTGTCTGGTGTCTGATTCTGATAGTTGTGTGTCTGGTGTCTGATTCTGATAGTTGTGTGTCTGGTGTCTGATTCTGATAGTTGTGTGACTGGTGTCTGATTCTGATAGTTGTGTGTCTGGTGTCTGATTCTGATAGTTGTGTGTCTGGTGTCTGATTCTGATAGTTGTGTGTCTGGTGTCTGATTCTGATAGTTGTGTGACTGGTGTCTGATTCTGATAGTTGTGTGTCTGGTGTCTGATTCTGATAGTTGTGTGTCTGGTGTCTGATTCTGATAGTTGTGTGTCTGGTGTCTGATTCTGATAGTTGTGTGTCTGGTGTCTGATTCTGATAGTTGTGTGTCTGGTGTCTGATTCTGATAGTTGTGTGTCTGGTGTCTGATTCTGATAGTTGTGTGTCTGGTGTCTGATTCTGATAGTTGTGTGTCTGGTGTCTGATTCTGATAGTTGTGTGTCTGGTGTCTGATTCTGATAGTTGTGTGTCTGGTGTCTGATTCTGATAGTTGTGTGACTGGTGTCTGATTCTGATAGTTGTGTGTCTGGTGTCTGATTCTGATAGTTGTGTGTCTGGTGTCTGATTCTGATAGTTGTGTGTCTGGTGTCTGATTCTGATAGTTGTGTGTCTGGTGTCTGATTCTGATAGTTGTGTGTCTGGTGTCTGATTCTGATAGTTGTGTGTCTGGTGTCTGATTCTGATAGTTGTGTGTCTGGTGTCTGATTCTGATAGTTGTGTGTCTGGTGTCTGATTCTGATAGTTGTGTGTCTGGTGTCTGATTCTGATAGTTGTGTGTCTGGTGTCTGATTCTGATAGTTGTGTGACTGGTGTCTGATTCTGATAGTTGTGTGTCTGGTGTCTGATTCTGATAGTTGTGTGACTGGTGTCTGATTCTGATAGTTGTGTGTCTGGTGTCTGATTCTGATAGTTGTGTGTCTGGTGTCTGATTCTGATAGTTGTGTGTCTGGTGTCTGATTCTGATAGTTGTGTGTCTGGTGTCTGATTCTGATAGTTGTGTGTCTGGTGTCTGATTCTGATAGTTGTGTGTCTGGTGTCTGATTCTGATAGTTGTGTGTCTGGTGTCTGATTCTGATAGTTGTGTGTCTGGTGTCTGATTCTGATAGTTGTGTGTCTGGTGTCTGATTCTGATAGTTGTGTGTCTGGTGTCTGATTCTGATAGTTGTGTGTCTGGTGTCTGATTCTGATAGTTGTGTGTCTGGTGTCTGATTCTGATAGTTGTGTGTCTGGTGTCTGATTCTGATAGTTGTGTGTCTGGTGTCTGATTCTGATAGTTGTGTGTCTGGTGTCTGATTCTGATAGTTGTGTGTCTGGTGTCTGATTCTGATAGTTGTGTGTCTGGTGTCTGATTCTGATAGTTGTGTGTCTGGTGTCTGATTCTGATAGTTGTGTGTCTGGTGTCTGATTCTGATAGTTGTGTGTCTGGTGTCTGATTCTGATAGTTGTGTGTCTGGTGTCTGATTCTGATAGTTGTGTGTCTGGTGTCTGATTCTGATAGTTGTGTGACTGGTGTCTGATTCTGATAGTTGTGTGACTGGTGTCTGATTCTGATAGTTGTGTGACTGGTGTCTGATTCTGATAGTTGTGTGTCTGGTGTCTGATTCTGATAGTTGTGTGTCTGGTGTCTGATTCTGATAGTTGTGTGACTGGTGTCTGATTCTGATAGTTGTGTCTGGTGTCTGATTCTGATAGTTGTGTGTCTGGTGTCTGATTCTGATAGTTGTGTGTCTGGTGTCTGATTCTGATAGTTGTGTGACTGGTGTCTGATTCTGATAGTTGTGTGTCTGGTGTCTGATTCTGATAGTTGTGTGACTGGTGTCTGATTCTGATAGTTGTGTGTCTGGTGTCTGATTCTGATAGTTGTGTGACTGGTGTCTGATTCTGATAGTTGTGTGACTGGTGTCTGATTCTGATAGTTGTGTGTCTGGTGTCTGATTCTGATAGTTGTGTGACTGGTGTCTGATTCTGATAGTTGTGTGTCTGGTGTCTGATTCTGATAGTTGTGTGACTGGTGTCTGATTCTGATAGTTGTGTGACTGGTGTCTGATTCTGATAGTTGTGTGACTGGTGTCTGATTCTGATAGTTGTGTGTCTGGTGTCTGATTCTGATAGTTGTGTGACTGGTGTCTGATTCTGATAGTTGTGTGACTGGTGTCTGATTCTGATAGTTGTGTGACTGGTGTCTGATTCTGATAGTTGTGTGTCTGGTGTCTGATTCTGATAGTTGTGTGTCTGGTGTCTGATTCTGATAGTTGTGTGTCTGGTGTCTGATTCTGATAGTTGTGTGACTGGTGTCTGATTCTGATAGTTGTGTGACTGGTGTCTGATTCTGATAGTTGTGTGACTGGTGTCTGATTCTGATAGTTGTGTGACTGGTGTCTGATTCTGATAGTTGTGTGACTGGTGTCTGATTCTGATAGTTGTGTGTCTGGTGTCTGATTCTGATAGTTGTGTGTCTGGTGTCTGATTCTGATAGTTGTGTGACTGGTGTCTGATTCTGATAGTTGTGTGTCTGGTGTCTGATTCTGATAGTTGTGTGTCTGGTGTCTGATTCTGATAGTTGTGTGACTGGTGTCTGATTCTGATAGTTGTGTGTCTGGTGTCTGATTCTGATAGTTGTGTGTCTGGTGTCTGATTCTGATAGTTGTGTGTCTGGTGTCTGATTCTGATAGTTGTGTGTCTGGTGTCTGATTCTGATAGTTGTGTGTCTGGTGTCTGATTCTGATAGTTGAGTGTCTGGTGTCTGATTCTGATAGTTGAGTGTCTGGTGTCTGATTCTGATAGTTGTGTGACTGGTGTCTGATTCTGATAGTTGTGTGACTGGTGTCTGATTCTGATAGTTGTGTGACTGGTGTCTGATTCTGATAGTTGTGTGTCTGGTGTCTGATTCTGATAGTTGTGTGACTGGTGTCTGATTCTGATAGTTGTGTGTCTGGTGTCTGATTCTGATAGTTGTGTGACTGGTGTCTGATTCTGATAGTTGTGTGTCTGGTGTCTGATTCTGATAGTTGTGTGACTGGTGTCTGATTCTGATAGTTGTGTGACTGGTGTCTGATTCTGATAGTTGTGTGTCTGGTGTCTGATTCTGATAGTTGTGTGTCTGGTGTCTGATTCTGATAGTTGTGTGACTGGTGTCTGATTCTGATAGTTGTGTGTCTGGTGTCTGATTCTGATAGTTGTGTGTCTGGTGTCTGATTCTGATAGTTGTGTGACTGGTGTCTGATTCTGATAGTTGTGTGACTGGTGTCTGATTCTGATAGTTGTGTGTCTGGTGTCTGATTCTGATAGTTGTGTGTCTGGTGTCTGATTCTGATAGTTGTGTGTCTGGTGTCTGATTCTGATAGTTGTGTGTCTGGTGTCTGATTCTGATAGTTGTGTGACTGGTGTCTGATTCTGATAGTTGTGTGACTGGTGTCTGATTCTGATAGTTGTGTGACTGGTGTCTGATTCTGATAGTTGTGTGACTGGTGTCTGATTCTGATAGTTGTGTGACTGGTGTCTGATTCTGATAGTTGTGTGACTGGTGTCTGATTCTGATAGTTGTGTCTGGTGTCTGATTCTGATAGTTGTGTGTCTGGTGTCTGATTCTGATAGTTGTGTGTCTGGTGTCTGATTCTGATAGTTGTGTGACTGGTGTCTGATTCTGATAGTTGTGTGTCTGGTGTCTGATTCTGATAGTTGTGTGACTGGTGTCTGATTCTGATAGTTGTGTGACTGGTGTCTGATTCTGATAGTTGTGTGACTGGTGTCTGATTCTGATAGTTGTGTGACTGTGTCTGATTCTGATAGTTGTGTGACTGGTGTCTGATTCTAATAGTTGTGTGTCTGGTGTCTGATTCTGATAGTTGTGTGTCTGGTGTCTGATTCTGATAGTTGTGTGACTGGTGTCTGATTCTGATAGTTGTGTGTCTGGTGTCTGATTCTGATAGTTGTGTGTCTGGTGTCTGATTCTGATAGTTGTGTGACTGGTGTCTGATTCTGATAGTTGTGTGTCTGGTGTCTGATTCTGATAGTTGTGTGTCTGGTGTCTGATTCTGATAGTTGTGTGTCTGGTGTCTGATTCTGATAGTTGTGTGACTGGTGTCTGATTCTGATAGTTGTGTGTCTGGTGTCTGATTCTGATAGTTGTGTGTCTGGTGTCTGATTCTGATAGTTGTGTGTCTGGTGTCTGATTCTGATAGTTGTGTGACTGGTGTCTGATTCTGATAGTTGTGTGACTGGTGTCTGATTCTGATAGTTGTGTGACTGGTGTCTGATTCTGATAGTTGTGTGTCTGGTGTCTGATTCTGATAGTTGTGTGACTGGTGTCTGATTCTGATAGTTGTGTGACTGGTGTCTGATTCTGATAGTTGTGTGTCTGGTGTCTGATTCTGATAGTTGTGTGTCTGGTGTCTGATTCTGATAGTTGTGTGACTGGTGTCTGATTCTGATAGTTGTGTGTCTGGTGTCTGATTCTGATAGTTGTGTGACTGGTGTCTGATTCTGATAGTTGTGTGACTGGTGTCTGATTCTGATAGTTGTGTGTCTGGTGTCTGATTCTGATAGTTGTGTGTCTGGTGTCTGATTCTGATAGTTGTGTGACTGGTGTCTGATTCTGATAGTTGTGTGTCTGGTGTCTGATTCTGATAGTTGTGTGTCTGGTGTCTGATTCTGATAGTTGTGTGTCTGGTGTCTGATTCTGATAGTTGTGTGACTGGGGTCTGATTCTGATAGTTGTGTGTCTGGTGTCTAATTCTGATTGTTGTGTGACTGGTGTCTGATTCTGATAGTTGTGTGTCTGGTGTCTGATTCTGATAGTTGTGTGTCCGGTGTCTGATTCTAATAGTTGTGTGTCTGGTGTCTGATTCTAATAGTTGTGTGACTGGTGTCTGATTCTGATAGTTGTGTAACTGGGGTCAGATTCTGATAGTTGTGTGTCTGGTGTCTGATTCTGGTAGTTGTGTATCCGGTGTCTGATTCTGATAGTTGTGTGTCTGGTGTCTGATTCTGATAGTTGTGTGTCCGGTGTCTGATTCTGATAGTTGTGTGTCTGGTGTCTGATTCTGATAGTTGTGTGTCTGGTGTCTGATTCTGATAGTTGTGTGTCTGGTGTCTGATTCTGATAGTTGTGTGTCCGGTGTCTGATTGTGATAGTTGTGTGTCTGGTGTCTGATTCTGATAGTTGTGTGTCTGGTGTCTGATTCTGATAGTTGTGTGTCTGGTGTCTGATTCTGATAGTTGTGTGTCTGGTGTCTGATTCTGATAGTTGTGTGTCTGGTGTCTGATTCTGATAGTTGTGTGACTGGTGTCTGATTCTGATAGTTGTGTGACTGGTGTCTGATTCTGATAGTTGTCTGACTGGTGTCTGATTCAAATAGTTGTGTGACTGGTGTCTGATTCTGATAGTTGTGTGACTGGGGTCTGATTCTGATAGTTGTGTGACTGGGGTCTGATTCTGATAGTTGTGTCTGGTGTCTGATTCTGATAGTTGTGTGTCTGGTGTCTGATTCTGAAGTTGTGTGTCTGGTGTCTGATTCTGATAGTTGTGTGACTGGTGTCTGATTCTGATAGTTGTGCGTCTGGTGTCTGATTCTAATAGTTGTGTGACTGGTGTCTGATTCTGATAGTTGTGTGACTGGTGTCTGATTCTGATAGTTGTGTGACTGGTGTCTGATTCTGATAGTTGTGTGACTGTGGTCTGATTCTGATAGTTGTGTGTCTGATGTCTGATTCTGATAGTTGTGTGACTGGGGTCTGATTCTGATAGTTGTGTGACTGGGGTCTGATTCTGATAGTTGTGTGACTGGTGTCTGATTCTGATAGTTGTGTGACTGGTGTCTGATTCTGATAGTTGCGTGACTGGTGTCTGATTCTGATAGTTGTGTGTCTGGTGTCTGATTCTGATAGTTGTGTGACTGGGGTCTGATTCTAATAGTTGTGTGACTGGTGTCTGATTCTGATAGTTGTGTGACTGGGGTCTGATTCTGATAGTTGAGTGTCTGATGTCTGATTCTGATAGTTGTGTGTCTGGTGTCTGATTCTGATAGTTGTGTGTCTGGGGTCTGATTCAGAAAGTTGTGTGACTGGTGTCTGATTTTGAAAGTTGTGTGACTGGTGTCTGATTCTAATAGTTGTGTGACTGGTGTCCGATTCTGATAGTTGTGTGACTGGTGTCTGATTCTAATAGTTGTGTGACTGGTGTCTGATTCTAATAGTTGTGTGTCTGGTGTCTGATTCTGATAGTTGTGTGTCTGGTGTCTGATTCTGATAGTTGTGTGACTGGTGTCTGATTCTAATAGTTGTGTGTCTGGTGTATGATTCTGATAGTTGTGTGTCTGGTGTCTGGTTCTGATAGTTGTGTGACTGGCGTCTGATTCTGATAGTTGTGTAACTGGGGTGAGATTCTGATAGTTGTGTGTCTGATGTCTGATTCTGATAGTTGTGTGTCTGGTGTCTGATTCAGAAAGTTGAGTGACTGGTGTCTGATTCTGATAGTTGTGTGTCTGGTGTCTGATTCTGATAGTTGAGTGTCTGGTGTCTGATTCTGATAGTTGAGTGTCTGGTGTCTGATTCTAATAGTTGTGTGACTGGTGTCTGATTCTGATAGTTGTGTGACTGGTGTCTGATTCTGATAGTTGTGTGACTGGTGTCTGATTCTAATAGTTGTGTGTCTGGTGTCTGATTCTGATAGTTGTGTGACTGGTGTCTGATTCTGATAGTTGTGTGCCTGGTGTCTGATTCTCATAGTTGTGTGACTGGTGTCTGATTCTGATAGTTGTGTGTCTGGTGTCTGATTCTGATAGTTGTGTGACTGGTGTCTGATTCTGATAGTTGTGTGACTGGTGTCTGATTCTAATAGTTGTGTGTCTGGTGTCTGATTCTGATAGATGTGTGTCTGGGGTCTGATTCAGAAAGTTGCGTGACTGGTGTCTGATTCTGATAGTTGTGTGTCTGGTGTCTGATTCTAATAGTTGTGTGTCTGGTGTCTGATTCTAATAGTGGTGTGACTGGTGTCTGATTCTGATAGTTGTGTGACTGGGGTCTGATTCTGATAGTTGTGTGTCTGGTGTCTGATTCTGATAGTTGTGTGTCTGGTGTCTGATTCTGATAGTTGTGTGTCTGGTGTCTGATTCTGATAGTTGTGTGTCTGATGTCTGATTCTGATAGTTGTGTGACTGGTGTCTGATTCTGATAGTTGTGTGACTGGTGTCCGATTCTGATAGTTGTCTGACTGGTGTCTGATTCAAATAGTTGTGTGACTGGTGTCTGATTCTGATAGTTGTGTGACTGGGGTCTGATTCTGATAGTTGTGTGACTGGGGTCTGATTCTGATAGTTGTGTCTGGTGTCTGATTCTGATAGTTGTGTGTCTGGTGTCTGATTCTGAAAGTTGTGTGTCTGGTGTCTGATTCTGATAGTTGTGTGACTGGTGTCTGATTCTGATAGTTGTGCGTCTGGTGTCTGATTCTAATAGTTGTGTGACTGGTGTCTAATTCTGATAGTTGTGTGACTGGTGTCTGATTCTGATAGTTGTGTGACTGGTGTCTGATTCTGATAGTTGTGTGACTGTGGTCTGATTCTGATAGTTGTGTGTCTGATGTCTGATTCTGATAGTTGTGTGACTGGGGTCTGATTCTGATAGTTGTGTGACTGGGGTCTGATTCTGATAGTTGTGTGACTGGTGTCTGATTCTGATAGTTGTGTGTCTGGTGTCTGATTCTGATAGTTGTGTGACTGGTGTCTGATTCTGATAGTTGTGTGTCTGGTGTCTGATTCTGATAGTTGTGTGACTGGGGTCTGATTCTGATAGTTGTGTGACTGGTGTCTGATTCTGATAGTTGTGTGACTGGTGTCTGATTCTGATAGTTGAGTGTCTGGTGTCTGATTCTGATAGTTGTGTGTCTAGTGTCTGATTCTGATAGTTGTGTGTCTGGGGTCTGATTCTGATAGTTGTGTGACTGGTGTCTGATTCTGAAAGTTGTGTGACTGGTGTCTGATTCTGATAGTTGTGTGACTGGTGTCTGATTCTGATAGTTGTGTGACTGGTGTCTGATTCTGATAGTTGTGTGACTGGTGTCTGATTCTGATAGTTGTGTGTCTGGTGTCTGATTCTGATAGTTGTGTGTCTGGTGTCTGATTCTGATAGTTGTGTGACTGGTGTCTGATTCTAATAGTTGTGTGTCTGGTGTATGATTCTGATAGTTGTGTGTCTGGTGTCTGATTCTGATAGTTGTGTGACTGGTGTCTGATTCTGATAGTTGTGTGACTGGGGTGTGATTCTGATAGTTGTGTGTCTGGTGTCTGATTCTGATAGTTGTGTGTCTGGTGTCTGATTCTGATAGTTGTGTGACTGGTGTCTGATTCTGATAGTTGTGTGTCTGGTGTCTGATTCTGATAGTTGTGTGTCTGGTGTCTGATTCTGATAGTTGTGTGTCTGGTGTCTGATTCTAATAGTTGTGTGACTGGTGTCTGATTCTGATAGTTGTGTGACTGGTGTCTGATTCTGATAGTTGTGTGACTGGTGTCTGATTCTAATAGTTGTGTGTCTTGTGTCTGATTCTGATAGTTGTGTGACTGGTGTCTGATTCTGATAGTTGTG
Source organism: Squalus acanthias (assembly GCA_030390025.1). Classification (NCBI taxonomy): domain Eukaryota; kingdom Metazoa; phylum Chordata; class Chondrichthyes; order Squaliformes; family Squalidae; genus Squalus; species Squalus acanthias. The sequence continues at coordinate 54,446,834 of CM059436.1, forward strand.
TGACTGGTGTCTGATTCTGATAGTTGTGTGTCTGGTGTCTGATTCTGATAGTTGTGTGTCTGGTGTCTGATTCTGATAGTTGTGTGACTGGTGTCTGATTCTGATAGTTGTGTGTCTGGTGTCTGATTCTGATAGTTGTGTGACTGGTGTCTGATTCTGATAGTTGTGTGACTGGTGTCTGATTCTAATAGTTGTGTGTCTGGTGTCTGATTCTGATAGTTGTGTGTCTGGTGTCTGATTCTGATAGTTGTGTGACTGGTGTCTGATTCTGATAGTTGTGTGTCTGGTGTCTGATTCTGATAGTTGTGTGTCTGGTGTCTGATTCTGATAGTTGTGTGACTGGTGTCTGATTCTGATAGTTGTGTGACTGGTGTCTGATTCTGATAGTTGTGTGTCTGGTGTCTGATTCTGATAGTTGTGTGACTGGTGTCTGATTCTGATAGTTGTGTGTCTGGTGTCTGATTCTGATAGTTGTGTGACTGGTGTCTGATTCTGATAGTTGTGTGTCTGGTGTCTGATTCTGATAGTTGTGTGTCTGGTGTCTGATTCTGATAGTTGTGTGTCTGGTGTCTGATTCTGATAGTTGTGTGTCTGGTGTCTGATTCTGATAGTTGTGTGACTGGTGTCTGATTCTGATAGTTGTGTGTCTGTGTCTGATTCTGATAGTTGTGTGTCTGGTGTCTGATTCTGATAGTTGTGTGTCTGGTGTCTGATTCTGATAGTTGTGTGTCTGGTGTCTGATTCTGATAGTTGTGTGACTGGTGTCTGATTCTGATAGTTGTGTGACTGGTGTCTGATTCTGATAGTTGTGTGACTGGTGTCTGATTCTGATAGTTGTGTGACTGGTGTCTGATTCTGATAGTTGTGTGTCTGGTGTCTGATTCTGATAGTTGTGTGACTGGTGTCTGATTCTGATAGTTGTGTGTCTGGTGTCTGATTCTGATAGTTGTGTGTCTGGTGTCTGATTCTGATAGTTGTGTGTCTGGTGTCTGATTCTGATAGTTGTGTGTCTGGTGTCTGATTCTGATAGTTGTGTGTCTGGTGTCTGATTCTGATAGTTGTGTGTCTGGTGTCTGATTCTGATAGTTGTGTGTCTGGTGTCTGATTCTGATAGTTGTGTGTCTGGTGTCTGATTCTGATAGTTGTGTGTCTGGTGTCTGATTCTGATAGTTGTGTGACTGGTGTCTGATTCTGATAGTTGTGTGACTGGTGTCTGATTCTGATAGTTGTGTGTCTGGTGTCTGATTCTGATAGTTGTGTGTCTGGTGTCTGATTCTGATAGTTGTGTGACTGGTGTCTGATTCTGATAGTTGTGTGACTGGTGTCTGATTCTGATAGTTGTGTGACTGGTGTCTGATTCTGATAGTTGTGTGTCTGGTGTCTGATTCTGATAGTTGTGTGACTGGTGTCTGATTCTGATAGTTGTGTGACTGGTGTCTGATTCTGATAGTTGTGTGTCTGGTGTCTGATTCTGATAGTTGTGTGTCTGGTGTCTGATTCTGATAGTTGTGTGTCTGGTGTCTGATTCTGATAGTTGTGTGACTGGTGTCTGATTCTGATAGTTGTGTGTCTGGTGTCTGATTCTGATAGTTGTGTGTCTGGGGTCTGATTCAGAAAGTTGTGTGACTGGTGTCTGATTCTGATAGTTGTGTGTCTGGTGTCTGATTCTGATAGTTGTGTGTCTGATTCTGATAGTTGTGTGACTGGTGTCTGATTCTGATAGTTGTGTGTCTGGTGTCTGACTCTGATAGTTGTGTGTCTGGTGTCTGATTCTGATAGTTGTGTGTCTGGTGTCTGATTCTGATAGTTGTGTGTCTGGTGTCTGATTCTGATAGTTGTGTGTCTGGTGTCTGATTCTGATAGTTGTGTGTCTGGTGTCTGATTCAGAAAGTTGTGTGACTGGTGTCTGATACTGATAGTTGTGTATCTGGTGTCTGAATCTGATAGTTGTGTGTCTGGGGTCTGATTCAGAAAGTTGTGTGACTGGTGTCTGATTCTGATAGTTGTGTGTCTGGTGTCTGATTCTGATAGTTGTGTGACTGGTGTCTGATTCTAATAGTTGTGTGTCTGGTGTCTGATTCTGATAGTTCTGTGACTTGTTTCTGATTCTGATAGTTGTGTGACTGGTGTCTGATTCTGATAGTTGTGTGTCTGGTGTCTGATTCTGATAGTTGTGTGACTGGTGTCTGATTCTGATAGTTGTGTGACTGGGGTCTGATTCTGATAGTTGTGTGACTGGTGTCTGATTCTGATAGTTGTGTGTCTGGTGTCTGATTCTGATAGTTGTGTGTCTGGTGTCTGATTCTGATAGTTGTGTGTCGGTGTCTGATTCTGATAGTTGTGTGTCTGGTGTCTGATTCTGATAGTTGTGTGTCTGGTGTCTGATTCTGATAGTTGTGTGTCTGGTGTCTGATTCTGATAGTTGTGTGTCTGGTGTCTGATTCTGATAGTTGTGTGTCTGGTGTCTGATTCTGATAGTTGTGTGTCTGGTGTCTGATTCTGATAGTTGTGTGTCTGGTGTCTGATTCTGATAGTTGTGTGTCTGGTGTCTGATTCTGATAGTTGTGTGTCTGGTGTCTGATTCTGATAGTTGTGTGTCTGGTGTCTGATTCTGATAGTTGTGTGTCTGGTGTCTGATTCTGATAGTTGTGTGTCTGGTGTCTGATTCTGATAGTTGTGTGTCTGGTGTCTGATTCTGATAGTTGTGTGTCTGGTGTCTGATTCTGATAGTTGTGTGTCTGGTGTCTGATTCTGATAGTTGTGTGACTGGTGTCTGATTCTGATAGTTGTGTGACTGGTGTCTGATTCTGATAGTTGTGTGTCTGGTGTCTGATTCTGATAGTTGTGTGTCTGGTGTCTGATTCTGATAGTTGTGTGTCTGGTGTCTGATTCTGATAGTTGTGTGTCTGGTGTCTGATTCTGATAGTTGTGTGTCTGGTGTCTGATTCTGATAGTTGTGTGTCTGGTGTCTGATTCTGATAGTTGTGTGTCTGGTGTCTGATTCTGATAGTTGTGTGTCTGGTGTCTGATTCTGATAGTTGTGTGTCTGGTGTCTGATTCTGATAGTTGTGTGTCTGGTGTCTGATTCTGATAGTTGTGTGTCTGGTGTCTGATTCTGATAGTTGTGTGTCTGGTGTCTGATTCTGATAGTTGTGTGTCTGGTGTCTGATTCTAATAGTTGTCTGTCTGGTGTCTGATTCTGATAGTTGTGTGACTGGTGTCTGATTCTGATAGTTGTGTGACTGGGGTCTGATTCTGATAGTTGTGTGACTGGTGTCTGATTCTGATAGTTGTGTGACTGGGGTCTGATTCTGATAGTTGTGTGACTGGTGTCTGTTTCTAATAGTTGTGTGTCTGGTGTCTGATTCTGATAGTTGTGTGTCTGGTGTCTGATTCTGATAGTTGTGTGTCTGGGGTCTGATTCAGAAACTTGTGTGACTGGTGTCTGATACTGATAGTTGTGTATCTGGTGTCTGAATCTGATAGTTGTGTGTCTGGGGTCTGATTCAGAAAGTTGTGTGACTGGTGTCTGATTCTGATAGTTGTGTGTCTGGTGTCTGATTCTGATAGTTGTGTGTCTGATTCTGATAGTTGTGTGACTGGTGTCTGATTCTGATAGTTGTGTGTCTGGTGTCTGACTCTGATAGTTGTGTGTCTGGTGTCTGATTCTGATAGTTGTGTGTCTGGTGTCTGATTCTGATAGTTGTGTGTCTGGTGTCAGATTCTGATAGTTGTGTGTCTGGTGTCTGATTCTGATAGTTGTGTGTCTGGGGTCTGATTCAGAAAGTTGTGTGACTGGTGTCTGATACTGATAGTTGTGTATCTGGTGTCTGAATCTGATAGTTGTGTGTCTGGGGTCTGATTCAGAAAGTTGTGTGACTGGTGTCTGATTCTGATAGTTGTGTGTCTGGTGTCTGATTCTGATAGTTGTGTGACTGGTGTCTGATTCTAATAGTTGTGTGTCTGGTGTCTGATTCTGATAGTTCTGTGACTTGTTTCTAATTCTGATAGTTGTGTGACTGGTGTCTGATTCTGATAGTTGTGTGTCTGGTGTCTGATTCTGATAGTTGTGTGACTGGTGTCTAATTCTGATTGTTGTGTGACTGGGGTCTGATTCGATAGTTGTGTGACTGGTGTCTGATTCTGATAGTTGTGTGTCTGGTGTCTGCTTCTGATAGTTGTGTGTCTGGTGTCTGATTCTGATAGTTGTGTGTCCGGTGTCTGATTCTGATTGTTGTGTGTCTGGTGTCTGATTCTGATAGTTGTGTGTCTGGTGTCTGATTCTGATAGTTGTGTGTCCGGTGTCTGATTCTGATAGTTGTGTGTCCGGTGTCTGATTCTGATAGTTGTGTGTCTGGTGTCTGATTCTGATAGTTGTGTGTCCGTTGTCTGATTCTGATAGTTGTGTGTCTGGTGTCTGATTCTGATAGTTGTGTGTCTGGGATCTGATTCTGATAGTTGTGTGTCTGGTGTCCTGATTCTGATAGTTGTGTGTCTGGTGTCTGATTCTGATAGTTGTGTGTCTGGTGTCTGATTCTGATAGTTGTGTGTCTGGGGTCTGATTCTGATAGTTGTGTGTCTGGTGTCTGATTCTGATAGTTGTGTGTCTGGTGTCTGATTCTGATCGTTGTGTGTCTGGTGTCTGATTCTGATAGTTGTGTGACTGGTGTCTGATTCTGATAGTTGTGTGACTGGTGTCTGATTCTGATAGTTGTGTGTCTGGTGTCTGACTCTGATAGTTGTGTGTCTGGTGTCTGATTCTGATAGTTGTGTGTCTGGTGTCTGATTCTGATAGTTGTGTGTCTGGTGTCAGATTCTGATAGTTGTGTGTCTGGTGTCTGATTCTGATAGTTGTGTGTCTGGTGTCTGATTCTGATAGTTGTGTGTCTGGTGTCTGATTCTGATCGTTGTGTGTCTGGTGTCTGATTCTGATAGTTGTGTGTCTGGTGTCTGATTCTGATAGTTGTGTGTCTGGTGTCTGATTCTGATAGTTGTGTGTCTGGTGTCTGATTCTGATAGTTGTGTGTCTGGTGTCTGATTCTGATAGTTGTGTGTCTGGTGTCTGATTCTGATAGTTGTCTGTCTGGTGTCTGATTCTGATAGTTGTGTGACTGGTGTCTGATTCTGATAGTTGTGTGACTGGTGTCTGATTCTGATAGTTGTGTGTCTGGTGTCTGATTCTGATAGTTCTGTGTCTGGTGTCTGATTCTGATAGTTGTGTGTCTGGTGTCTGATTCTGATAGTTGTGTGACTGGTGTCTGATTCTGATAGTTGTGGGTCTGGTGTCTGATTCTGATAGTTGTGTGTCTGGTGTCTGATTCTGATAGTTGTGTGTCTGGTGTCTGATTCTAATAGTTGTGTGTCTGGTGTCTGATTCTGATCGTTGTGTGTCTGGTGTCTGATTCTGATAGTTGTGTGACTGGTGTCTGATTCTGATAGTTGTGTGACTGGTGTCTGATTCTGATAGTTGTGTGTCTGGTGTCTGACTCTGATAGTTGTGTGTCTGGTGTCTGATTCTGATAGTTGTGTGACTGGTGTCTGATTCTGATAGTTGTGTGACTGGTGTCTGATTCTGATAGTTGTGTGTCTGGTGTCTGATTCTGATAGTTGTGTGTCTGGTGTCTGATTCTGATAGTTGTGTGTCTGGTGTCAGATTCTGATAGTTGTGTGACTGATGTCTGATTCTGATAGCTGTGTGTCTGGTGTCTGATTCTGATAGTTGTGTGTCTGGGCTCTGATTCTGATAGTTGTGTGTCTGGTGTCTGATTCTGATAGTTGTGTGACTGGTGTCTGATTCTGATAGTTGTGTGTCTGGTGTCTGATTCTGATAGTTGTGTGTCTGGTGTCTGAATCTGATAGTTGTGTGTCTGGTGTCTGATTCTGATAGTTGTGTGTCTGGTTTCTGATTCTGATAGTTGTGTGTCTGGTGTCTGATTCTGATAGTTGTGTGACTGGGGTCTGATTCTGATAGTTGTGTCTGGTGTCTGATTCTGATAGTTGTGTGTCTGGTGTCTGATTCTGATAGTTGTGTGACTGGGGTCTGATTCTGATAGTTGTGTCTGGTGTCTGATTCTGATAGTTGTGTCTGGTGTCTGATTCTGATAGTTGTGTGTCTGGTGTCTGATTCTGATAGTTGTGTCTGGTGTCTGATTCTGATAGTTGTGTGTCTGGTGTCTGATTCTGATAGTTGTGTGTCTGGTGTCTGATTCTGATAGTTGTGTGTCTGGTGTCTGATTCTGATAGTTGTGTGACTGGTGTCTGATTCTGATAGTTGTGTGACTGGGGTCTGATTCGGATAGTTGTGTGTCTGGTGTCTGATTCTGATAGTTGTGTGTCTGGTGTCTGATTCTGATAGTTGTGTGTCTGGTGTCTGATTCTGATAGTTGTGTGACTGGTGTCTGATTCTGATAGTTGTGTGTCTGGTGTCTGATTCTGATAGTTGTGTGACTGGTGTCTGATGCTGATAGTTGTGTGTCTGGTGTCTGAATCTGATAGTTGTGTGTCTGGGGTCTGATTCAGAAAGTTGTGTGACTGGTGTCTGATTCTGATAGTTGTGTGTCTGGTGTCTGATTCTGATAGTTGTGTGTCTGATTCTGATAGTTGTGTGACTGGTGTCTGATTCTGATAGTTGTGTGTCTGGTGTCTGACTCTGATAGTTGTGTGTCTGGTGTCTGATTCTGATAGTTGTGTGTCTGGTGTCTGATTCTGATAGTTGTGTGTCTGGTGTCAGATTCTGATAGTTGTGTGTCTGGTGTCTGATTCTGATAGTTGTGTGTCTGGGGTCTGATTCAGAAAGTTGTGTGACTGGTGTCTGATACTGATAGTTGTGTATCTGGTGTCTGAATCTGATAGTTGTGTGTCTGGGGTCTGATTCAGAAAGTTGTGTGACTGGTGTCTGATTCTGATAGTTGTGTGTCTGGTGTCTGATTCTGATAGTTGTGTGACTGGTGTCTGATTCTAATAGTTGTGTGTCTGGTGTCTGATTCTGATAGTTCTGTGACTTGTTTCTAATTCTGATAGTTGTGTGACTGGTGTCTGATTCTGATAGTTGTGTGTCTGGTGTCTGATTCTGATAGTTGTGTGACTGGTGTCTAATTCTGATTGTTGTGTGACTGGGGTCTGATTCCGATAGTTGTGTGACTGGTGTCTGATTCTGATAGTTGTGTGTCCGGTGTCTGCTTCTGATAGTTGTGTGTCTGGTGTCTGATTCTGATAGTTGTGTGTCCGGTGTCTGATTCTGATTGTTGTGTGTCTGGTGTCTGATTCTGATAGTTGTGTGTCTGGTGTCTGATTCTGATAGTTGTGTGTCCGGTGTCTGATTCTGATAATTGTGTGTCCGGTGTCTGATTCTGATAGTTGTGTGTCTGGTGTCTGATTCTGATAGTTGTGTGTCCGTTGTCTGATTCTGATAGTTGTGTGTCTGGTGTCTGATTCTGATAGTTGTGTGTCTGGGATCTGATTCTGATAGTTGTGTGTCTGGTGTCCGATTCTGATAGTTGTGTGTCTGGTGTCTGATTCTGATAGTTGTGTGTCTGGTGTCTGATTCTGATAGTTGTGTGTCTGGGGTCTGATTCTGATAGTTGTGTGTCTGGTGTCTGATTCTGATAGTTGTGTGTCTGGTGTCTGATTCTGATCGTTGTGTGTCTGGTGTCTGATTCTGATAGTTGTGTGACTGGTGTCTGATTCTGATAGTTGTGTGACTGGTGTCTGATTCTGATAGTTGTGTGTCTGGTGTCTGACTCTGATAGTTGTGTGTCTGGTGTCTGATTCTGATAGTTGTGTGTCTGGTGTCTGATTCTGATAGTTGTGTGTCTGGTGTCAGATTCTGATAGTTGTGTGTCTGGTGTCTGATTCTGATAGTTGTGTGTCTGGTGTCTGATTCTGATAGTTGTGTGTCTGGTGTCTGATTCTGATCGTTGTGTGTCTGGTGTCTGATTCTGATAGTTGTGTGTCTGGTGTCTGATTCTGATAGTTGTGTGTCTGGTGTCTGATTCTGATAGTTGTGTGTCTGGTGTCTGATTCTGATAGTTGTGTGTCTGGTGTCTGATTCTGATAGTTGTGTGTCTGGTGTCTGATTCTGATAGTTGTCTGTCTGGTGTCTGATTCTGATAGTTGTGTGACTGGTGTCTGATTCTGATAGTTGTGTGACTGGTGTCTGATTCTGATAGTTGTGTGTCTGGTGTCTGATTCTGATAGTTCTGTGTCTGGTGTCTGATTCTGATAGTTGTGTGTCTGGTGTCTGATTCTGATAGTTGTGTGACTGGTGTCTGATTCTGATAGTTGTGGGTCTGGTGTCTGATTCTGATAGTTGTGTGTCTGGTGTCTGATTCTGATAGTTGTGTGTCTGGTGTCTGATTCTAATAGTTGTGTGTCTGGTGTCTGATTCTGATCGTTGTGTGTCTGGTGTCTGATTCTGATAGTTGTGTGACTGGTGTCTGATTCTGATAGTTGTGTGACTGGTGTCTGATTCTGATAGTTCTGTGTCTGGTGTCTGACTCTGATAGTTGTGTGTCTGGTGTCTGATTCTGATAGTTGTGTGACTGGTGTCTGATTCTGATAGTTGTGTGACTGGTGTCTGATTCTGATAGTTGTGTGTCTGGTGTCTGATTCTGATAGTTGTGTGTCTGGTGTCTGATTCTGATAGTTGTGTGTCTGGTGTCAGATTCTGATAGTTGTGTGACTGATGTCTGATTCTGATAGCTGTGTGTCTGGTGTCTGATTCTGATAGTTGTGTGTCTGGGCTCTGATTCTGATAGTTGTGTGTCTGGTGTCTGATTCTGATAGTTGTGTGACTGGTGTCTGATTCTGATAGTTGTGTGTCTGGTGTCTGATTCTGATAGTTGTGTGTCTGGTGTCTGAATCTGATAGTTGTGTGTCTGGTGTCTGATTCTGATAGTTGTGTGTCTGGTTTCTGATTCTGATAGTTGTGTGTCTGGTGTCTGATTCTGATAGTTGTGTGACTGGGGTCTGATTCTGATAGTTGTGTCTGGTGTCTGATTCTGATAGTTGTGTGTCTGGTGTCTGATTCTGATAGTTGTGTGACTGGGGTCTGATTCTGATAGTTGTGTCTGGTGTCTGATTCTGATAGTTGTGTCTGGTGTCTGATTCTGATAGTTGTGTGTCTGGTGTCTGATTCTGATAGTTGTGTCTGGTGTCTGATTCTGATAGTTGTGTGTCTGGTGTCTGATTCTGATAGTTGTGTGTCTGGTGTCTGATTCTGATAGTTGTGTGTCTGGTGTCTGATTCTGATAGTTGTGTGACTGGTGTCTGATTCTGATAGTTGTGTGACTGGGGTCTGATTCGGATAGTTGTGTGTCTGGTGTCTGATTCTGATAGTTGTGTGTCTGGTGTCTGATTCTGATAGTTGTGTGTCTGGTGTCTGATTCTGATAGTTGTGTGACTGGTGTCTGATTCTGATAGTTGTGTGTCTGGTGTCTGATTCTGATAGTTGTGTGACTGGTGTCTGATGCTGATAGTTGTGTGTCTGGTGTCTGATTCTGATAGTTGTGTGACTGGTGTCTGATTCTGATAGCTGTGTGACTGGGGTCTGATTCTGATAGTTGTGTGTCTGGTGTCTGATTCTGATGGTTGTGTGTCTGGTGTCTGATTCTGATAGTTGCGTGACTGATGTCTGATTCTGATAGTTGTGTGTCTGGTGTCTGATTCTGATAGTTGTGTGTCTGGGCTCTGATTCTGATAGTTGTGTGTCTGGTGTCTGATTCTGATAGTTGTGTGTCTGGTGTCTGATTCTGATAGTTGTGTGTCTGGTGTCTGATTCTGATAGTTGTGTGTCTGGTGTCTGATTCTGATAGTTGTGTGTCTGGTGTCTGATTCTGATAGTTGTGTGACTGGGGTCTGATTCTGATAGTTGTGTGACTGGGGTCTGATTCTGATAGTTGTGTGACTGGTGTCTGATTCTGATAGTTGTGTGACTGGGGTCTGATTCTGATAGTTGTGTGTCTGGTGTCTGATTCTGATAGTTGTGTGTCTGGTGTCTGATTCTGATAGTTGTGTGTCTGGTGTCTGATTCTGATAGTTGTGTGACTGGTGTCTGATTCTGATAGTTGTGTGTCTGGTGTCTGATTCTGATAGTTGTGTGACTGGTGTCTGATTCTGATAGTTGTGTGTCTGGTGTCTGATTCTGATAGTTGTGTGACTGATGTCTGATTCTGATAGCTGTGTGACTGGGGTCTGATTCTGATAGTTGTGTGTCTGGTGTCTGATTCTGATAGTTGTGTGACTGGGGTCTGATTCTGATAGTTGTGTGTCTGGTGTCTGATTCAGATAGTTGTTTGACTGGGGTCTGATTCTGATATTTGTGTGACTGTTTTCTGATTCTGATAGTTGTGTGTCTGGTGTCTGATTCTGATAGTTGTGTGACTGGGGTCTGATTATACGAATATGCGACCGTACGAATTAGGAGCAGGAGTCGGCCACTCGGCCCTTCGAGCCTCCTCCGCCATTCAATAAGATCATGGCTGATCCGATTACTCCAGATTCCCGCCTATCCCCGATAACTTTTCACCCCCTTGCTTATCAAGAATCTATCTACCTCTGCCTTAAAAATATTCAAAGACTCTGCTTCCACCGCCCTCTGAGGAAGAGAGTTCCAAAGACTCACGACCCTCTGTGAGAAAACATTTCTTCTCATCTCTGTCTTAAATGGGCGACCCCTTATGTTTAAACATTGACCCCTTTTTCTAGATTTTCCCAGAAGAGGAAACATCCTCTCCGCATCCACCTGTCCAGACCCCTCAGGATACTGTATGTTTCAATCAGGTCACCTCTTACTCTTTAAACTCCAGCGGATACAAGCCTAGCCTGTCCAACCTTTCCTCATAAGACAACCCCCCCATTCCAGGTATTAGTCTAGTAAACCTTCTCTGAACTGCTTCCAACGCATTTTCATCCTTCCTTCAATAAGGAGACCAATACTGTACACAGTACTCCAGATGTGGTCTCACCAATGCCCTGTATAACTGAAGCATAACCTCCCTACTTTTGTATTCAATTCCCCTCGCAATAAACGATAACATTCTATTAGCTTTCCTAATTACTTGCTGTACTTACATAGTAACCTTTTGCGATTCATGCACTAGGACACCCAGATCCCTCTGCATCTCAGAGCTCAGCAATCTCTCACCATTTAGATAATATGCTTCTTCTTTATTCTTTCTGCCAAAATGGACAACTTCACATTTTCCCACATTATACTCCATTTGCCAGATCTTTGCCCACTCACTTAACCTATCTATATCCCTTTGTAGCCTCCTTATGTCCTCTTCACAATTTACTTTCCTACCTACCTTTGTGTCATCAGCAAATTTAGCAACCATACCTTCGGTCCCTTCATCCAAGTCATTCACATAAATTGTAAAAAGTTGAGGCCCCAGCACTGATCCCTGTGGCACACCACTCGTTACATCTTGCCAATCAGAAAATGACCCATTTATGCCTACTCTCTGTTTCCTGTTAGCTAGCCAATCTTCTACCCATGCCAATATGTTACCACCTACACCATGAGCTTTTATTTTCCGCAATAACCTTTGATGTGGCACCTTATCAAATGCCTTCTGGAAATCTAAGTACAGTACATCCAGCGGTTCCCCTTCATCCACAGCGCATGTTACTTCCTCAAAGAACTCCAACAAATTGGTTAAACATGATTTCCCTTGCACAAAACCATGTTGACTCTGCCTGATTACTTTGAACTTTTCAAAGTGCCCTGCTATAATGGCCCAGAAATTCGGGTCCCCATGGGTGGGTACGCGCTGTGTACTCACCCGTAGGGCCACCGGAAGTGTCGGTTTCATGCATGCACTGCGCATGCACGGGAAACTGGAACTTCCGGTCTCTTGAAGGAAGGGGTTCGCGGGTCAACCACGTGCGTGGGAGAGGCAGCGCGTACACATCGAACTTCCGCTTTTTTTACAGGTTTCTCCGTGTAGGTAAGTCGCTAGCAGCTGCGTGTGGAAAAAGCAGGCGCAAGGCCTGCTCTTAACAAGGTAAGAGGTAAATCAAGTAAAATTGAAACATTTTTTCCACAGGTTTATCATTTTTAAATACTTTAAAGAATGGTAAGATTATTTTTAGCCCCGTTAAAAACTTTAATAAATTTTTTCAAAAATTAAAATTTATTTAATTTATAGTTATTTTAAAAATGTGATATATTTTAAAAAATTTATTTGAAGTTTTACTTAGATTTTGGGGCCGATCTCTTTTCATAGATTTGACAGGTCTTCCTGTCAAATCTATGAATGGAGATTCCCTGCTCCGATTGGCTCCCCATGGACCACGTGATCCCAGGGGACGGTGCGAACTAGTTGCGCCACTGGGATACGCAAGCACTGCACACTGGCAGCTGGAGGAGGCCCAGGATCGGAATCCCACGCGGGCCCACAGTACAACGGCAGGCGCGCTATGTAAGTGCACCCACAATGCTTGCACCCGCGGGAAGCCTCCGACCCGAATTTTTAGGCCATCGTCTTTAATAATAGCTTCTAACATCTTCCCTATTACAGATGTTAAGCTAACTGGCCTGTAGTTTGCTGCTTTCTGTCTCCTTCCCTTTTTGAATAAAGGAGTTACATTCGCTATTTTCCAATCTAATGGAACCTTCCTCGAATCTAGGGAATTTGGGAAAATTAAGACCAACGCATCAACTATCTCACTGGCCACTTCTTTTAAGACCCTAGGATGAAGTCCATCAGGACCCGGGGACTTGTCAGCCCGCAGCTCCAACAATTTGCTCTGTACCACTTCCCTGGTGATTATAATTTTCTTGAGTTCCTCCCTCCCTTCCATTTCCTGATTTACAGCTATTTCTGGGATGTTACTTGTATCCTCTATAGTGAAGACCGATGCAAAATACCTGTTCAATTCAACTGCCATCTCCTTATTTTCCATTATTAATTCCCCAGACTCACTTTTTATCGGACCAACGCTCACTTTGTTAACTCTTTTCTTTTTTAAATATCTATAGAAACTCTTACTATCTGTTTTTATATTTCTAGCTAGCTTTCTCCCATACTTCAATTTTTCTCTCCTTGTTAATCTTTTAGTCATTCTTTGCTGTTTTTTTATATTCTGTCCAATCTTCTGAGCTGCCACCCATCTTTGTGCAATTATATGCTTTTTCTTTAAGTTTAATACTATCTTTAACTTTTTTAGTTAACCACGGATGGTGGGTCCTCCCCTTGGAATTTTTCTTTCTTGTTGGAATGTATATATTCTGTGTATTTTGAAATATCCCCTTAAATGTCTGCCACTGCAACTCTATTGACCTATCCCTTAACCAACTTTGCCAGTTCACTTTAGCTAGCTCTGCTTTCATGCCCTCATAATTGCCCTTATTTAAGTTTAAAATACTAGTCTTGGACCCACTCTTCTCTCTCTCAAACTGAATGTAAAATTCAATCATATTATGATCGCTGCTACCTAGGGGCTCCTTCACTATGAGGTCATTAATTAATCCTATCTCGTTGCACAATACCAGGTCTGGTATAGCCTGCTCTCTGGTTGGCTCCAGAACATGCTGTTGTAAGAAACTATCCCGAAAACATTCCATGAACTCCTCATCTATGCTACCTTTGCCCATCTGATTTTTCCAGTCTATATGCAGATTAAAATCCCCCATGATTATTGCCGTACCTTTCTGACAAGCTCCCATTATTTCTTCCTTTATACTCCATCCTACCATGTGGTTACTGTTAGGGGGCCTGTACACCACTCCCACAAGTGACTTCTTGCCTTTATTATTTCTCATCTCTACCCAAACCGCTTCTACATCCTGGCTTCCTGAACTTCGGTCATCCCTTTCTATTGTGCTAATACCATCATTAATTAACAGAGCCACCCCTCCACCTTTTCCCACCTTCCTGTCCTTCCTAAATGTCATGTACCCTTCAATATTCAGGTCCCAATCTATGTCATCCTGCAGCCATGTTTCTGTAATGGCTATCAGATCATATTTATTTATTTCTATTTGCGCTTTCAGTTCATATGTTTTATTTCAAATGCTACGTGCATTCAGATGCTGAGCCTTTAATTTTGTCCTTTTATTATTTTTGTAACCTCTCGCCTTATCTGTTGATTTACTCTTAGATTTGTATTCTCTAGCCCTTCCTGTCACAGTCTGTTTATCATTTCCCATATTAATACCTTTCTCTATTGCCTTGTCTCTAAGCTTTGAATTACCACATCTTCCCAAATTTGATCCCAAGCCCCCAATATTTAGTTTAAAGCCCTCTCTACTGCCCTAGTTATACAACTCGCCAGAACACCGGTCCCAGCACGGTTCAGGTGAAGACCGTCCCAACGATACAGATCCCACTTTCCCCAGTACTGGTGCCAGTGCCCCAGGAATTGAAACCCATTTCTCCCACACCAGTCTTTGAGCCATGCATTCATCTCTCTAATTTTATTTACCCTATGCCAATTTGCTCGTGGCTCAGGTAATAATGCAAACATTATTACCCTTGAGGTTCTGCTTTTTAATTTAGCCCCTAGCTGCTCATACTCTCTCAGCAGAACCTTTTTCCTAGTTCTACCTATGTCATTGGTACCTACATGGACCACGACCACTGGCTCCTCCCCCTTCCACTGCAAGTTCCTCTCCAGCCCAGAGCAGATGTCCCGAACCCTGGCACCGGGCAGGCAACACAGTCGTCTGGACTCTCGTTCTTGGCTGCAGAGAACTGTATCTATCCCCCTGACTATGCTGTCCCCAATTACCACTACATTCCTATTAACTCCCCCCGCTTGAATGGCTTCCTGTACCTCGGTGCCATGGTCAGTTTGCTCTTCCACCCTGCAGCCACCGCTTTCATCCATACAGGCCGCAAGAACATCAAACCTGTTGGACAATTGCAAAGGCTGAGGCTCCGCCACCTCCTGGGTCCCCAAACCTGCCTCACTCGCAGTCACATCCTCCTGTCCCTGACCACTGACCAAATCAGAAGACCCTATCCTAAGGGATGTGACTGCCTCCTGGAATAAAGTGTCCAGGTAACTTTCCCCCTCCCTGATGCATCGCAGTGTCCGTAGCTCGGCCTCCAGCTCATCAACTCTGAGCCGAAGCTCCTCAAGCCGCAGACACTTACCGCAGACGTGTTCGTCCTGGATCACAGTGGCGTCCAGGAGCTCCCACATACTGATAGTTGTGTGACTGGGGTCTGATTCTGATAGTTGTGTGACTGGTGTCTAATTCTGATAGTTGTGTGACTGGTGTCTGATTCTGATAGTTGTGTGACTGGTGTCTGATTCTGATAGTTGTGTGACTGGGGTCTGATTCAGACAGTTGTGTGACTGGTGTCTGATTCTGATAGTTGTGTGACTGCTGTCTGATTCTGATACCTGTGTGACGGTGTCTGATTCTCATAGCTGTGTAACTGGTGTCTGATTAAGAACATAAGAAATAGGAGCAGGAGTAGGCCATTCGGCCCTTCAAGCCTGATCCGCCATTCAATAAGATCATGATTGATCTTCTATCTCAACTCCGCTTTCCTGCACTATCCCCGTATCCCTTGATTCCCTTAATATCCAAAAATCTATCGATCTCTGTCTTGAATATACTCAACAACTAAGCATCCACAGCCCTCTGGGGTAGAGAATTCCAAAGATTCACCACCCTCTGAGTGAAGAAATTTCTCCTCATCTCAGTCCTAAATGGCTGACCCCTTATTCTGAGATTGTGACCCCTGGTTCTAGACACCCCAACCAGGGGAAACATTCTCCCTGCATCTACCCTGTCAAGCCCTGTAAGAATTTTGTCTGTTGCTATGAGATCACCTCTCATTCTTCTAAACTCTAGAGAATATAAGCCTAGTCTACTCAATCTCTCCTCATAGGACAATCCCCCCATCCCAGGCATCGGTCTGGTGAACCTTCGTTGCACTCCCTCTATGGCAAGTATATCCTTCCTTAGGTAAGGAGACCAAAACTGTACACAATACTCCAGGTGTGATCTCACAAGGGCCCGATATAATTGCAGTAAGACGTCTTTACTCTTATACTCAAATCCTCTTGTAATAAAGGCCAACATACCATTTGCTTGCCTAATTGCTTGCTCTACCTGCATATTAACTTTCAGCGATTCGTGTACAAGGACACCCAGGTCCCTTTGAACACCAACATTTCCCAATCTCTCACCATTTTAAAAATACTCTGCTTTTCTATTTTTCCTACCAAAGAGGATAACTTCACATTTCTCCACATTATATTCCATTTGCCATGTTCTTGCCCACTCGCTTAGCCTGTCTATATCCCCTTGACAAAAATGAGAAGTTGCACCACCAGGTTCTCGTCCAACAGTTTTATTTGAAATCACGAGCTCCAGGGAAGTACTGGATGACGTAGTTCCGACGGGCCACAGCGAAAAATCGCATAGACCTCCTCAGAAGGCGAACACGGGACACAACCAACAGAGTACCCTACGTCGTCCAGTACTTCCCCGGAGCGGAGAAACTACGCCATGTTCTTCGCAGCCTTCAACATGTCATCGATGACGACGAACACCTCGCTAAGGCCATCCCCACGCCTCCACTACTCGCCTTCAAGCAGCCGCCTAACCTCAAAAGTACCATCGTTCGGAGCAAACTACCCAGCTGTCAGGAGAACAGTGACCACGACCCTGCCACGGCAACCTCTGCAAGACATGCCAGATCATCAACACAGATACCATCATCACACGTGAGGACACTACCCACCAGATACATGGTACATACTCATGTGACTCGGCCAACGTTGTCTACCTCATACATTGCAGGAAAGGATGCACCGCAGCATGGTACATCGGTGAGACCATGCAGACACTGAGACAACGTATGAACGGACACCGCGCAACAATCGCCAGGCAGGATTGTTACCTCCCAGTCGGGGAACACTTCAGCAGTCAAGGACATTCAGCCTCGGATCTGCGGGTAAGCGTTCTCCAAGGCGGCCTTCGAGACACACGACAACACAAAATCATCGAGCAGAAACTGATAGCCAAGTTCCGCACCCATGAGGACGGCCTCAACCGGGATCTTGGTTTCATGTCACTCTACATGACGTAGAGTCATCCAGACTCGAGTCGTCGTTGGCTTGTTCACAAATGTGATTTCCAGTTTTAAAAAAAGTAAAAAGCTTAACCATACAGACTGCAGCATTTGACACGTTGGACCCCCTGTGACCCCCACCTCATTGTCTTAGCTGTATTTTGCTGTGTCTTTGGTGTAATGCCTTCCTACTGGCCTGATTGTATCTCTGCCGAGGTGTGATGGAGGGCAGTCAGAAAGTCATCTGACATTGTACGCTACACATTGTTCTCTGTCTATATATGCTTTGCTGATTTGTATTCCTTCACTTTACCTGACGAAGGAGCAGCGCTCCGAAAGCTCGTGATTTCAAATAAAACTGTTGGACTATAACCTGGTGTTGTGCGACTTCTCATTTTTGTCCACCCCAGTCCAACACCGGCATCTCCGCATTATATCCCCTTGAAGCCTCCTTGCATCCTCCTCACAACTTACATTCCCACTCAGCTTTGTATCATCAGCAAACTTGAATATATTACATTTGGACCCCTCATCCAAATCACTGATATAGATTGTAAATAGCTGAACCCCAAGCACTGATTCTTGCAGTACCCCACTAGTTACAGCCTGCCAACCTGAAAATGACCCGTTTATTCCTACTCTCTGTTTTCTGTCCATTAACCAGTCCTCAATCCATGCTAGTATATTACTCCCAATCCCATGAGCCCTAACTTTGTTTAATAACTTCTTGTGTGGCACCTTATCGAATGTCTTCTAAAAATCCAAATACACTACATCCACTGGTTCCCCTTATCTATCCTGCTAGTTACAACCTCAAAAAACATGATTTCCCTTTTATAATTCCGTGTTGACTCTGCCCAATCATATTATTACTTTCTAAGTGCCCTGTTACCGCATCCTTAATAATAGAATCTAGCATTTTCCCTAATATTGATGTCAGGCTAGCTGGTCTGTAGTTACCCATTTTCTCTCTCCCTCCTTTCTTAAATAGTGGGGTTACATTTACTACCTTCCAATCCACAGGAACCATTCCAGAATATATGGAATTTTGGAACATGACAACCAATGCATCCACTATCTCTATAGCCACTTCTTTTAAAACCCTAGGATATAGGCTATCAGGTCCAGGAGATTTATCGGCTTTCAGTCCCTTTATTTTCTCCAGTACTATTTCCTTACTAATATTAATTTCTTTCAGTAGCTCATTCTCACTAGACCCTTGGTCCTCCACTGCGATTTTAACTTAATTGGCCAATTGAGTTCCAATGTGTGGGAACCCATGGCCAATGAGTTATTCCAGTCTGAAAGTCACCTCCGATGACATCATCATTGCTGCTGCATTTAAGGTCTGCAACAAGCCTTGCTTCTTCTGCAGACTGCCATATTCTGCGCTTGTATCTTAGAGGCAACTGCAGGAGGAATGGCCAGCCAAAGACCCAGGTCTGCTCCCAGGTTCGATGACGTTGCCCTGCAAGCTTTAATGGAGGGAGCAAGAGCTAACAGAGAGGTACTCTTCCCTTCCTCAGGGAGGAAGAAGCCTCCCCGACAGACCAAGGCTGTGTGGGTCCAGGTCGCCCAGGAGGTCAACTCTTTATCCATCACCCGCAGAACCTGGCTCCAGTGCAGGAAGAGGTTTCATGAGCACTGCAAAAGTGAGTATGACTTTCCCTTCACCCTCAATCTGATCCCCATTGCCTCTCCTCACCAGCACTCAGCTTTAGCAACCTCTTCCTCCATATCCCACTTGACACTGACATCCATGCACCCTTACCCATTCCCTCTCGCTCTATGGTCACATTCACCTTACTATTTGACTATGCAGCCCTCACACTCCCTATCGCTGTCAAGCTTTGAAAACAACTTACAACACACAGGGAGGGCACTTTGTCTTGCCACCTCACTCCATCTTTGTCTCTTTCTAAGCATCTATGCTATGGACTCTCTACACTCACGCCTTCAATCTCACTCAAACTCCACTTGTCTCCCTCATTGCAGGAAAAGAGAGCTCACAATAAAAGGAAAAGAGCCAGGACAGGAGGAGGGCCTCCTTCATTAGCCCAGCTCACCCCCTGGGAGGATGCGGTCCTGGAGATCATGGGAGTGGAGGACAATACACAAGTGGGGGACGGACAGACGGGTGCATCACAGCAAGCTGGTGACTGAATATGTTCCATCTCTCTCATTGACCATGCATGAGTCGCTGATAATGAATCTGAAGCTCTAACAGATGAATTTATGATCATCTGCAATATGCAATGTGCATGTAACCTTGGCATCATATCTCTGACTCTTTCCTTTACTCCCCCACAGGACCATCGCAAGCACCCATCCCCACTAGCCAGGAGAACCAGCCTGAGCATCCAGACTCCTCAGAGGAAGCTGCAACCTCTGAGGGCGCAGCATCAGCAGAATTCAGCGCACCCAGCACCAGCGCAGAGACTCACACCTCGGTGGGACGCTTGGGACATAGAGTAGTGTTGTCACCTGGTGTATCACAGCTCACAAGTGAGCATCAGCAGATGGTGGAGACAGGGACAGCAGTGGAGAGTCCTAGTCGGAGGGCGCAGGACTCTCCTAGCTCGGCTCAGCTGCATGTCGACCCTCTGCCTCTGGGGCCATCCATAAGATCAGCGGTGCTGGGACTCCAGGAACAGATGCAGGTGTCTCTGACAGGTTTTGTCTCCAGGGTCGCTGCGAGTGTGGAGCGAATGGAGGAGTCCATAGCAAACATGAGCAGAGCCTTTGTGGAGTCATTGGCACATGAACGCATCACCATGGAAAGGATGGCAACCTCCATGGAGCTGATAAGTCGCCAGAGTGCAGAAAACATGGTGAGTGTTCTGAATAGAATGACATCTCTGGAGGAGCGATGGACATCTATTGAACAGAGAAACCAGACCTTCATGGAAGTCCTTCTGAGTAGGACTGCCAGTGCAGGTACGGGTCTCCATGGCCCCCCTGATGTGCAGCAAGGTGCTCTCAATCCACTTGCAAGCGCTGAGGTGGACCTGACCCATGAGAGGGATGTTGGTGGCAGACAACAAGGAGGTGGGGGCTCCTCTCCAAGCGCTCACACTTCCATGCCACTGACAAGTCCTCGGTCAGAGCCCCACCAGAGTCCGCACCCAACTGAGATCGGCGACTCAACCCCTGCACAGCTGCAGGAGCAGCAGACTGTTGCCGAGCCCTCGCAGTTTCGCAACCCCAGAGGACGCCCACCAAAGGTGTCGAGACAGGAGCAGCAACAAACTGAGCAGGGGGCCTCCACCTCTGCTGAAGCCACAGGGGAAGCACCACGTAGGAGCACGCGTAAGAAAAAGATACTGCACAAATAGTCACAAGGGTAGTCACTTGGGTGAAATTTGATGTTTAATGTAAAAAAGCCATCAGATGTTAAGTGTAAATAAAAACTCTGATGGCTACAGCTGCAGTTGTGGCATCTGTCATTTCGCTAATGGGACTTCCACAATGAGGCCTTAGGATAACTTGCAATTGTCAGTATGGTGGTCAAATTGTTAGGGATCCGCTGGGTCTGGGCCATTGTCGTAGCTCTGGTAAGAAGCAGCGAGGCAAAATGCTTGATTGTCTAGGCTAAGTAAATCTGGCCAAGATGAGTGCGTCCCTTGCATTCCGGGCAGCTATGGTCTCGCGTAATGCTGCCGCTGGTTGATGGGCCTCTGCAAGATGTTCGTTCTCTCTCTCCTCCTCATCCTCCACCTCCTCCTCCTCCTCATCTGAGGAGGCTATGTGAGGAGCCACTTGGTCCTCCGGCATCTGCAAGCCACGACGCTGTGCCATGTTGTAAAGTGCACAGCAAACCACGACGATTCTGGAGACCCTGGCTGCTGAGTATTGCAGGGCTCCACCTGATCTATCCAGGCATCTGAAGCGCATCTTCAGCATACCGTTGGTTTGCTCGATTATGGCTCTGGTGGAAATGTGGCTCGAGTTGTAACTCTCCTCAGCTGCGTTGGATGGGCTCCTCAACGGCGTCATTAGCCACATCTTCAGGGGATAGCCCTTGTCTCCAAGTAGCCATCCGTGAAGTTGGTCTGGTGGACTGAATAGCGGAGGCACACTAGACTGGCGTAGTATGAAGGAGTCATGGCAACTGCCAGGGTACTTGGCACAAACATGCAAAACTTCCTTCATGTGGTCACACACCAGCTGCACGTTGAGGGAGTGGAAGCCCTTGCGGTTGACAAAAATACCTGGATTGCGATGGGGTGCCTGAAGGGCCACATGTGTGCAGTCAACAACGCCCTGCACCCTTGGAAAGCCTGCCAGATTAGCTAATCCAACCGCACGCACCGTGACACTTGCTCGATCCTTGGTGAAATGGATGTGATTGTGCGCGATGCCAAAGAGGGCATCGGTTACCTGCGTGATGCAGGTGTATGCGGCCGCCTGGGAGATGCCGCTGATGTCTGCTGCTGATCCCTGGAATGAGCCCGAGGCAAAAAAGTTGAGTGCGGTGGTGACTTTGACGGCCACTGGTAAGGGGTGTCCACCTGCTCCTCTGGGCTCCAGGTCTTGTTGCAGCATTGCGCAGATGTCACCCACTACCTCTCGCGAAAGTCGGAGCCGCCTTTGGCACTGCTGCTCAGACATGTTGAGGTAGCTGACCCTCTGTCTGTAGACCCTGTTTGGGGGGTATCTCCAGTGCCGACGGCCTTCCATGCGCTGGCACCTTCTGTCCTGTGCAGCTTCAGGCGGGTGAGCAGCAGCTTGGTGCTCCTGCTGTTGCTGCTGCTGTTGGTGCTGCTGTTGTTCATGGTTCTGCTGGTGCCGCGGCTGGTGTTCGTCCTCATCTGATGCCCAGGAGGGAAGGAAATAAATGGCTCCCATGCCTCTGGTATATGCCTCAGTTGAGGAAGTGCTCAATGAGGGTGGCGAGAGGGATTTCCCAAGCTGTAATAGCAGAGCACTTGGAAAACAGTGACAGGATTGGACAAAGTCAACATGGATTTACAAAAGGTAAATCGTGCTTGACTAATCTACTGGAATTTTTTGAGGCTGTAACTGATAGAATAGATAAGGGAGAACCAGTGGATGTGGTGTATTTGGAATTTCAGAAGGCTTTCGATAAGGTCCCGTATAAGAGATTAGCGTGTAAAGTTAAGGCACATGGGATTGGGGGCAAGGTACTGACTTGAATAGAGAACTGGTTTTCAGACAGGAAGCAAAGAGTTAGAATAAACGGGTCTTTTTCCGAGTGGCAGGCAGTGACTAGTGGGGTTCCGCAGGGATCGGTCCTAGGACCCCAGCTATTCACTATATATATTAATGATCTAGACGAGGGAACTAGATGTAATATCTCCAAGTTTGCAGATGTCACAAAGCTGGGTAGGCGTGTGTGCTGCGAGGAGGATGCCGAGAAACTCCAGTATGATTTGGACAGGTTGGGTGATTGGGCAGAAGCATGGCAGATGCAGTATAATGTGGATAAATGCGAGGTTATCCACTTTGGTGGCAAAAACAGAAAGGCAGATTATTATCTGAACGGCAATAGATTGGGAGAAGGGGAAGTGCAACGAGACCTGGGTGTCCTTGTGCACCAGTCGCTGAAGGTAAGCATGCAGGTGCAGCAGGCGGTTAAGAAGGCAAATGGTATGTTGGCCTTCGTAGCGAGAGGGTTTGAGTACAGGAACAAGGATGTCTTGCTGCAGCTGTACAGGGCCTTGGTGAGACCACATCTTGAGTATTATGTGCAGTTTTGGTCGCCTTATCTGAGGAAGGATGTTCTTGCCATGGAGGGTGTGCAGCAAAGATTCACCAGACTGATACCTGGGATGGCAGGAATGACGTACGAGGAGAGATTGAGCCGATTGGGCTTATACTCGCTGGAGTTTAGAAGAATGAGAGGAGATCTCATTGAAACTTGTAAAATTCTAACAGGGCTAGACAGACTGGATGCAGGAAGGATGTTCCCGATGGCGGGTGAGTCCAGAACAAGAGGTTACAGTCTAAAGATAAGGGGTAAGCCATTTAGGACAGAGATGAGGAGGAATTTCTTCACCCAGAGAGTGGTGAACCTGTGGAATTCTCTACCACAGAAGGCAGTTGAGGCCAAGTCAGTAAATATATTCAAGAAGGAGTTAGATATATTTCTTAAGGCTAAAGGTATCAAGGGATATGGGGAGAAGGCAGGGACAGGGTACTGAGTTTGGATGATCAGCCATGATCTCATCGAATGGCGGAGCAGGCTCAAGGGGCCGAATGGCCTATTCCTGCTCCTATCTTCTATGTTTCTATGTTTCTATGTTTCTATGTCACACTGGAGATGGGTGTCAGGCTCCAAACTTCCAGAGCTGTGGTTATGCCTTCTAAAAGTTCCCCCAGACCTGTGACAACAAAATCTTGCCACCTGCAAATGATGGCTGATCAAATCTCCTATTTAATGGTTGAGCTGCAGCTGATAGTCAGCAATCCACTTGTGCACCAGCCAGGTTTCACTGGCGTGTTTCAGATCAGGCGTGCTTCACGTAGGAAAAGGGTTAAACTAGCAAAAAACTATCAAAATGGCATTACAGAGCCAATTTTGGGCTTGTTAAGGGCATTAATGGCCTCTCCCGCCTCTTGGAGGCGGGACGGAGATGGGACCAGTAGACACGATTTCATCAAATTTGCGTGGAGGCGGGATGGAGGCGGGATCGGGCCCGCCCACCAGTTTCTGCAATTTTAACCCCCCAACACGCCTCCAATCCCGCCTCAACGGCCCTATGAAAATCCAGCCCAAAGTATTTGTTTAATTTCTCTGCCATTTCTTTATTCCCCATTATAATTTCTCCTTGTCTCAACCTGTAAGGGAACCACGTTTACTTTCGCTAATCTTTTCCTTTTTACATACCTATAGAAGCTTTTACAGTCTCGCTAGTTTACTCTCATTCTATTTTCCGTTTCTTTATCAATTTCTTGGTCCTCCTTTGCTGAATTCTAAAATCCTCCTAATCCTCAGGCTTACTACTCTTTTTGGCAACATTATAGGTCTCTTCCTTTAATCTAATACTATCTTTACTTTCTCTTGTTAGCCACAGTTGGACCATTTTTCCCGTGGTGTTTTTATTCTTTAAGGGAATGTATATTCATTGTGAATTATGAATTATTTCTTTAAATGATTCTGATAGCTGTACGACTGGTGTCTGATTCTGATAGTTGTGTGACTGGTGTCTGATTCTGATAGTTGTTATGTGAGAGGCAGTGTGGTGATACACTATATTGGTGTGTGTGCGAGACAGTGTGATGATACCGTATCTTGTATCGGAGAGGGGTTATTAGATTGGAGGAGGTTACAAAGATGGCAGGGATGAGGCCATGGAAGGATTTGAACACAAGGATGAGTATTTTAAATTTGAGATATTAGGTGACCAGCAGCCAATATATGTCAATGAGGACTGGAGTGATGGCTGAGCAGTAATGGTGTGGAATAGGATATGGGAAGCAGTGATTTGGATGAGCTGAGTTTATGGAAGGTGGAGGACAGGAGGCTGGCCAGGACTAATCGAGTCTGACGATAGTAAACGAATTTTCAGCGGCTAAATAGGGATAGTGGTGGGCAATGTTACAAAGGTGGAAGTAGAGAGGATATAGGGTCAAGAGCTTAACAAACAGGACACCAAGGTTGCAAAATGTCTGGTTCAGTCTGAGACAGTGGCCATGTAGAGGAATGGAGTGGTGGCAAGGGTACAGAGTTTGAGGCAGTGTGTTTGTGAGATGCAATATATTGCTGTTTGGTGATGCTGTATATTGGTGAATGTGAGAGGCAGTATGTTGATATAGATGAAAGGCATTATGGCAGTACAATACATTGGTATACAAGCTCTCTATGTCACAGGGTTATAGGATATACTTCATACCTACGATTTCCCTTATTACAAGTTCATGATATCGACTGTGCTGTCAGGGGAGGTGACAGGTAGAGGCCAGCTGCTTCCCCACAAGGAGGATCACATCACCTGAAACCCATCAGAAGAGTGGGACTGGAGCACATTGCCTGCTTGCACTTCGAGCCTGGGACTGGTACAGCAAGACCTAACTGCAGAGAAATTAAATAAAATTAATAAAAATGGGAATGAAATGAATACATCAATAAATTAAATCACAGCAATCCAATGTTATTGTTTACAGGGCACAAGCAAGTAAGGGTTTATTACTGTCATGAGGAGGTATGTAAAATTCATACCTCCATTCTATTCTATTCTACGGAAAGGATTGTAAAACAGTCCTTGCAGCTGCAGCAGACAGAGGTGGTTTGCAGGAGAATAAATGACTTGTGTTGGAGGGATTAATGGAGGGGAGAGAGGAGAGAACCCCTGGAACTGCCCCTCACATTTCTCTGCACTGTCCTTTATGTGTATCGCTCCTGTAGATAGAGAAGCTGTTGGATATATTCAGCTGGTTAATTCAGAACATGAGAAATTATTCAAAATTAATTTGGTGCGTCAAGCCCAGTCCTTCCCACGGTCCATATACTAGATGTATTGTTATGGCATAACTGCCAAGTTTCACTTTTTCTGATAGTAAACTTCACTCCTAGTAGTTCCTTGATCTTGAGAGCTATGGTGTGGGCTACCCCATTTTATTTTTACTGTCCCAAGTAAGAAAACTAACCACAGTTCAAATTTCCAAGATAAAACTCTGAAGTATCATTCACACAGCAGAATATGTGCAAGCAGTCCTACTGGGGGTATTAATTACAATCTACTTTATTTAGTCCAGACCAATTAGATTTCATTGACACCTCCATAGTCCCAACAGAGTGGATCCATCATGTCTCATGTGGTGTCTGGTTCTCTGTAGATATCCATCCGTATATTTTCAATCCAATTCTTATCTGCTATATATCCGTCTCTCCTTACCACATTAAATGCTTTCTGATGTTAGATTGGGCAGTGTGGATTATCTTCTGGAGGTTTCCCACAATTGCATCAGAATCTAACTGTATTCAAGCGCATGGACATAGATCAGTAAAACCAGAACTGTCTAATGGTCTCTATTGGTATTGGTGAAAAATGAAAGCTGGCCTGTTGATGAAACAATGAAATGCACCACTCTGTAAATCTCTCGATACAACGTACAGGGAAATAAAGTAAGGATTGTTTTTTAAACCAAAATAAATCTTAATGGAACCGCAGCTAAAAATATTTTTTATTAGAGGAGAGGGGCGTAACTGTAAGTGAGCATCTATACATAAAACTAGTAAAGAAATCTACTGAGGTAAACCAATATTTTTAAAAAGGATATGAGAAGGAAGCAAAAATCAAATGTGGTCACCAGTAATCAGTAAAATTAAAAAGGGAACACCAGAGATAATAGAAATTACATAAAAATGGGCAAACGGGAGAATCATGACTGAAGGAGCAACATTTGACAGAAGTAAATTTAAGATGGAAGCTATGAGGTGCCTTTGCTGTTGAATGCTGACAAACAAGATACATTAAAAGGTCAAAGAGATGTAATAACTGTTCTTGATCAGTAAACTTGAAGAAAGGCTTTAAGCTAAGGAAACAGCCAGATAACCTAATTTAACATTCAGAGGTATAAAGTGTTCAGAAAAGGCAGAAAAGGAGGTAGAGTAGCTGTATATGTCAGGGGCAACTAGGAGGTAAATGAAGTTGATCCTAAGGGAGGGGTGAGCTACATAAAGTATCCAAATGGGGTATGTATAGTCCACCAGCTCAGCACAAGAAGGAGGACAGCTTGCTCTAGGAAGAGATAAGAAGGGTGTGTCAGAACAGGAAAATATTTTAACGGGGAAAACACAAGTGGTCTAGAGTGCAGAAGGGAAGCCGCAGAATGTAGTGCTTATCTTGATCTGATATTTGTAAGTAACCCAATGTAGAAGTGGAAGTTATAGCACACGGGGCAGTGATACAGAATGATCAAGCTTAACATGAACTGGGACTCCATTTAAGTTTATGGGCTGGATTTTGTCTTGGGGTCGGGTTGGGGTCGTGTCATTCGCATTTCGTGTTCCCCCCCCCCCCCGACTCCAGATTAATGTGGATGAATTATGCAATTTTGACTTAATTGGGCAATTGAGTTCCAGCATGTGGGAACCCATGAACTAATTAGTGGTTTCAGTCTGAAAGTCGCCTCTGAAGATGTCATCATTGCTGCTGCATTGCAGGTCAGAGACTGACTGACTGGTTTGAGAGACTGCCTGGCTGTTGCTGAGAGAGGACCGTCCTGGCTTTTGCTGTGAGTGGACCTGGATGCAAAATGAAAGAGAGAGAGAGAGAGAGAATTGTTTTTGGATCCACATCCTCTCACAGCAAAGGCCAGGCAGTCTCTGAAGACATTCAATGCAGCAGCATCAGAGGTGACTTTCACACCTAATACTACTACTACCTTCATCACATCTCCGTTGTAATAGTGGACCTGCAGCTGATAGTCAGCTATCCACTTGTGCTCCCGCCAGGTTTCACTGGAGTGTTTCACACCAGGCGTGCTTCACATCAGAAAAGGGTTAAACTAGCTAAAACATTTCAAAATGGCATTACAGAGCCAATTTAGGGCTTGTTAAGGGCTTTAATGGCCTTTCCCGCCTCTTAGAGGCGGGACGGAGTCGGGAAGCCCGCGACTGATTTTATCAAAATTGCATGGAGGCGGGATGGAGTCGGGATGGGGTTGGGACCCCCGACCCCGCAAATTTAACCCCCCACACACCTCCAAACCCAACTCCATGGGTCATTCAAAATCCAGCCCTATAAGCTTAAAAGGGCTAAAATCATAGTGCCAGAATTTGCTGGAGTAGGGCATCTCACGGCTTACCCGGTTAGTTCGACTTTTTCCTGCACACTTCAGCTCAAAATCTTTTTGCCCTGTAAGTTTCTTAAAGCGTGAGCTGATAATGGCACAGCGAGGGCAGTGGGGCATCTGGGACCTTGGTGAATGATAGGACCAACAGTGAATTTCCTTCACCAATGAGATTTAAGAATTGAGAAATAAACAGAGAAAGGACTGAGAAGGAGGGTAAATTAGAGTTGGTGAATTCAATGTCAAATCAGGTACAGAAAGAGAAATAAAGAGAGGGAGAGAGAGATTGGATTAAGAGAGAGACAAAAAAGAGACAGAAAGGAAAAGTAAGAAAAAAAAATATTTGACATTTTTAAAATCTCCAGCAACAATTCATTACCTGAAGGAATGAGACTCCATACTTTTAATTGTTCACTTCCTGGCCAAAGAGGTTGATTGGCAGTGATTAATAATTATCAAATTGTTAATTACTAGATTTAACTTTCTGTGGCAATTAAAGTGCAGCAACTTCATGAAAATCATGGGAAGGTTAAGGGCAAGATGTTTCCGCGAAGCTAACATACGAGCAGTGTAAATCAGCCTGCCACAATTGCTGGCCGATTTGCACATTAATAAAAGCATGCATCGTTTGCACACCGTTACTTTTTCAGCAAATTCCGGCCAAAAGAGATAAGGGAAGATTTAAACCAAACGAACTGGAAGAGGATGATTAACAACATTTCACTAGATGACAAGTGGAACACCTGTAAAAGAATAATGCCGGACATGCAGAACATGCTGATACAGTCCCCACCACTTAGACCATCCACGCTTATCCCAGGCAGCCGCCCATATCGGGTAAATGAAACTAACCATTTGCCATTTCCATTGAATTCAATTATAAAACTACCGCTTATGATACATTGAGCGCGCTTGCTATTTTGGGCAATTCAATAAGCTTTTTGCACCTCGTTAAAGTATGATAACTATTCAGCTGAGGAGCTGAGTGCCTCGGTACTGCAGGGCCACTGTAATGAAAAATGTTTTAGCAGAAGGAATCCATTTGGTACAAATCTTGGCTATCGAAAATGCTGTCCTCCCATCCCTTTTATCTGTTTTAAATGCCCCAGGACAGCTGCTTGAAGCTGGCCAAAGTCTCCACTTCCCGACTGCCTCCAGTAATTGTTACCAGTCCGAACAGCTGATGTAGACTTCAAGCAGCTTCAATCAGCTGTTTGCTAAATACAGATAATCTGTTGGTTTCCAGTTAAATAAATCATTATCCAATACAGTGGGGCCAGAGAGTCAATACATTTGATCAATAGCACACTCGATCAGAATGTGGTACTGTACTATATTATGTATAGTTTAATTTTCGATAACCAGAAGGATTCCACTTTCACAAACCAACATGATTTCCTCGCTACTGCAGTTTATCAATCCTACGGGGTTATTATGGTTACTTTTTAACTAGAAGTTGAAGTGAATCCCCGGCCTTGTTCTGTTACAGATTGAGCAGTCACCCTTTGAAGTTTGATAACTTTATCATCAAAAGGCATAAAACTGCAATTTCGATCAGCAAAAGTATAACAGACTCAGTGTTCAAAATCACACATCAAAATAAGGCGTTAGCTATAAAACAAGGTAAGATTACAGGTGCGTTAAATAAGTTCTGTTTCTGTCTTGTATTTTGCTCAGAGTGATATGAACTGCACGGCCATTGATATTAACAGAGATCCGAACATGCAGAACTCAATAACCAGTTTTGTTTTGCACTAGGGAGTCCGATGGATTTACCGTCCACCGCATATAGCAGGCAAATCGTGTTAGCACAAACGCGTCCGCTATATGTAGCTAAGATCAGCAAGCTCAAACTAAACAAGCATGGATTACAAACAACTTAAAAGCGAAATAAAGAGAAAAAATTATCTCTCCAAATCTTACAGGGAGAAATCAGAAGGGGCTTAATGGGATGAATATAATTAAATGCTGAAACAAGTTAAAAGGATGATCAGAGTGGCAAGGAAAGACCTAGAACAAAGCAAAACATAACAGTAAAAAATTAAAAACTACAATCGCAGGAAGACTGCAAGATATATGGAAAGAGGGTTTGGGCAGGGAGATAACCAGACCCAAGGTGGGATGGATTGTAGGGAAGTAGGTAGTCAGCAGGTGGGTATGGACACATTAACCAGGGGAGGCACACATGTAACCTTTGCGTTGTAGTTTCCTGGGGCCTAAGCTACTCACTGCATTTTTAGTATGCATTTATGCCAAAATTTACACCACTTCATATGAAAATTGCCATAACCAGAAAACTTGTGTGCAACTCCCTCTGCTGGTGAACAGCATAACATTCCAACACAACAATGGGGCAATGGACATTGAGGAAATTCAGGGCCACAGCTGCAATGATGAGGCGCCTCCGAAATTAACATTTCCTGTCCATCTTTTGCTAATTGGAAGGGCTTAATACCATCCTGAATTTAATTGGATAGGCCAACTGAGTCAAATGTGACCATAAGATCACTGGGAGTAAAAGCAGAGAAGATTATGTTATAATCCGCTGAGTTATGAATACAGATAGGGTTCATACAATCAACTATGCTGCATGGAGTTAGCCTTGGCTCAGTAGCAAATTCACTTTTGTGTTAGAAGGTTGTGGATTCAAGTGCTACTTCAGTCACTTGTGCATATAACCTAGACTGACACTTCAGTGCAGTACTGAGGGAGTGCTACATTGTTGGCGGTGCCGTTTTTCCGATGAGACATTAAACTGAGGCCCTAGCTCCTACAGTGTGAAGTTCTTTATAAATTCCTGAAATGTGCATTTTATCTGGCCCTCTGCAATGTTTAAGAGCATGTTGCACATGGGGCTTACCTATCATGGAATTACTGCGTGTGACATTCAGTATTACGCTGGTCCTACTCACATCGATGCTCTCCACTGAAAGTCCTTAGATGTGTTGTCACTTCCCAAATCAGTGCCCATCTTTCCCGTAACTCCATGCTTGAATCTCTCCAATGAGGTTTCCGCCCCGCCACAGCACTGAAATAGCCCTTATCAAAGTCACAAAAGACATCCTATGTGACTGTGACCATGGTAAACTATTCCTCCTCATCCTTCTCAACCTGTCTGCAGCCTTTGACATAGTTGACCACACCATCCCCCTCCAACGCCTCTCCTCCAATGTCCAGCACTCGCCTGCTTCTATTCCTATCCAGTCGTAGCCAGAGAATCACCTGCAATGGCTTCTCTTCCTGCTCCCACACAATTAGCTCTGGAGTCCCCCGAGAATCTATCCTTGTTCCCCTCCTATTTCTCATCTACGTGCTGCCACTCAGCGACATCATCCAAAAAAATGTAAGGTTCCACATGTACGCTGACAACTCACAGCTCTACCTTACCACCATCTCTCTCGACCCCTCCACTGCCTCTGATTTATCACACTGATTGTCTAACATCCAGTACTGGATGAGCAGAAATTTCCTCCAAGTAAATATTGGGAAGACTAAAGCCATTTTCTTTGGTCCCCGCCAAAAACTCTGTTCCCTAGCCATTGACTCCCATGCGCCTGCTGCCCTTGTCCTTCTAGGTGGTAGAGGTTGCGGGTTTGGGAGGTGCTGCCGAAGGAGCCTTGGCAAGTTGCTGCAGTGCATCTTGAGATGGTACAAACTGAAGCCACGGACGCCGGTGGTGGAGGGAGTGAATGTTTAAGGCAGTAAATGGGGTCCCAATCAAGCGAGCTGCTTTCTCCTGGATGGTGTCGAGCTTCTTGAGTGTTGTTGGAGCTGCACTCATCCAGGTAAGTGGAGAGTATTCCATCACACTCCTGACTTGTGCCTTGTAGACGGTGGAAAGGCTTTGGGGAGTCAGGAGGTGAGACACTCACAGCAGAATACCCAGCCTCTGACCTGCTCTTGTAGCATCAGTATTTATGTGGTTGGTCCAGTTAAGTTTCTGGTCAATGGTGACTCCCAGGATGTTGATGGTGGGGCATTCAGCGATGGTAATGCTGTTGAATGTCAAAGGGTGGCGGTTAGACGCTCTCTTGTCGGAGATAGTCGTCGCCTGGCAGTTGTGTGGCATGAATGTTACTTATCAGCCCAAGCCTGAATGTCGTCCAGGTCTTGCTGCATGCAGGCATGGACTGCTTCATTATCTGAGGAGTTGCGAATGGAACTGAACACTGTGCAATCATCAGCGAACATGCCCACTTCTGACCTTATGATGGAGGGAAGGTCATTGATGAAGCAGCTGAAGATGGTTGGGCCTAGGACACTGCCCTGAGGAACTCCTGCAGCGATGTCCTGGGGCTGTGATGATTGACCTCCAACAACCACAACCATCTTCCTAGGTATGACTCCAGCCAGTGGAGCGTTTTCCCCCTGATTCCCATTGACTTCCATTTTACTAGGATTCCTTGATGCCACACTCGATCAAATGCTGCCTTGATGTCAAGGGCAGTCACTCTCGCCTCACCTCTGGAATTCAGCTCCTTTGTTCATGTTTGTACCAAGGCTGTAATGAGGTCTGGAGCCTAGTGGTCCTGGCGGAACCCAAACTGAACATTGGTGAGCAGGTTATTGGTGAGTAAGTGTCGATGACATCTTCCATCACTTTGCTGATGATTGAGAGTAGACTGATGGAGCAGTAAATGGTCGTATTGGATTTGTCCTGTTTTTTGTGGACAGGACATACCTGGGCAGTTTTCCACATTGTCGGATAGATGCCAGTGTTGTAGCTGTACTGGAACAGCTTGACTAGAGGCGCGGCCAGTTCTGGAGCACAAGTCTTCAGCACGACAGCCGGGATGTTGTTGGGGCCCACAGTCTTTGCTGTATCCAGTGTGCTCAGCTGTTTCTTGATGTCACGTGGAGTGAATTGAATTGGCTGAAGACTGGCATCTGTAATGGTGGGGACCTCAGGAGGAGATCGATATGGATCATCCACTCGGCACTTCTGGCTTAAGTTAGTTGGAAACGCTTCAGCCTTGTCTTTTGCACTCACATGCTGGGCTCCGACATCATGCAGAGTAGCATGGAGTGAGTGGCAATTCCGGGGGCGGAGGCATTGTGAGGGAGCCCCAAAGATAAAAAGTCCAAGCATTGATGCAGTTTTGCTACTACTGACACTTTGGGCTCCAATTTACAGGAGGCATTTACATCTGGCCTACATAGGCCAGAGGGTTGGTAGAGAGTATCTCACAGGAAGGTTTGATGCCCTTTAATACCAGCCAAGGATCTCCCCTCAACCACATCCCTGGTCTTCCACAAGGGCCAGCCAGCATCGTGGGTGAGGCAGGAGGAGACTAGATTTCAACTCTCAGGGTGAGCTGCTTCTCTCAAACGGCCCCCTTAGAGGACTGCAGAGAGGCAGGTAAGGGATGGGAGCAGCTAACCAGCATAGATGCCAAGACATTAATGGTAGTGGCAGGGTCTCCTCATGATTCAGGACAAACAGGGTATCCATCACAAATGAGTCCCAGGTTCCCCATTGAGAAGCAGCAATGAGATACCACACATGTTGAAGGCAAACATGTAGGGATAATAATGAGGGAGAGGGGATTTGACCCAGCATGTTGGTATGGGAGAGTGAAGTAAAAAGAGGCCTATAAAGCAGTTCATGCTCGAACAGCAGGGCTGCTTTTAACTGAAAGTATTGTCAATAAGTCCTTGCTGCATCAGTCTGCCTGACCGTGCATCAGTCGGAGCCACTTCTCCTTCCTCCTCTTCCGTGTCCCCCATTTTTCTTCAAGCAAGAATTCAAGCTTTCTTCCAGCCCTCCTGACTGCATGAATTCCCCTCTTCAGACGGCAAAGTTGTGCAGAACACAAATAATCTTGCAGACTTTCCCTGGGCTGTAGCATAGGATCCCACCTGATCTATTCAGATTAGAAGCACGGCTTTAAGATCCCAATGTTATGCTCTACCAGAACTCGGGTGGGGGCATGAGCCTCATTGTACTTTTCTTTGGTCTCAGTGTGAGGGTCCTCGATTGGTATCATTAGTCAGTTCACAAGGGGCATCCGTGGTCTCTCAGGAGCCATTCTTCCTGCTCCTTCAAAGAGTTGTGGCGTCATCAACTGCTACAAGATGAAAGCAATAACGCTGTTGCTGGCGTATCCTGGTGTCACCTGCTTTATTTGGTTGCGGTGGTGCTAGTGCGCAGCTCGCTGAGTCTGACCACACAGAGACACAATCAAGTGCCCACTTTCAACAGATATCCACTAATATTTTGGGGGAGAGTTGGCCTACTCAAAATAACTTTTAAAATAAAATAAAAATGATATACTTTAAAAAATATATTTGGGTGAAATAATAAAGTAAATTCCATTCGTTGACTTCGATTCCTGAAGGCATCTGGCGAATCGGCAGACACCACATGAAGGATCTCCCCCGGCAGAGGCTGAAAAGGAAAATGATTTGGGAGTGGTCATTGATCATACTCTGAAAGAACACAGTCAGTTTGAGTCAGTTACTAATAAAGCAAACTGGGTACTAGACTGTAGCTGGAGGGCATTGAACCACAATTTATTCTGATACTGTACGGATAAATAGTGAGATTAATTCTGGGAGTAGGGTGCGTGGATTTGGTCAACCGACCTCGAAACATAATATGGGGTCAATTGACATTTTAAAAAGGAGATGTATATGTTGAGAAGGGGGTATCAAGGGTTAGAGAGATATTAACAAGACAGATTTTTTTCAGAGATGGGGAGGTCAAGGAAGGAAATGAATGTCCCTGAAGTAGAGGATCAATAGATGTTTCAGGTGGATGTTCCATGGTAGAATAATCGTACATGGGTTCTGGGTGGGCTGAATGGTCTTTTCTTGTTTTCGATTTTCTTACATTCTTTATTGGCCAGTCAGTAAACTTAAGCAGTAAGCCTACAGATCAATGGTTGTAAATCACATTAATGTATCAGCAGTTATCTGTTGTCTGTAGAACAGGATTTGAATGACCACACAATAATCACAGAGATGAGGCCAATCACAAGATAATTAGATAATTTCATTTCCTGCTGATGTGAATTTTTGTGAATAGACTGTACAGGCTTATTAAGTTTAGAAATGATCGCCACTATATGCAAAGAACATGTCCAAAGTGGAACTATGGCAGCAGCCTATACCTGGAACCCACTGGTAGGAGAGAGGAGAATAGGCAGTGTCTATAGGGGCTCAGTGACTAAGGCAGCACACAATCTGCAGTATGTGAATGCAAGTTCTCGGCTTCAACTGCAGCTTCAAGTAAAAACTTCAGAGATGTATCCAGATATTTATCAAACTCGTTAGTTAAAAGAAATTATAATAGTTTATTTTATTTTATTGTTAGGGGCCTGTGAAAAGGAAGCAGCAATTTTATTCAATCAGACCACCCATTGACCCCACAAACTGTGGTCGGATCAGTGACTGAGGTTCACCAGTGGTTGCAATCTCAGCATAACTGCCGGGATTTCAAGGCCAATGTCTTTCCTCATCCTAATTTCATTTGGATTTAGCGGGAAGATGAGTTAGGGCCAGAAGAAGCCCAAAGAGGTGAGCTTTTAAACTTTTATAAACTTTCCTTGTGGGGCCAAAACCCTCCTGCCCCTTTGGACTGCACAAGGAAAGTCTCGGCTTCCCTTGCCCCTAGTGGCCCCTCTCCTTCTCGCTCGCCTCAACCCCCGTCCACCCAAAATTAGTGTTTTCAGAGATCTCTAAGAAGGTTACAAAGCGTGCTGCAAGACCTGGGATGCCTCACCTTCACCCAGTGCTGTTAGGCCCATGCCCTCTCCTTCCCCTTACTGTTGACAGACACCAGAAATCCATCAGTAACCCAAACCTATATTCCACCCCCAGTTCTGTCAAACCCCAGGTTCTCTATTCACTTAGATGTCAGATGAACCCCCCACCCCGCCCATGCTGCTGAAGCCCAGAAGCCCCACTGGAGTGCTGCCAAACTCCATGACCCCCCACTCCCCATTTCTGCCAAAGCCCAGGGCCATCCTCCAGTGCTACGGTAGTCCAGAACTGTACCTAGTGCTACCGAAAGTGCCGCAGTGCTCCCAGAGCAGCTTAACGCCACTCTCCCTACTCACAACTGTTAAATACCAAGCTCCCAATCATTGACCAATGACACCCATCGCCCCTCGGGAATTTCCCAGGCCAGGCAATTTGTATAAAGTTGGTGGGTGCCTGCGCCAGTAGCGGCCTAGATGGCGGGGGGAGGAGAAATTGCAACCTTATCCAGCCCACACATTTATGGATTTCACAGAATGATGGTGTTCTGTACCCACACCACAGTAAAAATCCCAGAATATCATATCATACAAAATAGAATTGCAATTATTGAGTCATTATAGTCAGTGGCCCTGATGTTATCCCGATGTGGCATAAACACTCCTACTGTTATAAAACTCGCTGATTTATTGTGAGCAATGCCAGCTGCTAGTTCTATGGAAAGAGCAGTGACACATGCTATAGAGGCTGGGAGCGATAGGTTAATCTCTTCTCTGGCAGCCAACCACCAGTCAGTTCTTTTTCCATGAAATGACTGGTGATTCCAAAACTGAGTTCGAGGTGTTGCCAAGTTAATTAGCACACACATCAATAATGACATCCATAGTGTCGCGTGCCACCTCTAGATTATTAGAATGGATGCTTCCTCTGTTAAAATACAAGTGCACATTCTTGGCAGACTCTTGAGAGCATGTAGGTGCCGTATATAATACCCAGTACATTAAGGAATGCTATGGTGACAAGGAAGGTCTCTAGGTCTCTGCTTCTACCGTGAGCAGGTTGGTAAATCGATATAGTGATGTGTCCTACTGAGCAAAGCAGTGAGAAATGACCTTGGCTATTGCTGACCGACCGATATCAAGGGTGCTCTGCCCATTGCAGTTACCTTCATTGGCATTTACATGAGTCTAACCCTCCACATTCGCTTGACTCCTCACACAAGTCATAAATCATTTACTTATCAGATTTAAGTCTATGTATGTCTACAAAACTAAGGCAAGACCTGAGGAATCCTGTCTTCTACAACAAGGGGTTTTAAGTACCACCAATATAGACTGGCAAAATCACTCTAGTATTGCTTTATACTCCATGTGGTTATTTAAATGATTTGGAAACAGTATATACAATGGTATAGAAGGGACAGGTTTTAAAACCAACTTATTGGGAATAGAATAGTCACTCAGAGCGCTAGGTGATGACATGGATCATTTATATTCAGGTAAGCTGCTGCAGTAACTCCTTCAAAAAAGGACTGGATAAATATTTGATTAGGAATGGGGTTGAAGGTTTTAAAAATAAGTAGAGACAGTGATGATCAAATCTAATGGGCCTGGTGTTGCTTTAGTCGAGATGTCCTCTGTGCAAAGCACAGGCCAGGTTTCAACAATGAAGCTATAGATTTAGATAGATATTGTGGTGTTTTTCTTAATTACCTTTGAGGATTTGAGAAACAATATGCAGAATCTTCCCTCAGGTGATCACATTTAATATGTAAACTTCATGAAAGGGAAGACTGTACCTGGTCGGTTGGAAAGCAGTCTTGTAACAAATGGCTATTTCTGTTCCATTTTCTTACATATGGAAACACAAAGAAATTATTGTCCACAGCAGTGATGTAGAATATGACATACATCATAAGGTGGTGCATGTCATAATCTGCGTTTAAGTATAGTGCAAAATGTATATTGTGCCGGTATATCTGGATATAAACTTTAGCATTGAATCCATTTTTTAACTCTCTGTAACCTTAGGTCAACAGTACCAGAAGCCAACAGCAAGGAATTCAGAGACTGCCACAGTGACCTTAATAACCCCTGCACAAAATAAATAAAATAAAGGGGACAACTTGTTTTACTGATGCCAGTTTTTTTTTTCTTCTCTCTAGTTTCCTTCAGCAATCTTTTTCCATACTTTCGTTTCCTGAAGGTGTTAACTCTTTGCTGAGGAACAGTTCGATGAGTGACAGTTGCCCTCTGGTACCATCCCCAAGTGGCCAATATTCATACATGAGCCTTGACAGTACATGTTACCAGGCTATCCAACCATGAAGGTGAATTCTGTCCTCACCCAACATTCACATTTACACGTTTCCATCACAGGTCACTGAATAACAATCAAGAGCAAGAACCCTAACTCAGGGGAAACTCAGCAGATGATTTAGCTCAGGCAGGGGGAAACCCAACATCAGATTTTTAACCTATCACGTACCTCTTCTCTGGACAGAAACAAAATGATAGTAAAGGAATACAGCAAAGAATGAATGAGAAAAGAAAAAACTAACGCAGGTGAAATCCACCTGAGCAAACTAACTTAATGCACAGTAAAGCATCAGTCCATAACAATATATAATGTCACCCAGCGCATCCAGCAAGAAATCAGAGGCCTGCAAAATTGGGCGTAGACCCAGCTGCACACGTCCCAACCCATTTCCTACCCTTGCCCACCTCAGTTCTGCCACAAAATCCAAACCCATACGGTTGATTGTAACTTATGGCGGGTATTGAGCGGGCAGGGGGGGTGCGGAGGCAGGGGAAGCCCCCATAACGTTGTCGGCGTGAGGCCAGGGACATTTTAACTCCCGGGCCTCATTACATCCTTCAACATGCAATCACAGAAGGGCACACCTCTCTTGCTCATTCCAAACAAATGCACCTCTTCCTTTCCTCTCTTTACACTACACAACAACAGCATTCTCATCTCAGATACCACCACTTGCCCAACGATCAACTACTCCCACCATTACTTCCTCACCACATCACACACATTTCCCTTTACTTTCAGTACCTCACCATCCTCATTCCATCTTGCTTCTCTACACCTCTCACCAAATTGACTATATGCACAAGTCCCACGCATCTCCACTCACCTTCTCATCGCCCACTCACTAACCCTGGCCTTCTCTTTCTGTGGGATAAAACCATGCAAAATGCCACGGAGAGGAACAACATGGGTGGAGGAGTCTCCAACATCATTGCCTTCACACAGGCAGAGCAAGAAGCCCTGGCGGAGTCATGAGCACTGGGGAATGAGAGGGTGGTGGCATACCCAAGTAAAGTGTCTGTATATTACTTGTAACTCTTTATTTAACTCAGCACAAATGCAGCAAGCTTAGCAACTTCAACTTGCATTCTCCAGACTGTCACCTGTTTATGTGCAGCTTCTCACGTTCATCCTAACTCTTGTCCCTTTTCTCTTCTATGTCCTTTTCAATAATGAGACTTCTACAGAAAAACAGACTTCAGAGGAAGACA
Source organism: Squalus acanthias (assembly GCA_030390025.1). Classification (NCBI taxonomy): domain Eukaryota; kingdom Metazoa; phylum Chordata; class Chondrichthyes; order Squaliformes; family Squalidae; genus Squalus; species Squalus acanthias. The sequence continues at coordinate 54,485,859 of CM059436.1, forward strand.
AACCTCCAGAGGATGCACGATCAGGCGCTTCAACCCTCGCAGGCACTTGCTCAGATAGTAACACTCTGCATGGGCTAGATAATGAGCTAGAGGGGTCTGCACGTGTGTCTGCACCAGTGGGCAGCAGCAGCTACCGGTGGCAGGAACAGCACAGGAGAGACCTCGCCAGGCCTCTCCCAGCTCTGCTGACGATGACAGAGATGAGGACTTCGAGGGCCCAACCATCTTAAGAAAACTGCTAGCATGGTACAAACAGCTGTACGTGGTTTTGGAAGGCATGCCAAGGAGTTCCACCTCTCTGGTGGAGAGTGCGGAGGAGTCTGCATCCAGCCTCTGTGGTGTCATTTTACACAGCATCAGTACTCTGCAGTCTGCCCTGGATAGTGTGGTCACCTCCAGGGACGCTGTAGCCGGGCCCTTACTGCAGGAGTCCATGTTCACATGATTTACAGCTTTGGTCGAAGCTCAAACAGCTGCCATGCAGATTCTGGGCTCCACAATGGAGAGATTGGCAATCGAATGGATAGGGGTTTGAAGGGGGTCAGTCAACTTCCGCAATATGTTCTCCCGCACATCAGTGGAAGTACTGAGCTCCAGGCCCAAGAGAGTGGCAGTGACGCAATAGGAGGTGAGGTACATACTGGCTTCTCTCAGGTTGGCTGCACAATCACACCCCACACCCCCATCCCCCGTCTCCCATTTACTTGAGCATTCCAATTGTGTGATCTATAAGGATCTGGGTTGTGCCTTGCCTTTGATTGTATCTGCGGTGCTCGCACATGGTGGGTCTGTCATCAGCCAGGTCTGCAGGGGTTTCCCTCATCCCCTAGCACATTTCTCCCAGGGTCAAATAAAAAGAATAAAAGTATCGTACCAGCTCCCCGGGTACCTTGTGCAGACCGGCATGCTGCTGTTCCTGTGATTGGCCACTATCTGGACATTGATAGAGTGGTATCCTATTCTGTTGATGAACGTTGCTGGCTCATATTGTGGTGCCTTGATGGCCACCTGTATACTGTCGGCCACCCCGTGCATTTAAGGGAAGACAGCCACTGTTGCAAAGCCACGAGCTCTCTTCTGCTAAGGTCAGTGGGGAAGGTGATGTACTGGCCCTGCCAAAGAGGACATCGGTCACCTGCTTAATGCAGCTGTGAACTGCAGCCTGAGAGATTCAGGCATGCTCCCCTGGTCAACAGGCAGCAGGTCATGTTGCAGGAGGTTGCGACAACCCGTCTGGGGAAGCACAACCTCCTCCTTCACTGCTCCTCAGATAATTCCTGTAGACCCTGTGTGCTGGGTATGGCCTCCTGTGCACAGCCCACCTCACCTGTTTTATTCTGAGAGGCCCAGGTGCTGGTGCTGGTGGTTGTCGAGGCTTCTGCTCCTCCTTCAAGACTTGCTTCACACAGAAGAAAGAAGCAAGAATGACACCCGTATTAAGTAGCGAAAGCTGAGTAACGGGTTGTAAGGTAGCAACAGTGTAGAGGTCACAATCTGGAAGCTGGAAACACACCTGGCAATCCAGACAATGAATGATCCTGCGAGTCAGTGAGTTACAGCTGAGAAAACCCTTTGATTCTGCTTCGGAAGCTTTCAGACACCAATTATACTAGGATTTTTCTAGCTGATCCAAGACTGAGTGGGGCATCTGCGATTTTGAGTTATAATGCAGCGGGGGGCAGCTATGGCGTCATCGGAGCGAGACTTTGACCTTTGAATTAGGATCCCGCTTGACTGGGGCGGGCACCTGACATGCAGCCATAAACTGGTGAGGTAAAATGATGGGGAAGGCAGGAGCACTGAGGGAAGGGAGTGGGGAGCCCACAGATTGTGCCGTGCCGTGGGTTAAAATTGGGGCTAATATCTCTGATACAGCACATCATTACCCACCTCAGCCTCTGGTTTACTCGTCAGCGCGAATATCTGGGTTTTCCAAAAGAATTATTTTTGCTGTCAAGTGGTTAATGGTATGATTATGATGTGTTTAGTGGATCTGTCAGGGCCAACAGTGAAATGTGATAAATATCTCCATAACTGAGTTAAACTGGATAACTCATGAGCAACAAAATCTTGAGTGTGTGAATTATGGCCCACCTCATATGCCAAGGTGCTTGTCATATCTCACTGCTAGCCTGACATTTTCTACTTCTATTATGATTTAAATTATGCTCTTAAATAATTTGTTTTTATATTATCTCATATATATCACCACAATTCCCAGACCACTGAGATGTACATTAACAAAAGGTGCACGGTTTATAACTGTTCCATAATAAAGTTGAATGTATATGATTTCATTCTTCAGCTTAATAAAACATGACTTTTTTACTTATTTTATATGCTGGTGGATCTCTTATAACATTACTGACAGATAAAGAAAATCTAACTGAATACACAAATAGTGTAGTGTGCCCCTCATGTACCTGTGTCAGATAATAAAATAAACCTGTGGAAATTAACGTGTTGTTGTAACATAAGTAAAGGTGTGTTACTCACACATTACAGTTAGGTATATAAATAAATTTGAGTTTTGCAGCACCTTTGACACGTGTTAATAATAAGTAGAAATAGAATAGAAAAGAATGGGGGAATATGCAGAATACACAATCTAGGGCCTAATTTCCTTGCCCCCAACGGCACTCCTGTGGTGGAAGTTGGGTTCAGGAGGCCTAATAGATACCGGGTATCTGGTGAGACCCGGGCTGCTGGGTCTCCAGTCAGAATCCCGTCATCTGGAAGTTCAACCAGAGACCTGGATGGGACAGAACTTCCATCTGCCCCCCAAAAATCTCCTGACATCAGAGGAGTTGGGACCATGCCAGGAAGTTCTGCACCTCGTCCTCTCTAATGCCCAAGGACCTGAGCGCTGGGACGCACTCACTTTAAGGGTTGTCAGAGCAGTGTGGGGGGGGGGTGGGGGGGTACACCTGTGGCCTGTGTCGTAGCTTGGATACCTCCATTGGAAAGATGGCAGAATGAGAAGTAATGCCCACTGCCCCTTATAAAGGGCAGTGACAGACAACTTTTTCCAAGCTAGCTACCGATCGGCTGGCCAGCACTGCTTCTCCTGATCTCCCCAGCAGGCACTTTTGACACCTCCATAGTGGTACAGGTGCCTGTACAACATGTGCAAGAAAGGTTTCCCCTCCCTGACCAGTGGGGTGAAAGTGGAGGTCACCAGCGCTCGCTCTGCCACATGTCAGCTGGTGAAGTATGACTGAGCATTTTTGGGCACTCAATATTTAACTTTCTAAAGTTTATACAGTATTTATTTGATCACCAATTAAAACTACAACAAGTATGTAATCAGTACAGTTTATCCTATTTTCCCTTTCTCTCGCTCTTACACACACGCACACATGCACAAATAATCTCTCTGTATAAAACAAAACACAATATACATTTTACCTGAATAAAGCTTTTGGAATTTATCCTCTAGCATTTCTTCAAATAACTTTGCAAAACAACCAAATATATTTTATGACTGAGAGAACCATTTCATCATTTGGCTAACGTAAGTATATTCTGGGAAGTTGTGCACACTGCACATGCTCAGACTGCCGGACCTGCCTTCAGCTCTGTGCAAAAATATCAGGGTAAATTTTCCTCTGTTGCCCCCTGCTGTGCACCTGGCAGGCATAGCGTACCTGAGGTGCACTGCACCTGTGATGAAAGAGATACCCTGATTTTACTGTCCTGAGCCATTTGCATGGTCCATGCACACTCCCAACACAGGCCTAGTGAGGGTGCCATTAAAAAGGAGGCCAGGGCCCTGAGAGGTCTTCAGCTGAACTCCTGGCCGCTGCCATTAGGACATTCTGGTGGCAACTAGAGGTTGGGGGGGGCACAGTTGAAAGGAGGAAGTGGTTGGTTTGTCTGCTGAACCATGGGGCTGCTCCTGCAGATCTTCAGGTCCACGGGTGTCTTGGTGCAAATCCTGGTTCTTTGGGCATCCCTCCACTGGGACGACCAATGGTCAAACCATATGGAAACTGAGGTGGTAACCTGGGCCCACCCCCTTCCACTCCCTTCCATGGATCTGCGTCTACTCCAGGTGCACACCTACTGTTGCATTGTTGAGGATGCTGAGGGAATCCTGGCGTTGTGTATGGGGGACGAAGACCTAATATACCAAAACTCTGACCATTTTCCCTTTCCACTGCCCCTGGGAAATGAGCAATCTCCAGGTGCAATGAAGAGGGAAGTCCATCCTTTGAAATCCAAGACTGGGCTTTCCAGTGAGGTTTAGGCCTTCAAGTAAAAATTTTAATGATGTTATTAAAACATGTAAAAATAATTCAATGGATGCATTTAATCATGTCAGTTGCACAACATGTCATTTAAATAAATATATTTTGTTTTAATTAATTTATCAAAAGGTATTTTGAGTGATTTGATTGGATCAGCAACAAATTATGAAGGTAAAATGCTCACAAATGGTTTTCCTGTTATTACATTTTTACATAAATATTCATTTACAGTCTCAGTAAAAAGTGTTACAGAGATTAACATCTTTGGGCAGGAAGTGCATGCCAAAGGCAAGATTTTTAATAATATTCAGATGTCATTCGTGTAATGACCGAACTGTGAGTCTCAAACACAATGCTAAATCATTAAAATCAAGTGCAAGAGAGGAATAATGAAGCATGCACTATGACAAGAATATTTAACACAGCGCATTTTAAAAGTAACTTTCAGATGGTGAGGTTCCTCAACAAACAGATCACAGTACTCCTGGGAGAAACTTGACACTTTGTTGCACCTTGCGTCCAACAAAACATTACATGGTGCCAATATCAACTAGTCAGAGCGAAAACATGTGGATAAGCAAGGTAGTAAAGCAGAACAAAGTCATGTGACCACTGAACCAGAGGCACATTTTATTGTCATTATTCACAATTGCTTTCATAAGGATCACTGAGCACAACTTTCATGTGCTTATTTTGTTCCAGGTAAGGGTGATGGGTGTTGATATTTCTCTTTTGCTGCAGCCCATGAGGGAGCAGTCTGTGGGTAAAAAACCAATTTGAAAATCTTTGACAAGAAAAGTATGTTTTCATGTTTAAGAACAAGATGGCCAAGATGAATAATCTTCTGCTAATGAAAAGATGGATATTTTTAATGGTTAGAAACCAAGATGAAGGCCCATAGTTTGAAAAGAGGGGAGATAAAATGAATCAGGAAATAGTGATTGGGTGTACATCCTACATCAAAACAGGAAACTGGAAAAGACAGATTAATGTTTCAGTTATACACCCACCATGACCTAGAGAACATTGCGCAGCAAAGAGCATGATGAATGCAACCGAAGTTTACCTCTTCCTGGAAACTATAGGAGTGATTGAGAAGGCAATATAAGAACAGAAGAAATAGGAGCAGGAGTCGGCCGTACGGCCCCTCGAGCCTGCTCCACCATTCAATGAGATCATGGCTGATCTTCGACCTCAACTCCACTTTCCTGCCTGATCCCCATATCCCTTGATTCACTTAGTGTCCAAAAATCCATCGATCTCAGCCTTGAATATACTCAATGACTGAGCATCCGCAGCCCTCTGGAGTAGAGAATTCCAAAGATTCACAACCCGCTGAGTGAAGAACTTTCTCCACATCTCAGTAGTGGTTGTGATTCCCTGAACAAGGAACAGTTTGGAAAGAACATGCTGAGGTTATTCACGATTAAATCTGCTAAAAAAGAGATCGGAGAAGAGATCTCTTTTAACCCTGAAGCAAAGGAGACTATTGGTGATGTGCCCTACAGGGAGATACCAGCATATTCACTTTCCCAGTTCTTTTCAAAGTCACTATGAAAGTAAAATGAAATGATTTGCCAGAACTGAGAAATGCTCTCCTGGGTTTCCCATCTTCCTGAAAACATTATTGGCTGGAAACTCCAGTACTCTGAGGAATACATTTGAGGAGCCTTTGTACTGTTGCATTTATTCTTTAGTGAGACTAAACCTGTTTGAACTTTTTATTTGCTGTGAGTGTGTACCCCTTCATTATCATGCCAGACGATCACCATTATTCATCTGTGCAGAGAGAAAAAGAGTTAACTTTCAGGTCGATGACCTTTTGATCTGAAACGTTAACTCTGTTTCTCTCTCCACAGATGCTGCCTGACCTGCTGAGTATTTCCAGCATTTTCTGTTTTTATTGATGGGATTTCATGGTGCGATAAAGACTTTTGGCTAGAAATTCAGCTCTGTAGCATCTGTTTTTTCGGCGCTACGGTGCCGTTTTGTGTCCATAATGGCATCCGCGCTGGACGCACACACTTCTGGCGTGGGCTGCGCCAGATGCCATCTTGGTAAAGGCCAAACAAGAGGTGTCCTTTACCCATGTCTGAAGCAGGCATTAGGCCATTAACATATGCAAATGAGGGGCCTACCACCTTCTTCTGCTCCCTCTTGCAACTTTGGTTTGCGCCTAAGACAGCCAGCACCAGTGCTGATTGCCTCCAGGAAAACCAACACTAAACAGTACAGAATTAAAAAAGGTTACCATAATCACCGCGCTCCTGGTCACGAGATCTCCGACCTCACTTCCGACTCCAATATCCAGGCCCCCCCCCGATCTCCCCTCGGGTCCGGCCCCCACCTCCTAACCCCCCCCCCCGACAGCACTCCCGACCCCCCAACAATACTCCAGACCCCCGTGATCTTCCTACCCAGTCCCTGATTGCCCTCCAATTGGACTCTGCGGCTCAGCCGTTCCTCCTCCAGACCCCTGCGATCTTACCCAATCACTTACCTGAAAATTGGTGCAAGAACCTGTGCAGGCTCTTACTGCTCTGCCATCTACTTTATACTGAGGTCTGAGGCTCAAAATAGGGGGCTTCCCCATTTGAGCGCGGGCTGTTAGCACTCTGCAGGTAAGGCGCCCAAAAATAGATGCTGCCAAATTTCTAGGCCTTAATATTTCTCTGTTCATTGACAGATCAGGCACTTATTGCATTTGGTGGCAGTGAAGGGGTACAGCTGGTCCCTCTGCTCCTCACCAACATGCACGGACTGTGGATAATGTTACCTTTGGCAGTAGAGGAGGAAATAAAGGCTGGAATTTTGTCGGTGTTCAGCGGACAGGATGGGTGGTGGGTCAGCTGTTAAATTAAAATGATTGACAGTGGGTCGGGAACCCGCTGTCAAAATGCGCACACTGGACTTTCCCGATGTCGGGTTTGTCAGCACTGGACAGGCAGCGGTGGGGGAGGCAATTAAAAACATTAGTGGCTTGTTTACACCCACTTAACAATGCTTTTTTCCCAGCTTTTTGATTTTGACAGGTCGCCCACCGGTTTTCCACTGTGTCTAGACCTCGTCTGTGAAGCTGAGGTGGGAGGTCATTGGCCATTGAATCAGCTGATGAGTTGACAGCTTCAAATGTCGACTCAAAGCTCCCAGCTCATTGAGAAATGTTCCCTTAGCCATTAGCTTCTCTGAACTGCCATTCCACTACAGATTCAGAATGCTGCAAGTCTTTACACAAGTCTTCATCCAGTCTGACCTCATTACCTCTCCCACCATTAACAGATCACTTCTGTCATCTCTACTTCACCTGCCATCTATTCCATCAGCATGGGTGCCCTTTATACTCTCTCACCTTGGTCCTCAGAATCCCACCACAATCAGCCCCAACACCAGGCACACCAGCAGCACCAACAACAACACCAACCTTCTCCGCTATCAACTGATGCTGCACAGGACACAGAGCATCAGCACCCGACTACATTACTGCCAGGACACCAGGTGATGGAGTAAATTAGGACTTAAAATTAAAGAATATAATACAAAAGTTAAATGTAAACACAAAATGGTTAATCTGACACCGTTCTATGGAAAATGTCTGTGGTTAACATGTGTACGTGCAAGGGGATAACCAGACAGCCATACCAGACAACGCTGACCACATTTCGATGTTTATAGTTTCGGTTAGGAAGCAAAGAAACCTGTGTTCTAATTATTCGTTGTTGCTGGGGAAATGTGATTGGGTGAGGACATTTTATATCCAATCCGATAATGTATAAAAGAAGTTTTGATACCTGTAACCTACGAGAAGCTGGTCACTAGGCTATGACCTTTCTCCCAGAGCGCTCTGAATATTAAACTGTGATCTTTTGCTTTAAGACAGACTCGAGTGAATTCATTTTTCACCAACAATTGGTGTAGTCGGCAGGATGCTCTGGGACTGAAAGACCGCCCGTACCAGTGAAGCCGGACGAGAAGTCAAATTTTAACCGTCCAGAAATTGAGTCACTTGGATAGGCAGAGAGACAGTGCCATAGCATCACGAATCAAGTGAAAGTCTGTGAGAGGTAGGCGAACACAGTTGTGTGAGTGTGGATCGCGTGTACTAAGGGAACACTGTGTAGCGATAAATGTCGCGAAGGTATGAGTAATTGACTGATCAACACGGATAAGAAAGGGTATGAGTCAGGAAACAAACCGACATGGAAGTTAAGGAGCGCGCCTGTCTCACACACCTAGCCTGAGCCGGAATTAAGAGGGCGATTGGGCCCCACGTAATGGCCAGGATCAAGTAGGCATAGAGAACCAAAGTACCCTGGGATCGTGAAGTCAATAAATATATGTGTGTGTGTGTGTGTGTAGTGACTACGTAACCGCTTAAAGTCTTTTAAGGTATCAAGAACTAACCCGATTAGAGGAACTCAGTATTTGGTAAGACTGAAAGTTGGACTATATATGGCATCGGGGAAAGAAATAGAATAAGGACAAATGGGATCCCTTACTAGGTTCTATGCAGACGACCGGAAGGTTATAGTTGATAAGATGAGATAGGAGGGGTGGGACCCGCTCCAGAATCTGAAGGCACAAAGAGAGTGGTGGGAAGGTCAAAAACAGAAAAAGGCAAAAAAGGCGGGGGTAATACTAGTATACCAGTTGGTCACAGTAACTAATAAGGTGCAGCGACTCCACACTAAACTTGCAAGTAAAAATGAAAGAATTCTTAAATTAGAACAAGAGCTATTATTATACAAAGGAGGTTGCAAGTACGGTCTCACTCTGCGGGAGTAAGGAAGAGACGTACCTCTGACAACAATTAACCAAGGGATTAATATTTGTGCCGAGACAAATAAAACTCAAGATTTGCTAAGTGACAGGAACCTTAAAAATGTTGGGATCTTAGTTTGTGTGAAAGTGTGTGGTAAAGGGTGAAAGTTTTTCAGACTGTGAATGTCTTTTGTCTGAAAGTCTGTCTTTAAAAAGTGGAAGTCATTTTTGTTTTAGCTCCACCCACTCTTTTGTACAGAGAGCTAAAAGCTGTTTAACCCTTTGAAGACCTGTCTTGAATGACGGACAAGTGTGTGTTGTTTTAAGTTTGTTAATTGTTTTACAAAAGATAAGCTTCAGCTTTGAAGTCACAGTTGCCAATGTGCCTGGAATGTTTACAAGGCATGAGTAATTGTTTCTTTGTTAATATGGTTTCTTTCTTTTCCAAGTGATAATGGTTAGTTTAAAAAATTGATCTAGATTGAATTGGAGTTATTGAGATTAATTAACCTATTAAAACCAGACTTTCATTGTGGCCACGGTAAAATTCTGGTTGGTGTAAATTTGTGTAGACCGCATTGAATAAGATTGTGCACCCAGAATTGAAACAAAACTTCAACTACAATTTAAGTTAAGCTGGTGTGTAAAAACTGAGAAGAAAAACAAAAAGTTTGTTTAACAAAAGATTAAATTTCAGTCTAAGATTTAACCTTGGAGTCGTGGTTGCTATGGTGAAATCCTCCAAAGCAATTTGTTTAAATGTGAAAAACTAATTTTTCTCCAGTTGTAAGCAACAACTTTAGTATTGCTGAACGAAATTTAAAGATATTGGACATTATTAAATTTAAGTGTTTTAATTTTAAGTTAGTATTTCCCCACAGTGATGGAAGGAAAATTAAGATTTGATAAATTAACCCCTTGGGCTCGTAAACAGAACTATATCAGATAGCCGGAAAGCAAAGTGGGAAACAATCCTCTGACCAAGAGATGGATCAGTATTAATACAAAAACATACTGGAATAAACCCAGCATCCGGAATATTAACAGAAGTGGTTATATGACCTCCACTGGAAAGGTAGTAAAACATGGAAAGCTAATAGAAAGGTTAGTTATGGCGACACAGGCACCTTTAGAAACCGCGGTAATTAAAATAAAGGCCCACACGAAGATAGACATGGACTCATAGGAGCCCCAGGATCAGGCTCCCATAGGAAATTGGTATGCAGATTTGGCCGCAAAACTAGCCGCGGAGGAACTTAAACTAGAAGCCGCGTTTAAACACGAGATAAATATGGTCATGACAGCCAGTGGGGTACAGGAAGTGAATATAGTGGAGGTACAAGAAAATACTAGTAAAGAGGAAAAGGAGAGATGGAAACAAGCTGGCGCACAGTTACGAGATGGAGGAGATGGGGCCCACGAAACCAGGTGGTGGCCAAAGATGGGTCGAGAGGTGGCGAAGTATTGTCACCGTTGTATAATATGCGCTAAGAATAATGTAGGACAGAGATGCAGAGTTAGAGTAGTAAACCAACCGTGATGACAGGGGATATCGTCTTACACACTCGGCATAGACTGGTAGAGATGTTAAATACTGGGAAACTACGGTCAGTTTCCAATATGCGGCGAGCTCATAGAAACATAGAAACATAGAAGATAGGAGCAGGAGTAGGCCATTCGGCCCCTCGAGCCTGCTCCGCCATTCGATGAGATCATGGCTGATCATCCAAACTCAGTACACTGTACCTGCCTTCTCCTCATATCCCTTGATACCTTTAGCTTTAAGAAATATATCTAACTCATTCTTGAATATATTTAATGACTTGGCCTCAACTGCCTTTTGTGGTAGAGAATTCCACAGGTTCACCACTCTCTGGGTGAAGAAATTCCTCCTCATTTCTGTCCTAAATGGCTTACCCCTTATCCTTAGATTATGACCCCTGGTTCTGGACTCTCCGACCATCGGGAACATTCTTCCTGCATCTAGTTTGTCCAGACCTGTCAGAATTTTATATGTTTCGCTGAGATCCCCTCTCATTCTTCTATACTCCAGCGAGTATAAGCCCAATCGACCCAATCTCTCCTCATATGTCATTCCTGCCATCCCAGGTATCAGCCTTGTGAATCTTCGCTGAACTCCCTCCATGGCAAGAACATCCTTCCTCAGATAAGGCGACCAAAACTGCACACAATACTCAAGGTGTGGTCTCACCTGCAGCAGGACATCCCTGTTCCTATACTCAAACCCTTTCGCTATGAAGGCCAACATACCATTTGCCTTCTTCACCGCCTGATGCACCTGCATGCTTACCTTCAGCGACTGGTGCACAAGGACACCCAGGTCTCGTTTCACTTCCCCTTCTCCCAATCTATTGCCATTCAGATAATAGTCTGCCTTTCTGTTTTTGACACCAAAGTGGATAACCTCGCATTTATCCAGGTTATATTGCATCTGCCACGCTTCTGCCCACTCACCCAACCTGTCCAAATCATCCTGGAGTTTCTCGGTATCCTCCTCGCAGCACACACTCCCACCCAGCTTTGTGTCATCTGCAAACTTGGAGATATTACATTTCGTTCCCTTATCTAGATCATTAATGTATATTGTGAATAGCTGGGGTCGAAGGACCGATCCCTGCGGTACCCCACTGGTCACTGCCTGCCACTCGGAAAAAGACCCATTAATTCCTACTCTTTGCTTTCTGTCCGCCAACCAGTTCTCTATCCAAGTCAATACCTTGCCCCCAATCCAATGTGCCTTAACTTTACACGCTAATCTCTTATGCGGGACCTTATCAAAAGCCTTTTGAAAGTCCAAATACACCACATCTACTGGTTCTCCCTTATCTATTTTCCCAGTTACATCCTCAAAAAATTCCAGTAGATTACTCAAGCACGATTTACCTTTTGTAAATCCATGTTGACTTTGTCCGATCCTGCCAGTGTTTTTCAAGTGCTCAGCTATTACATCTTTTATAATGGACTCTAGCATTTTCCCCACTACCAATGTCAGGCTTACCGGTCTGTAATTCCCCGCTTTCTCTCTACCACCCTTTTTGAATAGTGGGGTAACATTAGCTACCCTCCAATCCATGGGTACAGCTCCACATTCCATCGAATGTTGGAAGATGATCAGCAATGCATCTACTATTTCTAGGGCCACTTCCTTAAGTACCCTAGGATGTAGATTATCAGGCCCTGGGGATTTATCAGCCTTCAATCCCGTCAATTTCCCTAACACCATTTCCCTGCAAATACTGATTTCTTTCAGTTCCTCCCTTTCATCAGACCCTATGTTCTCCAACATCTCTGGGAGTTTATTTGTGTCCACCTTTGTGAAGACAGAACCAAAATATGCATTTAATTGGTCTGCCATTTCTTTGTTCCCCATTATAACTTCCCCCGCTTCTGACTGCAAGGTACCTACACTTGATTTCACTAATCTTTTTCTCTTCACATATCTATAAAAACTCTTACAGTCAGTTTTTATGTTCCCTGCAAGCTTACTTTCACATTCTATTTTCCCCTTCTTAATTAATCCCTTTGTCCTCCTTTGTTGAATCCTAAACTGCTCCCAATCCTCAGGGTTACCGCTTTTTCTGGCCAATTTATATGCCCTCTCCTTGGATCTAATGCTATCCCTAATTTCCCTTGTTAGCCACGGTTGAGTCACCCTTTTTGTTTTATTCTTATGCCACACTGGGATGAACAAATTCTGTAGTTCATCCATGCAGTCTTTGAATGTTTGCCATTGCCTATCCACCGTCAACCCTTTGAGTGACATTCCCCAATCAATCCTACCCAATTCGCGCCTCATACCATCGTAGTTTCCTTTATTTAAATTCAGGACCCTAGTCTCTGATTCAACTATTTCACTCTCCATCCTAATGAAGAATTCTATCATATTATGATCACTCTGACCCAAGGGGCCTCGTACAACAAGATTGCTAATGAATCCTTTCTCATTACATAATACCCAATCTAAGATGGCCTGATCTCTGGTTGGTTCCTTGACATATTGTTCCAGAAAACCATTCCATAAACATTCTAGGAATTCCTCCTCCACAGTATTTTTACTAATTTGGTTAGCCCAATTTATATGTAAATTAAAGTCACCCATGATGACTGCTGTGCCCTTACTGCATGCTTCTCTAATTTCCCTTTTAATGCTATCCCCAACCTCCGTATTACTGTTTGGAGGTCTATATACCACTCCCACTAACGTTTTCTGCCCCTTGTTATTTCTCAGTTCTACCCATACAGATTCCACATCATCAGAGCTAATATCCTTCCTTTAAATTGTGTTAATCCCCTCTTTAACCAGCAATGCTACCCCACCTCCCTTTCTTTTATGCCTATCTTTCCTAAATATTAAATACCCCTGGATGTTGAGTTCCCAGCCTTGGCCACCCTGGAGCCATGTTTCTGTAATCCCAATCAAATCATATTTATTTACCTCTATTTGCGCAGCTAATTCATCCACCTTGTTCCGAATGCTCCTTGCATTGAGACACAAAGCCTTCAGGCTTGTTTTTTTAACGCTCTCAGACCGATATGAATTATTATTTACTGTGACCATGTTTGATTTAAACCAATGAGTTCTTTGCCTTCTACTTTTGTTTTTCTCCTTCCTGTCTTTTGCTTTTATCCTTGTTTCCCTTTCCTCTGTCTCCCTGCTCAGGTTCCCAACCCCCTGCCACTTTAGTTTAAACCCTCCCCAACAGCACTAGCAAACACTCCCCCTAGGACATCGGTCCCGGCCTTGCCCAGGTGCAGACCGTCCCATTTGTACTGGTTCCACCTCCCCCAGAACCGGTTCCAATGTCCAAGGAATTTGAATCCCTCCCCCTTGCACCATTCCTCTAGCCACATATTCATTTGAAATATCCTCCTATTTCTACTCTGACTAGCACGTGGCACTGGTAGCAATCCTGAGATTACTACCTTTGAGGTCCTATTTTTTAATTTACCTCCTAACTCCCTATATTCTGCTTTTAGGACCTCATCCCATTTTTTACCTATATCGTTGATGCCTATGTGCACCACGACAACTGGCTGTTCACCCTCTCCCTCCAAAATATTCTGTAGCCGCTCTGAGACGTCCTTGACCCTTGCACCAGGGAGGCAACACACTATCCTGGAGTCTCATTGGCGGCCGCAGAAATGCCTATCTATTCCCCTTACAATTGAATCCCCTATCACTATAGCTCTTCCACACTTTTTCCTCCCAGCCTGTGCAGCAGAGCCACCCATGGTGGGAAGCAGTCCTACTGCCGATAGACCAGACAGTTAAGATAATTCGGGATACAGGGGTAAACACCGCGGAAGTCATCCTGAGTGAGGGAAGCCCCCATCAGTGCTCAGAGATGGAGGGGGAACTAGACAAAACCCTCGTGCAGGACGAACCGCTGGAGGAAGCTTAGATGATACTGTACGTAGACGGGTCAAGGAAATATGTAGAGGGATCTCCCCGGACAGGATGGGCAGTAGTAAATGATCAGTTGGAAACAGAAATATCGGGAAGGTTAGACGGAGGCTTGTCAGCACAAGTAGTCGAGATAGTAGCGTTAACAAAGGCGCTAGAATTAGCAAGGGGAAAGACAGTAAACATCTACACGGATAGTAGATATGCAATCGGAGTGGTACACGATTATATGACAGCTTGGGGGAGAAGGGGGTTTGTGACAACCGGAGGGGATCACATAAAACACCAGCAGTGAATAGAGGCCCTCTTGGAAGCCACAAAAGCCCCAGCACAAGCTGCAGAAATAAAAATCAAAGTGCACCAGAAGATACAGAATCAGGAGCAAAAAGGGAACCAGGCCGCTGATCTAGCAGCACAGCGAGCTCTTGAACAGGAAATGGTTGAAGGGAACGTAGCTATTGCACAGGTAGAGGAAATAGATATCAGTAAATTGCATGCAGACGCCCCAGAAGACGAAAGACAGGAATGGTACCGAGTAGGGGGTAGAGCAGATGAAGAGGCAATATGGCGAAAGAATGGAAAGGTGATAGCCCCCGCGTGCATCATTGAGGTAAAAACAGCAACGGTGGGTGGATGTGCTACCCACAGTATTAATGAAACTAAGAGCCTATCACCATATAAGCTAATGACGGGGAGGGCAATGCAGCTCCCCCATGGTATAATGACTGGAGGAGAAGATGTGGGTCCCCAAAAGGATAAACTCCACAGATATGTCCTGGAAATGAGTAACCAATTAAAAGAAATGAAACAGCAAACTAGGGAAAGACAGGAAGAAAGAGATAAGGATTTGGAATTGACCGCATTTCCATATATCCCTCCAGCGGGGACCAAGGTAATGGTTAAGAATCTACCAGGAAAACCCGGGTTCGCCCCAAAATGGTCAGGACCATATCAGATTCTAATTAGTGGAGATACGTGTGCTTGCATTGATATGAAGGGCATGGGACGATGGAAGCACTGGACACAGCTGAAAGCCTATGACCCTTCACCAATTTAAGAATGGCTACACCAGAACAAATACCTTTCATAGAAAGTGGGGAATATGCTAGACAATATGACGAATGGAAATGGACGCTGACACAAACACTGGTTTGGATAATATGTATTATCTTGATAGGATATACCTTGGGATATATCCTGAAATATGTATGGGAACGGTCCCGTCAACTCCGACCGGTTGAACCACGGGAAGAAATCCAGATGGTTGTGATTGAGGAACCAAATTCTATTCACCCCCACAGGAAAATAGAATCTACAAGCAACAAAGTGGTTCGGTTGGCGATATAGCCTTTGGGACATTGTTAACATAAAGTGATAAAATGAACGTGTTACACGATATCATGTGTAGTTTGCTAGTTTGTGTAAACATAATATGTAGCCTCGGGAGGACTCAGGCTAGAGTACCCCCACGGGCCAAAAGAGAGTTACGGGTGAATACCTTCCTGTATGTGTCATACACTTATGCCAAGAGAGTTGACGTTGCTAGCTGTTGGGTCTGCGCCCATGTCCCCACGCACTCAGAGGAAGGAATCCCCTACAACCAATCCCACTTAGTGATGATGAGACGGTCAGTTGGATGTTTGGAGTTAGAGCAGGATGCACAAGTGTGGGCTGTTATGAAGCCAAGACAGACAGCAGAACTATAGTAAAGCTCCAACGTCATGGGTACAACTCAGAATATTGTAGTGGGTGGACACGGTCAACATATAACGATTCCTATCTACCACCATTCCTGAGAACGAGGAGTAAGAAGGGACAAAGTGGGGGACTATGTCTCGTAAAGAGGGGACGACTGACAGATCCTATTGTGGGCTACAACGGGACTCATTTCGTGTGCGGACATAGGGCCTATCCCTGGTTGCCCCGAGAATGGACGGGTTCTTGTTATCTGGCTTATGTCGTACCCTACATACATCACATGGGTTCGCTGAAGGACCTCCACGGGAGAACCAGACGAGCCATCACGGAGACTGAAAGATTCTGGGCAATTGCGTTCCCCTGGTATGGAATGGCTAAATTGGCAAGGGAATCCATTAACTTGGCCTCCATCTTGGAGCAGGTGGCCAACGATATAGCTGAAGCCCTAGTTAAGGTTAATGCAGAGATGGTAGCCCTCCGCACAGTAGCTCTACAAAATCGGATGGCCCTTGACTATGTGTTGGCGGAAAAAGGGGGAACCTGTGCCCTAATAGGTACAGAATGTTGTACCTACATACCAGATAACTCGGAAGCAATAACTAACTTGGCAGAACACATACAGGAAGAAGTAAAGAAATTAAAACAACCTCCGGCATCCACCCTTTGGGCTGGGCAACTGGATGGTTAGGATCGCTCGGGACATCAGTAGTACAAGGATTGATTTTGTTCTTTGTTATAATATTAGTAATATATAGTCTGGCCCTATTGTTAAAATGTTGTTGCGCTCAAATGTCACGGCCTGCTGTAAGTGTCATGATGGTTAATCAAGTGACACCCGGAGAGAGAGATGTGTGGATATGAGTCCCTATACAAGGATGCCACAGTCTGACTAACAGACTGTGAGCCCCTGGAATGTAAACATACTTACATTACCAGAAATCCGTATGAAGCTGGTTCCCTGTCACAAAAGGAGTTTTGATCAGGGACCAACAGGAGGGATTGATGGAGTAAATTAGGACTTAAAATTAAAGAATGTAATACAAAAGTTAAATGTAAAAACAAAATGGTTAATCTGACACAGTTCTATGGAAAATGTCTGTGGTTAACATGTGTACGTGCAAGGGGATAACCAGACAGCCCTACCAGACAATGCTGACCACATTTCGATGTTTATAGTTTCGGTTAGGAAGCAAAGAAACCTGTGTTCTAATTATTCGTTGTTGCTGGGGAAATGTGATTGGGTGAGGACATTTATATCCAATCCGATAATGTATAAAAGAAGTTCTGATACCTGTAGCCTACGAGAAGCTGGTCACTAGGCTATGACCCTTCTCCCAGAGCGCTCTGAATATTAAACTGTGATCTTCTGCTTTAAGACAGACTCGAGTGAATTCATTTTTCACCAACACCAGGGATGGCCTCACCATAGCCAGATTTACTTCACTTGACGCTGTACACCCTGGCTGCCACATGCTGCGCCAGGTTGGCACCACCCCACAGCAACACCATAAAGCATCCCTACAATGCCCAAACCATTCCTTACACACTCATCAGCATTGTGGGGGGTACCGTTATGACTCAACATTCACTGCAACTCACTAAGACACTTCCAAAGGTGCACACAAAACTGTCCAAGAACGCAAAGTGTTGAAAATAAAGATTTCAATGCTTGACAGCATATTAACAGAAACTTCACATGAACATTGGCTAAAACACACAAGTGTCTACCCTTCTGTGTTGTTAGTTGGTATGATTGCACTAGGATGAGGGTGAGTGTGAGGGGTGGCTTGTGAGATGGGGATGTGATAATGTAGATGAGAGGGATGGGTGGAGGTGCAAGGTAAGTTTGTGTGAGTAAGGATGTGCAGGGGTAGGGTAGGGAAGGCAGAGTGATGGGGATGTGATGAGTAGCACAGCAGGATGAGGTTGAGTATGGCTTTGCAGTAACATTTTGTGATCTACTGAGATCATTGAAAGGTTTGCACCACTGCAGCCTGGTCCTCCTGACGACATCCCTGCTTGTGCCTTCCTGTGCAATGTGCAACCAGGCTGCGCTGATCTCCTGGGGAGGTGTCTTCCGCCCATGGGAAGGGAAGAGGACCTCCCTGTGTGCTGTGATTCCCTCCCTACCCATATGGAGGGAGTCATGGGAGAGCCTGGGTGCAACCCTGCACCTTTGTGCAGTGCGTGTCAGTGTTTGCAGCACCTCAATGCTGTAGAACACTGACAGCACAAATAGCAAAATCAATTTGCGCATGGTCCCTTTAAGGAAACCGGCTGACAACGCGTCATCAAATGACATCATCAGACCCGCTTCTTTTAATTGGCTGGGAAACGCGCTGGGCGGGCTTAACAAGCCCAATCAGGGGAATGTCATGTCGGCGGCCAGGCTGGAAGCAGGAGCGAGGCCGAGACCCGCCGAGGTAAGTAAAATTGCGGCCACGGCCTCTGCACCTCCCAGTCATTCACTGACTGAACGGCTTCTCTTACAGGAAAATAGAACTTCTTTTGGCGATTTATAAATTTGATATAATGTTTGTAAATCTAATGTGCTTTGAAAGCTGAGCTTTTCTTTAAATCAATCCTCATTGTTTAAAAGCATTTAATCATGGCTTAGTTACATTGGCTTCCATTCCACATTTGATCAGGTTTGGCTGCTGTGACTTCTACCTGCAATAATTTTGTAGCCATTAGATCATCAATCATTGGTTTTACGATAAATTGAATCCCATTAGCAAATTATCTTGTAGTTACAATGATTTCTGGACATGCTCTGATAAATTTTTAAACCCTCATAGCAAATATGTTAGAATTCAATCCTATTTGTAAGAACGCATTGGAAAACAAGCTTAGTTGCATCAAGCTGTTCGTTGCAAAATTATTGATTATAGTTTAACAATTTCTGAAATTTTGAAATATAATAATAATGACTGGATTATCTAGATGTTATGTAAAAGAAAGAACTTGCATTTATAGTGCCTTTCATGACCTCAGGACATCACAAGGCGCTTTGCAGCCAATGAAGCAGGTTTGAAGTGTAGTCACTGTTGTAATATAAGCATACAGTTAAGATTGCATCCACCTGCCTGAGATCAGTATCTGTAGAGCACAATACCTAATACTCAAATTTAAGCTATACTGCCAAATGTACCTCACGCAAAGTCGAGCAATGGAGGAGCTCTGACCGGGGGCGGGGTGGAGGGGGGGGTGAATTTCCTCGTCATTTCTGATGTATTACGCTGCTGGAATGGCTTAGGATCGATCTTAAACGAGGAATCTCGGTTGGAAGCGTTTTCCGCAGCTTGTAGAATCATAGAATCATAGAATGGTTACAGCACAGAAGGAGGCCATTCGGCCCGTCGAGCCCGTGCTGGCTCTCTGCAAGAGCACTTCAGCTAGTCCCACTCTCCCGCACTTTCCCCGTAGCCCTGCAAATTTCTTTCCTTCAGGTACTTATCCAACTCCCTTTTGAAAGCCACAATTGAATCTGCCTCCATCACCTTTTCAGGCAGTGCATTCCAGATCATAACCACTCGCTGCGTAAAAAAGTTTCTCCTCATGTCACCTTTGGTTCTTCTGCCAGTCACCTTAAATCTGTGTCCTCTGGTTCTCAACCTCTCTGCCAATGGGAACAGTTTCTCTCTATCTACTCTGTCTAGACCCCCTCAAGATTTTGAACACCTCTATCAAATCTCCTTTCAACCTTCTCTGCTCCAAGGAGAACAACCCCAGCTTCTCCAGTCTATCCACATAACTGAAGTCCCTCATCCCTGGAACCATTCTTGTAAATCTTTTCTGCACCCTCTCTAAGGCCTTCACATCCTTCCTAAAGTGCGGTGCCCAGAATTGGACACAATACTCCAGTTGAGGCCGAACCAGTGTTTTATAAAGGTTCATCATAACTTCCTTGCTTTTGTACTCTATGCCTCTATTTATGAAGCCCAGGATCCCGTATGCTTTTTTAAACACTTTCTCAACCTGCCCTGCCACCTTCAACGATTTGTTCACATATACCCCCAGGTCTCTCTGTTCATGCACCTCCTTTAGGATTGTACCCTTTAGTTTATATTGCCTCTCCTTGTTCTTCCTGCCAAAATGTATCACTCCGCACTTTTCTGCGTTAAATTTCATCTGCCGCGTGTCCGCCCATTTCACCAGCCTGTCTTTGTCTTCTTGAAGTCTATCACTATAGTCCTCACTGTTCACTATACTTCCAAGTTTTGTGTCATCTGCAAATTTTGAAATTGTGCCCTGTACACCCAAGTCCAAGTCATTAATATACATCAAGAAAAGCAGTGGTCCTAGAACTGACCCCTGGGGAACACCACTGTATACCTTCCTCCAGTCCGAAAAACAACCGTTCACCACTACTCCCTGTTTCCTGTCACTTAGCCAATTTCGTATCCATTGTGCACCACTAAATCACTTCCCTGGGTTCCTTTATCTTTTTGGCCCTTCCCACCAGCCAACCCACAGACTAATACTAATACCCGCTCCTGTTGGCCAGTGGCGCAGCAGGTGAGGGTTTCCTGTTTTTTTCACCCCTATTGCACTCTGGGTAACTTACACCCAGATAAAAGAGGCACAGCTGCTCCCCCTATCACCTGATCACATTTTTTGTATTATAACACTCCTGTGAAGCACTTTGGGACGTTTTCCGATGTTAAAGGCGCTATATAAATACAAGTTGTTGTTGTTGTTGATCAGGTGGGAATGAGAGCTTTGGAGAGTCCTTAAACTTTGCTTATGGATTGCTGGCTTTTGAAAACGCTTTTTCGGCAATTTCTTTTTTGCTTTGCACTTACTGAGGCCTGCACTTCATTTTGACTGAGTGCTGCTGTCTCACTCCACCTGAAGATTTGTGCCCCGCCCCCTGCAGTCAGTTTAACACAGGAGCGGGTATGTCCTTCCCGTGGATATACCTTTCTATGCTATTATTAGGGAAGAGCAGCAGTGTTTGGAGATAAAGAGAATCAGGCAGCACAGCAGAAGACTGCAGCCTACAAGATACCCCCTCCCATACACACACAAAAGAATCTACAAACTCTACAGGTCCTCGGAGGAGCTCTATGTCCAAAGGATTTGCTTCTCCAGAGCTGCCATTGGCCAACTCTGTGACCTTCTGAACGAAGATCTCAAGCCACTCTCATCTGCCAGAACTGCTCTGTGGCAATGAAGGTCACCACTGACCTCAACCTTTAGGGCTCAGGATCCTTTCAGGCAGCCACAGGGAATCTCTGCAAAATAAGCCAGGGAGCAGTAAGGGCAATGGTCACCGACACCATGTAAAGTACAAAGTCTCACTTCATTACCTTTGGCATCACAGCCAGAGAGAAAGGGCCCTACAGTTCTGTGGGACTGCTGTCTTCCCCAAGGTACAGACCACCATTGATGCACTCATGTTGCATTGACAGCATCCACAGAGCTCCCCCTCAACTATGTGAACAGCAAGGGATTCCACTCTACGAGTGTGCAGATAGTTTGTGATACCACTGAGAGGATCCTTCATGTCAATGCCCAGTACGCAGGAAGCTGGCATAAGAACATAAGAACATAAGAAATAGGAGCAGGAGTAGGCCAATCGGCCCCTCGAGCCTGCTCCGCCATTCAATAAGATCATGGCTGATCTGATCCTAACCGCCAATCTACTATCTACTATCACAGAACCATCTCCTGCATCTAACAGAATTGCACACACGAAATAGGAGCAGAATCAGGCTACACGGTCCCTGGGCCCGCTCCACTACCCACAGGGCCATGACCGATCCGAACCTAGACTCATGTCCAAATTCCTGCCCGCTCCCCGTAACCCTTAATGCCCTTTACTTCTAGGAAACTGTCTATTTCTGTTTTAAATTTATTTAATGATGTAGCTTCTACAGCTGTTTGTGGCAGCATATTCCATGGACCTACCACCCTCTGAGTGAAGTAGTTCCTCCTCATCTCAGTTTTGAAAGAGCAGCCCCTTATTCTAAGACTATGTCCCCTAGTTCTAGTCTCACCCGTCATCGGGAACATCCTCCCCGCATCCACCCGATCCAACCCCTTCACAATCTTATATGTTTCAATAAGATCTCCTCTCATTCTTCTGAACTCCAATGAGTAGAGTCCCAATCTACACAACCTCTCCTCATATGACCACCCCCTCATCCCCGGGATTAACCGAGTGAACCTTTTTTGCACTGTCTCGAGAGCACACCTTCATTCTCCGGCACTCGGCATTCCCTCACTCTTCAGGGAAGAAAACCTGTATCATCAGATGATTACTGGGTGACAAGGTTGCTGCCATGGCTGATGACCCCACTCTGACTACCCCAAACACACGCAGAGGAGCGGTATGGCCAGGCCCATGCAGCTACCAGGCTGCTGATGCAGAGGACCATTGTAGTGCTGAAGGTGCGCTTTGGATGCCTGGATAGGTTAGGTGGAGTTCTAGTATGCGCCAGAGAGGGTCTCCAGAATTATCATTGCCTGATGTGCCCTTCCCAACTTTGCCATCCAGGAAGAGCTGCGGTTTGACATGGCTGAAGAGGTGGTCCCGAAAATCCTCTCTCCAGGTGGCACGACTGACATTCCTGGGCTGCTTGGTGGATCGCAGACCCAGGAATTTGTGCCTCCTGATTTCAATCTCATCCAGAAGGGCGTGGAGCTCGTCATCAGAGGGGTTCTCTGTCCTTCTTAAGATATTGGTGAGACATGTTGTGAGGTAGATTGAGAGAGAAAATGGAAAGAGAGATGCAGAGTTTGTGACTTAACTGCTTGTTCCCAGGAATGCTGAACAGCTTTTTTATAGGGCTGCACAGAAATCTTTTGGGGGCTTAACTGCTTACACCCCTTTTACACGGATTTTAAACCATTGCTTACATCAGTAGATATGCAAATGAGCATTCCCAGAAAACTTCCCTGTATCTCCCTCTAGAGGCCAGCGGAGGATATAAAAAAATGATAAAAGGTGCAACTGTGATGTAAATCACATCCAGTTAGTCCTGGGCCTATGAGCTTGATTAGATGCATGCACAGAGCCCTAGTCCTCAACAGCTTAATTCTTAACATTAGGAGAAAGTGAATGCAGAGTCTGTTTCCAATGGACCCCATGGTACTTTTAAAATGCTGCAGTTATACTACAGCCAGCATGACCTCAAACACCGTCAGACTGCCTACTGGCAGTGGTCTCACATCTCGAGCTGCTCGGAATTCAGATCACTGACCTGCCTCCTGAGTTATACTGGAAAAACTCAGCAGGCCTGGCCTGCTGAGTTTTTCCAGCGTTTTCTGTTGTTATTTCGGATTTCCAGCATCTGCAGTATTTTGCTATCGTCCTGAGTTATACTGCCGTTTTCAAGCCAATGTGCAGCCAAAACCATTTTGTAAAAGCCTGCACCACAAAGTCAGATTGACCTCAATTACTTCAAAAAATGATTAGATGGAGTTTAAAATTATTTGAGAAGACATGTAGATTTAGTTCCTGGTGACTCCAGCATATTAAATTATTTGGTTAAAATAATCAAACAAAGCTGTAAAATTCACCTATAAACACATATAGTTTGCCAGGGCTTATTTGTGTGCCAAATTAAATCATTCCAATTTTGACAGTAAAGAATTCAATAGAAAAACAAAATAATGTAAATAGGCTATTTTGTGAATTGATGAACTATTTATCCTGGCCTGATAAATGGGAAATATTGATACCTTTGTGAAAACTGAACAATTATTGGAAGGGATCACTCTGCTTAACAGAGCTCACAGTGCCCCCTGGTGTCTATTATGCAAAAGTACTGATTGTACATCCACCACACAGGCTGTTTAAAAAAACACTTTTTGAGAAATATAATAATGGTCATTTTTAACTACAGTAGAAAAATAACCTTTACAGATCAAATTATAAATTTATTCACAGTATCATCCGATAATATCAATACTGTTACAGTACTTCTACCCTTGTCTTTAATATTACATGCCCTCATTATGCATATTCTTATACAGCAGTCCTATTATGAATTATTTCTTGAATTATACACTGTTTTATTTCTGTTACTATTACACTTTTTATTAGCATTTTTGTGTTAATTCTTTGTATGGTCATATGTTGTATTGGCTGAGGGGCCACCCATAAAATCAAATATGTGAGCATGTGGTGGCAGACAAACATTTAATTTTTTCAAACAATATCACAAAGAGATGGTTCTGTACAACTTACTCATTTTCCATTTCTAGTTTTCAGTATTAAAAAGTTAAAAGTTTCATATAACAAGAACTGAATGCAATGTATGCTATTTGTGGGTTGCCCAGATGTATTCCATCTTTGAGTTAATCCATACATTAGAAGATTATCATTGGATTGGTTGCACGATGAATGCTGTTTACAAATACCTATTTCTAATCTTATTCCCTGTAACATTCACTCTCCAACCAATCCAATAGTAACTACCCAATGTATGGACCTACCATTACATTTTGCCCTGAAAAAGTAAATGTGACTAAACTGGTGAGCAAAATCAATTACAGAATTGTATTCTATTATTAGTTCCACGCACAATGTTCATACCCTAGAATGGATGCAAAGAGAGTGAGAAGAAAATCAGAAAAATAAAGTTTGTTAAGGTCCTGTTAATGACTATTAAGAGCTTCATAAATGCTTTTGAGAAACACGTAAAGCATTGCTCAGGGGAATGGGGTACAAACAAAAAATTGTGTTGCTTGCTCCCATTCAGAATGGGAATACCAAATATACTAACATATTAAATTTAGGTCACTGCTTGAGGATTCAAAGTAGGGGTATCATCTTATATGTGAGTCATTGCAGCGAGTAGCATTGTAACTCATTCTGGGGCAGTGCGCTTACCTGTGCTGCTGGGCCGGTTCATGTATCCACCTCCATCTGCTCCTCTGCAATTTGATAGCCTAGAATTGGTACCATACCCGTTTCTTGTTACTAATAGGCTCATACCGTGAAAAATGGCAGTACAGTGCCTTCACCGACATACTCTTCACAAACTCATGGCAGGTGTGACTGGAAGGAAGTAACTGCCATTTCAAATGTATTTCCCTCTGATGAAAGCTGCATGTGTATCTTTGCACTTCAGTCTGTGAGGAAAATTCACCCCATTCATGCTCTTCTTCATGTCATGGAACCTTTTGTGCACTTCCTGCCAAGTTACCCTTGTATTGGAGTTGCAGTTCACCAGCTCAGTGAACAGCTTCTATGTTTGGTGTCTCTGCTGCTTTCGGTGCACTCTTCTGTGACATCAAACAGATCATGCCATTTGGAAAAGGCATTGTCGACAATCAGTACTGAACATGATTTGTGAATTCTTCTTTGAGCCATGGCTAATGTGTTTTCCTTTCCACAGTGCACTCCATGGCTGGATCAACACACTTTTCATATTTAAAGGGAATATACGAGAAACTTTAGAAGAACTAAAACCTGAGAACACGTCATAACATTAGCCAACTTTTACCCAGTAATTTTAGAAAATTCACAGATCACTCAGGATAAAAACAAAAAGCAAGCAACCGTTTTGAATTCAACATAAAGGAAAATCAGGTGGGGGTGTCTGATGGGCGGTGATCCACAATCGTCCGTTTTGCACCCCTGTCGAAGTAAAATTCCCCCCCCGCTGAGTTTTGTTGTCTATGTGAGGAGCACTATGAAAATGGAAATTGTGGTTGTTGGAGAAATGATACCCATGTGCCTATTGCGTCAGAGGAAGTTCAATAAAGTCACCCATCTCAGATTAATTTTAAAGGAAAAGATGAAAAGAAAGTCAGCACATGCTGAACATCTGAAATATCAACACAAACTGTTGGAAATACAAGAATACAAGTCAACCATTTTTGTTATCGAAGGGCCCTGCCTGAAATGTATCATTCTCGTTCAGCAGTTGCTGATTCCAAAGAAATGTAAGTCTATGTCACTCCAAATGGATCTCAAAATCAGTGACAGGGCCAAATACTGAGGAATCACTATTAGGAAAGTTAAGAACCAAGAGAAACGAAAAACCCGTAGTTAAGAAATAAAGCAATAGCTTCTCTCTGGAGCAGGAGCTTGTCCTGATTTGGACATCTAGCTTTAGCGTTAAACATTCTTGATTCAATATTGAACAAATACATCGGTATTTTGTTCCATTTGGAAGAACAAGCCACATTGTATAAAAAGTGGTATGATTATGAATAAGAAAACTTAAGTGTAACAGACTTTGCAGTTTTTGTTTGGTCATACTTAAGATTCACTGACTAGAAAAGAATTCTGATTAATGGTGATTTTTATAGATGGAGTGCCAGGCTAGCTCACTGAGCTGAGTGATGGAGTTGGTGCTAAAAGTTCCAGTGTTTGAATCCCATTAGGATTCATTCAGCCTTTCATTCTTCTGAGGTGAATAAAATGAGTGCCATCTATTAGGATGCAGGGAGAAAGCAATAGACTTTGTGTAATGCTTGACATAGGATGAGAACTTGATTGAAATAGGTTGCACCGCTGTTACCGTTTAAAAAAATTGTGCCTGCCAGTGACCTCTAGACAGTGTTATACACCGGTTGCCTTTGAATTCCCAATAGCGCAGTCATTGGTGTGAAACCCGTGTAAACGGATGTAAGCAGCTGAACTACCTGGAAACGTCTGTGCGACCTTTAAAAAGACAGTTCAGTCTGCACTCTTCAGCAACAGACTGGGTGACAACCAGGTAAGAGAGGAACAGAGCTTGACTCTTTCACTTCACTCTCTAATAACTTCATTGCATGTCATAGCAATGTTGTTATTATACTTGTGTAGAATTATGACTTCGCAGACACCCCCCTCTGGACCCAGATGACAGTAGGTCATGGCATCAAGCCAGAGAATCTCCAAGCCCTCCTCAAGGAAATCAAAGGCAGGTGGCACAGACTCCAAGCCATCCAGAAATGTAACTCGTGCTGCCCGGAGAGAGGTGGCACTGGCACTGAGTACCAACTCCCTCACCCCGAGGACTGCAAAACAGTCACCGATCTCACCAAAGGTGGGCCACTGGAGGGGGCATCCCATCCTTAAACCTTTCATCCCCTTTGAGGACTAAGCCAAGCGCTCGCTGGTATTCACTCGGCTCTTACTGTGGAAGATGAAGAGATCAGTGGCATTTTGCTGGCTCCAGGTTAGTAACTGAGCACCTACAATGGCGCCTTGGCAACCCAGTGAAGGACCCCACAGACATAACCTTACACCCCTTCTCTGCCTCCTTAATCTTAAAAGGGTAATGCTCACACATTCTTACCTTCTACCCTCCTTTCCCGCAGAAACAGGGAGCTATGGAGGAGGAAGGTGGTGATGATGAGGATAATGATTAGGAGGAAGAAGAGCGGGGGAGATATTTCTCCCTCGTCACATATGACAATGAAGAGGAAGCGAAGTATGAAAACCAGGACATCTCTTCCCCAATCCCTGCCAACTCACCACCTGTGGCACTTGCTTCCTCACTCACAGGCATCAGCTCAGATACTTTCTCTTAGGGGGACTTAGATAGCAGTCGTGAGGATGTGGCGAATTGCGATTCACAAAGCGCACAGAGGAACATCATACACATGTGCAGATTTTCTTTTATTCATTCTCAGGATCACTGGCAAGGCCGGCATGTATTGTCTATCCCTAGTGGAACCTGTGAACCACTGCAGTTTGTGCGGGGAAAGTGCTTCCACAATGCTGTTTGGTAGCAAATTCCAGATTTTGACCGAGTGACACTGAAGGAACAGCGCTATATGCCCAAGTCAGGATGGTGTGTGTCTTGGAGGGGAACTTGGAGGTGATGGCGTTCCTATGTACCTGCTGCCCAGTTACTGGTGGTCGCAGATTTAGGAGATGCTGCCAAAGAGGCCTTGGAGAGCTACTGCAGCGCATCCTTTAGATAGGACACACTGCAGCCATGGTGCGCTAGTGATGGAGGTAAATCATAAATCATAAAATGATACAGCACAGAAGGAGGCTATTTAGCCCATTGTGGCTGTGCCGGCTCTTTGGTAGAGCTATCCAATTAATCCCACTCCCCTGCACTTTCCCCATAGCCCTGTAAATTTTTTCCCTTCAAGCATTTATCCATAGAATCATAGAATGTTTACAGCACAGAAGGAGACCATTTGGCCCGTCGAACCCGTGCCGGCTCTCTGCAAGAGCACTTCAGCTAGTCTCACTCCCCTGCCCTTTCCCCGTAGCCCTGCAATTTTTTTCTCCTTCAGGTACTTATCTAATTCCCTTTTGAAAGCCAGGATTGAATCTGCCTCCACCACCCTTTCAGGCAGTGCATTCTAGATCCTAACCACTTGCTGCCTAAGAAAGTTTTCCTCATGTCGCCTTTGGTTCTTTTGCCAATCACCTTAAATCTGTGTCCTCTGCTTCTCTACCCTTCTGCCAATGGGAACAGTTTCTCTCTATCTACTCTGTCTAGGCCCCTCATGATTTTCAACACCTCTATCAAATCTTCTCTCAACCAAAAATGTGCGGGTTAGGTTGATTTGGCTATGATAAATTGACCCTTAGTGTTAGGGGGGGATTAAATATGTGGGGTTATGGGGATAGGATGGGATATGTTAGGAGGAATTAAATACGTGGGGTTACGGCGGTCGGGTGGGATATGTGTACTGTGGGGATTAAAGCAGGGACAGGGTACTGGATTTGAATGATCAGCCATGATCGTATTGAATGGTGGTGCAGGCTCGACGGGCCGAATGGCCTACTCCTGCTCCTAGATTCTATGTTTCTATGTTTTCTCTGCTCTAAGGAGAACAACCCCAGCTTCTCTAGTCTATCCACGTAACTGAAGTCCCTCATCCCTGGAATCATTCTCGTAAATCTTTTCTGCACCCTCTCTAAGGCCTTCACATCCTTCCTAAAGTGCGGCGCCCAGAATTTGACACAATACTCCAGTTGAGGCCGAACCAGTGTTTTATAAAGGTTCATCATATAACTTCCTTGCTTTTGTACTCTATGCCTCTATTTATGAAGCCCAGGATCCCATATGCTTTTTTAACCGCTTTCTCAACCTGCTCTGCCACCTTCAACGATTTTTGCACATATACCCCAGGTCTCGCTGTTCATGCACCCCCTTTAGGATTGTACCCTTTAGTTTGTATTGCTTCTCCTTGTTCTTCCTACCAAAATATATCACTTCGCACTTTTCTGCGTTAAATTTCATCTGCCACGTGTCTGCCCATTTCACCAGCCTGTCTTTGTCTTCTTGAAGTCTATCACTCTCCTCCTCACTGTTCACTATACTTCCAAGTTTTGTGTCATCTGCAAATTTTGAAATTGTGCCCTATACACCCAAGTCCAAGTCATTAATATACATCAAGAAAAGCAGTGGTCCTAGTACTGACCCCGAAAAATAACCGTTCACCACTGCTCCCTGTTTCCTGTCACTTAGCCAATTTCGTATCCATGCTGCCACTGTCCCTTTTATTCCATAGGCTTCAACTTTGCTGAAGTTCTCTTTTGAATGTTTATATTTAATCCGCTTCCACCACCCTTTCTGGCAGTGCATTCCAGATCACAACAACTATCTGTGTAAAAGGACGTTTCCCCATTTTGCCTCTGGTTCTTTTGCCAATCACCTTAAATCTGTGTCCTCTGGTTACCGACCCTTTTACCATTGAAAATAATTTGTTCTTATGTATTTACATCATCAAAAGCAGTCATGATTTTGAACACCTCTATCAAATCTCCTCTTAACTTACTCTGTTCGAAGGAGAACAACCCCAGCTTCTCCAGTCTCTCCGCATAACTGAGGTAGTGGATGCTTAGGCTAGTGGATAAGCAGACTGCCTTGTTCTGAATGGCGTTGATCTTCTGGAGTGTTGTTGGGGCTGTACCCATCCAGGCAAGTGGAGACTATTAGAGGATATAGAGGCACTGGAAAATGTGCAAAAAAGATTCACAAGGATGATACCAGAGCTGAGATGTTATAACTATCAGGAAAGACTGAACAGGCAGGGCCTCTTCTTTTTTATTTGTTCATGGGATGTGGGCGTCGCTGGCAAGGCCAGCATTTATTGCCCTTCCCTAGTTGCCCTTGAGAAGGTGGTGGTGAGCCACCTTCTTGAACCGCTGCAGTCCGTGTGGTGAAGGTACTCCCACAGTGCTGTTAGGGAGGGAGTTCCAAGATTTTGACCCAGCGACGATGAAAGAACGGTGATATACTTCCAAGTCAGGATGGTGTGTGACTTGGAGGGGAACTTGGAGGTAGTGGTGTTTCCATGCATCTGCTGCCCTTGTCCTTCTAGATGGTAGAGGTCGCGGGGTTGGGAGGTGCTGCCAGAGAAGCCTTGGCGAGTTACTGCAGTGCATCTTGTAGATGGTACACACTGCAGCCACGGTACGCCGGTGGCGGAGGGAGTGAATGTTTAAGGTGGTGGATGAGGTGCCAATCAAGTGGGCTGTTTTGTCTTGGATGGTGTCTAGCTTCTTGAGTGTTGTTGGAGCTGCACTCATCCAGGCAAGTGGAGAGTATTCTATCACACTCCTTACTTGTACCTTGTAGATGGTGGAAAGGCTTTGGGGAGTCAGGAGGTGAGACACTCGCTGCAGAATACCCAGCCTCTGACCTGCTCTTGTTACCACAGTATTTATGTGGCTGGTCCAGTTAAGTTTCTGGTCAATGATGACCCTCCCAGGATATTGATGGTGGGGGATTCGGCGATGGTAATGCCATTGAATGTCAAGGGGTGGTGGTTAGATGCTCGCTTATTGGAGATAGTCATTGCCTGGCACTTGTGTGGTGAGAATGTTACCTGCCACTTATCATCCAGGTCTTGCTGCAAGTGGGCATGGACATTTTCATTATCTGAGGAGTTGTGAATGGCACTGAACACTGTGCAGTCATCAGCGAACATCCCCACTTCTGACCTTATGATGGAGGGAAGGTCATTGATGAAGCAGCTGAAGATGGTTGGGCCTAGGACACTGCCCTGAGGAACTCCTGCAGCGATGTCCTGGGACTGTGATGATTGACCTCCAACCACCACAACCTGTACTAGGTATGACTCCAGCCAGTGGAGAGTTTTCGCCCCAATTCCCATTGACTTCAGTTTCACTAAGACTCCTTAATGCCACATTCGGTCAAATGCTGCCTTGATGTCAAGGGCAGTCACTTTCATCGCACATCTGGAATTCAGCTCTTTTGTCCATGTTTGGACCAAGGCTGTAATGAGGTCTGGAGCCAAGTGGTACTGGCGGAACCCAAACTGGGCATCAGTGAGCAGGTTATTGGTGAGTAAGTGCTGCTTGATAGCCCTGTCGACGACACCTTCCATTACTTTGCTGATGATTGAGAGTAGACTGATGAGCGGTAATTGGCCGGATTGGATTTGTCCTGCTTTTTGTGGACAAGACATACCTGGGCAGTTTTCCACATTGTCGGATAGATGCCAGTGTTATAGCTATACTGGAACAGCTTGGCTAGAGGCACGGCTAGTTCTGGAGCACAAGTCTTCAGCATGACAACCGGGATGTTGTCGGGGCCCATAGCCTTTGCTGTATCCAGTGCGCTCAGCCATTTCTTGATATCACGTGGAGTTTATCGAATTGGCTTAAGACCGGCTTCTGTGCTGGTGGGGCCCTCAGGAGGAGGTCGATATGGATCATCCACTCGGCATTTCTGGCTGAAGATGGTTGCAAATGCTTCAGCTTTGTCCTCAAGTGCTGGGCTCCACCATCATTGAGGATATTCATGGAACCTCCTCCACCCGTTAGTTGTTTAATGGTCCACCACCATTCACGACTGGATGTGGCAGGACTGCAGAGCTTTGATCTGATCTGTTGATTGTGGGATCGCTTAGCTCTGTCTATAGCATGCTGCTTCCACTTTTTAGCATGCATGTAGTCCTATGTTGCAACTTCCCCAGGTTAGCACCGCATTTTTAGGTACGCCTGGTGCTGCTCCTGGCATGCTCTTCCAATTGAACCAGGGTTGGTCCCCTGGCTTGATGGTAATGGTAGAGTGAGGGATATGCCGGGTTACAATTCTGCTGCTGATGGCCCACAGTGCCTCATGGATTCCCAGTTTTGAGCTGCTAGATCTATCCTGTTTAACACAGTGGTAGTGCCGTACAACACAATGGAGGGTGTCCTCTGTGTGAAGACAAGGACTTCATCTCCACAATGACTGTGCGGTGGTCACTGCTACCAAGGATGTCTGCGACAGGTAGATTGGTGAGGATGAGATCAAGTAGGTTTTCCCCTCATGCTGGTTCTCTCACCCCCGGCGCAGACCCAGACTGGCAGTTATGTCCTTCAGGACTCGGCCAGCAGTGGTGCTACCGAGCCACTCTTGGTGATGGATATTGAAGTCCCCCACCCAGAGTACATTTTGTGTCCTTGCTACTCTTAGTGCTTCTTCGAAGTGGTGTTCAACATGGAGGAGTACCGATTCATCAGCTGAGGGAGGTAATCAGCAGGAGACTTCCTTGTCCATGCTTGATCTGAAGCAATGACACTTCATGGGGTCTGGAGTCAATGTTGAGGACTCCCAGAGCCACTCCTTCCCAACTGCATACCACAGTGCCACCACCCCTGGTGTGTCCCCTGATGGTGATGGAGGAGTTTTGATTCTCTGAGTATGACTATGTCAGGCAGTTGCTTCACTTGTCTGTGGGACAGCTCTCCCAATTTTGGCACAAGTCCCCAGATGTTGGTGAGGAGGACTTTGCAGGGTCGACTGTTGTGTGCTGTTGTCGTGTCCAGTTCAGTGCCGGGTGGTCTGTCCAGTTTTATTCGTAGCAGTTTTTCACAACTGAGTGGCTTGCTAGGCCATTTCAGCGGGCAATTAAGAGTCAACCACATTGCTGTAGGTCTGGAGTCATATATGGCAGATTTCCTTCATTAGTGAACCAGATGGGTTTTTACAACAATCCGATGGTTCATGGTCACCATTACTGATACTAGCTTTTTATTCCAGATTTATTTAATTAACTGAATTTAAATTCCCCAGCTGCCGTGGTGGGATTTGAACTCACATCTCCGAATCATTAGTCCAGGCCTCTGGATTACTAGCCCAGTAACATAACCACTATGCTACTGTTTTCTCTAGAGAAGAGAAGGCTGTGGGGTGACCTAATAGAGTTCTTTAAAATTATGAAGAGGTTTGACAGGATAGACATAGAGAAGATGTTTCCATTTGTGGGGAGTCCAAAAGTAGGGGTCAGAAATATAAGATAGTCAGTAATAAATCCAATAAAGAATTCAGGAGAAACTTCTTCACCCAGAGAGTGGTTAGAATGTGGAACTTGCTACCACAGGGAGTAGTTGAGGCGAATAGTTGCCTTTAAGGGGAAGCTAGATAAGTACATGAGGGAGAAAGGAATGGAAGGATATGCAGATAGGGTGAGATGAAGTAAGGTGGGTGGAGACTCGTGTGGAGTATGAACACTGACAAAGACCAGTTGTGCCGAATGGCCTGTTTTAGTGTTGTGAATTCGATGTCATTCTAAGTAATTTCATCACACTCCTGACTTGTGCCTTGTAGGTGGTGGTGAAGCTTTGGGGAGTCAGGAGGTGAGCCAGTCACCACAGAATACCCAGCCTCTGACCTGCTCTAGTAGCCATGGCATTTATGTGGCTGGTCCAGTTCAATTTCTGGTCAATGGTGATTCCCAAGATGTTGATAGTGGGGATTCGGTGGTGGTAACACCACTGCATGTCAGGGGAAGGAAGGTAGACTCTCTTTTGTTGGATATGATCATTGGCTGGAATTTGCATGGTGCAAATGTTACTTGCTACATATTAGCCCAAACCTGGGTGTTGCTAGTTCTTACTGCATGCATTATCTGAGGAACTCCAAATGGAACTGAACACTGTACAAACATCAGCCAACCCATTTCTGACCTTATGACGGAGGGAAGGTCATTGACAAAGCAGCTTAAGATGGTTGCCTTGAGGAACTCCTGCAGCCAATCCTGCGGCTGAGATCATAAAATCATAGAAATTTACGGCTCAGAAGGAGGCCATTTGACAAATCGTGTCTGTGCCGGCTGAAAGAGCTATCTAGCCGAATCCCACTTTCCAGCTCTTGGTCCGTAGCCTTGTAGGTTACGGTACTTCAAGTGCATATCCAAGCACTTTTTAAATGTGATGAGCGTTTCTGCCTCTACCACCCTTTCAGGCAGTGATTTCCAGACCCCCACCGCCCTCTGGGTGAAAAAAATTCTCCTCAACTCCCCTCTAATCCTTCTACCAATTAATTTAAATCTATGCCCCCTGGTTATTGACCTCTCTGCTAAGGGAAATCGGTCCTTCCTATCCACTCTATCGAGGCCCCTCATAATTGTATACACCTCAATTAGGTCTCCCCTCAGCCTTCTATGTTCCAAAGAAAACAACTCCAGCCTATCCAATCTTTCCTCATAGCTAAAATTCTCCAGTCTTGGCAACATCCTTGTAAATCTCCTTTGCATCCTCTCCAGTGCAATCACATCTTTCCTGTAATGTGGTGACCAGAAGTGTACATAGTACTCTAGCTGTGGCCTAACTAGTGTTTTATAAAGTTCAAGCATAACCTCCCTGCTCTTATTATGCCTCGGCTAATAAAGGAAAGTATCCCGTATGCCTTCTTAACCACCTTATCTACCTATCCTGTTACCTTCAGGGATCTGTGGACATGCACTCCTTCTACCCATTACTTTAGATGATGATTAGCCTCCAACAACCTGCTCTAAAAACAAAAGGAAACTTGGGGGAAGTATTTTAATGGTGCACAAGTAACGGAAATGGCTTTCACACAAATTTCCTCACTTAAAACATTTCTCATGCTATTCTTGAACGGTATGTACGCCAAAAACGGCAAGGAAATTCACCCCCATGCTGTCAGACTATCTGTTGTAGGATACCCCTAACTATTTGACAATGGAAACTGGGATCAGCACTGCACCTAAATAGATATTTGTACTTAATAGAGACCGACTTCCCTGGGTATGCCATCTCTTTATGGATAATCGGATCAAATTATATATTGAAGATTCTGCTAACATATAATTTTGCAGTAGACAGACCTCTAGTTAAATTAATTAAAATGCTATTCTATTTTTTAACAGCTTTCGATGAATATTTTACCCTCATTCCTCACTGCATGAAACCATATTGTAGGACAAAAATGTATTTTATTTAAAAATAAACCAATGTGGTTTGGGAATCGGGTAAAATATAAAATTATTCATGTGAAACTGAAGATCTCGTCAGTGAGAGACTCGGGTTGTTAAATCACAATAAAAGTACTGCAGTCTAAAGTAATGGATAGGCTGCTGTCTCTGAAACAGTACTATTGAGGCTTGCTGTTTGCTATTGCATGAAAATATTACCAACGAAAATAATTGTACTATTTAATTTATTAAACCAAAATTAACAATGCGCTGGAATGCTAACTGCTAAAATAACCTTGGCCAAAGCTTGGGGCATTTATCTGGATTGTCTAGTGCCACTAATGGTAAGACATGGTACAGTACAAGAACCTGTGCTGAATATAATTTGTATGATTTTAGAATTGCAGAAATTAATTGCTCCCTCTGCAACTCCTTCCCGAACACCATAAAACATATTTCTGTTGCTACGTCTATGCAAACCACTACAGTTTGATATTCCTGCCTTTACTATAGCCAAGGTTAATTTAGATGACCTATTTTAACCTTTTGACACCATATTTGTTTTATGTTCATCAGAACTACTGGCTGACCTTTTACTATAATGTTATAATTCTGTGTTGAATTCTATATTAATTTTCTACACATTAGACATTCACATGTTTTGCTATTGAGGTACAATTATACATGAATGCATTAGCGGTAAGAGATTTTCTCTGTTTGCTATATGTTCGCCATTTTGTACACAGAGCAGGAAGATTTACTGGGGTAGAACTTCAGCGAAGGTTCTCCCGATCTCTTGTTGTATCTTCGGTAGATCGGCAGAAACCCCGGAGACACAGCATAAACAGTGGTAAGGAGGTGATTGAACACTTTACCAGTGCTTTAGGATGTATATTAGCACCAATGGCTTGACTTACCTTAGCTACCCTTGCCAGGTCATTGAACCTCTTCCTTCATTATGTGGCAGTTCTCAGGAGGTTCCACTGACTGCTGCTGTCATCTCCCTCAATACACCCTGAACCATCCTTCCAACTGAGGGCTTCCAACCCTCAGTGCCCAACAGTCTCAATCTTCTGGCTGTCTTTTCAGTCAAGGGGACCTCCTCAGATGAATCCAAGAATCTAGGGACCCTTCTAGCTGCTGACGCCCCTGAGGCTGCTGCTCTGCCAGACAATTTGGCTACTGTTGTCTGCTGCACTCCAGAAACATCTGTGCCCCTTTAAATGGCTGCAGCATTTAAAATATTGCAGTTCTGAATTTCCCTCCCTCCCAGCAGTGATAAACCTATGAGCATTAGCATTACTTACTAAACCTACCCCACATACACAATGAGGGCTTCGGGAGTAAATTGAAGTGAATTAGAATCATAGAAAGTTACAGCACGGAAGGAGGCCATTTCGGCCCATCGTGTCCGCGCCGGCCAACAAAGAGCTATCCAGCCTAATCCCACTTCCCAGCTCTTGGTCTGTAGCCC
Source organism: Squalus acanthias (assembly GCA_030390025.1). Classification (NCBI taxonomy): domain Eukaryota; kingdom Metazoa; phylum Chordata; class Chondrichthyes; order Squaliformes; family Squalidae; genus Squalus; species Squalus acanthias. The sequence goes on from CM059436.1 coordinate 54,522,550, forward strand.
GGCAGGTTAGAGCATCCCAAGTGCACATCCAAGTACTTTTTAAATGTGGTTAGGGTTTCTGCCTCTACCACCCTTTCAGGCAGTGAGTTCCAGACCCCCACAACCCTCTGGGTGAAGAAAGTTCCACTCAAATCCCCTCTAAACCTTCCACCAATTACTTTAAATCTGTGCCCCTGGTTTTTGACCCCTCTGCTCAGGGAAATAGGTCCTTTCTATCCACTTTATCTAGGCCCCTCATAATTTTATACACCTTAATAAGGTCTCCCCTCAGTCTCCTCTGTTCCAAGGAAAACAAACCCAGCCTATCCAGTCTTTCCTCATAGCTAAGATTCTCTACTCCTGGCAACATCCTTGTAAATCTCCTCTGTACCCTCTCTAGTGCAATCACATCTTTCCTGTAATGTGGTGACCAGAACTGCACGCAGTACTCTAGCTGAGGCCTAACTAGTGTTTTATACAGTTGAAGCATAACCCCCCTGCTCTTTTATTCTATGCCACGGCTAATAAAGGCAAGCATTCCGTATGCCTTCTTAATTAGGGGTGGAGTTACAAGGGTGGATCTTAGTCCTATCACTTACCCACCAGAAGGAGAAGAATCTAGCCCTAATTGTTCTTACTTTTTTTGTTGTTGCAGTGAATGAAATCTATGATGGCCTTCCTACACCCCCTCCCCTTCCTCCCAGAACCACAATAGGATTCCCCTTGTCCTCACCTTCCGCCCCACCAGTCTCCACAGTCAACGGATCATCCTATGCCATTTCCACCACCTCCAATGTGATCCCACCACCAACACATTTCCCCCTCCACTTTCAGTATTCCGAAGGGATCGTTCCCTCCGTGCCACCTTGGTCCACTCCTCAATCAACCCCAACACCCCCTCCCCTTCCCACGGCACCTTCTTGTGCAAGCACAGGAAATGCAACACCTGCCCTTTTACCTCCTCCCTTCTCACCGTCCAGGGCCCCAAACACTCCTTCCAGGTAAAACAACGATTTACTTGTACTTGTACTATATTTGCTGCTCACGATGCGGCCTCCTCTACCTTGGGGAGACCAAATACAGATTGGGTGACCACTTTGCGGAACACCTCCATTCATTCCGCAAGCATGACCCCGAGCTTCCGGTCGCCTATCACTTTAATTCTCCGCTCCACTCCCACTCTGACCTCTCTGTCCTCAGCCTCTTACACTGTTCCAATAAAGCTCAATGAAAGCTTGAGGAACAGCACCTGATCTTTCGATTAGGCACTTTACAGCCTTCTGGACTCAACATCGAGTTCAACAATTTCAGATCATAACCTCTTCCCCCATTTTTCGGATGGCAGCTGTTGATGATTCTGCTATTCCCATTTACACCTCTTCTAGACCCATCTTTTTTTCTTAACTTGTTCCACTACCATCTCCTTTTGCCTTGTACGATCATAACTTTTGTCATTTAATCTCTCCTGCCTTCCACCCTATCACAGACCTTCCCTTTTGTTCTTTCCTCCCCTCCCCAGCCTCTGCACCTGCTTAAAACCTGTTACATCTCTAACTTTTTCCAGTTCTGATGGAAGTTATCGACCTGAAACGTTAACTCTGTTTCTCTCTCCACAGTTGCCGCCTGACCTGCTGAGTATTTCCAGCATTTTCTGTTTTTATTTCAGATTTCCAGCACCCGCAGTATTTTGGTTTTGTGTTACAAAGGCCTATGTTCATCTGACAAATTACACCAAAATACACTGGGGGATATATGAGAATCCCGGTCAGAAACTCACCTCTCAATCTCTCATCCCACCATAAGAGCCAGTAGGAGATAGAGTGCCTCACGCACTCATGGCATAGAATATAGTAATGTAATTCAGTATGTTTTATACCATCATTGTGTAAACATAGGCTGACCGCAGTTAGTCAATCTGATGTCTACATTAATCTGTAGCTTGCATGTCATCAATCAGAATTTTTTGGAGTAAGCTGACAGCTATTCAGTTGGGATTGATAGGATAGCTGCCTGTGACGATACAGATCAATTATATTCAATCTGATACATCAACAAGATCAGGAGTTTAATTTTCAAACTGGTTTGAGAGTAGTAAACACAGGTTGTAATAAACAAAATCTAGGCTCCAAAATTCCTCGAGGATTCCACTCACCTCCTGCCAGTCCTCAGGAAAAGACCAGTGAAAACCCCAGAGGATGATGTATACCCAGTTGAGCTGGATCCCTGCCATTTTCAGAAGTTTCCTCTTTGCCTTTTAAGGTGATGGAACCTCTATCTTCCCTTACAAGACAAATGATGGCCAGGGATGGGGCCAGGGGTGGGGACTCCCTTCACTGGGTGTTCCCACTCCTTAGGCTCCAGAGGGACCTGACATATCAGTGGAGGCCGATGTGATGAGTTAGTGAAGGTGTCGCGGCCTCCTCAAGGACCAAAGAAGCAGCCTGGACCCCTGAAGAATTTTTTGGCAAATTTTAGTAAATCAGCTCCCTTGCTTAAGGGGCTGAGGAGACCGTGGCATGGTCGGGGGGAGCAGGGGGTTGAGTAAGCCCCCTATGGGCACCACAATTTCCGACTGGCGTGGGAAGGTGGCAACCAGAGATACGGCCGATGTTACACTTGCACCCGTCTGTCCCACAGTGAAAAGGTCCCCACCTGCTGGCCCCACAAACTCCAGCAGGGTCAGCACCAGAGGCTCCAATGGGTGTCATTTTGGTGCATCTGGCAGGATTGTGGATCATGGATTTTTGGACCTTAATATCTAAGAAAGAAAGGAGCCACATATCTAGCCCGAGATTTTTTTTAGGCTTTTACTGTGAGCTTTAGTGCCAATGGTAAGAAATATATGTACGACCCACTGTATCATTTGGCAGTGTGATATGAAATGATATATCACCAAATGAATTATTAACATTTTAATTTAAATACATTTCCACTTCCACTGCCATTACTATGTTCAGGGTATTTATAGTGGCAATTTCCCTGCCAAGATTCTCTACGTGAAAAATAATGAAATTAGATGCTGTTCAGTACTGCTGCCCATTTTGAGAAAATGTGGGGGCGATTTTGAGTTCAAGTAGCTGACCGTTGGAGGACCCCGGCCGGTTCCCCGGTCCGGCAGCGATGAGGTCGCCCCAATTTTGAAGCCCGGGCCTCTTTTGAATTTGGCAAGCGAGCTGCGGAAGCCAAATGGATGTCCCAAAGCAGTTTGTCGCTCTTCGGCCTCAGGTACATCGGCAGAGGTTTGCAGGTAGGTCCTCGGGGCAGGGTGGAGGACGAATATTTCCCACCAAATATGGCAGAAGAATAGAGGAATAGCATCATATGTCACATTTTCTGTCATTACCACCACGGCAATGCTGGATGCAAAGGGCGCCAGCATGTTGTGGGTGTGTAGAGTTGCTATGATGGGTAAAGTGGATTTAAAATTTAAATTGTCCCTTAGGGATCGCTGAGCAACCCTTTGCACTTCCACACCCCATGAAGTTTAAATTTTGTTTTACAAGTTGGCTCTCCTCTTTGGGTTCAGCAGCAGAGGAGTTGGACAGGGAAGCCTGCCTCACCTACTTTACGCTGGCTTTCAATCAAACTAAGAAACCTTAGCCCCCTGGCAGGCTGAAGCCGTCATAGAGCTACAGAAAATGTAAGTATAACTCTAGTAGCTGTCGCCACATCACATTAAACAGGACCTGCCTATCACAGGAGCTCAGTGCTGAAGTTGATGTCACGTCCAGTGGGGGGAGTGGGGATCAGATACATCACTGTGGTTGCCCCAGAAGTTATGTCCCAAATCTGTGCTATTCCAATCCACCTATTTTAGAAAGAAGTTCAGCATCTTAATTCCTCAGATTTATGCAAGATTCACTAAACTCTATGCAACATTTTTGAAAGATGAATCTGCTGCATTCTTTTCACAGTCCCACGGCACCTTTCCCTACTCTTAGTTCTACCAGCTTCAGAGTCCCACGTACATTTCAAAAGCCACAGAGCCCCAAAGACAATTGAGTCGTTTTGAATATATTAATGGAGCCAGGTTTACTTAATCAAACACTTTCGTTCAAACTTCCCCCTCAAAGGTATTTTAAATTCAAATAATGTTGAGTGTACTGCTGCCGTGTGCTGAATACGAGCAGAAAAATATAGGGCGTTTGTCAATCAAGCTGCTATTAACCCCATTACTGAATACTGACTACTCCATGCTGCATTTCCCAATCATGCTGAGGGTGGTGGGGAGGACACTTGTCATAAATTATAATAGAGAAACTAATACATAGTTTTCGATTAGCTAAGTTAACATCCTTTCTTTCAAGTTAGAGAAGGTAATGCATACTCACATGAAGTAGGTATGCTTGCCGTACAAATACTGTAAGTGGGCCCCACAATACCGTATCCAAACTTCAATTGATTGCAAGGAGCAAAATTGCAAGTAAGATAGTGACAGACCAACCTTGAGGAAAAATATTGACATTTCTTGTATTAGGCCAGACCAATCCGCTCCAGTCCCGCACTCCCATACCCCAGATTAGGCAGCAAGCTGCTGCCTCTCTCCTAACTACTTTGATACAATTCATTCTTTCAATGTGCAATATGTTGCACTTGTCCATATTGAATTTCATCTTTCATTGTTTTTACCACTTCCATATTTCCTCGTCATTTCCCGCTGTCCTCCCCACCCCCAGCTTAGTATCATAACTGAATTATACCAATTTGCCTTTTGTTTTTGAATCATACCCAGTGCAACTCCCCTAACCTGACATCACTTCCCAAATAGCACCTATTGCTTCCTCTTTATCAGCCAATTTATTATCCACATAAAGCCATGTCTGTCATTCATAGCTCCAGGATGCTTATGATCACTAACCTGACCTCATCTAACTACTTGCCCATCTTTCAAGCTATATTTCATTCCTAGGGGGCTCTTGAACACCAACATGCAATGTCCATGCGCTTGTTTATTGCCTTCCTTCACCAGTGGGTACTGAATGAAATTATTGTTTGTCTCCACTAACATTTGATTTAATTAGTTATTCAGTTAATTTTGGTTTAAAATCAAGGTTTAAAACCAGAATGGGCCAAACCAACCGGGGTAAAGACAAAATAATTCAAGGGAGGCATTTGTTTGTGACTCTGTGTGGTTAGGCTTGCCTGGTTTACTTCCAAGTAGGACCCACTGCCTTAAGCTTTTGCAGCAGCTTTTCATACATAATGTCCTGGAGGTTCAGATAGACTATATCGTAGGGTGTCCTACTGTTAACAAGTTGTCATCTCCTCACTCAAGAGTTTGGTCAGGCAGGAACTCTCTCTTCTGAAACCATGAATTGCCATTTGCTGAGTTATTGTTATGCAAATAATCTCCAAGTTTGTTCCTGATGATCAATGCCATTATTTTGCTAATTAGTACTATAAGACTAATGGGTTTTTCTTATTCAGGTTTGTTTTGAAGTTAGGTACCATCCAACTCACTGGCTCCCTCAATTAGTCCACTGGCTCAAGAGTTCTATATAAATCCAGAATTCTATAAATCAGTCTCCCATTACAGATCCCCTGAGCAAAGTCTGAAATAAATTTTAGAACGGTACAACTCAAGCAAAACTTGATATTGAAATGATTAATTTCCCCAAAGAGTCCCGGATATGAGGGTACGGTAACATCATGGTTATGTTACTGGACTAGTAATCCAGAGGCCTGGACTGATAAACCAGAGACTATGGGCTGGATTTTGATACTGGGGCGGGTTGGGGTCGTGTTACCCGCTTTTCGTGTTGCCCACCTGAATCTAGATTGATGTGGATGAATGATGCGATTTTAACTTAATTGGCCAATTGAGTTCCAATGTGTGGGAACCCATGGCCAATGAGTTATTCCAGTCTGAAAGTTGCCTCCAATGACGTCATCATTGCTGCTGCATTTAAGGTCTGCAACAAGCCTTGCTTCTTCCACAGGCTGCCAAGCTTTTGGACCTGTATCCTAGAGGCAACTGCAGGAGGAATGGCCAGCCAACGAGCCAGGTCTGCTCCCAGGTTCAATGATGTTGCCCTGCAAGCTTTGGTGGAGGGAGCAAGAGCCAACAGAGAGATGCTCTTCCCTTCCTCAGGGAGGAAGAAGCCTCCCCAGCAGACCAAGGCTGTGTGGGTCCAGGTCGCCCAGGAAGTCAACTCCTTATCCATCACCTGCAGAACCTGGCTCCAGTGCAGGAAGAGGTTTCATGACTTTCTACGCACTGCAAAAGTGAGTATGACTTTCCCTTCACCCTCAATCTGATCCCCATTGCCTCTCCTCACCAGCACACAGCTTTAGCAACCTCTTCCTCCATATCCCACTTGACACTGACATCCATGCACCCTTACCCATTCCCTCTCCCTCTATGGTCACATTCACCTTACTATTTGACTATGCAGCCCTCACACTCCCTATCACTGTCATGCTATGAAAACAACTTACAACACACAGGGAGGGCCCTTGGTCTCGCCACCTCACTCCATCTTTGTCTCCTTCTAAGCATCTATGCTATGGACTCTCTACACTCACTCCTTCAATCTCACTCAAACTCCACTTGTCTCCCTCATTGCAGGAAAAGAGAGCTCACAATAAAAGGGAAAGAGCCAGGACAGGAGGAGGGCCACCTTCATTAGCCCAGCTCACCCCCTGGGAGGATGCGGTCCTGGAGTAGAGGAGGATACGCAAGTGGGGGACGGACAGACGGGTGCATCACAGCAAGCTGGTGACTGAATAGTGTTCCATCTCTCTCATTGACATTGCATGAGTCGCTGATAATGAATCTGAAGCTCTAACAGATGGATTTATGATCATCTGCAATATGCAATGTACATGTAACCTTGGCATCACATCTCTGACTCTTTCCTTTACTCCCCCACAAGACCATTGCAAGCACCCGTCCCCATTAGCCAGGAGGAAGAGCCTGAGCATCCAGACTCCTCAGAGGAAGCTGCAACCTCTGAGGGCGCAGCGTCAGCAGAATTCAGCACACCCAGCACCAGCGCAGAGACTCACACCTCAGTGGGACCCTCGGGACATAGAGTAGTGTTGTCACCTGGTGTATCACAGCTCACAAGTGAGCATCAGCAGATGGTGGAGACAGGGACAGCAGTGAAAAGTCCTAGTCGGAGGGCGCAGGACTCTCCTAGCTCGGCTCAGCTGCATGTCGACCCTCTGCCTCTGGGGCCATCCATAAGATCAGCGGTGCTGGAACTCCAGGAACAGATGCAGGAGTCTCTGACAGGTTTTGTCTCCAGGGTCGCTGCGAGTGTGGAGCGAATGGAGGAGTCCATAGCGAACATGAGCAGAGCCTTTGTGGAGTCATTGGCGCATGAACGCATCACCATGGAAAGGATGGCAACCTCCATGGAGGTGATAAGTCACCAGAGTGCAGAAAACATGGTGAGTGTTCTGAATAGAATGACATCTCTGGAGGAGCGATGGACATCTATTGAACAGAGAAACCAGACCTTCATGGAAGTCCTTCTGAGTAGGACTGCCAGTGCAGATACGGGTCCCCATGGCCCCCCTGATGTGCAGCAAGGTGCTCTCAATCCACTTGCAAGCGCTGAGGTGGACCTGACCCATGAGAGGGATGTTGGTGGCAGACAACAAGGAGGTGGGGGCTCCTCTCCAAGCGCTCACACTTCCATGCCACTGACAAGTCCTTGGTCAGAGCCCCACCAGAGATCGGCGTCTCAACCCCTGCCCAGCCACAGGAGCAGCAGACTGTTGCCGAGCCCTCGCAGGTTCACAACCCCAGAGGATGCCCACCAAAGGTGTCGAGACAGGAGCAGCAACAAACTGAGCAGGGGGCCTCCACCTCTGCTGAAGCCACAGGGGAAGCACCATGTAGGAGCACGCATAAGAGAAAGATACTGCACAAATAGTCACAAAGGTAGTCACTTGGGTGAAATTTGATGTTTAATGTAAAAAAGCCATCAGGTATTAAGTGTAAATAAAAACTCTGATGGCTACAGCTGCAGTTGTGGCGTCTGTCATTTCGCTAATGGGACTTCCACAATGAGGCCTTAGGATAACTTGCAATTGTCAGTATGGTGGTCAAATTGTTAGGGATCCGCTGGGTCTGGGCCATTGTCATAGCTCTGGTAAGAAGCTGCGAGGCAAAAGTGCTTGATTTTCTAGGCTAAGCAAATCTGGCCACGATGAGTGTGTTCCTTGCATTCCGGGCAGCTGTGGTCTCGCGTAATGCTGCCGCTGGTTGATGGGCCTCTGCAAGTTGTTCGTTCTCTCTCTCCTCCTCCTCCTCCACCTCCTCCTCCTCCTCATCTGAGGAGGCTATGTGAGGAGCCACTTGGTCCTCCGGCATCTGCAAGCCACGACGCTGTGCCATCTTGTGAAGTGCACAGCAAACCACGACGATTCTGGAGACCCTGGCTGCTGAGTATTGCAGGGCTCCACCTGATCTATCCAGGCATCTGAAGTGCATCTTCAGCATACCGATGGTTTGCTCGATTATGGCTCTGGTGGAAATGTGGCTGGAGTTGTAGCTCTCCTCAGCTGCGTTGGATGGGCTCCTCAACGGCGTCATTAGCCACGTCTTCAGGGGATAGCCCTTGTCTCCGAGTAGCCATCCGTTAAGTTGGTCTGGCGGACTGAATAGCGGAGGCACACTAGACTGGCGCAGTATGAAGGAGTCATGGCAACTGCCAGGGTACTTGGCACAAACATGCAGAACTTCCTTCTTGTGGTCACACACCAGCTGAACGTTGAGGGAGTGGAAGCCCATGCGGTTGACAAAAATACCTGGATTGCAATGGGGTGCCTTAAGGGCCACATGTGTGCAGTCAACGACGCCCTGCACCCTTGGAAAGCCTGCCAGATTAGCTAATCCAATCGCACGCACCGTGACACTTGCTCGATCCTTGGTGAAATGGATGTGATTGTGCGCGATGGCAAAGAGGGCATTGGTTACCTGCGTGATGCAGGTGTGTGCAGCCGCCTGGGAGATGCCGCTGATGTCTGCTGCTGATCCCTGGAATGAGCCTGAGGCAAAAAAGTTGAGTGCGGTGATGACTTTGACGGCCACTGGTAAGGGAGCTCCACCTGGTCCTCTGGGCTCCAGGTCTTGTTGCAGCATTGCGCAGATGTCACCCACTACCTCTCGCGAAAGTCGGCGCCGCCTTTGGCACTGCTGCTCAGACATGTTGAGGTAGCTGACCCTGTGTCTGTAGACCCTGTTTGGGGAGTATCTCCTGCGCCGACGGCCTTCCATGCGCTGGCCCCTTCTGATCTGTGCAGCTTCATGCGGGTGAGCAGCAGCTTGGTGCTCCTGCTGTTGCTGCTGCTGTTGGTGCTGCTGTTGTTCATGGTTCTGCTGGTGCCGCGGCTGGTGTTCGTCCTCATCTGATGCCCAGGAGGGAAGGAAATAAATGGCTTCCATGTCTCTGGTATATGCCTCAGTTGAGGAAGCGCTCAATGAGGGTGGCGAGAGGGGTTTCCCAGGAGCTCACACTGGAGATGGGTGTCAGGCTCCAAACTTCCAGAGCTGTGGTTATGCCTTCTAAAAGTTACCCCAGACCTGTGACAACAAAGTCCTGCCACCTGCAAATGATGGCTGATCAAATCTCCTATTTAATAGTTGAGCTGCAGCTGAGAGTCAGCAATCCACTTGTGCTCCCACCAGGTTTCACTGGCGTGTTTCAGATCAGGCGTGCTTCACGTGGGAAAAGGGTTAAACTAGCAAAAAACTATCAAAATGGCATTACAGAGCCAATTTAGGGCTTGTTAAGGGCATTAATGGCCTCTCCCGCCTCTTGGAGGTGGGACGGAGATGGGAAAGTAGACACGATTTCATTAAAATTGCGTGGAGGCGGGATTGGGCCCGCCCGCCAGTTTCTGCAATTTTAACCCCCCACATGCCTCCAATCCCGCCTCAACGACCCTATGAAAATCCAGCCCTATGGGCGCGATCTTGCCAGCCCTGGGGAGGCAGGTATGGAGGCGGGACTGCCGGGAAAATGGCACCTGCCCCCAACCCGCCTCCGTGCCATCTTCCCATGAGGCGGGTAGCCGTCCCGCGCTGTGTCCCGTCTTCTTGGAGGCGGGAAGGGATTAAAGCCAATTAACTGCCTGTTAACAGGTAGTTAACAGGCAGAAAATAGGCTTATCACCATTTTGCCCACACAAGTGCGGGCTTCTCGAAGGCTCTGAACCCCGCCAGGGTCACCGAGGCGAGTAGGGGGTCTGCGGGGGTCGGGGGGGTGCAAAAGTGCGCTGTGAAGGTAAGTGATGGGTGCAAGTGTGGAGAGGAGAGTATCTGAGGTAAGTGGCAAGTGTTAGAAAAAGTGTACTTACCTTTGTTTCTTCCTGCGGGCTTCAGTCGGTGGGTTAGCAGAGAGTCTCGCACCTCCGCGGTAGAGATGACAGATGGCCATTGCATTCTCCAATGCAACAACCATCTCATTTCTGCAAAAGAAAGAGGTTTGATGAGTCTTAAATTCAAGACCTCATCAAACTACAGAGAATGTCGGTGTTTGACGGCTTCACAGAGCTGTCAAACGATGACAATTCATCTGGCAAAAATTTTTTCACAGATGAAACGTCATACGTTGATGTTCTCTGCAACCGGCTTTCCCTTAATTGGCCTGCTAAACCCGCTGGGCGGGCTTAACAAGGTCAATCAAGGGAAAATAGCGTGGGTTGGCCAGAAGTTGTTGGAGGCGGGACTGAAACCCGACAAGTGGGAATCCCGCCTCCAAAAGCTCCCCATTGGCAAAATCACCCCCTGTGAGTTCAAATCCCACCACAGCAGCTGGGGAATTTAAATTCAGTTAATTAAGTAAATCTGAATGAAACGCTAGTACCAGTAATGATGACCATGAAACTACCAGATTGTCGTAAAAATCCATCTGGTTCACTAATGTTCTTTAGGGAAGGAAACCTGCCGTCCTTACCTGGTCTGGCCTACATATGACTCCAGACCCACAGCAATGTGGTTGACTCTTAACTGCCCTCTGAACTGGCCTAGCAAGCTACTCAGTTGTACCGCAAACTGCTACAAAGAAGTACTGCAGCGGTTCAAGAAGGTGGCTCACCACCACCTTCTCAAGGGCAATTAGGGATGGGCAATAAATACCGGCCTTGCCAACGATGCCCACATCGCAGGAATGAATAAACAAAAATGTGGAGTAGACTCCAAGCAGTTAATATCATGTTGATTAAAAGAGATTAAAACTTCAAAAAGAGTTGGATAAAGTTCAAAGTTGAGGGTTATAAGGAGAAGTCCAGTTATAGATAATGGTGCACTGTATAGAATGTATGGGTTCCTGAGCTGCTGTAATCACCGAAATGTCATTTTAAGGATGACAACTTTTGTAGGATGTAAGATTAGATAGTAAAGATTTGCAGTATCTTTCTGGGAAAAAGTGGGAGGTGTAGGGGGTGATGGTTTGTGTCAGCTTTGCCTCTGACTTCTGAGCGGTTCGAATTGCTCCCACTCCCTTGGTTCTAGACCTTGGACTTATTTGGGGGTTGTGATACAAAAGGTGCAGCAGACAACTGAGTTTGATGAAAGAACTTCAATCTTTATTAAAAAGGTAAGACACAAATAATAACACTCTTAACACTCTAAAGGTGGGGAACACTTCGGTACAAGCGAGGGAAATGACAGTAGAACAATACTTCACCCCTCCCAACCCCACTTTACTAGCTAAGTTAGGTTTTGAAGGACCAGGGATAATGCTCACCAATCCTTTGACAGTTGGGCTAAATCGCGGTTTTGGGGTTCGCTGTTTATGGCGGTTAGTGTCTGCCGTACCCCGTACGCGGTAGAGGACTTCACCTGGGTCTCTGGTCAGTCTTCGCGAGTCCGCTGATGCGGTAGGATGTCGTTTTGGATTTATCTGGTGAGTACCCAATTTCTTTGGTTCAGCAGTAGGGTTTAGAGTCTTTGGGAAAATCTTACCCAGGGGTAAGTCAGGAGTAGATTGTAGTGTGGAAACTTTGCGATTCTTCGGGTTTTCTTCCCTGGAGTTGGTCTTTGTTGGTCGCGGTGGCCTGCTATTACCCGGTCAGTTGGGGTAATGCGCGGTTGTTGGTTTCGTGAGGCCTTTGGTTTCCGCGATGGCTTTAGGCCTTGTTTCGTGTGTCGGTCGACCTCGTGGAGCCGTCGGTGACTTGTTGCTGCTTGTTGCTCCGGGTGACTGTGTTGGGGCCGTTGTTGGAGGTCCGTCGAGGTGGTGTCTTCGCGAGCTGGACTCAGGTGCATCTGAGTGGTGAGCGACGCCGACTCGCTTCCAGCTCGGGCCTTCTTCTTCTTGGTCTCTTCTCCTTCTGATGACCACCGGTTGTGACTGACTGCTCGATCCAACGACTTTGAACTGTTGTAACTGTGTTGTGTGCTTGGTGGGCCTTCAATTATACAAAATTGAAGTGGCCTTATCTACCCGCCAAATCTACTCAGTTCATTGTCTGGTTTATGGCGGGCTCGTAAATCGGTATCGACTTACTAGCACGTTAACTGGGTTTTTAACAGGCCTTTAATCTCACCCATTGAACATGGCCTTATCTACCCACCAAATCTGCTCAGTTCATTGTCTGAATTTTGGCGGGCCTGATACCAGTAACTGCTCTGTAAGTCATGATGCGGAGATGCCGGTGTTGGACTGGGGTGTACAAAAATGAGAAGTCGCACAACACCAGGTTATAGTCCAACAGATTTATTTAAAATTACAAGCTTTCGGAGCTGTCGCCCCTTCGTCAGGTAAAGGTACAATGAAGGAATCTACAATATTACACAGTATATAAACACAGAAACTGCAGAGATACAATCTTTCAGGGAAGCATTACTTCAAAGACACACCAGAGCACAGCCAAGACAATGAGATGGATCACAGGGGGTCCAACGTGTCAAATCCTGCTGTCTGCAGTTGAGCTTTTAACCTTTTTTTGGGGTTTTTTTTGTGTGTTTTTTTTAAAACTGGAAAGACAGACAACGATGTCGAGTCACGTTCTGTAGCGTGACATGAACCCAATATCCCTATTGAGGCCGTCCTCATGGGTGTGGAACTTGGCTATCAGTTTCTGCTCGATGATTTTGCGTTGTCGTGTGTCTCGAAGGCCGCCTTGGAGAACGCTAACCTGCAGATCCGAGGCTGAATGTCCTTGACTGCTGAAGTGTTCCCCTTCTCAACTGCAGACTGGCAGGATTTGACACGTTGGACCCCCTGTGATCCATCTCATTGTCTTGGCTGTGCTCTGGTGTGTCTTTGAAGTAATGCTTCCCTGAAAGATTGTATCTCTGCAGTTTCTGTGTTTATATACTGTGTAATATTGTAGATTCCTTCATTGTACCTTTACCTGATGAAGGGGCGACAGCTCCGAAAGCTTGTAATTTTAAATAAATCTGTTGGACTATAACCTGGTGTTGTGCGACTTCTCATTTTTGCTCTGTAAGTGTCAAATGGGTTTTGGGATGGTTTGCATCCTGTCGATCTCCTTGGCTGATCACTGGTGATTGCTTTCGTGTTTTGAGTTTCTAGGCTGGACTCAGTCTTTTCTATAGCCTAGTCCTGAGTGATTTGTATTATGCATGTATTCTGATGAACCCTGTAATCGGTTTGATGGGACCTGTTGTTTTGGATGGGACTGTCTTCTCTGTAAGGGGTTCGGGTTGGCTCTGTGCTTAGCCTGGGTGCTAGTGCGGGGTTAGGCCTTGTTGCCTGTTCTGGTCTCCAGCCAGCCTGGTAGCACTAGACACCCGTGAGTGGTTCGACCCACTCGCCCTTACGGTTCTGACACTGGACTTAGGTGCGAGAGCAGTAATGCAGAGAAAACTCAGGTAGACCCGGTTGAATAGTACGAAATGGAAAATCTTTATTGCATATTGTTCAAGATTACGAAATACATGTCATAAGCACAGATTAATGACAGTACAAGCTTACCTACATTTATGCAACTAGGTTTAGGGAAACGAGGAGCGCACGACACATCGTAAAAGGGGACACACATTATAATTATCCTTAAAACAAAACCCTCCCCTATTAATACCTGTCCTAATCTAGATCTGTAGGATCGAGAACCATGCTCATCACTCGTGATAACTCGAAGAATTCTAAAACGATGCTCGGATGTTTTCGCCACAGCACCTGACTATTCACGTGTTGATCAGGGGTCTCTGTACCCCACTTGTTTACTCGCTCTGCTGCTGCAAGCAGGCTGGGCTCCCCGTTGTCATGAAGAACTCGACAATGCTCGGGCCCGGCTGTAGAACTCAAAGAAAAGTCTTTCTGGATCGACACCAGTTCGATAGAATTCGAAGAAAAGTCTTCCTGAGTCAGTTCGTGCAGTAACCTATAGAGTTCAAAAATGGTCTATATATTTTTGGGCGCGGTCGGGGTTTACTGACCGCGGCGGCACGTGGATTCTTCTTCTTCTCTTCTCATCTTATCTCATCTCCTCGGGCCTTCGGGTCCAGACACCGTTTACCGACCTTCGGGATGGTGCACCCGATTTTGCAGCACGCCACGAGGTCGACCCCAAAAGGGATCAGCGGAACAAACGAGAGTAACGGTCGTCCGGGAGAATAGCCAAGAGACGATTCCAAGCGAATGAAAAGGATAAGAGAGCGATGGGCGCTTGGACACTACAGTTATAGTACTGTAATTCATTATCTCCCGCCCAATCTTAATGTTCATCTTATGTCATGTTTTGGCGCTCAAACTTCTTGTATGGGGTGGTTCTTGTCGTTAATGGGTTTCGGTGATACTTGTAACTGTCTAAGTACCCGTTAATATTTCTCCCATTGTGGAACAGGCTAGGAGTCTCCCTGGAGGGGTTTTGGGGGCCTCCGAATTCTTGTTGTGAGTACCCGCGAACGGCTCTCTCATCGTAGAGCCGTGGGGAATTTGCGTATCAATGTCTTTGGATGGGCCCTTGATTGCCCAGTACAATAGCCCCCGTTTATGTATGGAAAACTGATTCCAACACTTATATTTCTTGCTTAGGTGTTAGAAATGTAAAACAATCGCGTCTTGTCTTATATCAATATGCTGAGCACTGTCCGATCTTGCTGAAATGTTTATTGAAACGCCATCTTGTCTGCCTACTGAGAAATCTGGAACCTTCTGCCACGAGGCGCGGCGGCCATTTTACAGGCTTCTTGTGTCCGTTTTTGAACCTGACAGCATTTTGCTGAAATAAAGCTGTTTTTACGAAACTGTATGTCTCTATCTCGTTATTTCGAAATCGCGATAATTTGCGAATTCTACATCTCCTAGGGTCCATTGTCAAAATGTTAATGCTTGCTGGGGCTTTGAGTGAGGTCATCCCGGTTCCCCAGACAGTGCAATTAACTGCAATACCCAAAACTGCTTTTACAGAGGTTGAACCCACCTTTTTGTTCCTTTACAGGCCCAGACATAGTTTTAAAATGCCAAAACTTGGTTTTTGGTCTTACAGTCTCTTAGGTTAGGCCCAAATGCAATATTATTACTCTGAGGTAGTTCCAAAGTCCTTTTTCCTTAGGTTTTGGGGATCTGCAAATTTTGGAAACCTTACAGAGGGGCAGAGTCCATGGGGCTGATATTAACTTACCAAAATCGGCGTTAACGAGCTCAAAATGAAGTCAGTAGATTTACTGCCCCGTTAACTGCGAAACTCCCACTGCCACCATTTTCACAAGGGCCTACCACTGGGCCTCAGAAGCGCCCGCCAGTTTCAGACCGTCGGCTCCTTTCAACATGCAACTTAAAGTCCTATGAAATGCATAGGATCCGGTTGCCATTTTAGGACAGAACTGTCCTAGAAATTGGTATGCATTGCGCCTGTTTTACCCCCCAAATGGGCACAACGCATACTAATTTAGCAGTGGGATGGCCTGCACTCAATCTGCACAGGTGCTGGTCCCAGTGCTAGATTCGTGAAGCCCATTTTCTTAAGCGTGGTATTCGATCCCTCGAATTTGTTAATTAGTGGCCTAATGCCTGTTGAAGGAACCCTAGGAGAAATCTGTTATTGATCAGCAGGGCAGGCATTGGGCCTGCACTCAGGATTCTTCAACGGCCCTGCGGTCGGCAACTCATGGTAAATTTAAAATATTTTTGAAAAATAAAAAGCTCTCCTGTGGTGCCAGGAGAAGCAAGAGGTATGATAGCTTTCCCTTAATTATCTTAGACTTATATTGCAATGTTATTTGCATATTCATATGGTGTAAGGAATGTCATACTGTCTGTATCAGCAAACAGAACATCTACGTACAATTTTTTAAGCTTTGCACTTGTAAGAGATCCTACACTGCCACCTAATGGACATCATTTTACATTTTAGACAGAACTGCAGATTGTGTTTAAAACAGGTTTTTTCGGGGAACTGACGCAAACAGTAACACATTGAAAAGGTGCGACCGAAGATGGAGGCCCAAGGCCTCGGACTTTATTTCCATAAAATTGGCAAGCTGCGAACGTCAATCGGGCGTTCTGATGCTGCCCGCCGGTCCGAATCTTCCGAAAATCATCTGGCTCAGACAATGACCAGCCCGCAAATATGTCCTTGGGGAGGGGGTGGGGGAGAAGGGAATGGGAGGGGAGCAATCGCGGACAAGCGCAGCCCGCAGTATTGCTGTGGAGCCAGGAGAAGCCACTCATGGCACCACGTTCACGTAAATGGAAACAGGAAAATTTACCTCATCTTTGACAGCCTGCAGCAATCCCTCTAAGGACTGCTGAGTAGGCTGCTGTAGACCTGTAAAAACTGAAAGGATTATGCTTGGTGCATGATCCACCCAGATTTTGCTTAATTTGGCATTGGGGTTCTGAGACAGGTGGTAGGCCCCTGATTACCATATTCAAGGGGCCTAACAATTGTTTCAGGCATGTGTCCTGGCAACTAAAAGTTGCCCGATTTAAAATGGAGGCTGCTGAACCTCAGGTTTGATCTGGCCTGATTATGGTAAGTTTCTCCCATGTTTTACACCCGACAAAATGGCCAAAACGAGGTTGAGTTTCTTCACAAAAGCATCTCATTTCAGGCCAACTGACCCCAAAAAGCTAAGCTATTGACTCAAAATCTAAGATCTATTCCTTTAAGATAAAGTCAGGAGATTTTGATATTTCAAAGGTTAAATCTTGATTGCTATAAAAACAGCTCTCTCAATAGTTCAATATCTGTGGAACTGTACCCTATAAAGAGCAATACTTTCAGAAGAGAAGAGAAAATTGATGCAACCCAAAATTAAAATTAGAACAGTTATCAGTGTTGGCAGGACATGTTATTTATGTTTTAAAAATTATAACATTTTCTTTATGTTATTGTGGTAATGAGATTGGGACAGGCAATGGATTGGATTCAAAAGTCTGGGAGACACCAGTGCAGGAAAATGCCCTGTAAATTCTCAAAATGGAGTTTCAGTAGAAGTGACCACACAATAATTAAACTGAATGCTGGAAAATGGCTGGGAAATTGAAACTAATTAAAACCATGAAGATGTTTATTGGAACAGAACATTCCTGATCAGTAATAAGAAGCATTATTGACTTTGATAAAGTGCCACAAAATAGGCTTGTGAGCAAAATTGAAGCCCATGTGATTAATGGGGCAGTGGCGGTGTGGATACAAGATTGGCTGAGAGAGAAAGCAGAGAGCAGTGGTGAACGGTTGGAGGGAAGTATACAGCGGTGTCCCCTGGGGTCGATGTTGGGACCACTGCTCTCTTTGATATATATCAATGACCTGGACTTAGGTATACAGGGAACTATTTTAAAGTTTGTAGATGACACCAAGCTTGTAAATGTAGTAAATAGTGAGGAGGATAGTAGCAGACTTCAGGAGGCCATAGGCAAATTGGTGAAATGGACAGACATATGTCAGATGAAAATTAATGCAGAGAAGTGCGAAGTGATGCATTTTCAAAAGAAAAATGAGGAGAGGCAATATAAATTAAATGTTACAATTGTGAAGGGGGTGCAGGAACAAAAAGGCCTGCGGGATCATGTGCACAAATCTTTGAAGGTGGCAGGACAAGTTGGTCAGGCTGTTTAAAAAACATACGTGAGCCTTGGCTTTATAATTAGAGGCATAGAATTCAAAAGCAAGGAAGTTATGGTACACCTTTATAAATCACTGGTTAGGCCTCAGCTAGAATATAGTATCCAATTCTGGGCACCACACCTTAGGAAGGATGTCAAGGCCTTGGAAAGGGTGCAGAGGAGATTTACTAGAATGATATCAGGGAAGACGGATTTCAGTTATGTAGAGAGACTAAGCAAGCTGGATTCTACTCCTTACAGCAGAGAAGGTTAAGGAGAGATTCAATAGAGGTGTTCAAAATTATGATGAGTTTTGATAGAGTAGATAGGGAGAAACTGTTTCCACTGGCAAGAGGGTTGGTAAACAAAGGACTCTGATTTAAGATAATTGGCAAAAAAGCCAGGGGGAGAGATGAGGAGAATTTATTTGTGCAGCGAGCTGTTACGCTCTGGAATGCACTAGCTGAAAAGGTGGTGGAAGCAGATTCTATTGTAACTTTCAAAAGGGGGTTGGATATATACTTGAAAAGGAGAAATTTGTAGGGCTATGTGGATAGACCAGGGGAGTGGGACTACGAGTGGCTCTTTCAAAGAGTCGGTGCAGACACAATGGGCCAATTAGTCTCCTTCTGTGCTGTATGTTTCTATCGTTCTATGACTAAGCTCAGGAATAGCTCATGCATGGGACATAAGTATGCCATCTGGACCTGTGTAGGACCTTTGTTAAAAGGAAGGTTGTGAGGTTAGGGGAGTAAAAAGCAGAATTTGGTGCCTAGGTATCCATGCCTCATTAATTTTGACATCTTCCAGAACTTTACGTGACTGCTAGGCGTGATTGACAGAAAAAGAGGTGAATCCTTTGGGCACATGTAACACCATGATTGGTCAATTGCATGGAAAGGGGTTTTTCTGTGAATTTAGGTTTACAAGAAGGGCGCTTCGCAAACCTCTCAGTAGATTCACTGGCCGGAATTTTCTCCAAGTAGGCGGGTTGGGGGCGGGGGGGGCCTCCGAGGTGGGCGGGAAACCTGGGAGGCTGGGTTTCCCGCAGGCCCTGCCGACTTTAACGGCAGGGCCTGATTTGCATATGAGACCTCATATTCTCGCCCGTAGCCAGCCAGATTGAGGGCGGGTAGTCCTTCAGATGCAGAGAGGGAGCGAGGGGTAGGTCCGGGGGAGAGATCACACGGGGGGGAGGGAGAGGGTTGCGGTCGGGTATCGGCGGGGGGCTTGGGGATCGGTTAGCTTGGTTGGGGATTGGTAGGGTACGCTGGGGGGGTTGTCGGGGATCGGGGGGATTGGGGATCTGCATGGGCTGGATCAGGGATCGGGGGTGGGGGGGGTGGTCGGATCTGGCCGGGAGTGGGGGTCGGCCGGGATCGGAGTCGACGGGGATCGGGGCGGGGGGCCAAAGAATTGGGGGATCGACGGGGGTGGGGGTTGGCTGGGGATCGGCATTGGGGGAGAGAGGATTGTGGCCGGCCTCAGCATGATCGTTAGGGTGGGGGGGGGGGGCCTCATGGTGGGGATCGGAGGCCTCGTGGTGGGGTCTCCGATCGCAGGGGGTGAGTTAGCTTGGGACCCTGGATCCAGGAGGTAGGTATAAAGCCACTTACCTCCTGGATCCAGCAAGTTCCTGCCTTGGTTTAACTGCCAAGTTTCACGAATTGTGTGAAATCCATCCACATGCAGTTAAATTCATAATGGAGATTAAAAAAGAGGCTGCCAACCTCATTATAATATTAAAATTGACGTTCTGCCCCCTGGGAGCGGGTTGTTTGCCTGACCCCACCGCCCTCCCCCCCCCGTACCGCCTCCAATAAAACCGGAAGTAGGCGGGATCAGGTCGGCAATCCCATTTTTAACACTTTAACTATCCCCACGTTCCAAATCCACCCGTTCTTTGTCAGATGTAATTTCTCTGGCCGCGATTTTGCCGGCGCTCAGCGCACCCAATTGGTGGCGGGTCAGCTGTGAAATTTAAAATGATTGACAGCGGGTCCGGAACCCGTTGTCAAAATGCGCACACTGGACTTTCTCAATGTCGGATCTGCCAGCGCTGAGCAGACCCGACAGGCAGCGGTGGGGGAACCAATTCAAATCATTAGTGGCTTGTTTACAGCCATTTAACAATGCTTTTTTCCCAGCTTTTTAACTTTCACAGGTCTCCCACGGGTTTCCCGCTGTGCCTAGACCTCGTCAGTGAAGCTGAGGCAGGAGGTCAGTGGCCATTGAATCAGCTGATGAGTTGACAGCTTCAAATGTCAACTCAAAGCTCCCAGCTGATTCAGATATCTTCCTTTAAGCAGTAGCTTCTCTAAACTGCATTTCCACTACAGATTCAGGATGCTGCAAGTCTTTACACAAGTCTCCCTGCAGTCTGACCTCATTACCTCTCCCACCATTGACAGATCACTTCTGTCATCTCTACTTCACCTGCCATCTATTCCATCAGCATGGGTGCACTTTATACTCTCTCACCTTGGTCCTCAGAATCTGACCTCAATCAGCCCCAACACCAGTATCACCAGGCACACCAGCAGCACCAAGAACAACACCAAGCTTCTCCGCAATCATCTGATGCTGCACAGGACACAGGGCATCAGCACCCGACCACATTGCTGCCTGGGACACCAGGGAGGGCCTCACCATGGCCAGATTTACTTCACTTGACACTGTACACCCTGGCTGCCACATAATGTGCCAGGTTGGCACCACCCCACACCAACACCATAAAGCATCCCTACAATGCCCAAGCCATTCCTTTCACACTCATCAGCATTGCAGGGGGTACCGTTATGTCTCACCATTCACTGCAACTCACAAAGCCACTTCCAAAGGTGCGTACAAATCTATCCAAGAAAGCAAAGTGTTGAAAATAAAGAATTCAATGTTTGGCAGCACATTAACATAAACTTCTCATGAACATTAGCTAAAACACACATTATTATTGTGTGTTGTTAATTCGTATGATTGGACTAGGATGAGGGTGAGTGTGAGGGGTGGCTAGTGAGATGGGGAAGTGATAATGTAGATAGAGAGGGATGGGTGGAGGTGCAAGGTAAGTTGGTGTGAGTAAGGATGTGCAGGAGTAGGGTAGGGAAGGCAGAGTGATGGGAATGTGATGAGTGGCACAGCAGGATGAGGTTGTGTGTGGCTTTGCAATAACGTTTCATGATCTACTGAGATCATTGAAAGGTTTGCATCACTACACCCAGGTCCTTCTGATTATATCCCTTCTTGTGCCCTCCTGTGCAATGTGCAACCAGGTTGCATTGGTCTCCTGGGAACGTCTCTTCCGCCCATGGGAAGGGAAGAGGACCTCCCTGTGTGCTGTGACTCCCTCCATAAGCATATGGAGGGAGTCATGGGAGAGCCTGGCTGCAGCCCTGCACCTTTGTGCAGTGCGTGTCAGTGTTTGCAGCACCTCAATGCTGCAGAACACTGACAGCACAAATGTCAAAGTAAATTTGCGCCTGGGCCCTTTAAGGAAACCGGCTGATGACACGTAATCAAATTACGTCATCAAACCCACTTCCTTGGATTGGCCAGGGAAACTCGCTGGGCGAGCTTAACAAGCCCAATCAGGGGAAAGTCATGTCAGAGGCCGAGATGGAGCCAACAGCAGGGGCCGAGACCCGTCACCGACGTCGCCCGCCACGGACCCGCCGAGGTAGGGAAAATCACGGCCTCTTTGTTAGTTTGAAGAATGTTCTCTTCTCTTTCCCTGTAGTAACCCTTACCTTGCAGATGTAGAAGGGTACTTTTACACATACAAGTAAGAGAAGTTATATAAATCAGATTGTACGGCTAAACAAACCAGTTACAGGCAGAGATAAGTGTATCACTTAACTGTGCAAGTTGTCTGAGATCAAGGAAGGTGGGAGTTAAGCCAGCGCACTCAGATACAGTCACTCGTGTGTAAGGTGGATTCGGCTGGAACAGAGAATCCGAGTGGAACATTAACTTTACATTCCAGCAGCTAATGCTGCCATCCCAACGGAGTAAGAAGATCAATTAAAATATGCTGCTCATAAGGACTGTGTCGTATAAGGTCTGGAAACATTGTTAACCACCAACACATAGCTGCTAATCTACTTAATAGACTGGCTATGTAATGCTGTTAACTTGTCAATATATATAATTCTCAGACACTGATCTCAAATATAATTTGATAATGAGTGATCCAGTTAATCTGAGTTACAGTGATACACTGAACTGCCTTTATAACCTCTATTATTTAATTTGTTAAGTAGCTTGGTATTAATTATTTGTTATCCAAACTGCAAGGTAACCCTGCCTATAACTAGTTCTATCTATTCATTGTTTGTATACTCAATATTTAAATTTAACTTAGTTAAATTGAACTAAAATTTAGCAGTTCTGATGAAGGGTTAACTCTGTTTCTCTCTCTACAGATGCTTCCTGACCTGCTGAGTATTTCCAGCATTTTCTGTTCTTATTTAAATAGTGATAATTATGGTACTTTAGTCAATAAATAGTTGTTAGTGCATGACTTGTCATCTGACTTTTTTGGTGATTTGGCAAGAAGCTTGTGGGTATCCTAATTGTGGGTTGGTAAGGTGAACTCAAATTCAATCTGAACTGAGTGATATAACACAGTACGGTGAGCCACATTCACTCCTGGACCGAAGCTGGACAGTAAACCCCAGACATTTCCCTAGTGAAGAGTGAAGTGAGGGAGTTGTGATTTTGTCTGGTTCCTTAGCATATAATTGTTGGGATACCAAATCCAGTGTTCCTACACCAGTGATAAGAGTTTTCCAAGTACTTTAATTTAGTTGTGTAGGTAATATTAGGCCTACTGTTTATAATGGATTATTAGTTCCATTTAAAAATAAGCGAGGAAACATGTAATTATTGTGATATTATCACGGGGCAAATAGTTATTTAGAATATAAATGTGGTTGTTCTATTGAGTGGTAGTGTTAGGCTGAAACCAGTTGGAAAGTGACATAGTATTCGGGCAGACTTCAAGGGGAATATGGGGAAGGGGCAAAATAAAAATTTCTGTACTGAGAACAATTGTGTGGAATTAACATAAACTGGAAACACCTCAGAACCTTCTCATTTCTGCTTTCATTCTGTAGTAGTTTCCTCCATTCTATTAAAGCGCAATAGTTCTCATTTAACAAGGAGAGTAAATGAAAAAGATATCAGTGCAGCTTATGTAATGTGTCTTACCCCCACTCTGCAGACAACTGGTGATCCTTGCTGAAGATTATTGATATGAGGAATTCATTCATCCACAGTTTGAAAATCTCTTCAAAAAATCATGCAAGCTGAGAATTGACCAAACTTTTTTCTGATATGCTTAAGTGAAGCCAACCCAATAATCACAAAATACTTCTTCTTCTTAGGCAGTCCCTCGGAACCGAAGATGACTTGCTTCCACATTAAAAATGAGTTCTCAGGTAACTGATGAGTCCAATGCGGGACCTACATTCTCTGTCACAGGTGGGGCAGACGGTGGTTGAAGGGGCGGGTGGGTGGGGTGCTTGGGTTGACGTGCGCTCCTTGCGCTGCTTGCACTTGGCTTCCGCTTGCTCCCGGCGAAGAGACTCGAGGTGTTCGGCGCCTTCCTGGATGCTTCTCCTCCACTTTGTGCGGTCTTGGGCCAGGGATTCCCAGGTGTCGGTGGGGATGTTGCACTTTTTCAAGGAGGCTTTGAGAGCGTCCTTGAAGTGTTTCCTCTGCCCACCTGGGGCTCTCTTGCCGTGTCAGAGCTCCGAGTAGAGTGCTTGTTTTGGGAGTCTCGTATCGAGCATGCGGACATCCATCAGAGCTGATCGAGCGTGGTCAAAGCTTCGATGCTGGGGATGTTGGCCTGAGCGAGAACACTGACGTTGGTGCGACTATTCTGCCAATGGATTTGCAGGATCTTGTGGAGGCAGCGTTGGTGCTTTGAGGTGCCTGCTGTACATGGTCCATGTCTCTGAGGCATACAGGAGGGCAGGTATCACTACTGCTCTGTAGACCATGAGCTTGGTGCCAGGTTTGAGGTCCTGGTCTTCAAACACTCTCTTCCTCAGGTGACCGAAGGCTGCACTGGCACACTGAAGGCAGTGTTGGACTTCATCATCGACATCTGCCCTTGTTGCCAGTCGGCTCCCGAGGTATGGAAAGTGGTCCACGTTGTCCAAGGCCTCGTCATGGATTTTGATAATCGGGGGGCAGTACTGTGTGGCGGGGGCAGGTTGGTAGAGGGCCTTTGTCTTACAGATGTTTAGTGTAAGGCCCATGCTCTCGTACGCTTCGGTGAAGGTGTTGACGATGGTTTGGAGTTCGACCTCCGAGTGTGCGCAGACGCAAGCGTCATCTGCATACTGTAATTCGACGACAGAGGATGGAACGAACTTGGATCTGGACTGGAGGCGACGGAGGTTGAATAGTTTCCCGTTTGTTCTGTAAATACAGGGGCAGTCTGGCTATATGGGAAATTGGGTGATGATTTCCTGACTGCTCCTGTGAGTGGTTGCTGTAATATCGGTGCCCCCTTTTTTCCGTGAGAATTCTGAAGAATCCTGTACCCTTCGGGTCTGCTCCGGCGGAAGTGTGAACCAAATCTTGGAAAGAGTATTCGATATAAGGAATTATTGTCTGTTTTGTCAACCACAAACTCAGAATTTACATAATGGATCCACCCAACATGGTGGCAGACTGTGAGTCTACCGTGATCTATATATAGGAACATAGAACAGCAGTAGGCTATTCAGCCCCTCGAGCCTGTTCTGCCATTCAATGAGATCATGGCTGATCTGTGACCTAACTCCATATACCCACTTTTGCCCCATATCCTGTAATACCTTTGGTTATCAAAAATCTATCAATCTCCGTTTTAAAAATAACAATTGACCCAGCATCAACTGCTGTTTGCGGAAGAGAGTTCCAAACTTCTACCGCCCTTTGTGTGTAGAAGTGTTTTCTAACTTCACTCCTGAGAGGCCTGGCTCTAATTTTTAGACTATGCCCCCTCGTCCTAGACTCCCCAACGAGCAGAAATAGATTCTCTCTATCTACCCTAACAGTTCCCCTGAATATCTTGAAAACTTCGATCAGATCACCCCTTAACCTTCTAAATTCCAGGGAATACAACCCTAGTTGGGTGGATCCTTTATGTAAATTCTGATTTTGTGGTTTACAGAACAGACAATAATTCCTTATATCGAATACTCTTTCAAAGAGTTGGTTCACACTTCCACAGAGACAGACTGGCTCACCCGAAAGGGTACAGCGTTCTTCGGGATTCTCATGGAAAATTCCAGGGAACACAACCACAAAAATCTGGGCTGACACTCCAGTGCAATACTGAGGGAGTGCTGCACTGTCAGAGGTGAGTCGGATGAGATGTTAAACCGAGGCCCAGTCGGCTCTCTCTCAGGTGGATGTAAAAGATCCCATGGCACTATTTCAAAGAAGAGCAGGGGAGTTATCCCCGGTGTCCTGCCCAATATTTATATATAAAAAGAAAGACTTGCATTTATATAGCATCTTTCATGACCACCGGACGTCTCAAAGTACTTTACAGCCAATTAAGTACTTTTGAGTGTAGTCACTGTTGTAATGTAGGAAACACGGCAGCCAATTTGCAGATGTGATAATGACCAGATAATCTGTTTCTGGTATGTTGACTGAGGGATAAATATTGGCCAGGACACCAGGGATAACTCTCCTGGTCTTCTTTGAAATAGTGCCATGGGATCTTTTACGTCCACGTGAGAGAGCAGACGGGGCCTCGGTTTAATGTCTCATCCAAAAGACGACAGCTCCAACAGTGCAGCACTCCCTCAGCACTGCACTGGAGTGTCAGCCTAGATTTTTGTGCTCAAGTCCCTGCAGCAACAATCCCTCAATCAACATCACTAAAACAGATTATCTGGTTATTATCACTTTGTTGTTTGTGGGAGACTGCTGTGCGGTATGGGATGTGGGCATCGCTGGCAAGGCCAGCATTTATTGCCCATCCCTAATTGCCCTTGAGAAGGTGGTGGTGAGCTGCCATCTTGAACCACTGCAGTCCGTGGGTTGAAGGTACTCCCACAATGCTGTTAGGGAGGGAGTTCCACAATTTTGACCCAGCGACGATGAAAGAACAGCGATATATTTGCAAGTCAGGATGATGTGTGACTTGGAGGGAAATTTGCAGGTAATGGTGTTCCCATGTCCTTGTCTTTCTAGGTAGTAGAGGTCATGGGTTTGGGAGGTGCTTTCGAAGAAGCCTAGGCGAATTGCTGCAGTGCATCTTGTAGATGGTACACACTGAAGACACGGTGTGCCGGTGGTGGAGCGAGTGAATGTTTAAGGTGGTGGATGGGGTGCCAATCAAGCGGGCTGCTTTGTCCTGGATGGTGTCGAGCTTCCTGAGTGTTGTTGGAGCTACACTCATCCAGGCAAGTGGAGAGTATTCCATCACACTCCTGACTTGTGCCTTGAAGATGGTGGAAAGGCTTTGGGGAGTCAGGAGGTGAAACACTCGCTGCAGAATACCCAGCCTCTAACCTGCTCTTGTAGCCACAGTATTTATGTGGCTGGTCCAGTTAAGTTTCTGATCAGTGGTGACCCCCAGGATGTTGATGGTGGGGGATTCGGCGATGGTGATGCCATTAAATGTCAAGGGGTGGTGGTTAGACTCTCGCTTGTTGAAGATGGTCATTGCCTGGCAGTTATGTGGCGCAAATGTTACCTGCCACTTATCAACCCAAGCCTCAATGTTGCCCAGGACTTGTTGCATGCGGGCATGGACTGCTTCATTATCTGAGGAGTTGTGAATGGCGCTGAACACTGTGCAATCATCAGTGAACATCCCCATTTCTGAACTTATGTTGGAGGGAAGATCATTGATGAAGTAGCTGAAGATGGTTGGGTCTAGGACACTGCCCTGAAGAACTCCTGCAGCGATGTCCTGGGGCTGAGATGATTGGCCTCCAACAACCACATCCATCTTCCTTCCTAGGTATAGTTCCAGCCAGTGGAGAGTTTTCCCCCTGATTCCCATTGACTTCAGTTTTACGAGGGCTCCTTGATGCCACACTCGGTCAAATGCTGCCTTGATGTCAAGGGCAGTCACTCTCACCTCACCTCTGGAATTCAGCTCCTTTGTCCATGTTTGGACCAAGACTGTAATGAGGTCAAGATCCAAGTGGTCTTGGCGGAACCCAAACTGGGCATCAGTGATTGGTGAGTAAGTGCCGCTTGATAGCACTGTCGATGACACCTTCCATCACTTTGCTGATGATTGAGAGTAGACTGATGGGGCGGTAATTGGCTGGATTGAATTTGTCCTGCTTTTTGTGGACAGGACTTACCTGGGCAATTTTCCACATCGTTGGGTGGATGCCTGTGTTGTAACTGTACTGGAACAGTTTGGTTAGAGGCACGGCTAGTTCTGGAGCACAAGTCTTCAGCACGACAGCCGGGATGTTGTCAGGGCCTTTGCTGTATCCAGTGTGCTGAGCCGTTTCTTGGTATCACGAACACCCATCTAGACTAACACAGGGCTACAGCCCCTCAGAAGTCTTGCACAAATTAAGCCTTAGACTGCTACAAACAGACTTGTGCAGTATGTAGGTTTTCAGGCTAAAAGGTTAATACAACAAACCATATCTACTTTCCTCTCCAGCCTATAACTACTCATCTAATTATAATAATACTGTTGCATCACGTAACCTCAGCTTCCAGTGAAAACAATGCTTAACACACTCCATTACCTCCAGGGGCATCCTGTAGAACTGCACACTGTGTTAAAAGCTTTATCAGTTACAAGTAAATAATTATGGAATAAGCTTTGCTTCTATTAGGGTAACAGGAAAGTCACTATGTGGAAACAACAGTTATTGTTATGCCAGAGGCCAGAATAGTACGTTGTCATGGTAACCCAAGTGTTCAGCCATGATAGAGCTTATGAAAGGCCAATAACTGCTTCTTATTTAGAAATAAGGTGAACACAAAGACAGAGAGAGAAATCTAATGATCAATAAATAAATACCCAATAACTCTACCCAAAAGCATTCATTTTCTTCATGAAAAAATATTTTAGTACACCTACTTTCACTGATTTGT
Organism: Squalus acanthias; assembly: GCA_030390025.1. Lineage (NCBI taxonomy): Eukaryota > Metazoa > Chordata > Chondrichthyes > Squaliformes > Squalidae > Squalus > Squalus acanthias. The sequence continues at coordinate 54,550,587 of CM059436.1, forward strand.
GAACTTAACATTTTGGCCCAGAATTTGCGGTTGTAGTGACAGTGAAACTGTCAGCGTTCGCCGTCATTGCTCTGTAAAACTGACAGCAACTTCTGGCGTCCGCACATGCTCAATTAAATGCGGATATCTGGAAGTTGCTGTCAGTGATACCCTGCTCCTCCACAGGGTGCATTGTTACAGTCTTCGCCGACGCAATCAGCATGGAATTAATGATTTGACGTGAACTTAAACTTTTTACGCATTATTCTCACTGTAAAAACCATTGTAAAAGTTAAGTCTTGTTGAATGAGGTATAACTGAGTTTTTAACGATATAGCAAGTCATAATTATTGCTGAGCAACCTCTCTGGCCCTGAAAAACTAATTTTAGAAGTATGAAGTGTCACTCCCTCCATTCCATGATAAAAATGTCATAGATTTTTAAAATAATAAAAAATATATATTTTTTTAAAGTTTGTTTATGATATTTCAGCTTCTGCCTTAATCCCATGCATATGTCCCAATCTTTATTTGGCTTTCTGTAAAACTATTAAAAAGTGAATGATAAAACCTGCTTTTTACTTCCTGGTTTGCGGTCTGTGAGAATTCTTCAATGTGATTGGCTGCTCAGCCTGCTTGATGACATCACAGTTGCTGGATGCCATAGATCCCCTATAGATAGCGCCATGTGGAAACTCCCATTGGAAAAAAGGAAATGGATGCCACAGAGCCTGTTAAAACATTGTGGGTGGCTTTCTTCGAGATCAGCGGTGAGCGGCGTCACTGCACCGCTGACCGCAAAATCCAGGCTAATGTCCGAAGTCATAATAAAACATATTGGCCTAGAAACTGGGTCATGTAGCGTCCATTTTCAGGTGCTATGCAGCCTCCTAAGCACCTAAAAAGGTGAGCAGGATGTACACACCCAACCAGAAGTGTGCCACCCACCATATTGGGTAAGGACAAACAAGTCCTTTGTCTACGCCTGCAGCAGGCATTAGCTCCTTTGCATCTGCAAATAAGGGGTCTAACGCCTGCTTCACGGCCGACTAACATTGGTTTGCCTTGAAGCAGCTGACAGCAGCACTGGCCACACTCAAGGAAACCAACCCTAAAGATTGCCTGTTTAAATAAGTAAGTTACTTCCCTGGAAAGCACCAATGCAATCGCTGCTGCTCCCAGCTCCCCCAGTCCTGAGGTCCCCACCTCCGACCTCCAGGCCCCGACCGCTGACCTCCCTTCTCCCAGACCTGACCTCCAGGCTCCAGCGCTGACCACCGATCACCCTGCTCCCACCTTGAAATTCCTCACCTCCAGGCCCTGACCCCACGGGCAGCTGCCGGCCGACACCACATATCGCCCACCCGAGGCCGGAGATCCTGTTCCCGAGCCTCTCAATCAGGGTGAGGATCAAGCAGCTCAGGGAGTGGGAGTGAGGGGCTTGGGGAGTGGAATCGAGGGGCTCAGGGAGTGGGAGTGAGGGGCTCGGGGAGTGGAATCGAGGGGCTCGGGGAGTGGGAGTGAGGAGATCGAAGGGTTCGGGGAGGGGACGAGGGGCTCGGGGAGGGGACGAGGGGCTCGGGGAGTGGGATCAAGGGGCTCGGAGTGGGATCGAGGGGCTCGGGGAGTGGGATCGAGGGGCTCGGAGTGGGATCGAGAGGCTCGGGGAGTGGGATCGAGGGGCTCGGAGTGGGATCGAGAGGCTCGGGGAGTGGGATCGAGGGGCTCGGAGTGGGATCGAGAGGCTCGGGGAGTGGGATCGAGGGGCTCAGAGTGGGATCGAGAGGCTCGGGGAGTGGGATTGAGGGGCTCGGAGTGGGATCGAGTGGCTCGGGGAGTGGGATCGAGGGGCTCGGGGATGGGATCGAGGAGTTTGGGGACTGGGATCGAGGGGCTCGGGGATGGGATCGAGGGGCTCGGGAGTGGGATCGAGGGGTTCGGGCAGTGGGATCGAGGGGCTCGGGGAGTGGAATCGAGGGGCTCGGGGAGTGGGCTCGAGAGGCTCGGGGAGTGGGATCGAGGGGCTCGGGGAGTGGGATCGAGGGGCTCGGGGATGGGATCGAGGGGCTCGGGAGTGGGATCGAGGGGCTCGGGGAGTGGGCTCGAGAGGCTCGGGGAGTGGGATCGAGGGGCTCGGGGAGTGGGATCGAGGGGCTCGGATATGGAATCAAGGGGCTCGGGGGTGGGATCGAGGGGCTCGGGGGGTGGGATCGAGGGGCTCGGGGGGTGGGATCGAGGGGCTCGGGGAGTAGAATCGAGGGGCTCAGGGAGTGCGATCGAGGGGCTCAGAGAGTGGAAGCGAGGAGATTGAAGGGCTCAGGGAGCAGGATTGAGGCCCTCGGGGAGTGGAAGCGAGGAGATCGAGGGGCTCAGCGAGCAGGATCGAGGGGCTCGGAGTGGGATCGAGGGGCTCGGGGAGTGGGATCGAGGGGCTCGGGAGGGGATCAGGGAGTGGGATCGAGGGGCTCGGATATGGAATCAAGGGGCTCGGAGTGGGATCGAGGGGCTCAGGGAGCAGGATCGAGGGGCTCGGAGTGGGATCGAGGGGCTCGGGGAGTGGGATCGAGGGGCTCGGGGAGTGGGATCGATGGGCTCGCGGGGTGGGATCGAGGGGCTCGGGGAGTGGGATCGAGGGGCTCGGGCAGCGGGATCGAGGGGTGGGATCGAGGGGCTCGGGGAGCGGGATCGAGGGGTGGGATCGAGGGGCTCGGGGAGTGGGATCGAGGGGCTCGGGGTGGAATCGAGGGGATCGGGGAGTGGGATCGAGGGGCTCAGGGAGTGGGATCGAGGGGATCGTGGGGTGGGATCGAGGGGATCGGGGAGTGGGATCGAGGGGCTCAGGGAGTGGGATCGAGGGGATCGTGGGGTGGGCTCGAGGGGCTCGGGGGGTGGGATCGAGGGGCTTGGGCAGCGGGATCGAGGGGTGGGATTGAGGGGCTCGGGGAGCGGGATCGAGGGGTGGGATCGAGGGGCTCGGGGAGTGGGATCGAGGGGCTCGGGGTGGAATCGAGGGGATCGGGGAGTGGGATCGAGGGGCTCGGGCAGCGGGATCGAGGGGTGGGATCGAGGGGCTCGGGCAGCGGGATCGAGGGGTGGGATTGAGGGGCTCGGGCAGCGGGATCGAGGGGTGGGATTGAGGGGCTCGGGGAGCGGGATCGAGGGGTGGAATCGAGGGGCTCGGGGGGTGGGATCGAGGGGCTCGGGGGGTGGGATCGAGGGCCTCGGGGAGCGGGATCGAGGGGTGGGATCGAGGGGCTCGGGGGGTGGGATCGAGGGGCTCGGGGGGTGGGATCGAGGGGTGGGATCGAGGGGCTCGGGGAGTGGGATCGAGGGGCTCGGGGTGGAATCGAGGGGATCGGGGAGCGGGATCGAGGGGTGGGATCGAGGGGCTCGGGGGGTGGGATCGAGGGGCTCGGGGGGTGGGATCGAGGGGTGGGATCGAGGGGCTCGGGGAGTGGGATCGAGGGGCTCGGGGAGCGGGATCGAGGGGATCAGGGAGTGGGATCGAGGGGATCAGGGAGTGGGATCGAGGGGATCAGGGAGTGGGATCGAGGGGATTGGGGAGTGGGATCGAGGGACTCTGGGTGGGATCGAGGGGATCAGGGAGTGGGATCGAGGGGATCAGGGAGTGGGATCGAGGGGCTCAGGGGGTGGGATCGAGGGGCTCTGGGGGTGGGATCGAGGGGATCAGGGAGTGGGATCGAGGGGATCAGGGAGTGGGATCGAGGGGATCAGGGAGTGGGATCGAGGGGATCAGGGAGTGGGATCGAGGGGATCAGGGAGTGGGATCGAGGGGCTCAGGGGGTGGGATCGAGGGGATCAGGGAGTGGGATCGAGGGGCTCAGGGGGTGGAATCGAGGGGATTGGGGAGTGGGATCGAGGGACTCTGGGTGGGATCGAGGGGATCAGGGAGTGGGATCGAGGGGATCAGGGAGTGGGATCGAGGGGCTCAGGGGGTGGGATCGAGGGGCTCTGGGGGTGGGATCGAGGGGATCAGGGAGTGGGATCGAGGGGATCAGGGAGTGGGATCGAGGGGATCAGGGAGTGGGATCGAGGGGATCAGGGAGTGGGATCGAGGGGATCAGGGAGTGGGATCGAGGGGCTCAGGGGGTGGGATCGAGGGGATCAGGGAGTGGGATCGAGGGGCTCAGGGGGTGGAATCGAGGGGATTGGGGAGTGGGATCGAGGGGCTCTGGGTGGGATCGAGGGGATCAGGGGGTGGGATCGAGGGGCTCGGGGTGGGATCGAGGGGCTCAGGGGGTGGGATCGAGGGGCTCGGGGTGGGATCGAGGGGCTCGGGGAGCGGGATCGAGGGGTGGGATCGAGGGGCTCGGGGAGCGGGATCAAGGGGTGGGATCGAGGGGCTCGGGGAGTGGGATCGAGGGGCTCAGGGGGTGGGATCGAGGGGATCAGGGAGTGGGATCGAGGGGATCAGGGAGTGGGATCGAGGGGCTCTGGGGGTGGGATCGAGGGGATCAGGGAGTGGGATCGAGGGGCTCAGGGGGTGGGATCGAGGGGATCAGGGAGTGGGATCGAGGGGCTCGGGGAGTGGGATCGAGGGGCTCGGGGAGCGGGATCGAGGGGTGGGATCGAGGGGCTCGGGGAGCGGGATCGAGGGGTGGGATCGAGGGGCTCGGGGAGTGGGATCGAGGGGCTCAGGGGGTGGGATCGAGGGGATCAGGGAGTGGGATCGAGGGGATCGTGGGCCTCGGGGAGAGAATCGGAAATCGCGTTGTGTCCGGAAGCCGACCCGAATGCGTTGACTTGCGGGTCTAACTCGGGCACATTTGGCTGGTTGTGTGGAACCCCTTCGGAGAGGCGGGTTAGCGATTTCAATATGGTAATTGCACAATTCGAACGACAGTTCAACCTACATTCAAATTTAGCTGTGAATCCACAGGTTTCCCGGGCTTCCTGAAACTCACCAACGAAACCCAAGCGATAACACAACAGTAATACATAAGGCTCATTAATAGTTAGGCAAATACAGCAATAAATACTCAGTGCTCACAGCACAGAAGGAGGCCATTCGGCCCGTCAAGCCCATGCCAGCTCTCTGCAAGAGCACTTCAGCTAGTTCCACACACCCGCCCTTTCCCCATAGCCCTGCAAATTTTTTTCTTTCAGGTACATATCCAATTCCCTTTTGAAAGCCACAATTCAGTCTGCCTCCACCACCCTTTCAGGCAGTGCATTCCAGATCATAAGCACTCGCTGCATAAAAAAGTTTTTCCTCATGTCGTCTTTGGTTCTTTTGTCAATCACCATGAATCTGTGTCCTCTGGTTCTCGACCCTTGTGCCAATGAGAACAGTTCCTCTCTATCTACTTTTGCTAGACTCCTCATGATTTTGAACACCTCTATCAAATCTTCTCTCAACCTTCTCTGCTCTAAGGAGAACAACCCCAGCTTCTCTAGTCTATCCACGTAACTGAAGTCCCTCATCACTGGAATCATTCTCGTAAATCTTTTCTGCACCCTTTCTAAGGCCTTCACATCCTTCCTAAAGTGTGGTGCCCAGAATTGGACACAATACTCCAGTTGAGGCCGAACCAGTGTTTTATAAAGGTTCATCATAACCTTCTTGCTTTTGTACTCTTTGGGCTCGATTTTATGAATGGAGGTGGGTTGAGTGCGCGGGTCCGCTGCTCGGCAGCATTCCGACCCGCTCCCGGCTGCCGCCTCTCATCACTTACTATTTGGGCTTGAGTAGCCTCGTTACGGCCGATGTGCAGGTCCCTCAGGCAATTGCTTGGAGGCTATCAGTTTCACGCGCCTGATGACGTGTTGTTTGAATGAAAATTTAAAGGGGCCATGTCCCCTTTGGAAAAAATGTCAATGGGATGGATTGGTGCTGTATTAGATAGAAAGGGGAGTTGACAGCATCTGTTCGGAACAAAATTTAATGAGAGAAATTGCTGGTCATATTATTCCAGAAAGATATTTATGATTTTTTTATATATCAATTTATTATCTGACTATGAAATGAAAAAGATGCCAGATTTGTTCCAATCATTTGCTTAGTAATATTAATGCTTTTTTCTCTTAAAGGTGCTGGGAGCTGCAGGAATGGCAGCCCCAAAAACTAAGGCTGCAGCCAGGTTCAATGAGGGCTCCCTCCATGCTCTTGCTGAGGGAGTTAGAGGATGTCAAGAGGTCCTCTTCCCTGGAAATGGAAGGAGGAGGCCTCCTCAGCAAACCAAGGCAGCTTGGCTGCAAATTGCTGAGGAGGTGAGCTCGCGGTCTGTGTGCAGACGCACATGGGTTCAGTGTGGAAAAAGGTTTAATGATCTGCTGAGATCACCTAAAGTGTGGCCTCTGTGTTCTGGGAAATGAAGTTCAAGAGTGAGGGCTCAGGGTGATTTCCGTGTAGAATGTTGATGGTGACACTGAGCGCAAACCACCGTTTATTGGACAGATGTGGTTTTGAGAATGTTGGACTTATATTCATCTCCATGTGCCAGCCACCTGTGGTTGAAGCATACGCTTACGCGAATCTGGCATGGATGAGTGCATCCCTTGCCTGATGGCCAGCAATGTGGTCGCCTGCTGCTGGATTGGCCACATCTGGCCCCGCAAGGCATCACTCCTCATCCTCTTCCTCGTCCTCTTCATCTTCTTCCAAGGAGGCTGTGTGCTGAGCCACTTGTTCATCCGGCAGCACTAAGCCGCGCTGCTCTTCCTCGGAATCTGATGACCAGGATGAGAGGATGTAAATGGTTCCCATCCCGTTGCTATAGATTTCAGTTGAGGCAAGAAGCTTGCGAGCGCACACTCAAAGTGACCTGAAATTATTCCGATCAGGTCACACAGCAGATGGGTGTCGGCTTGACCAGTCACAAGGTCAGTAGATTTGCAAAATCTTATCCCAAACCTCCAACAACAAAGTTGTTGCATTTGAATGCCAGCCATGTTACAGGAGCACTTTTAAAGTTCTGCACCAATAATGACTACAGATCATGTCCTCCACCAACTCGTCTCCTTGCAACTGGCCTGTTTCTGACAAGACGGGAAACAGGAGCCAGAGACACGAAAAAGGGAAACCACTATCAAAATAGGATTAGCAAGGCAGTTAACAGGCTCTTAACTGCCTTAACTACCTGTCCCACCGGTTGAATTCAGGTCAGTTTGGGAGCAGCTAAACAGACACTCACGAAAATCGCGTGGGGGTGGGATGGAGGCGGGTTGGCAGTCTGAAGTCATTTTTTCCGATTTTCGCAGCTGACCCGCCTCCAAACCCGCCTCCTTATGGCGATTAAAATCGAGCCCTATGTCTCTATTTATGAAGCCCAGGATCCTATATGCTATTTTAACCGCTTTCTCAACCTGCCCTACCACCTTCAACGATTTATGCACATATACCCCCAGGTCTCTCTGTTCATGCACCCACTATAGGATTGTACCCTTTAGTTTATATTGCCTCTCCTCGTTCTTCCTACCAAAATGTATCACTGCGTACTTTTCTGCGTTAAATTTCATCTGCCATGTGTCCGCCCATTTCACCAGCCTGTCTATGTCTTCTTGAAGTCTATCACTATCCTCCTCACTGTTCACTATACTTCCAAGTTTTGTGTCATCTGCAAATTTTAAAATTGTGCCCTGTACTCCCAAATCCAAGTCATTAATACATATCAAGAAAAGCAGTGGTCCTAGTACCGACCCCTGGGGAACACGACTGTATACCTTCCTCCAGTCCGAAAAACAACCATTCACCACTACTCTCTGTTTCCTGTCACTTAGCCAATTTCGTATACATGCAGCCACTGTCCCTTTTATTCCATGGACTTGTACGAAAGGCTGATATTGAGAGATATTTAGTAGACAAAAATCATATACATATAAATTCAAGTGTAGCCATTGACCAAATAATATTACCCATAATTACTCCTGGGTAACTAAAAAGTTAAGACTTGTTCAGAATGCAGCTGTAAGTCAAAAACAGTTTTGACTAAGCTTGATAACAAACAGCCACAGACTGCGAGTGAAGGTTAAATTGCTAAAAAATCATATTATGATGCTAAGTTGAAATTAGAATTCGCTTACCAACACTAATTGCAACAATATTTAAAGGATAATTAGTATAAGGACATAAAATGAGAGAGATCATGGAAGTGTAAGAGTAAAAAAAAAAAATTGTAATAATGTAAGGGCAAATCAGTTGTAATGTTTAAGATTAGTTGAACTGCTTAAAGGACTATAGTAAAGGTCAAAGTATCTCCCTTAGGCATGGAGACAGGGGTATAATTAGATAAAGACCAACTTGCTTAGGCTGCAGTATAGATAATGCAGACACTGCAGAACAAAAATGTAAATCATTGTTTTTTATAATAAACTAGCCTCGAAAAGACTAAGAATGAAACCTCGCAGCGCAGATGGCTGAAAAAAAGCAGAAGTAAAGGATAAGTTTCGCTAACAGTGTAAGATTCTGATCAAATTGTTTTTAGACACCCTAAGGGTCACTCATGATGTAATGACTGTGCTGAGGTTTGTATTTTCTGGCTTTTGGAAGTGTATAAAGAAGCGTGGCTCCCATTGTTAAATTGAGAAGCGGGTCATGAGACCGCAGGCTGTGACCCTTCTCCCAGAGCGCTCTGAATATTAAACTGTGATCTTTTGCTTTAAGACAGACTCGAGTGAATTAATTTTTCACCAACAGAAGTTAAGGTATTTATCTGGTAGATTAAAGTGAGATAGTCTGGATACCTCAAGATTAGTGAAACAGCACTGATATGGGCCCTTGGTGTAGAAAGGTCTTGTACCAGGGAGGCAGGAAATGAAAGAGATATGGTAAATACCAATGGGATGAAAAATTATAAACAAGATAACACGACAGCAGGGCAGAGTTAGTGGAAATGTACTGGAAAAGGAGTGGCCAGGTTACTAGCCTTAACCTGAGTGACAATGGTATTTTGGCCATCAGAACCAATTAAAAAAGATGATTTTGTTAAAGACCCTATATGGACACTGGCCAAACCAACTTTTGATAAGAAAAGGGTTAAAACCTCGATACTCAAAGAACAACTTTACACAGACTTACTGCGAGAACAAAGGAACAGACTTACGACGACGTCATCTGTGTCCGAGAGGTTCCAGAGACCAAGGGCTGCGAACTATTCGTTAAAACTATCACTGAATATTAAGTATATTACGCTGTAAGCTTAATAAATCTTGATCTATTGCTCAAACATACTGGCTGCTGCCTATTGGTGTCTTGTCCAAGAACTCAGAGATTATTAAGGTCTTACAGGCTTCAACTTTGCTGGTAAGCCTATTATGTGACACTTTATCAAATGCCTTTTGGAAGTCCATGTACACCACGTCAACCGTATTGCCCTTATCAACCCACTCTGTTACCTCATCAAAAATTCGATCAAGTTATTTAAACATGATTTGCCTTTAATAAATCCGTGCTGGCTTTCCTTAATTAATCCACACTTGTCCAAGTGACTGTTAATTTTGTCCCCGATTATCATTTCTAAAAGCTTCCCCATTACCAAGGTTGAACTGACTGGCCTGTAGTTGTTGGGTTTATCCTTACACCCTTTTTGAACAAGGGTGTAACATTTGCAAATTCTCCAGTCCTCTGGCACCACCCCCATATCTAAGGAGGATTGGAAGATTATGGCCAGTACCTCCGCGATTTCCTCCTTAACCTCCCTCAGCATCCTAGGATGCATCCCATCTGGTCCTGGTGACTTATCAACTTTAAGTTCAGACAGCCTTTCTAGTACCTCCTCTTCATCAATTTTTATCTCATCCAGTATCTCCACTACCTCCTCTTTCACTATGACTTTGACAGCATCTTCTTCCTTGGTGAAGACAGATGCAAAATACTCATTTAGTACCTCAGCCATGTCCTCTGCCTCCATGCGTAGGTCTCCTTTTTGGTCCCTCATCGGCCCCACCCCTCCTCTTACTACCCATTTATTATTTATATACCTATAGAAGACTTTTGAATTCCCTTTTAAGTTAGCTGCCAATCTATTCTCATACTTTCTCTTTTCCCCTCGTATTTTTTTTTCACTTCCCCTCTGAACTTTCTATATTCAGCCTGATTCTCACTTGTATTCTCAACCTGACATCTGTCATACGTGCTCTTTTTCTGCTTCATCTTACTCTCTATCTCTTTCATCATCCAGGGAGCTCTGGCTTTAATTAAAGGTGTTGTTATGGGAACCCGCATGGGCCTTAGCTATGCCTGTCTTTTCGAGGGAGATGTGGAACATTCTTTGTTCCAGTCCTACTTAGGACTCCTCCCTCACTTCTTTTTCTGGTACATTGATGACTGTATTGGTGCCGTTTCCTGCTCTCACCCTGAACTAGAAAATTTATTCACTTTGCTTCCAATTTCCACCCTTCCCTCACCTTCACATGATCCATTTCCGACTCTTCTCTTCCCTTCCTCGACTTCTCTGTCTCCATTTCTAGGGATAGGCTATCGACAAACATCCACTATAAACCCACTGACCCACAGCTACCTGGACTACACTTCCTCCCACCCCGCTTCCTGTAAGGACTCTATTCCATTCTCCCAGTTTCTCCGTCTCCACCACATCTGTTCTGATGATACCACCTTCCATACTAGTGCTTCCGATATGTCTTCCTTTTTCCTCAACCGAGGATTCCCCTCTACCGTGGTTGGCACGGCCCTCGACCGTGTCCATTCCATATCCTGCACTTCTGCTCTCACCCCATCACCTCCCTCCCAGAACCACAATAGGGTTCCCCTTGTCCTCACCTTTCACCCCACCAGCCTCCACATTCAACGGATCATCCTCTGCCATTTCCGCCACCTCCAGCATGATCCCACCACCAAACGCATTTTCCCCTCCTCTCCCCTTTCAGCATTCCGAAGGGACCACTCCCTCCACAACACCCTGGTCCACTCCTCTATCACCCCCAACAGCCCCTCCCCTCCACACAGTACCTTCCTGTGCAAGCACAGGAGATGCAACACCTGCCCTTTTACCTCCTCCCTTCCCACTGTCCAGGGCCCCAAACACCCCTTCCAGGTGAAACAGCGATTTACTTGCACTTCCTACAATTTAGTATACTGTATTCGCTGCTCACAATGCGGTCTCCTCTACATTGGGGAGACCAAACGCAGATTGGGTGACCGTGTTGCGGAACACCTCCGTTCAGTCTGTAAGGGTTAGCCCGAGCTTCCGGTCGCTTGTCACTTTAATTCCCAGCTCCACTCCCACTCTGACCTCTCTGTCCTCGGCCTCTGACACTGTTCCAATGAAGCTCAACGTAAGCTCGAGGAACAGCACCTCATCTTTCGATTAGGCACTTTACAACCTTCTGGACTCAACATTGAGTTCAACAATTTCAGACTGTAACCTCTGCCCCTATTTTTTCAGGCGGCAGGTGTTGATGATTCTGCCATCCCCATTTGCAACATTTAATCTCTCCTGCCTTCCACCTAGCACAGACCGTTCCTTTTGTCCGTTCCTCCTCTCCCCCTTTCCCTGCCTCTGCACCTGCTTAAAACCTGTTACATCTCAGTTCTGACAATGGGTCACAGACCTCAAACGTTAACTGTTTCTCTCTCCACGGATTCTGCCTGACCTGCTGAGTGTTTCCAGCATTTTCTGTTGTTATTTGAGCTCTGGCTTTAGTTGCCCTACCTTTCCCCCTCATGGGAATGTACCTCGACTGTACCCGAACCATCTCCTCTTTAAAGGCAACCCATTGTTCGATTACAGTTTTGCCTGCCAATCTTTGATTCCACTTTACCTGGGCCAGATCTGTTCTCAGCCCATTGAAATTTGCCTTCCTCCAATTAAGTATTTTTACTCTAGATTGCGCCCGGTCCTTTTTCATAGCTAATCTAAACCTTATGATACTATGATCACTGTCCCCTACTGACACTTGTTCCACTTGACCCACCTCATTCCCCAGAACCAGATCCAACAATACCTCCTTCCTCGTTGGGCTGGAAACATACTGATCAAGAAAGTTCTCCTGAACACACTTCAGAAATTCTTCCCCATCTCTGCCCTTTACACTACTACTATCCAGTTTATATTAGGATAATTGAAGGCCCCCCTTGTTACTACTCTATAGTTCTTGCACCTCTCTGTAATTTCCCTGCAAATTTTCTCCTCTATGGGGGAAAAATTGGGTTGGTTTGCGCCTCTTGTTAGCGCCCTAACAGGACGCAAATCCCCTAGTGCCCGGGCGTGGCGCCGCTAACGCCTCCTGCAAAGTTCAATGGGGGGTTAGCGGTGGCGGTAGCCGGTAGCACCCCACGCCGCTGCGCTGCCAGCGATGACGTCATCGCCGTGCGCTGCGCCCTGCTTGCGCCCCAGCTGCAAACTTCCCATGTTCCCCCTGACCTATCGCCGCATGATATGTGCGACAGGATCAGGGGGCGGTTTGGCAGCGGCGGCGCCGCAAGATAAAGGGCAGGTGTCAGGCAGCCATTTTTATTTAAATTTTGCCCCCTTTCGCTTTTGTATGCGGGGTGCCGGCCGCGATCGCTCAGCCCAGCACTCCTCTTGAGTGCCGGGCTGTTTTCACGTCACGCCGATCCCCGGTGGTCCGGCAGGGCCTTTAATCAGGGGAGGAGGCCTGCAATGACGTAGTGCCGCGAAATTCAGTAGTAGCACCCCAAGCAGGAGGTGGAGCGCTTTCCAGTAGCGTCCCACCTCCTGCTTGGGGCGCTACTACTGAATTTATAGCGGAGGACGCTAACTTTCTCGGGGCGCCCCCTAATTTTTCCCCCTATATCTTTCCCACTAGTTGGTTGCCTATAGAATACACCCAGTAGTGTAATGGCACCTCTATTATTTCTTAACTCAAACCAAATAGATTCTGTCCTTGACCCCTCCAGGACATCCTCTCTCTCCAGCACTGTAACATTCTCCTTAACCAATATTGCCACCCCACCTCCTTTCTTTCCTTCCCTATCTTTCCTGTGCACCTTATATCCAGGAATATTTAAAACCCAATCCTGCCCTTTTTTGAGCCAGGTCTTCGTTATCGCCACAACATCATATTCTCATGGTGCTATTTGCGCTGCAGCTCACCAACTTTATTTACCACGCTTCATGCGTTTACATACATGCACTGTAAACCTGTCTTAGACCTTCTTGTATTCTCTGTTAATCTGACCCCACTTAATACCGTACTATTTCTTACTCTGGTGCTATCTGTCTCTCCCAATCCTTTGTGCACTTTGTTTCTCCTTTCTAATGCTACATCCTGGTGCCCATCCCCCTGCCAAATTAGTTTAAACCCTCCCCAACAGCACTAGCAAACTCCCCCCGCGAGGACATTGGTTCTGGCTCTGTTGAGGTGCAACCTGTCTGGCCTGTACAGGTCCCAAATCCCCCAGAACCGGTCCCAATGTCCCAGGAATCTGAAGCCCTCCCTTCTGCATCATCTCTCCAGCCACGCCTTCCCAATCTTCTTCCTCCCCCCCTGTACAGCTGAGCCATCTGTGGTGCCATGGACTTGGCTCTGGCTGCACTCCCCAGAGGAACCATCGCCCTCACCAGTATTGGTTGGAGAGTGAGATGCACTCTGAGGACTCCTGCACTACCTGCCTGGTCCTCCTTGTCTGTCTGACAGTCACCCATTCCCTCTCTGCCTGCACACTCTTATGCTGCGGGGTGACCACATCCTGAAATGTACTATCCACGAAGCTCTCAGACTCATGGATGCACCGCAGTGACGGCAGCTGCTACTCAAGCTCCGAAACTCAGAACTCAAACTTCTCCAGCTGACGACACTTCCTGCACATGTGGTTGTCCAGGACATGGGAAGCATCCTGGATTTCCCACATGGCACAGGATGTGCATTCCACAGGACTGAGGTGCCCTGCCATGCCTCTATTTATTCGACTATTAACTAACTTACAGAAATAAACTTAAGACTAGGGGGGGAAAAAATTCAGTTGGTTAGCGCCTCCAGTTAGCGCTCGTGGGGGCGCTAACGGGGCGCTGATACAGTAGCGCCAGGGTGAGGCGAATCCAGCGATGCACGTCAAATCCGGCCCCCCCCGTAGCGCCACCACTACGAGTTACCGCCGGGGATCTCAGCACCAGGCAGATCGTGACGTGAGTGAGCATGTAACGCTCACAGGGCGCCCGATCTGCAAAACTCATTGTTGCCCCCTGCCTTAGCGCCTCGCCCCAACAGCGACAGGGAGAGGAGGCATCAAGCAGGTGGATGCCAGCTCCAGGGCGCTACTGAAAAGGATCATGAGTTATGAGTCGCAGCTGTCAGGTTAGTGCTGTTTCACTGTTGTTAGTGGTGTTTCACTGCTTCCTTGTCAATTTGACATTGAATTAAACTGTTGCACAGTCATTTAAAGGTTGTTTAGTATCAGGAGTGTTGTGGCTACTAACAATTAATCACATTTATTCTCACAACAGGTCAACGTGCTACACTTGGTTACATTAATGGGGGCTGTACTGGCAGTCGACCTCGCCCTCCAGGATCTACGGCGGAGGGAGCGGAGGCAGCGAGAAAGATTGGAACATGTGGCCAGAGGGAGGAGAAGGAGCCATGAGAGCTCTCAACAAGAGGCCTTACCCTCCAAGGGTATTTCGAGAGCAGCTCTCCTACCTCCAATTAAGCGAGCAGCAGTGTATTAGAAGGCTCCGCTTCAGCAAGGAGGTGGTCACCGAACTCTGCCACCTCCTACAACCAGACCTCCAGCCTCAGATCAGGGCGACCACGGCTCTCTCAGTGGCAATCAAGGTCACCGTTGCCCCCAATTTCTTCACCAGCAGATCCTTCCAGTCTGCAACAGGAGATATAGCTAACATCTCACAGTTCGCCAACCATTGCTGCATCTGCGAGGTCACAGAGGCTCTCTACAGTAGGAGAAGGGATTACATTTCCTCCCCCATCACCAGAGAGAAGCAGGACGAACGTGCATGTGGCTTTGCCAGGATAGCGGGATTCCCCATGGTGCAGGGCGCCATTGACTGCACCCATGTGGCTTTGCGGGCACCGCATAACAATCCTGAGATCTTCCGTAACCACAAAGGCTGCCACTCACTTAATGTGCAGTTAGTGTGCGACCACAGACAGCGAATCCTCACCGTCAATGCCCGCTATCCTGGCAGCAGCCACGATGCCTTCATCCTGTGCCAGACCGGTGTGCCAGCACTCTTCCAACCACCACAACAAGCTCGCGGCTGGCTGGTCAGAGACAAGGGTTATCCACTCTGCACCTGGCTCATGACTCCCCTCCACAACCCCAACACTCCTGCCCAGCACTCATAATGAGAGCCATGCTGCCACCAGGAACATCATTGAGCAGACCATCGGGGTGCTCAAGCAATGGTTCTGCTGCCTTGACCACTCGGGAGGAGCCCTCCAGTACTCGCCGGAGTGATGGTCTGCTGCATGCTCCACAACTTGGCCATCATGAGGGCCCAGCCCTTGCCACCAGGGATTGTGGGACCACCTCAGGAGGAGGAAGGGGGAGAAGAGGAGGAGGAGGAGGACGAGGAGGAAGAGGAAGACGAGGAGGAGGAGGAGGAGGAGGAGGAACAGGAGTGAGGAAGGAGGCAGCTACTCAATCAGCCTTCCGGAAGGGCGGTCCATGACCGCCTCATCAGACTGCGATTCCAATAAATTAAACCCCAGATCCCCATTGCTCACCACATCCCCATCATTCCATTCCTGCCGCAGGCCATATCACAGCACAAAGCTGAAATGAGAGACATCACAAAATAATCCAAACTGAATTAATAAATTTATCAATAATCAGTGAACACATATTTACAACAACAATATTAACTATTCACCCTTGTGCAATCCCTTAGTGCCTCTCGTTACTGTGCCTTTGCCTTCTCGCGTCCTCCTACAAAGTGTTGGCACAATGACTGCAGCACGGCTGGTGAAAGGCTGCTGAGTGTCCGTGCGGGAGACTTCAGATGGCTTTGCAGGATGACCTCGACCAGCTCTGGGCCTGTATGACAGGCAGCGACAAGGACAATGGCAGATTGGCAGTGGTGGGAGCAGGAATGCTGTCATCCTGAGAGAGGACAGCAGGTTTCTGCTCCACTGACCCACTGCCACTCCCCCGGGGCAGCACCTCAGCATCCCTAGCAATCTGCTGGAGCACAGATTGCTGGCCTGCTGCTCCACTGAAATCCCCGGTCGATGGTGGTATACCCAGCCACGATGGCAGCAATCAGAGCTTGCGTTGCATCAAGCTAAGACTGCATGAGAGTAGTCTGAGAATCGATGGCACCAAGCATAGACTGCATTACAGCACTAAGACGTTGCGTCACTTCCGCCTGTGCTGCAATGGAAGCTGCCAGATCGCCCATCACACGCGGCATCAGGTCTGGGTCACCACAGTCTCACTGGGAGTCGAGCATCCTTTGCAGACTGGAAATGATAGGCTCCATGGTGTGCGCAGAGCTCTGTGCAATGTTGGAGGCGATCTCCTCCACACTCTTTACCATTGCTGAGAGGCTCTCAGGCACCCTTGCCATTGCACCCATCATCTCCGTGTGCATGCCCGTCACCCTTCTTCTAAAGGCCTCTCCATCGAGGTCCTCATCTGAATCCTGTGCAGCAGAACTCGCACACGAACTCGCCCTCCGGGGAGCTGACTCCTGAGCTACCCTTTCCCCCTGGCCTTGCTGCAGCCCACTCGTCCCTGGTGCATCACCCTGTGCAGATCCCGCTACTATACTAGCCTCTAAAGAACGCAGTGCCAGTATCTGAGCTGGTGCCTGCGGGTGAGACATGCAGTGACGCGGTGTCTTCTTCCTCCTCTTCTTCTCCTGCCTCACTCTCTACGGTACCCTCAGGGACAGGCTGCTTAGGTGCTTGCTCATTATCTGAAAGCATAAAGGCACAAGATTCGGGTTAAGGTGAGGGGAGGGGGCAGAAAGGGAGAAATGCATGCATACAGCATGATTAGCTGAAAAGTGCGAAAGGCTTGTGAGGTGAGGGGGAAGTGGAATGTGAGAAGAAGTAGGAATGAACATACTGTTGTTGTCCCCAAAGCCAAGTATCCCATACGCTTTCTTAACTGCTTTATCAACTTGCCAAGCTACCTTCAAGTATTTGTCAATATGCACCCCCAGGCCCCTCTGTTCCTGCACTCCCCTCAATATAGTACCATTTAGATTATACTGCCTCTCCATGTTGTTTCTCCCAAAGTGCATCACTTCACCCTTATCCGTATTAAATTGCATCTGCCATGTGTCTGCCCATTTCACCAGTCTGCCCATGTCCTCCTGAAGTCTGCTACTATCCTGTTCACTATTTGCTACATTGTCAAGTTTTGTATCATTTGCAAACTTCAAAATTGTACTCCCTATATCCAAGTCCAGGTCATTTATATATAACAAGAAGTGCAATGGTCCTAATACCAACCCTTGGGGGACCCCACTGCATACTTCACTTCAGTCAGAAAAACATCCGTTCACCACTTCTTTCTGGGGATTAAATGAGAAAACTCTGAAATGGTGTGGGGATCGTTGTACGCGATTACCCCAAGCACATTCACTGCGTTGCAGGCAGCAGGTTAAATTGGTGCTGCCTGCTGTTTTAAATGATTGCTGCATGAAGCCAGCGCTCCCCACGCTGTTCATTGGCTGCATGCTTCAGCAGGGGCCCCAATATTCACTTCCTCCACTTCCTCCTCCTCTTCTTCCTCGTGCTCCTGCTTCTCAGCTTCTCGCCTGATAGGTGGTGGCAAGGGCTGATCCCTCACAATGGCCAAGTTGTGCAGCATGCAGCATAGTGCCACAAATCTTGATACCCCCTCAGCTGAGTACTGCCGGGCTCCTCCAGAGTGGTCCAGGCAGTGGTCGCACACCAGCTGCATATTGAGGGAATAGAATCCCTTTTGGTTCATGAAAATTAGTTCACATGAGATGCATGCAAGGCCATATGCGCGCAATCAATGGCACCCTGCACATGGGAAAGCCTACAATCTGTGCAAACCCTCGTGCTTGCTCCGCCTGCTTGTCTCTGGCAAAAGGGAATGAGTCGAAACTGTCTCTCTGTATATAGAGAGCTTCAGTGACCGCCGTTATGCAGCAGTGCACTGCAAACTGCGAGATGTTGCTTATATCCCCAGTAGCAGCCTGGAAGGAGCCTGACACATAAAAGTTAAGAGCCACGGTCACCTTGACAGCCACAGGTAATGCTGTCATTGCCCTGCTTTGAGGTTGCAGTTGTGGCTGCAGCAGTTGGCAGATTTCAGTCACAACCCCTTTAGTGAAGCGAAGATGTCTCAAGCATTGTTCGTCGCTGAAGTTGAGGTAAGAGAATTGCTCCTTAAAGACCCCTGGCAGATATGGCCTCCTGTTGAGAGCCCTTCTCCCCCTTCCTCCTCCTCCCTCTTCTAGCAGCTTGTCCTGCTCTGCGTGACCCCTCTTCATTCTCCCAGTCATGCTCGTTTCTCAGAGGAAGCCTTTCTAAGTCATCCATTTCTGGAAGCAAGTTGTTTCAGCACAAGCTTTTAAACCAACAAATAGTACATCAGCACCAGCCAGACCGCTCCCTGTAGACTATTCAAACTTGAGCCAGGTATAGGAAAGCTCCAAAAATGCGTACAATTGCATCAGCAGCCAGAAGAAAAAATCCAGCAACTAACCAGTAAGTAGTTTATGAATCCTTTCAATAGCGCTGGTGGGGATCCTTCATTTCATTTAACATTGTGTTCAGCTGTGCGAAGTTAAGACAGGCTCTTGGCTGGGGTGTGGAGTTCGAAAATAGCAGCGCTGGCATCAAATCAGTGTTGCACACTGATTGACGTCATAATCTGTCTGTTTTGCATGCTGCCGGCAGTGGTTAGGCACGTGCGTGCAAACCCCTTTACCAAGATGGCACCCTGCACACTTCCCGTCTGAAATGTGCCTGTGCATTTCAGACCCGATTTTCAAGCATTAGGAGGCCACGTAGTGCCTAAAAAAAGGCCGCTGCATGGCATAATTTCGTCCCCTCTGCCTCAGCCAATTTTGTACCCAAGTTACCAGCATCCCTTTAATACTATGTGCTTCTAATTTTTGAATAAGTCTATTATGCGGTACTTTATCAAATGCCTTTTGAAAGTCCATATATACAACATATACTGCACTATCTTCATCAACATTCTCTGTTACTTCATCAATGAACTTAATCAGGTTAGTCAGGCACAATTTGCCTTTAACAAATTCATGCCCTCGATCCTTATTAACCCATGATTCTCCAAGTGACAATTAATTTTATCCTTGCCAATGTCTCTAGTAGTTTTCCCACCACTGATGTTGGCTAGAAATTCTGCTCGTTTGCGCCTGCCATTAGTGCCTCTCGGGGGCGCTAATGGGGCGCAAAGGGTTTATCGCCCGGGGTGGGGAGAAAGCCCCTCCCAAGAAATTCAGCGGGGCATTGCTGAGGCACTACCCGATAGCGCCGCGCCCGTGCTGGTAGCACCCCGGGCCGCTGCGCCACCGGCAATGATGTCATCGCCATGCACCGCAACCCCTTAGTGCCCGCCGCATCCCCTTACCACCCGCGGCAGAAATTCGGCTGCACCCTGCGAGGCTGCCGCCGGTGACATCAGTGCCAGCCTCGTGGGTTACGAACCGGGCCGACCTCCGCTCACGGGGCGGTAGTTAAAGGGGAGGTGCGGCCTCGACCCATGCCGCCATTTTCTTTTTTTGGCCAACTTTTAGGTTGGCCCTCTGTGGTGGGCCGTGGCGTGGTACTGGCCACCATCACACAGCCCGGCGCCGGGCTGCTGCTGCGGCACCACGCCGCCCTGGTGACCTAGTTGGGGCCATCGGAGGCCCTACAGAGTGTGCAGCAGCCCTCCCCTTTAACTGAAGGGTAGGAGCGTTGAAATGCGGCAGCGCTCCGCGGAGCCTCCGCTGAGCACTGCCGATCGTGCCGCGACATCGCCTCGGTTACCGCCCCACCAGGAAGTGGAGCGCCTGAGATTGCGCACCACTCCCTGTGTGGGGGCGGTAAGCCGAATTTAGCGGCCGGGGCGGTACTTCTGCGCCGGGTGCAAAATACCAGCCTTAACTTGGTTACTGCCCCCAAACAGCGTAACCAAATTTCACAGCCTCTGTTTTTTAGTGATGTTGGTTGAAGGATAAATATTGGCCAGAACACTCTCCTGCTCTTACCCTAAATAGTGCCATGGGATCTTTTACATTTATCTGAGAGGGCAGACAGGGCCTAGGTTTAAAGTCTCATCTGAAAGACACAGTGTAGTACTCCCTCAGTACTGTACTGGGAGTGTCAGCCTAGATCATGTACTGCAAGTCTCCTGGAGTGGGTCGTGAACCCACAACCTTCTGAGTCAAAGGCAAGAGTGCAACCATTGAGCCACAGCTAACGTAAACAATTCTGCCGAGTTTGTTCAGAGTACTTGTGGAGAGAGGTTAATATCTGCACTTTGGAGGTATTGAGAATCAGATCAGGATGGGTGGCGCCTTGGCTGCCTCAGATCAGATCTTGATGAGGAGCAAGATGACCATCAGCAACAACAGCCTGCTGTGGAGAAATTTCAGGTGGTGAACAGAGAGGGGAGCAGCAGAGGGGTCAGGATCGCAGGAGGCACTACCCCCGTAACAGGTTGTACAAGGCAGAGCTCAGCTTCCTTGACCTCGCGGAAGAGCAGTGCCTCTGGAGACTCAGATGGTCACATCAGGTGGTGGCAGACATCTGCAGCCTCCTAGAAGAAGACCTGCTCCCTGCTGGACCTGGTGGTCAAGCATTACCAGTGACCACCGCCCTCAACCTTTTTTGCTTCCGGATCCTTCCACGGCTCTGCCGGAGAGATATCCACGATCTCTCAGTCAGCTGCACATAACTGCATAAGGCAGGTCGCTGATGGGTTGTTTGCCAGGTCCGGCAATTATGTCAACTTCGCCTATGATGACGCTAGTCAGAATGAACGGGTGCTCAGGTTTGCATCTCTGGCTGGTTTCCTACAGGTGCAGGGCGTCATTGACTGCACACACGTAGCAATCCGCACCCCCCCCCCAGATCAACCAGGAGTATCCGTAAACCACAAGGGGTTCCATTCCAGCCCAGCACCAGCTGTTCGCATTGCTGCCTGGGATGCCAGGGATCTCCTCATAGCTGTAAGGTTCTGTTACTTACACCACTGGATCCATGTAACAACCACATCCAACAGCTACTCTTATACATTCATCAACAAGCAACTGAAAAGGCGAGTTGCCACCCAGCAACCAAGAATGGGCAACATGGGAAAGGGATGCAAAGTAATACATTTTATGTGATTCTCCTGAAGAACGGAAACTTAACAACATAACCTTTTCTCAAACACCGATGTGCATACCTTTGTGCAACTACAAAGTTTTACTCTTCTTTTTCTTACTGCTCCTACGAAGTGCAACCCTGTGTCTTCAGCAGAGGTAGAGGCAGTCTGCTCAGATCCCTGCTCTGACTGCTGAGATGCTCTTGGCTGACGTCCTGCTCCACCTGCACCTGTGCAGGGACAGAAGAGGCAGCATGTCGGGTACTGACTGGGGTTGGGGGAGGGGGGGGGGGTGGTGGCAGGGGTCAACGGGTGAGAAGTGGGAGCATTTTGAGCGGAGTTCCTACGTCCAGGTCCCCTTTCGCCTCTCATGGGCCAGCCGCACTGCACTCCTACCACCCCGCTGGAGAGCAGCTTGGTGCAGATCAGTGACGTGCTGTAATGCCACGGCTGAGATGTTTGTCATCACAGATTTTCTGCTGCCCCTCAATGATTATCCTTTTCATCGATGGCCCCCGGGGTACAGCATCGGTGTCCAGCAGAACAGAGCTTGGATAGAGCCCTCCGATAGCTGTCCCCACCACCACTATCTGCTCTTGCTCACTTGTGAACTGTGAGTCACCCGGTGAAAACCCAACTATTTGTCTTACTGGTCTCACCGCAGTGTGAGTATCTGCCCTGGTGCATGGTAAGCATGAGTCCTGTGATGGTGCCATCAGAAGGAATCAGCTCCTCTGAGGAATCGTCATCCGCGAGGTCCACGGACTCCTGCTGCACGCATGAAGGGCCTGGCAGAGAGAAAAGATATGAATTAGCACTGGCAAGGTAAGAATGTTGCAACTTATCATTATGAAAATGATCACATTTCACTCACTGCTGAAATCAAGTCAACGTGACTGAGTCTTGTATGACATGTGGGTTGATGATATTTAATTCTGTCACCAGGTCCCTATTTCTGATAGCCAGGGACGCTTCAATGCCACTCATCTCCAGCGGCTCCTCCTCTGTAGTTGTCAGTTGTCTCATTAGTGTTCTGTGCTCTCTTCTCCTGCAACAGGTGAAAGAACAGACCTATGAGTGAGTGTAATGGCATGCATTCACCTGATGGATGCAGTGAATTTGGTGAGGGTGACTATCAGGGAGAGGCATCAAATTGCATAAGGGTGAGGGTGAGTGGGAGTGGTGGATGGATAGATGGGGACGTGAGGAAGTCCATAGCCAGAGAAGGATAGGTGAGCTTGTAAGTTAAGTGGGTGTGAGGAGTGATGTGATGGAGTAGGCTTGACAAGGCAGAGGGGGTGGGCTGATGCGCACAGCAGGATGTAGGTATATGTGCAACTGTACTCATCTTTCCTGACCTGGTTAGGTCATTAAAGCACTTCCTGCACTGAATCCAGGAGCGTGGCACAATGCTCCTGCTGCTGACCTCCTCAGCCACCTCCAGCCATGCCTTCTTTGTAACAGCTGCAGGTTTCTTCCTCCCGTTGCTGAGGAACAGCATCTCTCTCCGACTCCTCACTGCCCCCTGCAGTACATCAAGGGAGGCGCCGTTAAAGCAGGGCACAGCCTTGGAGCATCCTGAGTCCATCTTCTATGATTGCAGTCTCTGTGCAAAACCAACCAACTCCTCCAAATTTCATCTTTGGATTAACGCTTTAAATACTGGAGCAGAGCTCGCGTCATGCGGGTCCGCATCAGGCCCGCTGCGACGCATTCGACGCCAAACCCGGAAGTAAAATTAGAATGAGGTGGCTGCGTTAAAATGCCACAGACTGAATTTGTTCAGGATTTCCCACGCGATCGGACCATGGCCGCCACCCTTCACCCCACCGCCCCCGCACCAAATGCGCCTCGAAGATAAGAACGGGGCCATTGGCTCCGATTTTAATTCCAGGTCAGTTTTCGGCTGATGAGCAGGGGAATGAGTTAGAAAATCAGCTGCTGCTTCAGAAATGAGGCCCGGGATAATTTAACTCCAGGCGTCCTTTAAATCCCATCAGTTGGCGGCTAGTCAGTGGAAAATCACACAGCTTAAATGCTGCCTGCCGAGACCAGGTCAGTAGCGGGATCGGCTTCCAGGGCTGTCGAGTGATTACAAGCTATGCTGCTTTAAGTCTGCTCCTTTGCTCATTAATATGTTGCACGTTGCACAGCCTTTCTTCGATCCTCAGTTGGTGTGTACCCAATACTGCCACCTCGTGGGCAGAGTTGTGCATGTAGGAACTTGGAGAGCAGTTTTTGTTTTTTAAGAAAGAGCACACGTTTATAAAATAATTATCTCTACCAATTTATAAGCAATAAATAACAGATGCAACGTGATTCATGTCCTGATTTTCAAAAGTAAGCTTATTTACTTGACAGCCATGCAAACCTTCTAGTCTACTAGTTATCAGCAGTCACATTTTCACATCTGTTTGTATCATATTCCAATCATTGCGGCCAAGCCATATTCCAGGCTGACGAGAGAAGACGACAGCTACTGTAATACAGGCTTATAAGATGACTGGATAATTCAAACATACAGGTTCAGTAATCTGGTAACTGCGTGTATGTGGGTGAGTCTACATGACCGTTTTGGTGCCGAGACTCATTTGTATTTTTGACTATTCATAGGGAGCAAAGTTAACTCTACCCGCCCGGCAGAAAAGGAGCAGGATACTTACCCGCTCGGGCCTCTTTCATGCCATTTCAGATTTTAACTGACAGGATTCTGCAGGCGGGAGCCTCATAAATTTATGCAAATCAGGATCGTATGACACCAATGGGCCCCTGATTGCACTTTAACGGGGGTCTGAGTGGGGAGTAGCCACTGCTTTCCCACCAGGCTGAAGCAGGCCTGCGTCTGGTCAGGAGACGGAAGATGCCCTCCAAGATATGTGTAAAGCTTTCCTTTGTGGGGTAGGAGGAGCAGGAGTGCTCCTTTGGGCCCCACAAGGAAAGTCACAGCCTCCCTTGTCCCGGACTCCCCATTTCCTCCTGCAAGTCCCTCCCCACAATTTACCTGCTTGCCGGCGAGCCTTCCCTTAGTGCCGGCTGGGGGGCTCTGGCCGCTGGCACTTTCTCCCTCGCCTCAAACTTATGCCAACGAGTGCATTTTGCAGGAAAGTGTGCACGTGACTGTCAAATGAGTGGAGAATCAGGACTGGTTGTGATGGTGAAATAGCATCCCCACACTCCCAGTCTGCAAGAAGAATGGGTAACGTACTGGAGGACTGCAAGCTCTTGTGCAACTGCGACCCAACAAGAGGCATTGCTTCTGGAAGCAAAATGGGCAAAACGAGAAAATATTGAAAAAGTAATCTCTCTGGATGTTTCTGTGCGGCCTTTTAAATGCACTGTTCAGTCTGTGCTCTTCAGCAGCTCACTGGGAGACAAGAAGATGAGGCAGGAACAGTGCTTTGTTCTTTCATTCTCTTTCAAATTACTTCACTGCATGTCTTACCAATATTTTTATTACACTTGGACAGAATTATGAATGTTCTGTGCCATCTGTGCCCCGAGAACAGGAGAGCAGGGAACCAAGCCAGAGGAGAAGAATGTACAATTTCACTTGTTCAGATCTCAAAGCCCTCCCGGAGGGCGTTGAAGGCAGGACCAACAGACTCCTGCCGAAAGTCACCCAGAATTATCACTCGTGCCACCTGGAGTGAGGTGACACTGGCACCGACTGCCAACTCCCTCACCCATAGCACTACGGAACAGTGCAGCAAGAAGTTCAACATCCTCAGCAGGGCAGGCAAGGCAACACACATGATCTCTCTTTTCGTCCTTGCCCAACCTGGGCACCAGCACATTCTACGCCCTCTGAAAGCAACGCTTCCACAACTAATCCTTTATAATGCTCTCGGGTTAAGGGGCCTCCAACTCTATCCTGTACTATGGCTGCACAGCTCCCCTAACACACAACGACTGCCTTTAACCATCCCAAGATCCCTCACAGCCCCACGTCTCTCACTTCACCTCTCTCAGGCCACTTGCCACACATTTCTTAACTGCCGGCTTTACCCTCATTTACATATCTCTTTGCAGGAGAAATTGGCACCCAGTGCCAGCCAAAGGCCTTTCCACCTTGAAATCCTTCACCTCCTTCAAGGACCAGGCCATACAGCTTGTGGGACGGCGCTCAGCTGTTGCCACAGGAGAGGTTGAGATTGGCAGCATCTTGCTGGCAGCCAGGTTACTGACTGAGCACCTGTACTGTCACCCTGGCATCCCTGTGAAGCAGTCCACAAACAGAACCTTACAGCTGCTTCTCTGTCCCCTTAATCCCAAGGGGGTGATGCTTACCTATTCTTAGATTCTACCCTCTCTTGCTGCAGATCCACCAGAGTAACGGGTGGCACAGGAGGAGGAAGATGATGGCGAAGAGGATGATGAGGGCGACGCCACCCAGGAGTCACTGCTGCATGATACAGCCATCCCACTGGAAAGCCCCAGATGCCTGGCCTCCAGCCATCCCCCTCAGAGCACCACACGGTGGAAAGTGGGCGGTGAGACCAGGCTGCCTGGGGAGCACCCTCCAGAGCTGCAGCCAGCAGTGGCTCCATGCCAGTCCCGTGACCCTTCTGTGCAGCATAAGGAGCCAACCACTCCCGTGATCCTGGCTGTCAGCTGGCATCTGGAAGAAGCGTGTGAATAGCTGGCCATAGGGAATGCCGTACCTCCTGCTGAGTACTGCTGCCATTGGGTGAGGGGGGGTTCTGGGTGTCCGATAATCTGCCGCTGCTCCAACTCTTTGAGAAGCAGTCAGAAGTAAGTGTGTGTAGTATTAGGCAGAATGGGAAAAGATCTGCTTGCAAATTTGTTTCCTAGTTGCAGAGATCTGTTTTTAAGAGATCTTCAGCCTCTTCTTTGTCAGGAACTCTTCACTGCAACAGCTGATCCTGGCAGCTGCTGCTTCTCATTGAACTGAGTTGTTTAGAATGATTCTATAGCTCTTGGTGGCACAGTAAGTAGTGTAGATGGGAGCATAAAATTACAAAGAGACATTGATAGATTGTGAGTGGGTGAAACTGTGGCAGATGGATTTTAACGCAGGTAGGTGTGAGGTCATCTATTTTGGACCAAAAAAGGATAGATCTGAGTATTATTTAAATGTTGAAAAGCTAGAAATGTGGAGGTCCAAAGAGATTTAGGGGTCCATATACACAGATCACTAAAATGTAGGGGTCAGGTACAAAACATAATGGCCCGTATTTTCCGATCCCTACAGGTGTGTACGAGCTGTGTACCCACCCATAGGGACATCGGAAATGGTGGTTTCAGGCATGCCATACGCATGCGCTGAAAACCGGTATTTCCGATCTGTCAAGAATGCTCTTGACAGATCGGACGCCTGCCCTGGAGAAGGGCCTCTGCGGGTGGAGAGTTCCGCTTTGTGCAGAACCTCCGCCCGCTGAAAACCCTTAGAAATCTTACGCCTGGTAAAAGCAGGCATAAGGCCTGCTTTTACCAGCATAAGAGTTGAAAAAAGTAAAAACATCTTCTCTCCCACAAAAAGCGGTAAATGCTAGCTCAATTAATAATTTGAAATCTGAGATCAATAGATATGGAGCCAAAACGGGTGGATAGAGTTAAGATACAGATCAGCCATGATCTCATTGAATGGTGGAACAGGCTCGAGGGGCTGAATGGCTTACTCTTGTTTCTGTGTCCCTATGTCCCTATGTTCATTGAACTGAGTTCTATAGAATGATTCTATAGCATGATGGGCTGAATGGCTTCCATATGATTCTACTGTATGATTCTATGGGGCAATTTTCCTCGGATACTTTAGGTGCTAAAGAGCCTCCAAGGTGGCCAAAATGGGACCTTAAGCTGAAACGCCAGTTTAGCCCACATTTAGCGCAAGACGCCATCTTGGTAAAGGAGTTGAAGCTTGCGCTAGGAGCGGTCGACTGGTGGATCATTAAGCAGCTGATTGCCACTTAAGTTGCCGGATAGCGCTCATTAACGAGGCTGCACGGCATGTTGGCAGCTAGTGCTTGACCGAACGCCCTCTCCTAACACCGACCAGCTGATTGGGAGTAAACTAGTCGCTGCAGAGGACTTTGAGCGCTACTCACAGGTATATCACCTTTTACTGTTCATTTGCTGTTTGAGGTTTGAAGAGGACTTTTGTAGCACATCGGGAGACTTTCTGGGACACCAACACACCATTAACTTTCATTCTGGAAATGATCTGAGGACTTCACCTAAAAAGAGTGAGTGCTGTGCTACTCCACCTTATAGGAGTCTCCAGGAGAAAGGGAGTGCTTGGTCATGGGCATCTTACTCGGGGTCCCCCTTGGTCTGCAGGAGGAATGGGAGGAGGACATGAGGCCAGGCAGAGCAGCAGCAGCAGCTGCAGGAAGGAAGGATCGGAGGGACAAGAGGGCGAGGTGTCCTTCCCCCCTGCAGGTACAGGACATCCCTCCTCCTCTGGACCTCCTCCACCAGGACCTCCAGCGCCGTGTCCGAGAACCTGTGCGTCCTCTCACTCAGTCCCTGAGCCATCCTGCAACGTGTCACTGTGTGTCAGCCAGCCCACTCCACACCTTCAGTGGAAGTAGGTGCGAGGAGCCCACAGATACTGCTCCATGAAAATTGCATCTAATCAGCAGTTGAGTGCTAAACCTGCAGGTGCCTCTGTTTTCACACCTCCAGGCAAGTTCAAATTATGGTAATCAGCAGTTAGGCCCAAAATTGCGTGCTACAACCAGACTTTCAAACAGGCGTGTCTTATTAGCACCGCACCCATTTAGTGCCTGGTTTCACTCTTTCACCAAAATAACCTCCTTTGAGTGTAACTTGCTCTGGGCTCAGCATCTGTGTAAAGTCCTGAAATTCAGGGGTCCGTCATCACTGACATTCACTCAGTGGGCCAATCGCAGCACAGCTCCAGGATCACAAGCCATTTTAATGCATAAACCGGGCGGAACCGGCTTCCATCCGACTTTCCTCTTTAAAGTAGCCGGTACCACTGTTCCATCGCTGCTACAGCACTGGAAATGATGAGGAAATCTGTCCCCAACTGTGTTATAAAGATTCCATTACATCACTCATGATATCTTTGCGACCACAAGATGCTTTAGCTCTTCTCCCTCACTGGTGATAATTTCCCACCACTATGTAAAAATAAATGAAAAGCAATAAAGCACTCTCTGTCTCCATGACAGCCCCTCAGGCAGGCCAAGGAATTGCAGTTCCACATTCCCATCTCCTTGCTGAACTACTCTGGTGGAGATTCTGTGGGTTATTTTGGGGAAAGGGTGAAAACAGGCACTTAGTGGGTGCTGTGCTAATAAAACGCATCTGTTTAAAAGTCTGGATTTAGCCTGTAATCTTGGGGCTAATTGCTGATTACCATGATTTAAACGTGCCTGGAGGCGCTAAAACAGAGACCTGCAGGTTTAGCACTCAAGTGCTGATTAGTAGCAATTTTCCTGGAGCGATATTTATAGCCTCCATGCACGCTCTTCTACTGAAGGTCTGGAGTGCGCTGGCTGACAGTGACAACGGCACATACCAGGATAGCTCAGGGATCGAGGGAGAGGGCTCACAGGTTCTCAGAGGTGGCACTGGAGGTCCTGGTGGAGCAGGTACAGCGGAGGAGGGATGTTCTGTACTCGCAGGGGGGCAGGAGGCCACAGAGGCAACTAATGCGGTGGATGTGGGAAGAGATCGCCAAGGAAGTCACAGCCAGGAGCACTGCCCCCAGGACATGGCTCCAGTGCTGCAAAAAATTGAATGATTTGACATGAGTAGTCAAGGTAAGATCCCATCACACAAACACACTTCTCAATAATTACACCACCGCCAGCATCACAACCTCAACCTCAACGCACTGCATCCACCATCTAACTATGCACTGACATTTGCACAATCCACACTATTGTATTCTTCACAGGCACTACTCACACCTCAGACACATCTCACAGCTCTTCAACCATGTGAGGCATCACACACACACAAACACACCTGCCAATACACTCATTCACAATCACCACTCTTTCTCTTCCAGGACAAAATAGCACATAATAGGTGCCAGTAGGACCTTGCTGGGGGAGGGGAACCACGACTCCATGAGATCACTCCACTTGAGGAGGCAGTGCTGGCGGTAATCAAGAGGGGAATGGCAGATGCTGTGGCCACAGGCAGAGCAGGGGACATATTGCCTAGAGATATGTGGCCAATCCAGCTTCCTTACATGTGCACAACTATTCCCGATCCCTAATCCCCCAAACCTATCCTCACTCACAAGCTCCATATGGTCTCATCACACACATCCTCCAATAGTGGCCACACACGCTGCACCCTAACCCTTCTAGCTTTATCATTGCAGACTCCCAGAAGCAAGATCCACCTCACCCCGCAGAGGAACTGGGAGAGGAAGAAGAACCACCTCGTCCCCCGGAGGAGGAGGAGGAGGAGAGTGAGAACGATTGCACTGCATCAATTGCTACCACTGTCGCAGGCACCAGCTCAGAGACCGGCACCCCGCATAACTTAGAGGCTAGGGTAGAACAAGAATCGTCACAGTGGCACACACTGGGCACTAGTGGGCAGCAGCCACGCCGGGTAGAAGGGACACCACAGGTGTCACCTTTCCGAGGAGGGGGGGGGGGGGTGGCAAGGTCACATTCTAGTTCTGCTATAGATGAGTCAGATGAGGACCTCATAGGGCCAAGCTTTAGAAGAATGCTGATGAATTTGACAAACCAAATGTTTGATGCAATGGACAACCTGCCTGAAAGCTTATGGATCGTGGCTAGGGGGATGGAGGAGTCTGCCTCCAGCTTGGTCCATGGCTTGATGCAGAGCCTGGAAGCCATCCTCTCCAGTGTGAAGAGGCTGGCCAATTCCATCCAGCGACCTGTGGAGCCCAACATCATCTGATGACTCAGGTCGCAGCTTCCGCTGCAGTCATAGTAGCTTCCCTGGAGCACCAAACAGCTTCCATGGAATGTCAAAGTGTCGCAATGGAAGCTCAGGCAGCTTCCATGCTGGCTCTGGGCTCCTCAGTTGAAAGGGGCTTGCAGAGTGTCTCAGCTGCACAGAAATCTGTCCTCCAGCAGATCACTGGGCTGGCTGAACAGAGGCCCCGAGGTAGTGGTGTGGGAATCATGGAGCAGGAACCTACTGGCCTCTATTCGGATTCCAGCATTGCTGCTCCCTCTCCCGCCACTCCACCATTGCCCGTTGCCGTTGCCTGTCAAGCAGGTGGCCCAGACTGCTCAAGCCCATGCTGAGATGGTGCAGTCTGAGGCGGACCATCGTGGCACACAGCCTCTCGAGGGTGACCCAGAAGGACATCTGAACTCTGCTCTCCATATTCTCAGCAGCCATCCACCTCGCCTGCTGCTGCCACTCGGGATGCACTTTGTGGACGTGCACAGAGGATTGTGATGTGTGACTGATATCACCTGTGACAGCCTGGAAGTTTCCAGTAGCATTGAAATTAAGTGCTACGGTGACCTTGACTGCCACTGGCAATGCAGTCCTGGCCGTGCAGCAATGTCTCAGTCTGCCTTCCACGAGGCCACAGATCTCTGTGACAACATCCTTGGTAAAATGCAGTCTCCTCATTCGCTGGTCTTGGGTTATGTGAATGTAGTAGTGCTCTCTGAAGACACTGGTTGGATAGGGCCTTCTGCTGAGAGCCCTCGTCACACTCCTGTCCCCTCTCCTCCAGCAACTGGTGCTGCTTTGTTTGGCCTGATCCCCTTCCCCCATTCCTCCTCCAGACCAAGGTGGACCACATGTAAGATCCCATGACCAACCATTCCCTTTCTCCTGGTGACTCCTATAAGGTCTCCAATAAGGTACAGTAGCACAGCACACACTCCCTTTAGGGGAAGTCCTCAGAAAATTTCCAGAATAAATATTGATAAAGTATTGGTGAAGTCTTGACAAAGTGTCCCAGAAAGTCTCCTGATGTGTGTCAAAAGTCCTCTTCAAATGCAGTGTTGTCAGTCGATCTCAATCAGCAAATGAACAGTGAAAACTAAGCATGGCTTTCAGTAGCGCTCACAATCCTCACCAATGACCTCTTTACTCCCGTTCAGCTGGTCGCTGTTAGGAGAGGTCAGTAATTGCAGTGCTAGCCAGAAAAATGGCGTGCAGCCTCTTTAATGAGCGTTAGGAGCCAATATAATTGGTAATCAGAGGCTTAATCATCCTCAGGGCGGCCGTTCTTAGCGCATGCTTGAACTCCTTTATCAAGATGGCGTCTTGCGCTAAGAGCGGACTAACCAGGCACTGCAGCTGAAGACTGCATTTTGGCCACCTCAGAGGCTCTTTAACGCCTGAACTACCAGCGCTACAGCGGGGAAAATAGCCACCTCTGTTTGTAAGAAATGTACTTTTTTCTCCTGTTGTTGCTGTTCTCTCCTACAGGTGGTGACCCATCCTGACGATGTTCCTTGGGCACCAGCAGTCCTCTGGTACCTTGTCCAAGTGGCACATTCTTCATGTGTGAACCTGTACAGTGACTATCATGAGGCTATTTAACTGTGGGGTATCATAGCCTGGTTCTGTTCTTACCCAATGTATAAATACACACATACATATACTTCTTTTACAGTAGTCCCATTTACCCATCAACCTTTGCTCGATGACCTACATTGGCGCCTGGTCCTCCAACACCTCAATTTTAAAATACTTATCCTTGTGTTCAAATCCCTCCATGGCCTAGTCCCTCCCTAGCTCTGTAACCTGTAACCCTCCAAGAACTCTGCGTTCCTCCAACTCTGACCTCTTGTGCATCCCCCCACTTCCTTCACCTCACCATTGACGGCTGTGCCTTTAGCTGTCGAGGCTATAAGCTCTGCAATTCCCTCCTGAAATCTATTTGCCTCTCCACCTCTCTCTCCTTTAAGACTCTGCTTAAAACCTAGCTCTTTGACCAAGCATTTAGTCACTTGTCGTAATGTCTTATTCTTTGACTCAGTTTTAATTGTTGTCTGATTATGCTGCTATGAGGCGCCTTGGGACATTTTAGTAAGTTATAGGTGCCATATAAATTGTTGTTGTTGTTGCAGTGACTATAAATGGGAAAACTGACTGTTTTATTCCCTATTTGCACTTGAGACAGTGAGTGAAGCCTTTTAACTTCGCCACTATTTCCTCAGCTGAGATCAACTAGCCCAGCATAGACCAGGGATCAAATGTTGGACTTTTTTGATATGTATGGCTCAGTATAACACGATGCGGAGATGCCGGTGTTGGACTGGGGTGGACAAAATTGAGAGGTCGCACAACACAAGGTTATAGTCCAACAGTTTTATTTGAAATCACTTGAAAGCTTGTGATTTCAAATAAAACTGTTGGACTATAACCTTGTGTTGTGTGACCTCTCAATTCAGTATAACACCACAGAGTACAACACTGAGCACTCAGGGGAGTACATTTGTCTGATAAGAGACCTTTTACAAGGTAACACAGCCCCTTTAATTCTTTTAGAATTTCACACAAAATTAAGGCTATTACTGTATCAATGTTTTAAACATTGGATTGTTAGTTCTGGAGGAATAAGGCTGTTAAAGCTATCGATCAAATTTTTATATTATGAAGGCCATCGCAGTAAAAATGATTAAAGATATTGCTATATCAATTTTTAAAAAGCATGGATACTGTTGTATAACAAAAAGGCTATTAAAACCATTTCTTCAGCACATTTTCTTTTAAGTGGGAATACTATTGATGTAAAAAGACTATTAAAGTCGCTCAAGCTATTACTACAACTGTTAAATGTTTAAAAAACACCTGCATCTGTAGGTAACATTCATTAAAGAATGGGGAGTCCGATTTATGTTCAAGACCCCGGGATGCAGAAAAAGATGGAACTCTGCAACAGTTTAAAATATATTATTACTGGCCCCAGTGTCTGAAAAAAGAGCCCACATCGCATATTGTATTTGACACATTTCCACAGATAATGTCACAAATGTATTGATACAATCATCACCCAACATATTAGGGACATGTTTTTACCAGAGCACCAGTGCTAAATATTACTAAGGCCACATCACAATGTTAATGGAAATTTTACTTTGGGATGCAAATATAAAAATCAAGCTCTAAACATTCCATTTGTTAAATGCTGAGATGCTTTACTGGAAAACAAGTTAATAAAATATATGTGAGAAGTCGCACAACACCAGGCTATAGTCCAACAGTTTTATTTGAAATCACAAGCTTTCGGAGCTGCTGCCCCTTCGTCAGGTGAAGTGAAGGAATACGAATCGGCAAAGCATATATAGACAGAGAACAATGCATGTGTAGCATACAATGTCAGACGACTACATTTAATCCTTCTGACTGCCTTTCGTCACACCTTGGCAGGGAAACAATCAGGTCAGCCAGGAAGGCACCACATCAAAGACATAGCAAGATACAAATGAGACAATGAGGTGGGGTCACAGGGGGTCTAATGTGTCAAATGCTGCAGTCTGTATGGAAAACCATAAACTTTAAAATTTTTACTTTTTTTTACTGGAAATCACATCTGTGAACAAGCCAACGACGACTCGAGTCTGGATGACTCTACGTCATGTAGCGTGACATGAACCCAAGATCCCGGTTGAGGCTGTCCTCATGAGTGCGGAACTTGGCTATCAGTTTCTGCTCGATGATTTTGCGTTGTCGTGTGTCTCGAAGGCCACCTTGGAGAACGCTTACCCGCAGATCCGAGGCTGAATGTCCTTGACTGCTGAAGTGTTCCCCGACTGGGAGGTAACAATCCTGCCTGCCGATTGTTGCGCGGTGTCCGTTCATACGTTGTCTCAGTGTCTGCATGGTCTCGCCGATGTACCATGCTCTGGTGCATCCTTTCCTGCAACGTATGAGGTAGACAACGTTGGCCGAGTCACATGAGTATGTATGTTGGACTGTTGGACTATAACCTGGTGTTGTGCGACTTCTCACTTTTGTCCACCCCAGTCCAACACTGACATCTCCACATCATGGCCAATAAAATATATGACAGCATATACCAAAGAAGCTCACTCCCTCGGTATGTTTCTACACACATACAAAGTGTCAGCCAAGCTCAGTGGTAACACTCTCACCTCTGAGTCAGAAGGTTACGGGTTCAATCCGACTCCAGAGACTTGAGCAGAAAATCTAGGCTGAAACTTCAGTGCAGTGTTGAGGGAGTGCTGCACTGTCAGAGTAGCCGTCTTTTGGTTGAGACGTTAAACTGAGGCCCCGTCTGCCCTCTCAGGTGGATGTAAAAAAAATCCCATGGCACTATTTTGAAGAAGAGCAGGGGAGTTATCCCTGATGTCCTGGCTAATATTTATCCCTCAATCAACATAAAAATAAAACAGATTATCTGGTTTTCTCACATTGCTGTTTGTGGGAGCTTGCTCTGCGCAAAATTGGCCGCCACGTTTCCTACATTACAACAGTGACTATACTTCAAAAGTGCTTCATTGGCTGTAAAGCGCTTTGGGACGTCCTGAGATTGTGAAAAGCGCTATATAAATGGAGTCTTTCTTTTACTCAGGGAAAGCAGTGCTCAGTGTGTGCAGACTTTAACGCAAAATTATGTAAAAAAGCCCCAGCAGTGCAATGCCAGTATCTGCCCAATACTTACTGCCATCCTCCTAGAAAGTGACTCCAATGTGCCTGGGCTGAACCTGGACTTCATTTTCACTAGCTGATGACATTTCATATGTTAGAAAAGAGTTGACAAGAAGGTTGGTTCTCCTTTTTAAAACAAAACAAACTTAAAGGCGGGTTAGGTTAACATCAGGGCTGTGATGTCTGGTTTACCTCCAAGAAATTTCCAGACATCGTGTTTAAAAACCAGACTGCCCAGTCCAAAACTCGATGGATGGCCCCCCCCAAATAAGAGTGGCAATCACTCATTCGGGTACAAACTATGAACTATTTTGATGCATGACTCTCTGAAAAATAGAAAACGGATGTTTAATTGGCTTTTCCTTCTGTCTCACTCATGTTGATCACAGCTTTTCTCCAGTGCTGATAGTTCTGGTTCATAAGACTCTTTCACCAGATTTGAAAACACAGATTTAGCTTGACTTTAAAGATTTTATGAACACTCACTCAAATCAGCTGAACTCAGAACCTACAGCCCAAACATAAACTGACGCTAAGGGCAGATGATCATACAGAAGAAGGGAGCTTACTTTAGTCAGGTTGGACACCTAGCACTGCCTCACTGCCTTGATTGGACTTTCCCTCCTTCCACACCCACCGGGACTGCCACTGGCCACTTATTTCCCACCTACCATATGCAAATGACGGTGGTGGGTGTGGTCTGGGTCCCCGGAAAATTCCCCCCCAACCACCCCACTTACCACCGCCTCCTGGGTTCGTCATATAGAAGATGGTGGTAGGCCCTGGGAAGCAGCAGAAAAGTCTCAAAGTCTCCAAATGGAAGGAGAGGGCCTTACAGTGGCCTCCTCTCCCTCCAATTCAGGTCCAAGTCTTACCTGTTGAATGCCTCAGTCTCAGCTGATGCCATCAATGGGAGCCTTAATGCTGTCTTCAGCGTGCTTCTGTCTCTTTAACGTCCCTCGCCACCTCTTCTGGTGCTGCATCATTTTTGCATTTCTAAACAATATTAAGGTCCCCTCTCAGTATCTGACAGCCGAAGTTTGCTAATAGGATGACTTCATGATTGACACCATTCCAACATCAAGCATTGAGTATTAAATATCAGGAGAAGGTACACCTTGTTTCCTCTATTCCTTTGGTGTAACAAAGGATTCCACTTGCAAGGCCATACTGATAGTCAATTACTGCCCCCTGCTCAACAGACGAGGGATTCAGCTCCTTCTTTGCTTTCCAATCTAAAATGTTTGTAGCAAGGAAGTAGAGCAAATCAGAAAAAGGCTGGACTTACTCACCTCCTAGTGGATGGTTAAGAGTAGCTTAGATAGAGATTTGCCTACCCGGCCACTTGCCAAGAAATGGAACAAGATGTGACAAAACTTAAAGATGATGCGGAGAAGGAAAAAGTCTGAGAAATGATAAAGCTGCATGATTATAGATGTATTTATCACTAATGTGAGACAAATTATTTGTGGGTCTTCAAACCCATCAGCTGAATTTGTTTTAAAAGAAACGGCATCAATTATCTGCTCTACAGTTGAGAGCCTGCTTTGATGATGAGATATATTTGTATGTAAACTAAGTATTTAAAAGTTCCAAAACCAATCATTGGATTCTGATAAGAGTTCACTGCACATTAATGGATGACTGTATATTGACTGGGAATCTGAGTGAGCAGCTAGAGTGAAGCAAATAAAGCCTTGCTCGGGCCATCAAGTTATTAGATTTCAACCATTTAGTATTTTTTATCCTCAAGATATTTTTAGACCTCGGTTGATGCAAGGTTCAATGAAGAATGGTCTTTTTACAGGCGATCTTCACAAAATAATTCCACAGCAGCTGCTGTGAAAATGATTAACAATATCTACTGCAGCATAAATCAAAAGTCTGGTTCAATATCAACAACACAGTTTACCTTTTGTTTCATTGATTCTTCCCATAGAAATTTTCAAATTGTACTGCTCATTAAAACAGGGCAAAGATCGGATTTAAACAAATAAGACTGTGGGCTTTTATGGCAGTTATCAATGTAAGTATATTTTTTCCAGCAAATTATTTATTTTAGTATAAAACTTGCAGCACCTTTTTGTCTCATTGAATGAAATGGCCTACAGTATATTTGCCACCCAAAGAGGACGACATTGCAATATTGAAAACAATTACTTGTGTTAATTTTCAGTTTCAATTTATATTTCATTCCCAAGGTCTCTCTTCACGGATTGGCCTGCAGTGCAGGAGATGAGATTATCTGGGCCACAGACTGTTCCATGATTAATGCTACTGTGTGATTGGCAGGCACAAAGCACAGTTTGAGAGGCCAATATAGGCAATGCCAGTTTGTTTCTCTTGCCGAGATGGAACACTTCATTTTCATGCGATGGTCCATATACAGACCTCAGTGACACCTGAGATAGGCAGATTGAAGTGACAAGCAGCTCTGGAATTAAAATCTGTAACTCTTTGATGGTAGGTGATCACTCTGCTATCAGTGCTGCCAGGTTGCATCACAAGTCTTCCTCTACAAAGATGAAGCTTTTCAAAGTCCGGTCACATTAGACAGAGGCTTTCTGATTAGAATCAAATTTTGGTTGCTTTGCGGCTATCCATCAATGTTGGCTTTGCTTAGAAATTATTCATTTTGTTGAATTTAACCTGATTGCATCAGTATAACCTAATTCATAAAATGCCTCATGTTCATGATGTTTTATTAATTGCACAAAAATCAAAGAGAATTATGCAAAAAGAAATATAGGTACATACTATTCTGAGTGTATTTTGTTCAAGTTTAACTACACGTTTGGGCTGTTGACATGGGTAATGTGCTTGAAATGTACAGTACAAGTGGAGGTGACCGTGTAGCGTATTACATCATTGCACTAACATTGTAAGGTGTCAGAGTTTAGCTTTTCAATGCCCCATGTGGCTTGCCTGTGTCACCTCGGGGAAGTACCCAGCAGATGCTCTTTGTTTAGTAGCTAGTTCAAGAGCAGCATTTACAGAGGTCCGGGTACAAATTTCATGCTTACCTCCTCGGTCAGCGGACATTGCATGGCACGGAGAACACACGATGAGGTGGGAGAAAATAACATAGGAAAAAGGGAGGAAGAGAAGAAAAAAAACAAATATATTTTACACACATGGTTCAAACAGTCCATTTGTGGCTCAAAAAGTTAACAAAATCATGAGAAAAATGTTCTTTGACCTTATTCAAAGGTATACTGAGAATTTTGTAAAATGTAATTGCATTGAATCAATCATTATTTAATAACATTGGGTTAAAAGTTCGGGGGTTTAGTGCCACCCTTTACGGCCAAATTCGGGGAAAAAATGGCGGCCACTGCGCTTCCGCCTGCTGCTGGCGGGTCCCGCAGCGACCACCATTTTCGGGTGGCTGGCAGCACTGCCGATGTTGGCGCTCGCCAAAATTATGTAGATGATGCAGATCATGACATCAGTGAATGTGCAACGCCCTCTTGACGCCCGATCTGTGAGTTTCAACTTCGCCGCTCCACTTACCTGCAAGCCTTAAGTGCGACCAGCTGAGCAAGCGTTGACAAGCAGGAAGGGGGCTCCAGCGGCGGTATTTAAAGGGATCATCAGCAACAACTTGCAGCTGACATGTTTCTGCAGTTTGACTGACTCTGTGCAGCTTTCTGCAACTCCAGAAGCTTTATACACTTCTTTCAAGGTTCTAAGGTCACTGAGAGTGTTGTTGCAAGCGAAGAATGGCTTCATTCTGATTTAAAGGCTTCTGCTCACAACACTTGCTCACAGTCATGGGGGCTCTACTGGCGGTCCTCCTCGCACTTGAGTATCTTACGGAGAGGGAGTGGAGGCAGCAAAGAAGAGAAGATGTGCTCAGAGGGAA
Organism: Squalus acanthias; assembly: GCA_030390025.1. Classification (NCBI taxonomy): domain Eukaryota; kingdom Metazoa; phylum Chordata; class Chondrichthyes; order Squaliformes; family Squalidae; genus Squalus; species Squalus acanthias. The sequence continues at coordinate 54,589,198 of CM059436.1, forward strand.
GAGGAGGAGGGCCAGGAGGGTTCTCAACAGGAGGCCTTACCCACCTAGGGTGTTCAGAAAGTACTTCTCTTATATCCACTAAAGTGAGGAACAGTGTATCAGGAGGGGAATATAAAGAGAAAATGCTGGCAATACTCAGCAAGTCAGGCAGCATTTGTGGAGAGAGAAACAGAGTTAACGGGCTGGATTTTCTCAATGGGGAGCTTTTGGAGGCGGGACTCCCACTTGTCGGGTTTTAGTCCCACTTCCATCGACTTGTGGGCAACCCATGCTATTTTCCCTTGATTGACCTTGTTAAGCCCGCCCAGTCCTCAGAATCCCACCATGATCAGCCCCAATACCAGCAGCAGCAGGCACACCAGCAGCAGCAGGCACACCAGCAGCACTAACAACACCAACCTTCTCCGCAATCAACTGATGCTGTACAGGACACAGGGCATCAGCACCCGACCACATTGCTGCCCGGGATGCCAGGGATGGCCTCACCATGGCCAGATTTACTTCACTTGACACTGTACACCCTGGCTGCCATGTGATGCGCCAGGTTGGCACCACCCCACACCAACACCATAAAGCATCCCTACAATGCCCAAGCCATCCTTTCACACTCATCACCATTGCTGGGAGTATCGTTATGTCTCACCATTCACTGCAACTCACTAAGCCACTTCCAAAGGTGCACACAGATCTGTCCAAGAATGCAAAGTGTTGTAAATAAAGGTTTCAATGTTTGACACCACATTAACAGAAACTTTACATGAACATTGCATAAAACACCCAAGTGGCTACCCTTGTGTGTTGTAAGTTGGTATGACTGCACTAGGATGAGGGTGAGTGTAAGGGATGGCTAGTGAGATGGGGATGTGATAATATAGATAGAGAGAGGGATAGGTGGAGGTCCAAGGTAAGTTGGTGTGAGTAAGGATGTGCAGGAGTAGGGTAGGGAAGGCAGAGTGATGGGGATGTGAATAGCTGTCAGTGTGTGCAAGGTGTGAGATGTGGGTGTGAGCGCTGCAGCAGTGGTAAGGTTGTGAGGGTGTAGTGAAGCTATGAATGTGAGGTCTGAGTGGTGCTAGGTAGATATTGTTGGTAGGTGAGTGCTGGGGACGTGGTGTGTAGAGCAGTGTTTGAGGCTTCTGGTGCAGATGGTGGGATATGGCATTTACTGAAGCCTTCACTCACCTTGACCTGCCATGCAGGGTTATTAAACTTCTTTTGGCACTGGATCGCTGACCTTGGGACCACAGTGCTGGCCGTCACATCGTCGGATATCTCCCGCTACAGCCTTCTAGATGTATGGGCCGAGGGCTTCCTGCCAATCTGCGGGAAGAGGACAGCCCACCTCCTCTCTACGGCCACCACCAGTGCCTTCAGAGCCACATCTGAGAATTTTCGGGCTCTCACCCTGTGCTGAGGCTCAGCCATCTGTTTCCAGTACCGTCTTCTTCCAGCTGAAGTTGTAAGTGGCTTGACAATGAGGTGCTGTCGCATCAATGCACCTCCCCTTTAAGTACTTAATAAAGCCTGTGTCACACATGACTAGGAATTAGACTGGACCTGATATTGGCCTATGTGTTGAGTGGTAAGCCAATGCGCAGCAGTTTTAGCGCCGAAATCAGCAGTATAATCATGTTAACGAGGACTGAGCATGAATTTTGTGTGTTACCTACACCATATTGACCAGCGCAGCTTAATATCGTTTTGCCATGACACTGCCCATTTTCTGGCCATATCCAATTTTTAGCCTATTATTTCTAGCTTCATTTTCAAACAACTATTTTAAGAACATGTAGTTATTTTTTTCCATTTGCAGAATATGCTTTGAAACTTGCTGTGAAGTAGGAATATCTTTATACACAATAGGATTCCTGCAATTGATTGAAACAAATGAAGCAGCCTTTTTATGTACATTTGGTTATTGCTAAACTTTGAATGACTGCAATGTATTAATATTCATCTATTAGTTCAATATGAAGCACTGGTGCTGTCCATTGTAAAAGTGGTGAGTCAGTTCCATTGAAAATGCTCCATTTTTCCAACTTATCTTGAAATGACGTGCATAATTTTAAAATGAAGTTTTGTAGATAATGATATATTCTTATGAATTATTTTTTAGGAAAAAAGTAGTTGTTACTGTGAAATGAGATCCTCAAACCTTATTAAATGTTGCCATTAATACAGCGCAAGAATTTTTAATTGAAGGATACTTTCCAGCTGCAAGGTCTATTGCTTAAGCAACATTATAAATGTAATATTTTATTAAATAGATAGTTCACTGAACAGCCATGCAAGAATAAACTAATCACTTGCAGTCTTACTTCTGAAATAACCCTGGCAAAGTCCATTATATATCTCTCACAAAAATGATTTTTTTGAAGAGCCACTATATTTTTGGACACATTTTTAACCAGTGTTGCTCATGGTGAGTCAGAAGTATTAAGCTATGTAATGTGGAATGTATTATTCTGCTTCTAAGGGGTTGCTATGATTAATTGATTGTAAATAAGCACTTTATGAAAGGAATTAAAAGCCTGAGATGAATAAAAGTGATCGTTTCTTTGTAGGTTGGCAGCAAGACAGGACTGGCATTCATTCTTTTTGCATTCTTGTTTTTAAGATTGCCTTGCAAAGTATGGCCTCTGAAGTGTAACATCTGAAGAATGACAGACTGAAATTTTATGTATGTGGCCTAGAAATTGGATTGTGCCCAAATCGGGGCACCTAATGAGGCCAGCGGCAGAACCACATCATATTGGTCCGCCAGCCTCATTACTATAGTACTGGTTCGCTACGGGTGCCAGTCACAGCCCCAGAGGCAGCTCACTGGTCACTAAGGGGGGGAGGGGGGGGGTCACAGGATTGGCAGCTTGGGACACCGACCAAGAGTCTAAGGTAAGTTTGGGGGTGGGAGGCAATTGGGAGTTGGGCGAACATGGGCCAGCAACAGGCACACAGTTTTAGGCCGCGATTTTGCCTACCGCTGCGGGTCCGGTGCGGCCAGGATCGGTGGCAGGATGTGACCCTGCTGCTGGCTCCATCCCATTCTGTGAAAAGATTTTTACGTTGTTTGGGCTTGTTAAGCCCACCCTGCGCGTTTCCCAGCCAATTAAAGAAAGCGGGTCTGTGAGTAAAGATGTGCAGGCGTAGTATAGGGAAGGCAAAGTGATGGGGATGTGATGAGTGGCACAGCAGGATGAGGTTGAGTGTGGCTTTGATAACGTCACTTAATGATGCGTCACCAGCCGGTTTCCTGAAAGGGACCATGCGCAAATTGTTTTTGACAGTTCTGCTGTCAGTGTTCTACAGCATTGAGGTGCTGCAAACACTGACAAGCACTGCACAGAGGTATACGACTGCACCCAGGCTCTCCCATGACTCCCTCCATATGCTTATGGAGGGAGTCACAGCACGCAGGTATGTTCTCTTCCCTTCCAATGGGCAGAAGACACCTCCCCAGGAGATCAACGCAGCCTGGTTGCACATTGCAGAGGAGGGCACAAGCAGGGATGTCATCAGGAGGACCAGGCTGCAGTGGTGCAAACCTTTCAATGATCTCAGTAGATCACGAAACGTTACTGCAAAGCCACACTCAACCTCATCCTGCTGTGCCACTCATCACATCCCCATCACTTTGCCTTCCCTATCCTACGCCTGCACATCTTTACTCACACCAACTTATCTTGCACCTCCACCCATCCCTCTCTATCTACATTATCACATCCCCATCCCACTAGCCACCCCTCACACTCACCCTCATCCTAGTGCAATCATACCAACTTACAACACACAAGGATAAGCACTTGGGTGTTTTAGCCAATGTTATGTGAAGTTTCTGTTAATGTGCTATCTTAAACATTGAAATCTTTATTTTCAACATTTTGCATTCTTGAACAGATTTTTGTGCACCTTTGGAAGTGGCTTAGTGAGTTGCAGTGAATGGTGAGACATAACGGTACCCTCCACAATGGCGATGAGTGTGAAAGGAATGGCTTGGCCGTACCCTGTCACTTTACTGGCTGCAGGAGTACTGGGAAAGTTGGGAATGTTGCTGGTATTGTCATTGAGGCTGCCACACCAGGGAGAACAGCAGCAGCAAGCATGGCAGCAGAAATCTGTGGAGGGTCAAAGAAGAGGGCAAAGGAGGCCTTACAGCATGTTGGTATTTTACAACAGGTTGTCTTACCTCAACACGACAGAGGAGCAGTGTGTGAGGAGGCTGTGCTTCAGCAGGTAGGCAGTCACTGTGTGAAGGCATTCTACCTTATAACCTTTTTAGAAAAATACACTATATAGCCTTTTTAGAAAAATACACGACCTTATGAAAGAATTCTGACCTTGTTGAGATAAGACAGTGGTTGACCCTGAAGAGTACCTTATCAGGAACTCTACCTTATAAATTCTTTAAAACATGACAAACTGGGTTTGGAAATTTAGAAACCTAACTATGAAATAGCTATGAAAGAATTCTGGCTATTGAAACAGGACAAGTTGTTGACCCTGAATAAGTAACCTTATTAAAACAGAATAATGGGTGGCCCTGAATGGGTAACCTTATTAAAACAGAACAATGGTCAACCCTGGATAAATGATCTTGATTAAACCTCTTAAGGATGACACATGAGGTAAGGGACATCTGCCCTTTGCACATATATGGTAAACTCCCAATAACTATTACTGATGTGGCAGTAAGAATTGCAGAGGTCAACTAAAAGATGATTAATGATAATTAACTTGGATCAACAGAAACCTTATGAAATACAACTGAAAAAGGTTATAAATATTGGAGTCTCGAATGAGATATCAGACTCGCTTTAATCGGGCAAAGCGATTCTCGACTACAGGGGCGGCTCTGTAGTCTTCCACTCTTTGTACCTCGGGGATCGAAGGTAATTTGATAATTGATGGATATCCTGTATAGAAAATTTTAAGAACTATAATACTGTAGCGAAGTTAAAATTTAAAAGTAAGATTCTCTGTTAAAAATAAGATCGTATTTTTTCTCTTTTTAAAACTGTTAACGTTGCGATTGACTGATTCACCAACTGTAAATTGCATGTCGGTTCTTTTAATAAATCTCTATATATTTTTAGAATTGTCTCACATAAGTCTTCTGTATCAATAACACACGAACCCAATCTCTGTACACTCTTTGGTGAAGAGGTACATTTCTGAGGGGAGATCTCCGGACCCTCATAATATCCGGGACTTTACAGTCGAGCTAAACCTATTAAAAGTGCTATCTGGAGGACGGTAACAATCTCGGGTTGCTCCTTTCCTCTAGGGAGAAATATACCCTTTAGACCCAGTTAAGCGTCTTTAGAATTCGGCTACCTCAATCTTTAGTTGAAAGTGAGCATCTGAGAACTACGTCTGATCTGGGATAGCCCCAAAGGGGCTAGGACAAGTAAATATCCTTTCAACTGACCTATGCCACATGTTGCAGCAGGAATTGGTGCCAAACACCAGAGCACACACAGCACTGCCTGTGACTGCACAGCTAACTGTGGCCATTGGATCATTCCAGGCTGCAACAGGAGGCATCGGCAACATCAGTCAGGTTGCTGTCCATATAGCCATCAATGGATGGATGCTGTCTTTGCAAGGAGACATCACCTTCCCAACACAGGCTGCTGATCAGAAAGGCAGTGATGCCGGATTTTCCCAACACACACTTGTCCTGCGTTCTCCCCATCAAGTACTAGCCATGTTTTATAACAGGAAAGGGTTCCATTCCCTGAATGTTCAGCTGGGCTAAGCACCAATACAGTGAAAACCACACAGAAACCACAGCTCTCACTGAGAAAACCATAGGCATCCTCAAGCAAAACTTCCCATACCTAGAGCCACCTGGTGGAGTCCTGCAGTATAGCCCAGAGCGAGTCTCCAGGTTTGTAGTGGTTTGCTGCATGCTACACAACTATACTATTCAGAGGGGCCAAGCCTTGCAGGTGCCACAGGTGGAAGAAGTGGCGGAGAATGATGAAGAAGGGAAATAGGAAGAAGAAGATGATGAGGAATATCAGGGCCGAGCAGTGCTGCCAGCTGCCAGACAAATTATTGAGAAGAGATTCTCTTAAATAAACCCTCCCCCCAGCACACCAAGAGTCCCACCTCCTATCTGACCCACTCCTTCCACCCACCTTCTGAATGCCTTCCAACACGACTACCTCATGGGTCTTCCTCACATAACTAAGATATGAAGACCAATATCAATGCAAAAAAAACTCTTTAATTTACATCATGTACATTGTGGATTTACCAAACTTGACTTCTCTTAATATTGAAATGAAATCACCCTAATGCAGTCCCTTAGTGCCTGCCCTCTGTGCTAATTTACCATTCTAGTGTTCCTATGAGGAGGCTTGCCTGTCGCTGGAGCCTGGAAGATGGACGGTTGCTGATCATCCACTGAGGGCACTAGAGCTGGCCGTGGTGGGCGACCTCGAGCAGCTCTGGCCTTTGAGGGCCCGGCTGCAGTCTGCTGTGTCTCGGCATCAGCTGGGACAGTCTGGGCCAGCTGGCTGTGTGGAACCAACAAGGGCACTGGGTCAGAGTCTGGCAGGGGAGCAGGTGTGCTGTCATCCTGAGAGAGGACAGCATGTCTCTCCCATGGAGCCAATACCACTGTCATAGGGCTGAGGGCAGCATGTCTCTCCCATGGAGCCAATGCCACTGTCATAGGGCTGAGGACAGCATGTCTCTCCCATGGAGCCAATACCACTGTCATAGGGCTGAGGACAGCATGTCTCTCCCATGGAGCCAATGCCACTGTCATAGGGCTGAGGACAGCATGTCTCTCCCATGGAGCCAATACCACTGTCATAGGGCTGAGGACAGCATGTCTCTCCCATGGAGCCAATACCACTGTCATAGGGCTGAGGACAGCATGTCTCTCTCATGGAGCCAATGCCACTGTCATAGGGCTGAGGACAGCATGTCTCTCCCATGGAGCCAATACCACTGTCATAGGGCTGAGGACAGCATGTCTCTCCCATGGAGCCAATGCCACTGTCATAGGGCTGAGGACAGCATGTCTCTCCCATGGAGCCAATGCCACTGTCATAGGGCTGTGCCTTTACGCTCCCTGTACTCTGCATGAAGGAGTGTAGTGATGCTCTGGAAGCCCCTGTTCATGCTCCCTACACTCCTATCCATGCTCTTCATGGATTGAAAGCCTGAGGAGATGCTAGTCCCCAGAGCTATGATAGCAGCAGTCTGAGCTCTTAGCAAAGCTGTCAGAGCTCACCAGAGGCTCCATCATGTGGGCCCCACTGATTGTTCATGGAGCTGACCACTCGCTCCCTGGTTAACTGCATGGTCTTAATGCCACGCTAGATGTGCCCTCACAAGCTGGAGCTGGACTCCTCCATGGTCTGTGCATTATGTGTAGGCTCGCTGGTCCTGGTTTATAGGATTTAGCCTTTTAATGTAGGCTGTGCCCTCTAGATCTTCATCTGTGCCCTCAGCAGGGCTCTCCCTCCAGCATGCTACTTTCTGGGCTGTGCCATATGCTTGCCCATGCTCCTGCGCACTAGTACTCGGTGATTCTTCCAGTGCAGACCACACTAGCCTGTCCTCTAAAGTACACATAATGCCAGTCTCTAAGGTAAAATCTATTGACACTATATCATCATGGGAATCAGGGAAGGGAATGGTGTGAGTGCTGGGGCTTCTAATAGTTAGGGTTATGCAGAGAGTGATATAAGATAGGAGTTAAGTGCCTTACCTTAGCAACACTGGTCAGATCATTAAACTTTGTCCTGTATTGCAGCCAGATGCAAGGAGTGATGGTCCTGGCAATGATCCCTCCGCCACCTGTGTCCACTGCTGCCAAGCACCTTGGCAAGATTACTTCCTGCCACGGTGGGATGAGGACTTAACTCCTCCTGTCAACCCCCTCCACTAAGACCTTCAAAGCAGGAGCACCTTGAAGCTTTTACTTGGCCTGCCATCTTCAGAATTGCCTTCCAGTTGCCTGCAGCTAAAGTGCACTTCCCCTTGAAGAGGTATAGGCTGCCTTTAAATTTGTTAGGCACGCCTGATATTCATGTACCCAATTCAGCGAGCAAGAAATTTTACTTTCTAATTCAGCCCACGTGATTAGGGCCATGCTGTCTGCGCAGTGCCAATTCTGGACCCTATTTGTTCAAATACAAAAGTAGTTTCAAGTTTTCTTCCTGTGAAACATACATGAAATCTAAGAGTATGACAAATGAAAGTAAAGAATGGGGATGGAACAGGCACAGGAATGAGAGAACAAAGGATAATGGTTCGTCATATATAAAAGTGTCAAATGGTAATTGAGCATGTAGTTTTCTTGTGGAAAAAATGTGAATCCTATCTAGGGACAGGAAAGAGAGAACAATGGTTAGTGCATTCTCATGCAAGTAAATCATAATTAGAGATTGTTGCAAGGTAGAGGAAACAATAGATGTTCAGAAAAGCTTGAGCTATTACCTGAGAGACCTCTAAATTCAACTGTTCTAAAAAAAAGCAATAGTGCCATTAGAAATCTGCAAGATATTTTGACAAAATCTGCAGGAAATCTCAATGAAATGTGCAGGGCCATTGTCTTTGTATTTTTACTTATAATAAACTTTATAAACATGCACTTTCAAATTGAAAAGGTTACAGTTTGAAAAGACTTTTGTTAGCCATTGACATGTTTAGGAGAAAAATTACCTGCATCCTGTTGCTTCACTGTTGACTAAGGTGCAGGAAGAATGGGATTTGTATTGCTGCAGAATTTGTATTGCTGACAGATAAATCCAGATAGCACGGCAAAGCTAAATAATGGAGGCTAAATCATGGTGAGTCCACCAGAATTTAACATTTTTTAGTGCCATCATCTTTTTCGAAGGTATTAGTGCTGTTCTTGCAGGTGGACCTCTGTTCTTATGATTTCTGCACTGTATTCATGCAAAATTGTGTAACAAACGGGCTCACAATAATTCCACTGGCAGTAATCAGATTACTGGATTTATTATACCATACATGCCAAACGTTTACAGATTAAAGCAACTAATATCTTTATTAAAAAATAATATGAAGCACAATGATCAGCAAGTAGTGAAAGTTCAATATATATAAATATGTATGCAATGAGAAAGTCCATTGGGTCAATTATCTTTCATAAGAACAGCTTCTGATGAAATTCAACAGTCTCAACAATACTTCATACATGTATCGAATTAAAAATACAATATTGGCCTGGATTTTCTGTAATTCTAATGGTGAGGCTATCAGCACTCATCGTTGTTACAGGGTAAATCTGATAGCAACTTCTGGCATCCGCACATGCACAGGTAAAGGCAGAAATCCAGAAGTTGCAGTCAGAGATACCCCGCTCCTCCACAGGGTGCTCTGTTATCGTCCTCGCTGATAGACTCAGCACTGAAATCACTGTAATGGCATGAACTTGGGGTAGTTACCCACTAGTTCCACACTAAAGACGGCTGAAAAAGTTAGAGCTAGTGCATTAAGGAGTAAGTGAGATTTTAACAGCATAATAAGTGATAATTACTGCTGAACAACCTCTCTGGTCCTGAAAAAAATAATTTTACAAGTGTGGAGTCTCATTCCCTCAGGAGAAAATTAATATTGCAGATTTTTTTTTAATTACTTTTTTTTTTACTTTTTCTGTTTGTCTCTTTTATCTCTCCCCCTTAATCCCATCTATATTTCACAAGCATGCTGTAGACAGAGCTAAGCGATCCCACAATCAACGGATCAGATTAAAGCTCTGCAGTCCTGTCACATCCAGTCGTGAATGGTGGTGGACCATTAAACAACTAACGGGAGAAGGAGGCTCCATGAATATCCCCATCCTCAATGATGGTGGAACCCAGCACGTGAGTGCAAAAGACAAGGCTGAAACGTTTGCAACCATCTTCAGCCAGAAGTGCCAAGTGGATGATCCATATCGGCTTTCTCCTGAGGACCCCATCATCACAGAAGCCAATCTTCAGTGAATTCGATTCACTCCACGTGATATCAAGAAACGGCTGAGCGCACTGGATACAGCAAAGACTATGGGGCCCGACGACATCCCGGCTGTCGTGCTGAAGACTTGTGCTCCAGAACTAGCCACGCCTCTAGCCAAGCTGTTCCAGTACAGCTACAACACTAGCATCTATCCGACAATGTGGAAAATTGCCCAGGTATATCCTGTCCACAAAAAGCAGGACAAATCCAATCCGGCCAATTACCGCCCCATCAGTCTACTCTCAATCATCAGCAAAGTGATGGAAGGTGTCATCGACAGTGCTATCAAGCGGCACTTACTCACCAATAACCTGCTCACTGATGCCCAGTTTGGGTTCTGCTAAGACCATTCGGTTCCCAACCTCATTGCAGCCTTGGTCCAAACTTGGACAAAGGAGCTGAATTCCAGAGGTGAGGTGAGAGTGACTGCCCTTGACATCAAGGCAGCATTTGAACGAGTGTGGCATCAAGGAGCCCGAGTAAAACTGAAGTCAATGGGAATCAGGGGGGAAACTCTCCACTGGCTGGAGTCATACCTAGCACAAAGGAAGATGGTTGTGGTGGTTAGAGGTCAATCATCACAGCCCCAGGACATCGCTGCAGGAGTTCCTCAGGGCAGTGTCCTAGGCCCAACCATCTTCAGCTGCTTCATCAATGACCTTCCCTCTAACATAAGGTCAGAAATGGGGATGTACGCTGATGACTGCACATTGAAACAACTGGATATGAAACTTAAGGAATGATGCATTTTACTGGGTTATCAAAGTTGCATCCAGATAGTGATACTGTTTGTAGGTGGTGAACCCAGTGCCTCTCCTAAGTATTGTTTCAGTTCTTCAAGGACTGCAATTTTCAAATATCTGAGATAGTGAGTTCAGATTGCAATATATTTTTCTGTTCTGAGTCCTTTTCAGTGTTATCTGTACTCGGACATGAAAGTTGTATTTGGTTTGGTTCTTTGATGCTTTGAGCTAAGTACTATTTTTGACATTTAGAAAAATGGAAAGAACTTGCATTTCTATGGCACCTTTCACCACCTCAGGACGTCCCAATGTGTTTTACAGCCAATGAAGGACCTTAAAGTGCCATCAATGTTTGTTGGATGTTATCATGCTTTCTTTTGTTTCCCAGTCTGCAGATTGATTTTGTTTAAAACTCCAACCTATTGTGCTATGGATTTTCAACTGTGTATAGTGGACAAGTTGGGGAGAATTTTCAGGCCACCCGCCTGAAAATGGTACAGTAGTGCCCCCAAAATGGGGGGCAATGAGCCACCGACCCGTTGCCACCGTCGCTGTGGCTGCGACAATGCTCCCCCAGGCCCACAACTGGACGGCTGAAGGGACCCCTGAGTCAGGAAGTAGGCCCATTGAAAATGCAAATTGGGGTCCTATGCTCCGCAAAACAAGCCTGGGGAGCTGCTATTGAAGCTCCCCCCTTCCAGATATCAGGCTCCCCATCTACCTTGACCTACCTTTTTTCGGCCCGGAATGGGCGGGCTGTACCAGGGCACTCAATCTCCGGCTGCAGGCTGCCGTCTCCAAGCTAATGGGGCGTAGCTTTCAAAATGGAGCAGGCCTCCCACTGAAACGACTGGGCAGCTGGCTGGCACGCTCCACTCGATGAGGGGGTGGTGGTGCGGGTACACACTGTTCTTTCCACAGATTTGTCTTCTGTCAATTGGTATTTCAGCCGGTATCAGCATGTTCTTAATGCTTTTTGGTATGCTAATTAGCAGATAATAGAACAAAATAATTCATGAATATATTGACCCGGATTTTGCGGTAAACATAACAGCAAGGCTATCAGCGCTCACCATTATTAAAGAGTAAATCGGACAGCAACTTCCAGTGACCGCACATGTGCAGTTAAACGCAGAAATCAGGGAGTTGCTGTCCGAGTTGCCCTGCTCCTCCAGAAGCTTCGTTATAACAGTATTTCACCGAGAGACTCGGCATTCAAATACATGGAAGCCTGACATCAGTAGTAGAGAAAATGCTAGAATGTATTATTAATGACGTGGTAACAGGGCACTTCAAAATAATAATAGGATTGGGCAGAGTGAACACGGATTTAAGAAAGGGAAATCATGTTTGACGAAGCTGTTAAGAGTTTTTTGAGGTTGTAACTGGCAGAATAGATGAGGGGAAAATAAGACCAATTTCCATAACTCAGGAGCCTACTGTCAACAAGGGCAGACATCGATGACGAAGTCCAACACCACCTTCAGTGTGCCAGTGCAGCCTTCGGTCGCCTGAGGAAGAGAGTGCTTGAAGACTAGGACCTCAAACCCAGCACCAAGCTCATGGTCTACAGAGCAGTAGTGATACCCGCCCTCCTGTATGCTTCAGAGACATGGACCATGTACAGCAGGCACCTCAAAGCACTGGAGAGGTACCACCAACGCTGCCTCCACAAGATTCTGCAAATCCATTGGCAGGATAGGCGCACCAACGTCAGTGTTCTCACTCAGGCCAACATCCCCAGCATCGAAGCTTTGACCACGCTCGATCAGCTCCGATGGACGGGCCACATCGTCCGCAAACCCGATACGAGACTCCCAAAACAAGCGCTCTACTCGGAGCTCCGACACAGCAAGGGAGCCCCAGGTGTGCAGAGGAAACCCTTCAAGGACACCCTCAAAGCCTCCTTGAAAAAGTGCAACATCCCCACCGACACCTGGGAATCCCAGGCCCAAGACCGCACAAAGTGGAGGAGAAGCATCCGGGAAGGCGCCGAACACCTCGAGTCACTTCGCCGGGAGCAAGCGGAAGCCAAGCGCAAACAGCGGAAGGAGCGCACGTCAACCCAAGCACCCCACCCACCCGCCCCTTCAACCACAGTCTGCCCCACCTGTGACAGAGACTGTAGGTCCCGCATTGGACTCATCAGTCACCTGAGAACTCATTTTTAGTGTGAAAGCAAGTCATCCTCAGTTCCGAGGGACTGCCTAAGAAGAAGAGGAAGAGATGAGGGGGAACCAATGGATGTGGTGCATTTGGATTTTCAGAAGGCATTTGATAAGGTGCCACACAAGAGGTTATTAAACAAAATTAGGGCTCATGGGATTGGGGGTAATATACTAGCATGGATTGAGGATTGGTTAACGGACAGAAAAGAGAGTAGGAATAAACGGGTCATTTTCGGGTTGGCAGGCTGTAACTAGTGGGGAGCGCAAGGATCAGTGCTTGGGCCTCAGCTATTCACAATCTACATCAATGATTTGGATGAGGGGACCAAATGTAATATATCCAAGTTTGCTGATGATACAAAGCTAGGTGGGAATGTAAGTTGTGAGGAGGATGCAAAGAGGCTTCAAGGGGATATAGATTGGCTAAGTGAGTGGGCAAGAACAAGGCAAATGGAATATAATGTGGAGAAATGTGAAGTAGGAAAAATATAAAAGCAGAGTATTTTTTAAATGGTAAGAGATTGGGAAATGTTGGTGTTCAGAGGGACCTGGGTGTCCTTGTACACGAATCACTGAAAGTTAACATGCAGGTACAGCAAGCAATTAGGAAAGCAAATGGTATGTTGGCCTTTATTACAAGAGGATTTGAGTATAAGAGTAAAGACATCTTACTGCAATTATATAGGGCCCTGGCGAGACCACACCTGGAGTATAGTGTACAGTTTTGGTCTCCATACCTAAGGAAGGATATACATGCCATAGAGGGAGTGCAACGAAGGTCCACCAGACTGAATCCTGGAATGGGGGGATTGTCCTATGAGGAGAGACTGAGTAGACCAGGCCTATATTCTCTAGAGTTTAGAAGAATGAGAGGTGATCTCATTGAAACATACAAAATTCTTACAGGGCTTGACAGGGTAGATGCAGGGAAGAGGTTTCTCCTGGCTGGGGAGTCTAGAACATTTGGTCACAGTCTCAGAATAAGGGGTCGGCCATTTAGGACAGAGATGAGGAGACATTTTTTCGCTCAAAGGGTGGTGAATCTTTAGAATTCTCTATCCCAGAGGGCTGTGGAGGCTCAGTTGTTGAGTATATTTAAGACAGACATCGATAGATTTTTAGATATTATGCGAATCAATGGATATGGGGATAGTGCAGGAAAGTGGAGTTGTTTTCAGTCCCAGCCACAAAATCCGTTCCCTAGCCACTGACTCCATCCCTCTCCCTAACATCTGTTTGAGGCTGAACCACACTGTTCGCAACCTTAGTGTCATAGTTGACCCTGAAATGAGCTTCCGACCACATATCCACAACATAACTAAGACCACCTATTTCCACCTCAGTAACATCGCCCGTCTCCACCCTTGCCTCAGCTCATCCACTGCTGAAAACCTCATCCGTGCCTTTGTTACCTCTAGACTTGACTATTCCAACGCACTCCTGGCTGGCCTCCCACAATCTACACTACGTAAACTTGAGGTCATCCAAAACTCGGCTGCCCGCGTCCTAACTCGCACCAAGTCCCGTTCACCCATCACCCCTGTGCTCGCTGACCTACATTGGTTCCAGGTTAAGCAACGCCTCGATTTCAAAATTCTCATCCTTGTTTTCAAATCCCACCATGGCCTCACCCCTCCCTATCTCTGTAATCTCCTTCAGGTCCACAACCCCCTAAGATATCTGCGCTCCTCTAATTCTGCCCTCTTGAGCATCCCTGATTATAATCGCTCAACCATTGGTGGCCGTGCCTTCTGTTGCCTAGGCCCTAAACTCTGGAATTCCCTGCCTAAACTTCTCCGCCTCTCGACCTCTCTTTCCTCCTTTAAGACGCTCCTAAAACCTACTTCTTTGACAAGCTTTTGGTCACCTGCCCTAATTTCTCCTTTTGTGAAATCGACAATGTGGAAAACTGCCCAGGTAAGTCCTGTCCACAAAAAGCAAGACAAATCCAATCTGGCCAACTACCGCCCCATCAGTCTACTCTCAATCATCAGCAAAGTGATGGAAGGGGTCATTGACAGTGCTACCAAGCGGCACTTACTCACCAATAACCTGCTCACTGAGGCCCAGTTTGGTTCCGCCAGGACCACTCGGCTCCCGACCTCATTACAACCTTGGTCCAAACATGGACTAAAGAGCTGAATTCCAGAGGTGAGGGGAGAGTGATTGCCCTTGACATCAAGGCAGCATTTGACCGAGTGTGGCATCAAGGAGCGATAGTAAAATTGAGGTCAATGAGAATCAGGGGGAAAATTCTCCACTGGCTGGAGTCATACCTAGCACAAAGGAATATGGTTGTAGTTGTTGGAGGTCAATCATCTCAGCCCCAGGACATCGCTGCAGGAGTTCCACAGGGCAGTGTCCTGGGCCCAACCATCTTCAGTTGCTTCATCAATGACCTTCCCGCCATCATAAGGTCAGAAATGGGGATGTTTGCTGACGATTGCACAGTGTTCAGTTCCATTCACAACACCCCAGATAATGAAGCAGTCCATGCCCGCATGCAGCAAGACCTGGATGACTTTCAGGCTTGGGCTGATAAGTGGCAGGTAACATTCGTACCACACAAGTGCCAGGCAATGACTATCTTCAACAAGCGAGAGTCTAACCACCACCCCTTGACATTCAAAGGCATTACCATCGTCGAATCCCCCACCATCAACATCCTGGGGGTCACCATTGACCAGAAACTTATTTGGACCAGCCACATAAATACTGTGGCTGCAAGAGCAGGTCAGAGGCTGGGTATTCTGTGGCGAGTGTCTCACCTCCTGACTCCTTTCCACCATCTACAAGGCACAAGTCAGGAGTGTGATGGAATACTCTCCACTTGCCTGGATGAGTGCAGCTCCAACAACACTGAAGAAGCTCGACACCATCCAGGACAAAGCAGCCCACTTGATTGGCACCCCATCCACCACCTTAAGCATTCACTCCCTCCACCACCGGCGTACCGTGGCTGCAGTGTGCAGCATCTACAAGATGCACTGCAGCAACTCGCCAAGGCTTCTTTGGCAGCACCTCCCAAACCCGTGACCTCTACCACCTAGAAGGACAACGGCAGCAGGTGCAGAGGAACACCATCACCTGGAATTTCCCCTCCAAGTTACACACCATCCTGACTTGGAAATATATCACCGTTCCTTCATCGTTGCTGGGTCATAATCCTGGAACTTCCTCCCTCACAGCACTGTAGGAGTACCTTCACTACGTGGACTGCAGTGGTTCAAGAAGGCGGCTCACCACCACCTTCTCAAGGGCAATTAGGGATGGGCAATAAATGCTGGCCTTGCCAGTGATGCCCACATCCCAGGAACGAATAAATAAAAAAATAGATCTACCCCCTTGAGCTAAAAACTGCATCACCACCAGTAAATGTGGGTATCAATTCAGTTGATTTCACAAAAGATGCATCCTTTTTACTTTTGTGAATTTGCCACGTGTTTGTAGGTTATTCACTGTCTATTTTCATTTATCAACAATTGTCCATCCTTACTCCTTTTGTCAATGTAATTCTGTAGTAGATATGATACATGGGGTGGCAAAGTTGTTGATGTGATACACAAGTTTCTGGAGGATCTATGCATTTTTATTATTAAGTGAATAGATATAAGACAGGAGATATATATATAAATATGTGCTTGAAGAGCAGAATTCTGAACAGTGTTCTGTAAGCAGCGTCTCCATGGAGATCCATTTATTGCATAATAAACTAGGAAACTAATGCAATATTACACATCATCTGTAAAAAAACAACTATAAGCAAAGGCTGCCAGGAAGAAATAAGAACTAAAAAGTGTAATCTGCTAATGTCTATTGAAAATAGAAAGGTCGGTTCTATGATAAACATGCACACGCAAGGGCAAACAATGATAAATTTACATAGACAGGTACGAGCAAATTGCTTTTGGGAAGCAGCATATTTCACTGTTTAAATGGTTCCCACAAACCCCAAAGAGATGAGGCTGGAATATTATACGATAAGACTGCCAGTGCCCCTGCAGTTTACTGTTGGTTGAGTTACAGCAATTATCATTAAGGCAGATGTCGTGAAATGAAAGAAGCTATTGTTGTCGAGAGTATTGTCATAATTCAAAATAATTTCACGTGCTGTTTTCCGTGGATCACTTTCATCTGATCTATGTGGGCTACATTTGTCAGTCATGTGACTGAGTGCAAAGTAATTGGCTGTCTTACAAGTTGCCCACTGCACTCATGGCACTCAGCATGCGTAACCTCCCTATCATTTACTGTGGGTCAGCAGTCACTTCCACTGCAGTAATTGCATCTGAGAAGATCAGTCGAGACAAGTGCTCTTCTCTCACTCTGCCAATAGGGACCAGGACATTCATCAAACTGGGCAGATTGAAGTCTTCTCTTCATTAAGACTCCTTTCTGAGCCCAGTGCACTGATAATTAGTGCTGCACGCTTGTTTACTCAAGCCGAGTGCTCCCTTGTGTCCCACTACCATGCAAAATAACCTTCCTAACTTTCAATCGGGCTGAACAGGCTGTTAACTCTCTTTTGTTTTAAATAAAGCTGGTAACTAAACCAACAGGAAAGTCACCTATGAGAATCAAATAAAAAAAATAGTATATTAATTTATAATGTGTTCATCCGATGTTTTTATTTGGGCTTTTCATCAAAAGGACTCAAATTGGCAAATCCAGGAAGAGATTGTTAAACGCTGTATTCTTGGTTATCAGTCCATCTATAGGTTGTTTATTTCCTCACAATCTCTGTTCAATAACATTCAGCACTGTTGTAATATTCTGCTTCTATCACCGCCAAGTGATTCATGGTAACAATCAAGTTCTAATTTGTCAAATATCACCTTTAATTTGAATGATTGCATGTTGCTGGAAAGTAAATCTCCAGAGAGCTAACATATGTTGTTTGCCATTTTAATTGCAATTAAAACTATTTTTCACGTAGAACAGCAATTTTAACTAATGTTTGAACATGACTTGTTTAATATCTCTGGTGATCATGTCAGAAACTCGGTCTCATGTCCCATTTACTTGATGCCATTTTTCCCATAGCTACTGATTTTGCCGCCTGCAGGTGTTGAAAGGAAGCAGAAACAGTAGCTTGACGGTATGCATGGGAGAGATATGCCAGCTTGCTACTTTCGGAATTAGCATTTGCTTTGTGAAGGGGCAACCAATTACACAACTGACTCATAAAAGGCGACTTCAGCTCTCAAAGCTTTAAATGATTTAGTGAAAATGTAGTATTTTAATACCAATGTTTTTAGATACTGGAACATAGTCAAAAGCCTCCTTTCTATTGTTGAGATCGGTCTACTTAAAAGAAGAAATTATTCCTCATCTTTTGTATGTCACCACAACTTGTCTAGGTTTGTAGAATCTTTTGTGAAAATGACATTCCTTAGCTAATGAGAAAAGAACCCATTTGACAGTGTATATATTTGAATGAAACCCCAAAGCAAAAAAATATACTGTATGCAGCAAATCTGCAAGTGTCAGGAGCCGGGTTCTTAATATTCCTTATCAACAGACTCCAACAGAAGACAAAGGCTGATTCATAAGCATACGTTATGCTACATTTCAGCAGCCTTGCATTCAAACTGTGTAATTCAGGTTTATTTCATGATTTGATAGCTGGACCCTGCCACTGGAAGCCATCCATCAGGCTCTTGGTTTTCAGTACTTGTAGTACAGTATTCCCATCTGTGCCTTGCATTACTGAAAATAACATCATTTTCCTATTCTCCACAGAGTACAAAATGCAAAAGAGAAATAACTTATGAATTCAGTACCTTAACCCATGTCAGATGAATGTCAGGCTGATTGCTTTTCTCATTTGCCTGAATGGGAAAAAGAGCCGCGCACATTCTGCATATATTTACTGCAGGTGCTTCTCAGTAGCCAATCCCACACTCAATTGCATCGTGGGTCGTGTGTCCAGCTGCTAAAGTTGACTTTTGAAATTACAATGCGTGAATTGTTGTAGCTCTGAACTGAAGATGAATTCATCGTTATTAATTGCCCTATATTTTACATCTGATGGCACAGATGCCAATAACCCACTTTGGCCTCTAAATACTAAATTATTATTATTAAACCATGATTGACATCTATGGTTATTAATTATAATCCTGTGCACATATGCAGTGTGATTTCAGAGAATAATCAGCTTTGTCTGCCAAATTGGCAACATTGAGGAGCTAATTTGCTCTGACACACTATCAAAGATTCTTTTTAGAAACACACTGAGTCACTAATACCGCATGTATTATTCCAGTCATCAGATGCTTTGAAAGTTGACTTTATACTGCAATGATTAGGAATAAGTGGTAATCATCTATGTAGTCATAGACTGCACAAAGTGACTCAGAGTTCAAAGCAATATGAAATCTTAGTTTCCTAAGATTACTAAGGTTGGCAGAAAACCATTAACATAGCAACAGTGTACTCTTCAAACCCCACAATACCAGTGACTATAAAATCAATAATGTTGACCTCAAAGACCTGAAATGTCATGATTTGACAGCTGAGATATATGCACAATTATTGCACCATTACAAAAAGTATTCTATTCATTGCTTTTATGTGTTGGTTTGGTGTAACAACTAGAAATAACAACATTTACATGCTAGTTTCACCATTGGCTCAGCAAGTTTATCCAGTAACGAAGCAATACAGACTGGAAAGGCCCCAGATTTATCCCTGCTGTGTGCTGTGTTACTGATTTCAGTGGTGGACTTCAATGGAAATAAAAATCAGGAGAGATGTAAAAGGTGCTGCCGATTCGCTATCACCCGTTTTACAATAGCGCACAAAGTCAAAATCTACCCCAAGGAGCGCTGAATGCTCCTTATTGTTTCAAAGTGATATTGGAACATGATAAATTAACAAGTACGGGTTTATTCAGCTTGAAATGGCTACGCATGACTTGATTTTAAAACTATAGGCAAGAATAGCCCACAAAAAAATCAGGAATATTCCTTTCAGTTTCTGGCTCCTTAACTTATTAGCATCAGAAATGGCCATGCTTCATGCAGCTAATTTCAATGTGCATCTGGATAAGGTTACATATATAGAGAATTATTCTTTCATTTTACAAACAAAATTATAGGTTAAATTCACTGATTCATACCCTTAGCGGGGAGCTGCCCTTGAAGGGAGTGCTGTTGGACAATCGGTGTATTATAAAATATTATAGCTCCGTTTCCAGTCCACACTCCCTTTTCGTGCAGTTCCCTGCTGGGGCCTGGGATTAATAAATTTTCCCCTATATTTTGAGTAAGTTAATTTACAGATGTGTATTCCCCGTTATTTATTATTAAAAAATGTAAATACTGGCAGCGTCACCAGTTTCATATATCCTGTATCTATTCCAGATTCAGCAGCTTTCCTCCTAACCCTGAAGAGTGAAACTACAATTGTAAAATGATGTGCTTGTCCATCACATTGAGAAGACTGAATTGTTAACATACGTTAATATATTTTTTTAAAGAGTGCCAGTAAATGTCAGAGATAAAAATTGAACCCAACTCTGTGGCAAATTATTAAAATATATTGTTTTTTGGTGCTGTGACTATGGTAAATATGAAGCCAATGGATTATGAAGACCTAGTTCTTGTAGTTGAATAAACAAAGTAGTGAAGGGTCTATGGAATAACATTAATTTATTTTCTACTTGGGCCCGTAGATCTTGGTTATTCATTACAAAGGGCCTGGTAACTCAGCCTCCTGCATTCCACTCTGGTTTGATTTCCACCTCCTTAACATCGTCCGTCTCCGCCCCTGCCTCAGCTCATCTGCTGCTGAAAGCCTCATCCAAGCCATTGTTACCTCTAGACTGGACTATTCCAACACACTCCTGGCCGACCTCCCATGTTCTACCCTATATAAACTTGAGGTCATCCAAAACTCGGCTGCCCGTGTCCTAACTCGCACCAAGTCCCGTTCACCCATCACCTCTGTGCTCGCTGACCTACATTGACTCCCGGTTAAGCAGTGTCTCGATTTTAAAATTCTTATCCTTGTTTTCAAATCCCTCCATAGCCTCGCCCCTCCCAATCTCTGTAATCTCCTCTAGTCCCACAACCCCCCTGCGCTCCTCTAATTCTGCCCTCTTGAGCATCCCTGATTATAATCGCTCAACAATTGGTGGCCATGCTTTCTGTTGCCCAGGCCCTAAGCTCTGGAATTCTCTCCCTAAACTTCTCCACCTCTCTACCTCTCTCTCCTCCTTTAAGATGCTCCTTAAAACCTACCTCTTTGACCAAGCTTTTGGTCACCTGCCCTAATTTCTCCTTATGTGGCTCGGTGTCAAATTTTGTTTGATAACACTCTTGTGAAGCGCCTTGGGATGTTTTACTACGTTAAAGGTGCTTTATGAGTACAAGTTTTTGTTATTGTATGTGTAGTTATATTTTGGTACCACTGGATATGGCTATTTGAATTTGGCAGGACTGGCAATTTGAAAAGTTGTATTCTTGGTGCTGCTCAAATCAAACTTGGGATCTGTAACTCAATCTGAACAGGGAAGCATCTGTGGCTTTCCTGTCAGCTTGCAGCCAGTAAGAACAGGATCAGAACATGAAGAGACCTTGGAAGATAAGTTTTAACTTTCCTTTCTGGAGACAGGGGGAGCAGGAATGCTCCACCGGGCCCCACAAGAAAAGTTTAGGTCTCCACTGCCCCAGTTTCCCCCCGGCCGCCCCCACCATTGCTCCCAGAACTCCTTTCCCCACACCGACCTTCATGCCAGCAGATCTTAGTGAGGCCGGAAGGCGGGAACTGAACCCATGTCATGGTAACGAGACCCAACAGTTAAAATCACCCTGGCCTCATGCTGCCACCAGGTGGGTCAGAAACTAACTCCTGCGGTTTCCCGCTGGGAGTTAAAACCCACCCCCAAGTGATCAGTTGTTTAAATACTGAGTTTCCCCAGATTCTGTCTGACCTGCTCAGCGTTTCCAGCATTTTCTGTTTTTGTTTCAGCACCAAGAGCTGATGTTAGCTCAATGCAGTGGTGATAAATATACATGTTCCCAAGCTGCCCAGATTGAGAAGATGCTGATCTTTTTGCTTTGTGCTTCACATCCAAATTGCTATTTTTGACTTCAAGGAGCCCGCCTTTCGGTGAAGGATGTTAGAACACAAAGTCTATGTTGAACAGTTGCTTGCCTCCTGTACGCATAGCAGTGGAAGGGGATTGGGTTGGATGAACAATAGTACTGAAGTCTGAAATTCAGCATGCCCCAACATCAGTGGCATCTGCAGTGGTGACCTCAGTAACTTAGCCTAAATATTCAGTAGGAGCACAAACATTCTCATGTATGTTCCCACTGCTACTATGGATCTAAACTCCAAGAAGTAATTACGACTGGCTTCAATTCATTTGAAGAAAGGTTTCAGTGACTTTGGGGTAAGGGATTCTGAGACCTCACAAATGCCCTTATTTCTACACTTATACAGATCAGTAGGTGTGATGCAGAAATGCCTTCCAGCAGTGTCAGGTATGGAATGGTGCAGGAGCAGCTAGTCGCCATTTATATCAGCAGCCAGTCTGTGCTGGCACAGAGCTCTGCACAAATGACATGAGACAATGGGCTGGATTTTGTCTTGGGGTCGGGTTGGGGTCGTGTAATCCGAATTTTGTGTTTCCCCCCCGACTCCAGATTAATGTGGATGCCTGATGCAATTTTCACTTAATTGGGCAATTGAGTTGTAGCATGTGGGAACCCATGAACTAATTAGTGGTTTCAGTCTGAAACCCGCCTCTGATGATGTCATCATTGCTGCCTGCCTGCTCTCACAGATTGTCTGGCTACTGGTGAGAGAGGACCTGTCTGCATGGACCTGGATATGAGAGAGAGAGAGAGAGAGAGAGAGAGAGAGAGAACTTTTTGCATCCAAGTCCTCTTACACCAAATGCCATGACATTGAATGTAGTAGTATCAGAGGCGACTTTCACACCTAATACTACTACTACCTTCATCACATCTCCGTTGTAATAGTGGACTTGCAGCCGATAGTCAGCTATCCACTTGTGCTCCCGCCAGGTTTCACTGGAGTGTTTCACACCAGGCGTACTTCACGTCAGAAAAGGGTTAAACTAGCTAAAACGTTTCAAAATAGCATTACAGACCCAATTTAGGACTTCTTAAGGGCTTTAATGGCCTCTCCCGCCTCTTGGAGGTGGGAGAGAGTCGGGAATCCCGCGACTGATTTTGTCAAAATTGCGTGGAGGCGGGATGGAGTCGGGATGGGGTCGGGACCCCCGACCCCGCAAATTTAACCCCCCACACGCCTCCAAACCCGACTCCATGGGTCATTCAAAATCCAGCCCAATGGCTCTAAAAGCAAAGAGCCCACAGCTACACCAGTAAAGGATGCACTAACTTCGGAGTTAATAACATACAGATAGTAGGATTTCTACATCTCCTGTAGCTGGCCAGGTAGCTATGCACCAGCCATCAGTGATACGCCTTCAACCATAAGAACATAAGAAATAGGAGCAGGAGTAGGCCATTTGGCCTTTCGAGCCTGCTCCGCCATTCAATAAGATCATGGCTGATCTTCTACCTCAACTCCACTTTCCTGCACTATCCCCATATCCCTTGATTCCCTTAATATTCAAAAATCTATCGATCTCTGTCTTGAATATACTCAAAGACTGAGCCTCCACAGCCCTCTGGGGTAGAGAATTCCAAAGATTCACCACCCTCTGAGTGAAGAAATTTCTCCTCATCTCAGTCCTAAATGACCAACCTCTTATTCTGAGACTGTGATCCCTGGTTCTAGACTCCCCAGCCAGGGGAAACATCCTCCCTGCATTTACCCTGTCAAGCCCTGTAAGAATGTTGTGTATTTCAATGAGATCACCTCTCATTCTTCTAAACTCTAGAGAATATAGGCCTAGTCTACTCAATCTCTCCTCATAGGACAATCACCCCATCCCAGGAACCTGTCTGGTGAACCTTCATTGCACTCCCTCTATGGCAAGTATATCCTTCCTTAGGTAAGGAGACCAAAACTGTACACAATACCCCAGATGTATTCTTACCAGGGCCCTATATAATTGCAGTAAAATCAGTAGCAGATTAAATCAACAAACAACTTGCAGATGTGGTAGTCCCTGCGGTGAGTCATGAGACTCCTTCATGTCCTAGGCCACGTCTCTTGTTGCTGCAGTGCAAGATACCCAGCAAGGGTTACTATACCCATCCTTTGGGGCAGAAAACTCCACGTACAATTCATTTCTGTCAAAGTACTGTGGGGATACGTTGAAACCAGCCAAGTGTGGGGACCTAAACTGGACATAATACTCCAAGTGTGGCTGTGCAAAGGCCTTGTAAAGTATTCTTCACTTTCTATTGTACGAACCTGACAATAAAACGTAAAACTCTGTTTGCCTTCCAAATGACCTCGTCATGCTGCTTGTGGACATTGAATGATTTATCAGCTATGGCCCCCAGGTCCTTCTCCTGCTCCATAAGGTTTTCTATGTACTGGCAGAGTTGTTAGTTATCAAATAAACGAGTAGATTCCTCACAGCTTGAGTTCATGATTTCAGTCATAGGGCCAAGAGCAAGTGCAAAGTATAGACTAGAAGGTTCCCATAAAGAGGGAGGGGGATTCAATGAGGTACTTCTGCTGGGCAACTTCAGAGACAACTGAAGAGACCAAGTTGTCTGTTATCCTTCTCAATCCATCAATGGTTTACTTTTTTTCCTTTGCATTAAAAAATATACATTGATGTATTTAAGAGTGGTAACCAGGTGCCATTTCATTAATACAGCTAAAACGGGTTTATCACAAAAAATAAGCATTTTTAATAAGAGTGTCTAGTCCACCACCTGTGAACAACTTGATTTTAAATTACTGGAAATGACTTAAAAATACTACACAGAACCATTTACTAGTTTCATTGGTGTACACTAGTCAATTTCTTAGTAAATTGAATATTTTTTAATATTTAAAATCTATTAGAAGGTGCCTACTCGTGCCTTTGTGCCTAAAAAAACTGAGCTTAGTTTGAAGAGCCTCCTCAAATGGTCGCAAACGGACGCAATCAGCGGAAACTCGCCATGCTCATTAATTTGATCTTTTGTGGGCGGGGCCAGCTTACAGTGTGATGTTTATAAATCAGCGTAAAAGACCACGGAAACTCTACCCTATGATCTCCCTCAGTGAATAAATTGACCTTTCTCTCACTCTGCAGAAAGCACATAAACTAAGAGTGATACTGGAAGGAGGATGTGAGTATCCTCACTGCACTGTATCGGAATGGCAAAAAGGGGCAGAAAACTGATTTTAAAAATAAAATGAAAAGCACTAATATTTAAAACTGCAATGCAATCATTATGATCACAAAGATAAACATTTAAGTATCTTTATTATTGCCTTTCTACAGTATATACATGAACATGGTTCCTGTAAAATCCCAACCCCTTTGAATCAGCTTGACACATTTTTTCTCACTGCATGTTATGATGCTGATACATTATGAAATAATTACTGCAACATAAATTAAAGAACTATTAATACCTATTTATGTTACTATGCTTTAAAAATATCGAGGAGATAAAATCAAATCATTGTGCATACAGATTTTATCTTCATCATGAAGTGAATCGTTTGAAATTATTTAAGATTTAACAAACTGCTTTTTCATGCTGAGAGCTTACATATTAAACATTAAAGTTGGAATTCATTGACGTTCTTCATTTATTTCACTATATGTGCCAGTTCTCTTAATTTCCAACAGTGCTTTCTGCAATACATTTTTATATGGTAATAAAAAACAATAAAATTTTATAGGACTCTGAGGTTATTGTATGAAACAGCCTTGACATTTATTTGACTGATTTTCAGAAAAGTATATACAATATTGATTAACACACAATAACTTTCACCGTAAAATTATATATGCATATCTGGCAGCAACATTTTATGGACAAATTACTTTTAAAGCTAATTCTAATTAAGTGACTGCTCAGAGTATCAGCAGTGAATTTTACAGCATGCAATGGCCTATCATTTGTTACACAGAATACGAACATTCTACTTATAATTGAATTAATGTATCATTGAATGATAAAACCCAAGGTACTGAAAATAGGATCCTGAGGAAATGGATAAAAGATAAATATGCATGGAGATATAGTCACACACCAATGGGAACAACTCACTGTATGTCAAAGATTGCACTGTAAGGGCCCAGCAAATCTGTTGAGAAAGATTGTGATATTGCTCAACCATTTCTATTCCATGAGGGTTGTACACGCTGTCGTTAGTTACAGATATTCTGCTTCTTGGCTTGGTAATCACTCCTGATGTACAGCAGAGCAAATAAGTGGCAAAGATGTGTAGGAAAGCTGATGAGAAAAATAAAAATTCTTAAGAAAGTTCTCTCCTACTTTTCACTGTTGCCGTTTTAATGTCCCGCAAAAACCTACATCCACCCAGTGATCGAATATTGTCTCATTTGGCACGCCTCAGAAAAAAAAGTATCTCTTGCCAGTGAACTTAAAGATAGTGGCCAAGTGTACGGCAGAGTCTATGGTCTACAACATTGGAGAGAATTAGACAAATAGCTGGAGTTTTCCCTACCTGGGCGAGTCCGGTGTGGGCGGTGGACATGGCAGATCGCGACCCCGTTGCTGGCTCCATCCCGCTGCACAAAATTACTTTATGTCAATAGGGCCTATTAAGCACGCTCTGCGCGCAACCAGGCCCAATTAAATGGTGCGGATCTGCTGACATCATCCATGATGCGTTTTCAGCCGGGATATTTAAAGGGGCCATGGCCACATTACATTTGAAGGTTAATCTATAATAGTGCACTACAGCATTGGAGTGCAGCAAACACTTTGGGAATGACTGCACAGAGGCAGAGGGCTGCACCCAGGTTCTCCGATGACTCCCTCCATATGCTTGTGGAGGGAATCAGAGCATGCAGGGAGGTCCTCTTTCCTTCAAATGGACGGAAGAGACCTCCCCAGGAGACTGAAACAGCCTGGTTTGAGATTGCAGAGGCGGTCAACAGCAGGGATGTGTTCAGGAGGACCTGGGTGCAGTGCCGCAAACGTTTCAATTATCTCATTAAATCAGGAAATGTGAGTGCAAAGCCACACACAACTTCATCCTGCTGTGCCCCTCTTCACATCCCCATCACTCTGCCTTCCCTACCCTTCTCCTGCACATCACTCCTCACAACAACCTACCTTGCAGGAGCACCCATCCCTCTCTCACTATCTACATTATCACATCCCCATCTGACTAACCACCCCTCACACTCACCCTCATCCTAGTGCAATCCTACCAACTAACAACACACAAGGAGGCCACTTGGCTTTGGCACCCCACTCCATCATAGTCTTCTTCTAAAGATCTAACCCATCCATTCCTTACACTCATTCCATCACTCTCACTCAACTGTCTCTTCGTTTCCTCCTTGCAGGAAAAGAGAACCCAAAATAAGAGGAAGAAGGAGAGAACCGGTGGTGGCCTTCCATCATTTGCAAAACTTACTACAGCAGGGGAGGCTGCTTTAGAAATATCTGGAGTCGCCGACCAGCTGGAGGTGGGAGACGGAGAGAGGGGGACATCTCAGTAACCTGGTGACAAAATTACATATCATACAGCTACATGACTGATGTCAGCAGCCATTGAATGGTCATCATGTGCATAATGGTATCTGTACCCATTCTTCATATGACATATCTAACTCATCTCTTTATTCTCCCACAGGCCCACCACCGCCCCCCACCCCTCCCCACTGTCCAGGAGGAAGAGGAAGATGACTCCTCAGAGGAGCCTCCAGCCTCTGAGAGCGCACCGTCACCAGACATAAGCGCACCCAGCACCAGCGCAGATACGCACACCTGGGTGGGTCCCATGCGACAGAGAGTAGTGTTGTCACCTGGTGTCTCACAACTCACAAGTGAGCAAGAGCAGATGGTGGAGAGGGGGACAGCAGTGCAGAGTCCTTGCTGGAGGGCGCAGGAGACTCCTAGCTCAGCTCAGCAGCATGCAGACGCTGAGCCTCAGGGGCCATCCAGAAAGAGGGCGATCCTGGAGGTGCAGGAAGAAGTGCAGGAGGCTTTGACAGGTTTTGCGAGCATGATGTCTGCAAATGTACAGAGAATGGAGAAGTCCATCTCCAACATGAGCACCACTGTGTCGCAGGCGATGGTGACTGTAGGCTCTTCTATCGATAGGATGACCACCTACATGGAGCAGCTAATGAGCCACTCACAGGAGCGCTTGGTCTCTATGGAGAATAGATAGCTATCTATAGAGAATAGATGGCAGAGGTTCATAGACCTCCTATCTAGAAGGGATGTCAGTGTAGACTCATGGTCCTCATGGCCCCACTGATGTGCAGCAAGGTGCTCTCCAGCTCCTTGGCAGCAGAGAAGTGAGCAGGTTGCCTCTACCTCTGCTGAAGCCACAGGGGTAGCACCTGGTAGAAGCATGCGGAAGAGAAAGATGACACGCAAGTAGATTCACAAGGGTAGCCACTTGGGAGGAGGCATTGCTCGATCTGGTTCTGGGGAATGAGGTAGGTCAAGTGGAGCAAGTGTCAGTAGGTGAAAATTTAGGGAACAGTGATCATAGTATCATAAGGTTTAGATTAGCTATGGAAAAGGACAGGGAGCAATCTAGAGTAAAAATGTTTAACTGGGGGAAGGCCAATTTCAGTGGGATGAGAACAGATCTGGCCCAGATAAACTGGAATCAAAGACTGGTAGGCAAAATTGTAATGGAACAATGGGCTGCCTTTAATGAGGAAATACAGTTCAGGTAAATTCCCACTAGGGGGAAAGGCAGGGCAACTAAAGTCAGGGCTCCCTGGATGACGAAAGACATAGAGAATATGATGAAGCAGAAAAAGTGCGCATATGACAGATGTCAGGTTGCAAATATATCTAAGAATCAGGCTATATATAGAAAGATCAGAGGGGAAATGAAAAAGAAAATAAGAGGGGCAAAGAGAGGGTATGAGAATAGAATGGCAGCCAACATAAAAGGTAATCCAAAAGACTTCTATAGGCATA
This sequence comes from Squalus acanthias, assembly GCA_030390025.1. Lineage (NCBI taxonomy): Eukaryota > Metazoa > Chordata > Chondrichthyes > Squaliformes > Squalidae > Squalus > Squalus acanthias. The sequence continues at coordinate 54,618,136 of CM059436.1, forward strand.
TAGGGCTGGATTTTGCCCATGGGGAGCTTTTGGAGGCGGGACTCCCACTTGTCGGGTTTCAGTCCCGCCTCCATCAATTTGTGGCCAACCTACACTATTTTCCCTTGATTGACCTTGTTAAGCCAGCCCAGCGGGCTTAGCAGGCCAATTAAGAGAAAGCCGGTTACAGAGAACGTCAACGTATGACATTTCATCTGTCAAAAATTTTTGACAGATAAATTGTCATCGTTTGACAGCTCTGTGAAGCTGTCAAACACTGACATTCTCTGTAGTTTGATGAGTTCTTGAATACAAGAACTCATCAAACCTCTTCCCTTTGCAGAAATTAGATGGTTGTTGCATTGGAGAATGCAACGGCCATCTGTCATCTCTGCCGCAGAGGTGCGAGACTCTCTGCATACCCACCGATTGAAGCCTGCAGGAAGAAACAAAGTTAAGTAAACTTTTTCTATCACTTTCCACTTACCTCAGATACTCACCTCTCCACACTTGCACCCATCACTTACCTTCACAGTGCACTTTTGCACCCCTCCGACCCCCACAGACCCAGTACTCGCCTCACTGACCTGGCGGGTTTCGGAGCCTTCGGGAAGCCAGCACTTGTGAGGGCTAAAAGGGGATAATCCTATTTCTGCCTGTTAACTACTTGTTAACAGGCAGTTAATAGGCTTTAATCCCTTCCCGCCTCCAAGGAGACGGGACCCGGCGTGGGATGGCTACCCGCCTCCTAGGAAGATGGCATGGAGGCGGGCTGGGGGCGGGTTAGGCACCCGCCCCCAAATTCTGCCATTTTCCCGGCAGTCCCGCCTCCATACCCGACTCCCCAGGGTTGGCAAAATCACCCCCTATAAGTATAAATGGCACCCATGTTAATGGAATATGTGGCAGGTGAACTAGAGATGACAGAAGCAATCTGTCAATGGTGAGAAAGGTTCTTCCAATGAGGTGACACTGGATGGAGAGTTTGCTGGAAAGACTTGCAGCCTGCAGAAAGCTCAATCTGTGCTGAGAATACAGTCAGCAACAGCTTCTATCTGAGGAAAGTGATCAGTTGTCAGGTGGGAGCTTTTCTAGTATATTTGATGCTGTCAACTAATCAGCTGGATCAATGGCCACTCAACTCCTGCCTCAGCTTGACAGATGTGGTCCCCGAGCAGCGTGAGTCCCGTGGGCAGCCAGTGAAATTGGAAAGGTAAGGTTAAAAATACCCTTCAGAGTCTGACAACAAGCTAATAATCCTTTAAATTGGGTCACCTGCCTCTTCCAGTCGGGTCGCTGCCGCGCGAACAGACATGCCCGAGGGAAAGGCGCGTGGGGGCAGGATGATGGTGGGTTCCCGACCCGCTCCAAGAAATGTCAACTTTCCCACCCGACCCACCTCTGATCACACTCGCATGGACCCCGGAACATTCCGGCCAAAGAGTCAGTTCCATATAACATTATGACTGGGGCAGCAACACAAATGGAGCAAGCACTCAGGCACTCCTCCATGTTCATTGCAGGAACACAAGGGCTGTTGCAGCTCACCTTGACATTTTCTTTTCAGTCCTAAAAATTTACACAGAATACCAAAGGTCATCGACCTGAAACGTTAACTCTGTTTCTCCCTCCACAGATGCTGCCTGGCCTGCTGAGGATTTCCAGCATTTTCTGTTTTTATTTCAGATTTCCAGCAAAGCTTCTCCTGTTCACAGAATTCTCAGCTATATAACGGGGCAGATTTTGCGGTGAGTATGACGGCGTACTCTGAGAGTACACCATCATACCGCCTTTGAAATGGACCGCAAGTTCGGGATTTCTGCATGCGCCTGCAATCTGTCAAGGTAAGCAGCGGAAGCCTAATTAATATATTTAAATTACAGTCCTATGATGTGATTAGGACCCAGATTCCATTTTTGTGTGAGTCAGCGTTGCAACTGCTGCTTTGGAAACTTGCCCACAAATTGTGGGTGATACTGGAGCAAAATCAACCACATCCAGCAATATTTAATGGAGGACTCACCTTGCTTGTACTTCCCAGTTGTCTTTAGGTGCAGAATCGCACTTTAGTTTTTTGCTTATGTGGGCTGGAAGCTTCTGGCAATGTTCTTTTCCCGAAAATAGAAATTATTTGGGGCAGTCCATTCTGACAGAAGGAAAAGGAGCAGCAGCAAGAAGCCACAGCTCACAGGGAGGTCACAGAGCAGGAAGAGAGCACACAGAAATCCTTACCCTCCCTACAGAGAGTTTAGGCCCACAGTTACATACCTAGACTTCTGAGAGAAGCAGTGCACTTCTCCAAGGGGGCTGCATTTCTCCAGGGAGGCTGCCGCAGACCTGTATAGCCTCCTCCAACAAGACTTGAAATGCACTGTCATAGCTGGCACTGCACTGCCTGTTAAGGTTTGCATTACTATAGCCCTCCGATCCTTCTAGGCTGCAGCAGGAGATATCTGCAACATCAGTCAGTCTGCAGTTCACAGTTGCATTAAGCTGGTGATTGATGCCGTGATGGTTAAAGCAAACAATTTCATCATTAAGAGTAAGCAGAGAGAATGTGTAAGAAGAAAGAGATGAAGAAATGATTGGAAAATGGCCTGTTGATGACCAAGATCTTAAGAGTGGTCAGGTCACATCCGATGATGAGGTTGAGGGGGTAGTAATGTGTGTAAGTGAGGTCATTTATATGGATTTTGAGGGTGAGTGAGGTGAAGAGAAGTTGTAAGAATGAGGCAGGATAGGTCAAGTTGGAAGGTTAATGTGGCCAAAGAGGAAGAGTTGCTCAGCACAGTTCATTTGCATCAGGAGGTCAGGCACACTTAAGCCAGTGCAGATTTTGCTTTGGACGTGCTCCAGCCAGCAGGTGGGGTCAGGGTCTCGGGCCTACCTGGAGGTTATAAATTTAAGGGATCATTTTACGATGGATGACTGGTGACAAAAGAAAATAGAAAGTAAGATTGTGTGAGAGAGGAAGTGAGATAGACGGAACCTACATCCGCGACTCTTCCGACGCCCTCCGCCACTTTAACAGTTTCCAGTTTCCCGGCCTCAACCGCTTCCTTTTCACTATGGACGTACAATCCCTCTACACCTCCATCCCCCACCAGGATGGCCTGAGGGCGCTCCGCTTCTTCCTTGAACAGAGGCCCAACCAGTGCCCATCCACCACCACCCTCCTCCGCCTGGCTGAACTTGTTCTCACATTGAACAACTTCTCCTTTGACTCCACCCATTTCCTCCAAATCAAAGGTGTTGCTATGGGTACCCGCATGAGTCCTAGCTATGCCTGCCTTTTCGTGGGATATGTGGAACACTCTTTGTTCCAGTCCTACTCGGGTCCCCTCCCTCACCTCTTTTTCCGGTACATTGATGACTGTATTGGTGCCGTCTCCTGCTCTCGCCCTGAACTAGAACATTTCATTCACTATGCTTCCAATTTCCAACCTTCCCTCACCTTCACATGGTCCATCTCCGACTCTTCCTTTTCCTTCCTCGACTTCTCCGTCTCCATCTCTGGGGATAGGTTATTGACTAACATTCACTACAAGCCCACTGACTCCCACAGCTACCTGGACTACACTTCCTCCCACCCCGCCTCCTGTAAGGACTCTATTCCATTCTCCCAGTTTCTCCGTCTCCGCCGCATCTGCTCTGACGATGCCACCTTCCATACCAGTGCTTTGTTATTTTGGATTTCCAGCATCCGCAGTATTTTGCTATCGTATTAGTGAGATAGATGGGCTCCTGCTTGCATGGATTTTGAAGGCAAGGATTTTTTTAGTTTGCTTTCTCCTTCAAAGGCTTTGAAGGTGCTCAAGAGTGGGATCATGGCTATATTCCTGCTACCTGCTATCCTGGCCTGCTGCCCAAATTAATTCTTGGCAACTTTGTTCTTTTAAAATCGGGGCATGTGGATCATTTTAGGGACATACCAATGCCTTTGGCACAAGTAAGTTGGCTCTATGCCCTAACACACCGTTGTAACACTGGGTCTAGCGAGAGGAGTCATGTTGTGGGGGAGGAGCACCAACTGATGCAGTCGGGTGTGCTCTTCTACGATTGGATGTTAAAATGCGTTGAGGCAGAGAACGGACATTTTCATTTCAAATGCTGCTCTAACCTACAGTATTCCTGACTGGGAGAATCTGATACTCACATTCGGTGGCAAAAGTAGAAAAATGTCTCCTGCCCTGCCTCGATATATTATGTTAGGATTATGAAAACTATTTTGGGTCAATTTTATCAGTTCCCATCGGGCGGGGAACGGGTGGCAGCGAGTCAGCCGCCTGTTTTACACCCCACCTGACTTTCTTTTGAATTGAAGAGCTGCTGCTGCTGCTCAATTCCCACCCAGTGGGAACAGTTAAGATCGATCCCTTTTATTCAACAACAACAACTCGTATTTATATAGCGCCTTTAACGTAGTTAGCTAGTGAATCCATTGGCACCATCACCTGGTGACTGTTCTTTATGAAGAACGGGTTTCAATTTCATTGCACATAACAGACAAAGGAAATATTTCCCCATTATTAGCAAATGGGATCTGTGCATATACTTATAATGACATATAGGAATTCCTTATGGGAAGTGCCTGACCTCGACGGTAATAAGTATTGTCAGGCACCTGGAGTGCTGGAGAGATTTGCCCAAAGCACAGGTCTTTCTCCTTTTAATTTGATGTGAGTCTTTCAACCCTCCCTTCCTGACCTGCTGATGGATGCTGCTCTCACCCTTGAGTCAGTACACTTGGAAGGTGGGGCTATCCTGTCCCCATTGATAGGTCAGTGCACTAACCTGCTTTGCCATGGAATGGTTCGACTCCAGTTTGACAACAATATTTATTTTCAAATTGATTCCTTTTTTTGTTCCTTATGGTTGAAAGATATTTTTGAAATCACTTCCTCCCAGCATCATTTCACTATGGTGTGAAGAGGACCCCATTGAAACTATTTATACAGAGGACAGGAGGCAAGTAGCAGCCACATTTCTGCACAGCCACAGGTTCCTTTGTGGATTCTGTTAGGATCAATGTTGGTGAGAGCTCCATTTATAATTAGCCCCTCAAAATGGGTCTAGTTTTTGCAAGCTCACAACCACCTGATTTTGTGAGATTTTTCTGTGTAGGGGTGGGTGGCGAGAATTCAACTCCTGTTTTGACCTATACGCAAAAATGTGTTTACAATATATATTCTAAAAATGTGATCTTCAAGGCATATGGAAATTCTTGATTTTGAATGTAATGCTATCAGCTCCTGGTAGTGAAAGACAATTTGTTGCAAAGCTGTCACAATAATACAGCATTGTCAACTTATTAAATTATTCTCATCTGGACAACACCACTGATGAGATAACTACCTTAAAAGGACATCACTGAGATAAAAATACACACCTTCGTGAGGAAATATTTGCATATGTCAGCAGCAATTGCAAAGCAGCCAAATCCAAATGTGCCTTACCAAATGCCATTTATCTCAATGTTTGAGTCAGTCAGTGATAGTAGGTGCTATTTCACATTTTGCTTAGCTTGCCAGGATGAGTGAATAATGAATTTAACCAGCAAGTTGTAATCATTTAGCAGTAAACTATCAACCAGTGTAGAACTCTGCTGGTCATTCTAAACTGGTCAATTAAAGCAGATCAATGCTTTGGAAGCAAGGACAATTTGAAGGTGTGTGATTCTTTTTTTATATCACTACAGTTACAATGCAAGAAAATGACAAATATATGATAAACCTTATTTTTACATTTTATGAAGTATGCCCAATTTTTTATACAAGATGAATGAATATTCTGAGCCAACTACCATGGACGTCCACCATTATAAATAATTGATATATATTTATTGTTTGGCATTGAATATAATTATTTTCCAAAAACATATTACAAATGAAATTGTGTGAGTTTTCCTACCAGAGAAGGCACCATGGAAGTTAAAAGGAGAGAAAGGGTAACCATTTTAAATGATCTGGTTGGTTAGAATACATGTATGTTATAACTAGTCCACCTCGCTCCATTTCCAAAATTCATGCACAATACAAGGTCATTATTTTTTTTAATGTATTCTTAAATTGCAAAGCTTTGCCTTTAGTAGGATAAGGAACCAAACTGATATAAACTCTACGATGATATATGTAATATATGATTGATGCAAACCAGATCTAAACAATTCTTAGGATCAACTCTGGCCAGGTCAAATCCAACAAATCAAATATTTTACAATTACAAGCCTATTTCCAATGAAATAGTTAGAATAATTTGAGCAAGAGCCATTACCCTCACCCATCAAAAGTCTTAGACCTATGTTTGAGGTCAGAGTTATTTGAGACATAAATTGAACATCGTTCTGCCCATTTTACAGACATTAAATGGGTGCACTGAAGGCAAATTTAGCAGAGTGACGGCCCAGGCCCGATTTGCACGAGAAATCGGGCCGCCGCTAAATTCATCAGGGCCCATTTTTAGGTGGCCCTCACGCCCGCCTGAAATGTCTTATTTCAATTTTGGAATGAGGATCCTGCACCCATTTTCAGGAAATTCATTAAGACTAGTAATTTAAACGGACGGAAAATTAGGTGGGCTCCCATACAGGCATGCGCTCCTTCTTGCCCGATTATTCTCTGCACACAACATCAAAATCTGCCCTCATCTGTCTATGATTTTGCTACAATTAAGGAACAGAGGAAATCTTCCGCCTCCTCCTTGCCTGACTTTCCTCTACCCACTGTGCCCAGACAATTCAATGTGCCCAAGTGCAGGAACAGGAAAATCTGCCCCATTTTTTATAGTCACAAGTAAAAAAATGTGCTTATGGTTTGGATAGAAATAAATTGCGTGAACTAATCCTGTCAAGTGGCAGAAATTATGCCTGTGACAAAACTTATTATAATATCAAAAACTCTGGTTAAGTTAAAATCTCACTCGTTTTCTCCGGCAGATAAAGACTAGTATTAAGAGAGTGCTATTGTATTTGAATGCCCTTTCTTAGCTTTCATTTTCTGTTCTCTGCCAATTTGCATTATAGTCACTGATGCATATGACATAATCTTCTGGGGTTATATCAGTTACAGCAGACAGATTTTGGGAATCTGAAAGATTACTTTGCAAACATAATTATGCACATCTGGTGTTCTGTCAAGGATAACCTACAATCGTGGCACAAATGATGGAAAACTGTCAGAATTCTGCGCACACACAAAAGAAATTTGACAAATATACCAGACTTCTGTCAAATTAATAGCTTGCTTCACACTAAGTTTTATTAATTTATGAGCCATTTATACAGGATCCTCCATTAAAATAATTGTGTTCATTGGTTAAAACCTGTGGCAATTCTTAAATACACATTCTCACAAAAACTGTATCATGTAGAAGTATCGGTATCTAGTTTTACTGGAAATATGCAGTCTGAAGGATTTATACTTGTCAGAAAGTCATAGCTAAAAGTATTCTATTAACAGAAATTAATGCATTCATCAAATAGCTTTGCAGGACAGCCCAGTGAAGCAAAGGATTGGTTTACTAACACGCTGTGTCATTGAGTGGTAGGGCATCGTTTCACACCCATGATTCCTCCTATGCAGAGCTCTGATCTCAGCTGGACTGTCAGGGGGAGATATTGAATGGATCTGAAGCTCACCTCTGCAGGGGATGATGGGAAATTAGAAGGCAGTTCAACCCAGACTACTTTCACTCACCCCTCAATGTCTCAGCTGACAGTGGCGAAAGGCAAATGCTCAGGACCAGGTCGACTGCGCATTCATTCGGCCAGGGAATTGTACACAGTAAAATGTTGCGGAAGAGGAGAGAAAATTACTGCTTTTTCTCTTCATTTAGTATCATATAGTGTTTAAATTATATATTTTAATAAGGCTGCTTTTTGCAGGATAGGTTTACAAATTGGAGTCCCAAGACCCTAGAGAGCCTGTGAAGAGATCGCAGGAGGTCGACAAGGTCGTCCACTTTCTGTTCTGTCGTCAGATTTCTGTATTTGTTGTTCTTATTGTATTTATAATAATGAACGTTTTCTTCAATGAGAAAATATTTTTCCTTTATCTAGCTGGTATTTTCTTTCAGACATTAGGACAGGGATCCTTGAACATGTGGTAATATTTGTCAGATATCCACCACACAAAAAATTTTTAAGACCTCTCTCTCTCACACATATAATATAAAGAAATATAATCTTCAGGACTTCAGATGAAGCAAGGTCAGAGGCCACAGGATAATTCGACCAAGACATGCAGATATAATTCAGTTTTAAAGTTCAGGTGTTGAACTTCCATAGGGATTTTCCGATCAGTCACAGTAACTTCGGTGAATGATCAGAGAACCGCAGTGGAAATTCAACCCCATACAATCTGTCCTTATTCTTATCCCTCCATTTTAAATCCTTGGGCTAGAAATTCATTATAGCCCAGGAATGGGCGGTATAATTAGAAAAGTTGGAGAATTAGCGCCAGATGCTAATGCTTCAGACTGCATGCAAAATTCGTGCTCACTGCTCAAAGAAATGATTTGAGCGCTAAATCAAGTCTTTAAGCCTAAGCTCATTGGCGTTACACTCAAAGGGTGGACCAATATCAGATGCAGTCTAATCGCAAGTGATGATTGCCACAGGCTTTTTCCAGTTCTTAAAGGTAAGGTTCATTGATGCTGCAGAACCTCATTCTCAGCATTGCTGGCTGTGCAGCTGCCTCAGCAAGCAGCAGCAGGTCAAGGAGAAGGAGCCAGAGGACTGAAGCAGCTGTACTCATGGCAGATCCACGCCCCAGGGAGAGAGCCCGCAGATTCTGCGATCAAGCATTGGAGGCATTGGTGTTCACTGTGGAGAGACGGCAAGTGCTCTACCCGGCAAGTGGCAGGAGGCCCTCTCCGCAAGTCTTCCGAACCATGTGGAGGGAGGTAGCGGAGTATGTCTCGGGCAGCACTGTGGTCCCCAGGACCCACACACAGTGCAGGAAGAAGTTTAATGACCTCACTCGGGTGGTCAGGGTGAGTCAATGCTTCAACAAATACTACATACCAGCGCCTGAACCAGTCTTCACAACTGCCCAAAGCACCACACCACCAACACTCACCCACCAACAATCTCCACCTACCAACACTCACACACACATCTCACGCCTTGCACACAATGACAGCTATTCAACTATGGCAGGCACATCACCCAAACACTTTGCTCCACACTCACTCACACACTTTCCTTTCTCTTGCAGGCCAAGGTGGCTCACAACAGGAGGGAGCAGGAGTACACAGGTGGGGGACAAGCCAACACCCAACCACTGTCTGCGCTGGAAAATAGAGTGCTGCAGATTATTGGGTGCCAGGTGGTGGGCGCCATGGCTACTGGTGACGTTGACCCCCTTGGGGACAACAACGGTATGTTCATCCCTGCTCCTTCTTCTCACATCCCATTTCCCCCTCGCCCCACAAGCGTGTCAAACTTTCCAGCTAATCATGCTGTATGCATGCATCCTGCCCCCCTCCCCTCACCTTAACCTGAGTGTCAGCTGTGGCTCAGTGGGTAGCACACTCGCCTCTCAGTCAGAAGGTTGTGGGTTCAAGTCCCTCTCCAGGGACTTGAGCACATAAAGCTAGGCTGACACTCCAGGGCAGTGCTGAGGGAGTGCTGCACTGTTGGAGGTGCCATCTTTCGGATGAGATGTTAAACCGAGGCCCCGTCTGCTCTCTCAGGTAGACATAAAAGATCCCATGGTACTACTTCGAAGAAGAGCAGGGAGTTATTCCCGGTGTCCTGGCCAATATTTTTATCCCTCAATCAACATAACAAAAAAACAGATTATCTGGTCATCATCACATTGCTGTCTGTGGGAGCTTGCTGTGCGCAAATTGGCTGCTGCGTTTCCGATATTACAACAGTGGCTACACTTCAAAAAGTACTTGATTGGCTGTAAAGTGCTTTGAGATGTCCGGTGGTCGTGAAAGGCGCTATATAAATGCAAGTCTTTCTTTCTTGTGCCTTTATACTTTCAGATAATCAGCAAGCACCTGAGCAGCCTGTCCCTGAGGGCACGGTAGAGAGCGAGGCGGGAGAAGAGGAGGAGGAAGAAGACGCCGCATCACTGCATCTCTCACCCGCAGGCACCAGCTCAGATACTGGCACTGCGCGTTCTTTAGAGGCTAGTATAGTAGCGGGATCTGCACAGGGTGATACACCGGGGACGAGTGGGCTGCAACAAGGCCAGGGGGAAAGGGTAGCTTGGGGGCCAGCTCCCTGGAGGGCGAGTTCGCGCGCGAGTTCTGCTGCACAGGACTCAGATGAGGACCTCGATTGGGAGGCCTTTAGAAGAAGGGTGAGGGGCATGCACACAGAGATGATAGGTGCAACGGCAAGGGTGCCCGAGAGCCTCTCGGCAATGGTAAGGAGTGTGGAGGAGTGCACCTCCAACATTGCACAGAGCTCTGCGCACACCATGGAACCCATCATTTCCAGTCTGCAAAGGAACGTAGACTCCCAGAGAGACCGTGGCGACCCAGACCTGATGCCGCGTGTGATGGGCGATCTGGCAGCTTCCATTGCAGCACAGGCGGAAGCGACGCAATGTCTTAGTGCTGTAATGGAGTCTATGCTTGGTGGCATTCAATCTCAGACTGCTCTCATGCAGGGGCTTTCATGGTGTCTCAGCAGGCCAGCAATCTGTGCTCCAACAGATTTCTTGGGATGCTGAGGTGCTGCCCCGGGGTAGTGGCAGTGGGTCAGTGGAGCAGGAACCTGCTGTCCTCTCTCAGGATGACAGCATTCCTGCTCCCACCAGTGCCACTCCGTCATTGTCCTTGTCGCTGCCTGTCATCCAGCCAGCCCAGACTGCTGCCGCCTATGCTGAGGTGGTGCAGTCTACAGCCGGGCCTTCCAGGCACACAGCTGGTCGAGGGCGTCCAGCAAGGCCACCTGAAGTCTCCCGCACGGACACTCGGCAGCCTTCCACCAGCCCTGCTGCAGCCACTGGGCCAACACTTCATAGGAGGACTAAAGTAGGCAAAGGCACAGTAACAAGAGGCGCAAAGGGATTGCACAAGGGTGAATAGTTAATATTTTGTTGTAAGTATGTGTTCACTGATTATTGATAAATTTATTAATTCAGTTTGGATTCTTTCATGATGTGTCTCATTTCAGCTTTGTGCTGTGATATGGCCTGCGACAGGGATGGAATGATGGGGATGTGGTGAGCAATGGGGAGCTGCGGTTTAATTCATCCGAACCGCAGTCTGATGAGGCGGTTCCGGAAGGCCGATTGAGTGGCTGCCTCCTCCCTCACTCCTGTTCCTCCTCCTCCTCGTCCTCCTTATTGTCCTCCTTGTCTTTCTCTTCTTCCTCCTCCTCTTCTCCCAGTCTTCCTCCTCCTGAGGTGGTCCCACAATCCCTGGTGGCAAGGGCTGGGCCCTCATGATGGTCAAGTTGTGGAGCATGCAGCAGACCACCACGAAATGGGACACCCGCTCAGCCGAGTACTGGAGGGCTCCTCCTGAGTGGTCAAGGCAGGGGAACCGTTTCTTCAGCAGGCCGATGGTCTGCTCGATGATGTTCCTGGTGGCAGCATGGCTCTCATTATATGACTGCAGGGCAGAAGCATTGGGGTTGCGGAGGGGAGTCATGATCCAGGTGGAGAGCGGATAGCCCTTGTCTCTGAGCAGCCAGCCAAGATCTTGACGTGGGGCTGGAAGAGTGCTGGCACACCGGTCTGGAGCAGGCTGAAGGCATCGTGTCTGCTGTCAGGATAGCGGGCATTGACATTGAGGATTAGCTGTCTGTGGTCGCACACCAACTGCACATTAAGTGAGTGGTAGCCTTTGCGGTTAGGGGAGATCTCAGCATTGCTATGCGGTGCCCGCAAAGCTGCATGGGTACAGTCAATGACGCCCTGCACCATGGGGAATCCCGCTACCATGGTAAAGTCACATGAACGCTCGTCCTGCTTCTCTCTGGCGATGGGGAAGGAAATGTCTACTGCAGAGAGCCTCTGTGTCCTCCCAGATGCAGCGATGGATGGCGAGGTCGACTGCCAGTACAGCCCCCATTAATGTAACCAAGTGTAGCAGTTTAATTTTTTTAAGAATAAATGTAGCTACTTTTTAGTTGCCACAACACTCCTGATACTAAATAACCGTGAAATCACAGAATGAGACTGTTGCATTATGTGAAACTGATAAGCACTGAAGCTCCACTAAGCTACAGCTGCAACTCATTACTGATGATCCTTTTAAATAACGTCCCTGGAGCCGTCTTCCTGGTGCTTCACGCCAGCTCTCCCTGTCGCTGTTTCTTCCAGGTGCTAAGGTAGGTGGCGACAGTCAATTTCGCAGATCGGGCAGTCAGTGAGCGTTGCACACTCACTGATGTCATGAGCCACCTGGTGTTGAGGCTCCCGGCGGTAACTGTTAGCGGCGGTGCTGCGGGGGGTGGGGGGGGGGGGGGGGGGGGGGGATTTGCTGGATTTGCTTCGCTCCGGCGAATATGCTCTAGTGCCCCGTTAGTGCCACCTGCTGGCACTAACGGGAGGTGCTAAGGTACCGAATTTCTCCCCCCTTATGTCCACATTTACAATGTGAACTCTCTATATAAAATTGCCGTGCTGTAATTACACCCTCCCACCAGTGATGTAGCTTTCATAAACACAATGGTTACCTTTCCTTGCTATAAATATTTTAAAATGAGACTTGCAATTATATTGTGCCTTTCATGACATCAGGACATCCCAAAGAGTTTCATAGTTAATAAAGTACTTTTGAAGTGTAGTCGCTGTTGTAATGTAGGAAACGCAGCAGCCAATTTGTGCACAGCAAGGACCCACAAACAGCAATGTGATAATGACCAGATAATCTGTTTTAGCGATGTTGGTTGAGGGATAAATATTGGTCAGGACAATGGAGAGAATTCCTAGGCTGTTTTACTTCCACCTGGGAGGAAAGACGGAGCCTCAGTTAAACGTCTCATCCAAAAGATGGCACCTCCGACAGTGCAGCATTCCCTCAGTACTGCACTGGAGTGTCAGCCTAGATTTTATGCTCAATTCTTCATTCTAAACAGTTTACCATTAGAAGGCAAAGCAAACAGAAAAGCAATGGTTTCATGAACTAAAGCTTAGTTAGCTGATCTCAGTCTAATTGGTATTGTAGCAGTACAGTTTGATGTTAGTAACCCTGGGTTAGGGATGGGAATAATCAACCTGGTTCTCACTTTGAATTCTAATCCAATGATCCCTGCTAAAGGTGCACACCTCAGGATGGCAAGTGAGGGCAGGATTAGTTGTGAAGGTTCCCGTGCTTGAATAACCCCCACAAAACTCTTTGAGCAGGCTCACACAGAACGAACAGCTACTTGGATGAGATACTGGAGAGCTGCCAGTGCCAGTGAAAGTGCAGCCCAGCGTGTCATTGTCTTTAGGAGAGCAGAGGGAAGGGAAGTAAAAAAACAAATTAAAGAAATGTTAATGCATTTATTTTAAGTTGGTTAATCATATTAATATCATCTTATGGTTAGAGCAGCATAGCGCAGAAATTTGCCTCCTAGATATTGACTGTAATTGAATAATTCTTCATAATTCTTCACAATTGATTTTAAATCCTCTGCTAGTTGCACCACCACTGGTGAATAATATGTTCCCTGAAATGTTGCGCTCTGCCAATTTAAAAGTGCTTGAGGCAACAAAAGCTGTTTGCACTCTTCAAAAGTCCATTTTCTAAACATGAAATATCAAATAGAAATAGCTTGTTAAATAGTTTAATATTCAATGCCATGCCTAACATAATTGTTAGGACTAAAGACTCAGCTGTCATCATTCAAGTTGCATAAGATACAGACAACTATTGTGGGTTGAGATGGAAATTTCTACAAATATTTGTGCTATCAGAGGTATGCGAGTGAATCCCTTAAAGGTTCAAATCCTTTGAAATTGAAATCTTCAGTGACCTCACGTACATTCACATTCACAAACTGGTCTGTGTCTATGTTCTCCGGGTTAGACAGCTTAGTGTGACAACACTGATGTCAGCGTGTGTTACGGTCATTAATCACATTACTTCTTTCCAAACTAGTGAAACCTCAACTTAGTTCAAAATAGAATCACAGGTTTGGGGATTCATCCAGTCCTGTGTTAAATACGGGGGGATAGATTTTAACTACCGGGTGGCCGACTGGTGGAGAGGTCTGGTCAGCTGCCCGATAGTGTCAGTGAGGATGCTCAGTCTACTTTGAAGGCCGGGCCTCATTACCATGTCGCTGCCAGGCTGAGGAGGACAAACGGGTTCCCCATTGCAGCTCACCGGTTCCGGGCCGGTACAATATGGGCCGGGGTGGGGGTGAGTGATGCCCGGGGTGGGAGCAGCCCATATTATTCTTGTAGACCCTGTTTTGGGGGGGCTACCGTCCAGAATCCACCCAGCAGAAGCAGTGAAAGTCTCCAACAGTGAATCCAAATCGGACTGAATCCATTTGTGTCAGGATATGCCTGAATATTTTAGGCCTGGATTTTCCGACACTGGAACCAAGATAGCAACAGAAGCAGCAGGAAAATTGTGCAGTGAGGCCTATCACCAACTTCCTGCCTCAACCTTAATTTCCTATCCCCCTGCCCCCACCGTGAAGGCCGCCAGCCACCCCTTCATCACCCGGCACATGTAAATGTCAGCAGAGAGGCGGGGCCCAAGTTCTTTCCCAATTTTCCTTGCTGCTGTGGTTGTCTCTGCTAATGCCAAAGACCAGCAGTAGAAGAGTTGCAGGAGTCCCTGAAATAGCAGTGGCAATCCTCGTTCAGTGCTTGATGTAGGGAGAAGAGGGCCTAGGAGTAGCCTCCTCTCCCTCAATAATGGCCCCAAAACTTACCTGCTGAAGGCCTCAGTCCAGTCCAAACCCTTCAGCACAAATGTCGCTGCAGTCTTCATTGCAATTCTGCCCCCATTAATCTTCTGGTCCATTAATCTGGAATTTGAACTAAGACTAGATTTATCCTTATGCTCTCAATTTAATTTAATTTTGTCCAGTTTTCTGGTGTATGCTGCCACCAATAGCATGGCACCATTGCATTTACATCAAGAAATTTCCTCCATTAACATTAAACTCTCAATACAAATTGAGTATATCACTATTCATTTCTGTGGGGATTCTTCTGATCATCCGCTGTAACTTCGACATAAGACCCAGAAACCAGGAAAAACACATGAACACCGGTTGCGTCTTTCTCCAGGGTTTCCACGGATCTTCTTTCCCAAACATATGCTGAGGATGCAGTGAGGTGCCAACCCATTTACAGTTTGCAGCAGTTGCTATACTTGGCAGTGTATGAAGGAGCTGAATTAACTTTGGTAAATATAGTCAATAATGATGGATGCCTCAGTGACCTTGTCATTACAACCCTGTATGTTTACTGAAATACATTAATCTGTTATACATAGTAACTGCCTTAAGCCACTTGCCCCATTTAAAGAACTCATGCAGTGTGGTTTTTGACCTTCAAAGTCCGTATGTCCACTCATTTGCCCATTTGCAACTTTTGATGAGCATTCAAGTTTCCTACCTGAAGTTAGTGCATAGGAATGCTACAAAATAGAACTAGGAGGTACACTTCATTTTCCTTAATATGTTATGATATAATATACTGAGATTAAATGTGACTTCAAAATTACGTAAAAAGGTAAAAATTTAAACTAGCTCTGTTCAATTTTACACTTTCATATTTCTAATCTTATGAAAGAATAAATTATTAACTTTCACCTTAGACAGTGGTTACAGAGATTTTGTTACATTTACAATTTACAATGACACAAACTATCTGTGCTGCGTGATCAGGAAATCAAGATTTATGAAGCTGAAGTGGAATGTTTCTGGTTATGTTTCTCATGTTTTATAGGTTGACAGAGAATTGAAAACACACATAGGTATGTGAGATAAATCAAAGCCTAAAAATACACTAAGCTGTCAGATTTTAAACAATGCAACCTGCAGTTTAGCTGAAATCTATGTTTAATTCAACTGCTGACACTATGAAGGCAAACGAATGCTCCTTTGGTCCTCCTGTCTCCTCAGTAATATAATTTGTCTTTTGTAGAGGCTTTATCATAAACTCAAATCAGAGTTTAATAACTTACTATCAACAAGGAACTCTATTTTCTTTTTATCTTTTATTTTAATGACAACAGCAGGCACTTAATTCTGCTGATAAAGTTGATGTGAATAAGTACTCGAGATAGTCCACATAATGCGTTAGAAGCTGTGCCTTATTACAAAAACAAACATGGATTAGGTTCTCAGGCAAAACATATAACATTCCCTGAAGCTGAAAATCTAACATTAACGATGAATAAATTGGAGGGTTCAATAAAAAAAATTGTTTTTAAGTAGCTTTATCCCCATCTTGATCTCCGGTATAACTTACATAGAAAAGGGTTTGCCTTCTAATGTAGAAACAGTAGTAAATTATGCAAACTCATTGAAATAATTACATCAGATTGTTCTACTTCACTCAAATATAATGCAATTCTAATGCAATAATACAAATACTAGCTCAAATATAAAAACCCAGCAAACAGTTCAGTAATTATACCTTTGACTTTGCCAGGCCACCTCTTCACCAAACCTGAATGCAAAATATAATTCTCTAAGCAATAAGTGGTTAATTGTTTGGATATTGTTTACTACTACTGCATTTTTTGAACTAGATCTACTTGGTATAATGTTTCAGGATTGTGGCTCTGTAGTTTATCAAACAAAGCGGCAACAGTTCAGACTGGATACTTGTTGAGTGGCGTAATGACATCACTTCCATTGTCTTTGGTCCCCGCCACAAACTCCATTTCCTCGCCACAGACTCCATCCCTCTCCCTGGCAACTGCCTGAGGCTGAGCCAGACTGTTCGCAACCTTGGTGTCATATTTGACCCCCGAGATGAGCCACTGACCACATATTCACGCCATCACTAAGACCGCCTATTTCCACCTCTGGAACATCGCACGACTGCGGTCCTACCTCAGTTCAGGTGCTGCTAAAACCCTCATCCATGTTTTTGTTACCTCAAGACTTGACTATTCCAATGCACTCCTGGCTGGCCTCCCATCTTCCACCCTCCGTAAACTTGAGGTCATCTAAAACTCAGCTGTCCATGTCCTAACGCACACCAAGTCCCGTTTATCCATCACCCCTGTGCTCGCTGACCTACATTGGCTCCCGGTTAAGCAACGCCTCGGTATTAGAATTCTCATCCTTGTTTTCAAATCCCTCCATGGCCTCGCCCCTTCCTATCTCTGCAATCTCCTCAAGACGCTCCAAGATATCTGAGTTCGTCTAATTCTGGCCTCTTGAACATCCCCGATTTTAATTGCTCTACCATTGGTGGCTGTGCCTTCTGTTGCCTAGGCCCTAAGCTCTGGAATGTCCTCCCTAAACCTCTCTGCTTCTCTTTCCTCCTTTAAGACGCTCCTTAAAACCTACCTCTTTGACCAAGCTTTTGGTCATCTGCCCTAATTTCTCCTTATGTGGCTTGGTATCAAATTTTGTTTGATAACGCTCCTGTGAAGTGCTTTGGGATGTTTTACTATGTTAAAGGTGCTATATAATTACAAATTGTTGTTGTGGTTGGTAAGCAGTTTTTTACAGCTGAGACAGAATGTCCTACTTGAAAACATTTGTCAATGTTTGTAGAGGCTCTTCCATCTAATATAATATTTGCTCTCACATCCCTCCTTTGGTGGAAAAAATGTTTCCCCTTAACATCTCAAGTATTTAAAATGCTGTATTTCAAGTTGTTCCTTACTGTACATATACACAGTTTAGGTGCAGCAGACTGATGCCTTGATGGTACAGAGTGTCCTATCTGGCTAAAAATTAGCATTTTGCCCCTGAAATTACAATGTCGAGTAATAGCATACAAATGTTTAATGCATTTGTCTGAAATTCCTCTTTTCACTATTTCAGTTGAGGCTTTAATTGCTATGCCCCTGTTAAAATTGTGCAGAGAGGAATTTCAGACAAATGCATTAACCATGTGTATGCTAGTATCGTGCAGTGTAGTGGCAAGGCCTTTGTCCTTCTTGCTTCCTGCAAACTGAGTTTGGAAAAGTACATTCATCAGAAGCTGTCCATTGATATCAGTGTTCAGTGTGCTAAACGTGTAATTCAATATCCCACAGTGATGTAATCTGACAAGAAAAAAAATATTATTTTTCTGAGTCTGCGTAGTTTCATAATGTCAACTGTAAGAATGTTGCCTACCTTCTTTTCCTGAAGCCTGGTGTAGAGTTCCATAAGGGCTGGTTGCTTTCTGGGACCTTTCCCAACTGACCATTATCCATGTAAGAGCCTTGACAATGAGTATTAGCATGGGTGGGCATCATAACTGAACCTGTCTTCACCCAACAACCCCATATGCATACACTTCCAGTAGGGTACACTGTTCAGCAATCAGGAATTTCCCTCTCACTAACCTGAGGGGCACATAGGCAATCTTCTGTATCTATTTTCACGCCTGTAGAATTTCTGCTTTCCCAATACGTAGTGAACACTCTCTCCCCATTGGGTCACCCCCCGCTTACCTAAGTAAAAAAAACAAGGCACATGTTGGCAGAGTTAAGGCTTACGAATTCTCAAGTGTGCAGAGATACTTCTGGAATTAAATCAATTCATCATAACTGCTTCCCACTGCTTGTCCAGTTAACCCATTAGGCACTGGCTTTCAGTGTTACCTGGAGCCAAGTGGAAAGAACCCTAACCATCAGTGACAGGTCTAGCCCTCTAAGTTCCATTAGTGAGCCAGAATAGCTGATCAAAAGTGATGGACAACTAGGCAACTAACAGGAGGAGGAAGATCTATGAATGCGCCATTCCTTAATCATGGTACAGCCCAGCACATGAATGTAAGAGACAAGGCTGAAGTGTTTACAAGCACCTTCATCCAACAGTGCAGAGAGGAGGAATCCGACTTGGCCTCCTCCTGAGGTCCCAGAGGGCTGTGAATGCTGAGTCTTTGAGTATATTCAAGGCTGAGATAGATAGATTTTTGGACTCTAGGGGAATCAAGGGATATGGAGATCGTACGGGAAAGTGGAGTTGAGGTCGATGATCAGCCATGATCTTATTGAATGGCGGAGCAGGCTCGAGGGGCCATATGGCCTACTCCTGCACTTATTTCTTATGTTCTTATGTTTTCTTATGTCCACACCATCATAGATGTCAGTGTCTAGCCAATTCAGTTCACTTCAAATGACATTAAGAAGTGGCTGAGTGCACTGGACACAAGGCTGTGAGTCCTGACAATGCTCTGGTAGTAGTACTGAAGATCTGTGCATCAGACCTAGCCGCTCCCCTAGCCAAGCTGTTCCAGTACCACTATGAGGTCGGCATCTTAGTCATCAAGATAGGCTAAAAGAGCTGGGACTCTAGAATTTAGAGAAACTTAGACTTAGGGGTGATCTGATCGAAGTTTATACGATGATGAAGGGAATAGATTGTGTTCATGTTGACAGCTTGTTCCAATTAAATAGGTTCGGGAGGACCAAGGGCCACAATTTTAAGTTGTACAAGGTCAGATCTAGGTTAGATATCAGGAGGTGGTTCTTTTCCCAGAGAATTGTGGACTTCTGGAACAGGCTGCCCGCTCCTGCGGTGGACGCCAACTCGTTGAATTCCTTCAAGTGAGAGCTGTACTAGTTTCTGGCTGGGGCGGAGACCACCTTGTACAAACGGTAGGTACTGCATAGAATTATTGGGGCCAAAGTGATCTCCTGGACTAGTTATGATTGCTTGGGGGGAAGGAGGGGAAGCAGAGGAATTTCCCAGATTTTTTTCCCCAAATTGGCCTGGGTTTTTATCTGTTTTTTCTTCACTCCCAGGAGATCACATGGTTTTGGGTGGAGTAGAGAGTGTATATATTGTGATAAACAAGGTATCATAATTGTATGGGACAGGCTGGATGGACCTGAGGGTCTTTTCCTGTCCACCATTGTTCATATTTTTTTTTTATTCGTTCCTGGGATGTGGGTGTCGCTGGCAAAGCCAGCATTTATTGACCATCCCTAATTGCCCTTGAGAAGCTGGTGGTGAGCCGCCTTCTTCAACTGCTGCAGTCCGTGTGGTGAAGTTCTTCAACTGCTGCAGTCCGTGTGGTGAAGTTACTCCCACAGTGCTGTTAGGGACGGAGTTCCAGGATGTTGACACAGCGACGATGAACGAAAAGCAATATATTTCCAAGTCAGAATGGTGTGTGACTTGGAGGGGAAATTGCAGGTGGTGGTGTTCCCTTGCGCCTGCTGCCCTTGCACCTTCTAGGTGGTACAGGTCGTGGGTTTGGAAGGTGCTGCTGAAGAAGCCTTGGCGAGTTGCTGCAGTGCATCTTGTAGATGGTATACACTGCAGCCACGGTACGCCGATGGTGGAGTGAGTGAATGTATAAGGTGGTGGATGGGGTGCCTATCAAGTGGGCTGCTTTGTCCTGGATGGTGTCGAGCTTCTTGAGTGTTGTTGGAGCTGCACTCATCCAGGCAAGTGGAGAGTATTCCATCACACTCCTTACTTGTGCCTTGTAGATGGTGGAAAGGCTTTGGGGAGTCAGGAGTTGAGACACTCGCCACAGAATACCCAGCCTCTGACCTGCTCTTGTTGCCACAGTATTTATGTGGCTGGTCCAGTTAAGTTACTGGTCAATGGTGACCCCCAGGACGTTGATGGTGGGGGATTCGGCGATAGTAATGCTGTTGAATGTCAAGGTGTGGTGGTTAGACGCTCGCTTGTTGGAGATAGTCATTGCCTGACACTTGCGTGGCGCGAATGTTACCTGCCACCTATCAGCCCAAGCCTGAATGTCGTCCAGGTATTGCTGTAAGCAAGCATGGACTGCTTCATTGTCTGAGGAGTTGCGAATGACACTGAACACTGTGCAGTCATCAGCGAACATCCCACTTCTGACCTTATGATGCAGGAAAGGTCATTGATGAAGCAGCTGAAGATGGTTGGGCCTAGGACACTGCCCTGAGGAATGTCCTGGGGCTGTGATGTCAAGGGCAGTCACTCTTACCTCACCTCTGCAATTTAGCTCTTTTGTCCATGCTTGGACCAAGGCTGTAATGAAGTCTGGAGCCGAGTGGTCCTGGCTCAACCCAAACTGGGCATCAGTGAGCAGGTTATTGGTGAGTAAGTGATGCTCGATAGCACTGTCGACAACACCTTCCATCACTTTGCTGATGATTGAGAGTAGAGTGATGGGGCGGTAATTGGTCAGATTGGATTTGTCCTGCTTTTTGTGGACAGGACATACCTGGGCAATTTTCCACATTGTCGGATAGATGCCAGTGTTATAGCTGTACTGGAACAGCTTGGCTAGTTCTGGAGCACAAGTCTTCAGCACGACAGCCGGGATGTTGTCGGGGCCCACAGCCTTTGCTGTATCCAGTGCGCTCAGCCGTTTTTTGATATCACGTGGAGTGAATCGAATTGGCTGAAGACTGACTTCTGTGGTGGAGGGGACCTCAGGAGTAGGCCGATATGGATCATCCACTCGGCACTTCTGGCTGAAGATGGCTGCAAACGCATCAGCCTTGTCTTTTGCAATCACGTGATGAGCTCCACCATCATTGAGGATTGGGATATTCATGGAGCCTCCTCCTCCCGTTAGTTGTTTAATGGTCCACCACCATTCACGACTGGATGTGGTAGGACTGCAGAGCTTTGATCTGATCTGTTGATTGTGGGATCGCTTAGCTCTGTTGATAGCATGCTGCTTCCGCTTTTTAGCATGCATGTAGTCCTGTGTTGCAGCTTCCCCAGGTTGGCACCGCATTTTTAGGTACGCCTGGTGCTGCTCCTGGCATGCTCTTCTACACTCCTTATTGAACCAGGGTTGGTCCCCTGGCTTGATGGTAATGGTAGAGTGAGGGATATGCTGGGCCATGAGGTTACAGATTGTGGTGGAATACAATTCTGCTGCTGCTGATGGCCCACAGCGCCTCATGGATGCCCAGATTTGAGCTGCTAGATCTGTTCTGAATCTATCCCATTTAGCACAGTGGTTGTGCCACACAACACGATGGAGGGTGTCCTCAGTGTGAAGATGTGACTTCTTCTCCACAATGACTGTGCAGTGGTCACTCCTACCAATGCTGTCATGGACAGATGCATCTGCGACAAGTTGATTAGTGAGGACGAGGTCAAGTAGGTTTTTCCCTCGTGTTGGTTCTCTCACCACCTGTTGCAGGCCCAGACTGGCAGCTATGTCCTTCAGGACTCGGCCAGATCGGGCAGTAGTGGTGCTACCGAGCCACTCTTGGTGATGGACATTGAAGTTCCCCACCCAGAGTACATTCTGTGCCCTTGCTACTCTCAGTGCTTCTTCCAAGTGGTGTTCAACATGGAGGAGTACTGATTCATCAGCTGAGGGAGGGCGGTAGGTGGTAATCAGCAGGAGGTTTCCTTGCCCATGCTTGACCTGAAGCCATGAGACTTCATGGGGTCCCAAGTCAATGTTGAGGATTCCCAGGGCCACTCCTTCCCAACTGTATACCTCTGTGCCGCCACCCCTGGTGGGTCAGTCCTGCTGGTGGGACAGGACATACCCAGTTCAACTGAGTTCAATGGAGAAACCATCCAGTATCTGCAGACACACCTGACACAAAGCAAGATGGGTCATGAATGTCAAAGGCCAGTCAGTGCAATCCCAGGACTTGGCTGTAGGAGTACCTCAGGGAAATATCCTTGGATGAACCATATTCAGCTTCTTCATTAATGACCTTCCCTCCATCATAAGGTCATGAGCTGGCTGTTCACTGATGATTTCATAGTGTTCAGCTCCATTCACAACTCCTGTGATAATGAAGCAGCCCATGCATGCCCACAGCAGGGTGCGAATTGTATCCAAGTTTGGGTTGAAAAGTGGCAGCTAACATTCACACCACATAAGTGCCAGATAATAACCATCTTGAATAAGAGAAAGCCGAGTCATCTTCCCTTGACCTTCAATGGCACCACCCTCGCTGAGCCCCCGCCATCAATATCCTGGGGGTCAACATTGACCAGAAGCTTAACTGGACCAGCCATATCAACACCATGGTGACAAGAGCAGGGCAAAGGCTGGATACCCTGCAATGAGTGGCTCACCTCCTAATCCCACAAATCCTCTCTGCCAACTACAAAGCTCAAGTCAAGAGTGCAATTAAATAATCACCACTCGCCTGGATGGCTGCAGCCACAACAACACACAGGAAGCTCAACGGGAAGAACATTTGCTTGATCAGCACCCTTGCCACTGGACTTAATATCCACCCCATCCTTCACCAGCGCACTGTGGCTGCAGTATGTATAATCTACAGGATTCCATGGAGCAACTCATCATAGTTACTTCTTCAGCATTTCCTTCCCCTGAGATCTCCACCACTGAGATGGACAAGAGCAGCAATATCGTGGGAACACCATTCCCTCCAAGCTCCCCTCCAAGTCACACTCCAGTATTTGTAGTCTCCCCTCCATTCTGACTTGGACATATACCACCATTTGTTCATTATTGTTGGGTCAAAATCCTGCAATTCCCTACCTAACACCATCAGCAGAAGAACTGCAGCAAGAAGGCCCACCACCTGATTCAAGTATCAGATCATAACAGAGCGGTGAATTGGTTCTAAGCTTCCATTGCTATGCATGTCACTTGGATCTATATCAACTCCAAAGAGACCCCACTTACCTTCCCCATCCCCACCAAGGGGATAGTCACTAACTGGCCATTAGACAACAGTCTAGTCTGTATGATTCTGCTAATAAATAGATAAACCTGCTAAACCATTGAGGGACTTAATGCATGAATATTAATAGTCATAAGTTCTCCTTGGTACTAGGCCAAAATGTTTTATCTATCTGCAATGGTTATTTCCATTAGGCTATACTCAAGATTAGATTTTGATAGCTGTCTTGGGAAAACAAACTTGAAGTGACAAAAACTCTGGAACTGGGTCAAGTTTCGACTTCTGTTATTGAATGGTTACAATAGATTAGGTTTGGGTTAGATTTTGATAGGTTGGGGGTTTTGACCGTACCAAATTCAAAATCTGAACTAAATCATTATTTATTTCCCTAAAATATTATGTGCTGTGCCTCAGGTCGGGGTCTAATGACATGGAAATCCATGTGGAAGACTTCTTGTCAGATCAGGTGTTTTGTCAGAAATATGGGCTTGGAATTGTTAACAAGACTGATGGATGTAAAGCCTGGGGTCAATTTCTTAAATTATTCACAACTTTTCCAATTGCGCGGTTGCTCAGTAGAATTCAGAAAAATAGCAACTATTCACATTTTTGTAAATATTTGGGCTTGTTGACATTCTCTATGATCAGCCTATTGATTTATCATCAGTTTTTTGCATTATGCCATAAGGTAGATATTCAATTAATAGCAGAGGGCAATTAAATCCTCTACTTCACCTCAGTCCCAAGTGTAGGCTGAATTTATAAGATATGCCAGTCTAACTATAAAAAAGACAGAACAGCATTCTCAGTGTTATGCATGGCTGAGCGTGGGATGATGATTTGCGTGACCTACTCCATAAACTGTGCATTTGGAAAAGAAACACAAAAAAATTATTCTGACACAAAAGTTAAACAGCTTGCAAAGCATGCCAAAACATTTCAGTTGCCAAGAAAAAGCTGAGCAAAACGGTGAGTCTGTTAACTGTTTCTTTGAGCTTTGTAGTGGCTCTTCAGCCTCATCACATTTCACACCATATGCAATGTCTCAGATACTCTTATACTTACATGGAAAGACAACAGAATGTGACAGGCAGATACAGAATAATGAACTTCCAGCCCTTAAGGACAGTCACTTTCACTTAATATCATGGAGCTCAAAATGGAGAAAGAATCTCCAATGCCAGTGAAGATGAAACACCTGTTTGGTCTTCTTGCAGAAAGCAGCAGAAAGGAATTGCAAAAGCTGGCATTGCCTTTGTCGAATGAACTCTTTCGTGGACAGCAGCGAACGAATGGTGCCAGCCGTTCATTATACTTACACTTGCCCACAGACTTTATGGTTTTATGAAAGGGAAATCGTGTTTGACAAATCTATTAGAGTTCTTTGAGGAGGTAACGAGCAGGGTGGATAAAGGGGAACCAGTAGATGTAGTGCATTTGGATTTCCAAAAGGCATTCAACAAGGTGCCACCTAAAAGGTTACTGCATAAGGTAAGAGCTCATGGTGTTGGGGGTAATATATTAGATTGGATAGAGGATTGGCTAACTAACAGAAAACAGAGAGTCAGGATAAATGGGTCATTTTCAGGATGGCAATCTGTAACGAGTGGGGTGCCACAGGGATCAGTGCTGGGGCTTCAACTATTTTCAATCTATATTAATGACTTGGATGAAGGAAGTGAGTGTATTGTAGCCAAATTTGCAGACAATACAAAGATAGGTGGGAAAGCAAGTTGTGAGGAGGATCTAAAGAGTCTGCAAAGGGATATAGATAGGTTAAGTGAGTGGGTAAGAATTTGGCAGGTGGAGTATAATGTGGGAAAATGTGAAGTTATCCACTTTGGTAGGAAGAATAGAAAAGAAAATATTATTTAAATGGAGAAAGACTACAGAATGCTGCGGTACAGAAGGATTTGGGTGTCCTCGTACATGAAACACAAAAAGTTAACATGCAGGTGCAGCAAGTAATTAGGAAGGCAAATGGAATGTTGGCCTTTATTTCAAGGGGGATAGAGTATAAAAGTAGGGAAGTCTTGCTACAACTGTATAGGGTGCTGGTGAGACCACACCTAGAATATTATGTACAGTTTTGGTCCCCTTATTTAAGGAGGGATATACTTGCATTGGAGGCAGTTCAGAGAAGGTTCACTAGGTTAATTCCTGGGATGGAAGGATTGTCTTATGAGGAAAGGTTGAGCAGGTTGGGCCTATACTCATTGGAGTTTAGAAGAATGAGAGGTGATCTTATTGAAACATATAAGATTCTGAGGGGGTTGGACAGGGTAGATGCTGAGAGGATGTTTCCCCTCATCAGGGAATCTAGAACGAGGGGGCATAGTCTCAGAATAAGGGGTCGCCCATTTAAGATAGAGATGAGGAAGAATATCTTCTCTCAGAGGGTTGTGAATCTTTGGAATTCTTTACCCCAGAGAGCTGAGATAGACAGATTTTTGAGCAACAGGAGAGTCAAGGGTTATGGAGAGCGGGCAGGAAAGTGGAGTTGAGGCCAAAATCGGATCAGCCATGATCTCATTAAATGGCAGAGCAGGCTCGAGAGGCCGAATGGCCTGCTCCTGCTCCTATTTCTTATGTTCTTATGTTTCTATGGGCTTTTGCACTGGAACTTGCGGTGATTAGAAATGTATTACAGGGGATCTGGGACCTGTGAACAGGGTAAGCAACTGTGTATCTCCTTAACCAATCAGATTGAAGAATCCTTAATGAGGCACTCAGAGTCTGAACCAGGAAGTGTAAGTTACAATATTTACTTCAATACCAAATCATGTACAGAAAGCAAAATAAAGGGAGGGAAAGGAAGATGGGATTAAGAGAGAGAGATAAAAGGGACAGAAAGAAAAAGTAAAAAAAAAGTTATTTGAATGTTTTAATGTTTTTAAATCTCCAACAATAATTAAAATCTGAAGGAATGAGACTCCGCACTAATAAAAGTTAATTTTCAGTGCCAGAGAGGTTGTTTGGTAGTAATTAAGACTTATCATGCCATTAAAATTTTACAAATGCTGGAATGGACAAACCTAAATTTTTCTGGCAAGTTTAGTGGGTATCTATCACGTAAGTACAGCAACTTCACGCCCTTCCATGTATTTCAATGCCAAGTCTCTCGGTGAGATAGCATTATAGCAAAGCTTTTGGAGGAGCAGTGCAATTTCCTGATTTCTGCGTTTAACTGTGCATGTGCGGTCGCCGGAAGTTGCTGTCCGATTTACTCTTTAATAACAGTGAGCACTGATAGACTCACCATTATATTTGCCGCAAAATCCGGGCCCTTGTTTCAAGGTCACATTGCTCCATAACTACCTTTCCCGTTGTTCATGCTTAATGCGCTACTGCACTAATATTTGGTTTGCAAACACTTTACGTTTATTGAATGCTTATGTAGTTGAGATTGAACTCTGTCAATGAGCATTTTCCTTGGCACTGTCCTGTGCTCTGAACCGCTAGTTCCTGGTTCTCTGTGATTGGCAGGATATTTGATAGTTAGTAAGTGGTTAGGAATGTTGTCACGGACTACTGCGTTACATTGGCAGAAGTACATGAAGAAGTGAAGCAGGAACAGAATACATTATTTTATGCAGTGAACAATATAGTGCCTGTAACTTAATGCATTTCCTTTCACTGCAATGATTCCTTCATTAATAGAAAAAATATTAATATTCTTTCTATGATAGGCCCAACTCGTACATGTACTTTAAATGACTCCCAAAAATAGTATATTCACTTTACAATCTTCCAGACTCAACATCGAGTTCAACAATTTCAGACCATAACCACTTCTCCCATTTTTTCGGACAATGCTCCTGCTGTTACCATATACAGCTGCTCTAAACCCATCCTCTGTTTCTTTACTTGTCCTGTTACCATCCCCTTTTGCCTTGCACCATCATCCCTTCTGTAATTTCACTCCTGCCTTCCACCCTATCACAGACCTTCCCTTTTGTTCTTTCCTCCCCTCCCCCCTTTCCCTGCCTCTGTACTTACTTAAAACCTGTTATACCATTATGACATTTTCCAGTTCTGACAAAAGGCCACCGACCTGAAATGTTAACTTTGTTTCTCTTTCCACAGATGCTGCCTGACCTGCTGAGTATTTCCAGCATTTTCTGTTTATATTTCAGATTTCCAGCACCCGCAGTATTTTGCCTTTGCATTAGTATAGAAAGGGTTTGGTCTAATATAGTGAGAGAGATTGCTATATAACTCAAGACTGTTTTAAGTAAAAGCTAGATGAATCCTAAGTGAAATGAAAGTTAGGATTTCATTCTTCACCTTGTATTTTCTATTTATCAAAATGCATATAACCATGCTCTCTTAATAGTTGTTATGAGAACTGTCCGCGCAGTAACTTCACAATAAGCTTTTTTCTAAATCTCCACTTAGATTCATAAGGGTAGATTTTCATCTTCAATTCATCTTCATTGAAATCAATGGAATGAAAATTCCTTGGCCACCCAATCCTCCGCTGCTGACAGCCGCTGTACCCAGTTCCTTCCTGTTCCAGGGAAGAGGAGGTGTGCTGGCAGTTAAATGAAGGCCTGGAGTTAAAATACCCTGTGCCTATAATATAGGCCAGCAAGTGCGCTTCACACTCACCCTTCCCACCCCCCCAAATCCGCCTGAAACCTGCTCTGAGTTAAAATCAACCCCAATATTTCAAGCCATGTAAATTTGTGCTAATAAAGATGCAGATGTTTTTCGTGGGCGGGACTAGTCTACATATAGGTCAATTTAAAGAGTTCTGGCAGATATTATACAGTTGTAAAAATATCACAGAATCATCAGCTCAAGGCTCCCTCAAACTTCACTGGTTAAGGCAGTTTGTAGCTGAGCCATAGAGACGAGAAAGAATCCAAGTTTGACCATCACCCTATGATTAATTAACTGATCCCAGCCGAATGCCATCATTTTCCTCACTGCCCATGAGTTAGGGAGGAAAAAAATTCTGTCAGGGTTCTTGTTCCAGATCACTTTCCAGCATATGTGGAGGTCGGTGAGGGTAGGATCAGGCTGAGCTGTGATGTGATCTAATATCCTGCCAACACTCCTGTATTCATGATAAATGTAAAAGCAGCAGCCAAACCTTGTGGAAGGGCTTTGTTTGCCTTGGTGATCTGCTGATATAGTATGGGCTTATTTTCCTTAATGGTTTAATAGGGAAAGACGCCGCCATTTTTGGTGGCTGTGCTATTCCATGTGGGAAGGATGCCTGTGTCTGATTCTCGCTGGTTACAGAGACAAGATTTGATCCGTGCTCCTTAGTGTTAGAGTGGAAAAAAGAAAGGAAGATGATCTGTGTGCGCTCTTTGGTATCTGCAGATCAATTAAAGTCTTTGTCAGTGCGGTGAACAGAGGACTTAATACACTCAAAACTACATAAGTGGAGCAAACTAAAGCAAAATAACAAGCTCATAAATATTCTTCTTCTTAGGCAGTCCCTCGGAACCGAGGATGACTTGCCGCCACACTAAAAATGAGTTCTCAGGTGACTGATGAGTCCAATGTGGGACCTACAGTCTCTGTCACAGGTGGGGCAGACGGTGGTTGAAGAGGCTGGTGGGTGGGGTGCTTGGGTTGACGTGCGCTCCTTGCTCTGCTTGTGCATGGCTTCTGCTTGCTCCCGGCGAAGAGACTCGAGGTGTTCGGCGCCTTCCCGGATGCTTCTCCTCTACTTTGTGCGGTCTTGGGCCTGGGATTCCCAGGTGTCGGTGGGGATGTTGCACTTTTTCAAGGAGGCTTTGAGGGGGTCCTTGAAGCATTTCCTCTGCCCACCTGGGGCTCTCTTGCTGTGTCGGAGCTCCGAGTAGAGCGCTTGTTTTGGGAGTCTCGTATCGGGCATGCGGACGGTGTGACCCGTCCATCGGAGCTGATCGAGCGTGGTCAAAGCTTCGATGCTGGAAATGTTGGCCTGAGCGAGAACACTGACGTTCTCATAAATATTACAGAATTGCTCACCACCTATCCACAAGTATTGCACGGAGTTAGAACGTTGAGCATTTTATTTGAAATGCTTATTGTTGTTGACGACCTTCCTCGGCATTCATGCCCCACTATTTGCACATTGGGATACCTTTCCTAACTACAAAATGTGCATGAGCATTATGTGTAGCCTGCCGTAGTGGTTATAATGAAAAATCGCTATCAAATGATTGTTGCCTACGGCTGGACTCACAGTGGCAAGGGTGAATGTTAAGGGTGCATCTTATTTCCTGGAGATCTAGTGGAAGAGATTGTTTCCTTCGTCCTCTGCTGTTTTATTTACTTGGTGGTCCAGTGGCGAAGATGTTGTGTTATTCCAGGTCAGAATAGCATCTGTATCTGATCCCTGCTTGTAGAGAGACGGGATTATAACTGGGCTCCCGAGTGCTAGAATGAGGAAGAGGAAGGAAGGCGATCTGTCTGTGCTCCTAGGTGACTACAAATCAATGACTGAATAAAGTCTTTGCCAGTGCAGCCATCAGAGAACATAAAACACACACTAGACAACAATATATATATAAACCAAACTAACGCAAAAGAGAAAACTCAAGTTATAGAGAATGCATGGCGAGGAAATTCTTGTTGATAATTTCACAAAAAAAATGTCAATATGAGTATACAGTCGGAAATCAGGTTTAATACTTCAGCTGAATTTTAGATAGAATCATTGACAGGAGGAATCACATCCCCATCAGTCCTTATAACTAAGCTGGAAATTAGTTCCTTTAGCAGTCTCCTTGCCTCTGTGATTGCTAGATCCATTAATTGAAATTTCAATTTAATGAGCCAGCCAATTTGAATTCAATTTAGAAAATACTGTAAATGGGAGCATTTTAGCCTTAATTAGCTCCATATCTTCCTGTACTGAAGATCCTCAATTCTACTCTTTAAGCTCAACCTTAAATCTATTGCTATCTCCAGTTTGTTAATCCAACAACATTTTTCCAGGAATTTTTTCAACTTTAACAAAGCCAGATAAATTGTATTTGTGATGGAAAGGGCAGTGTAGGTAATGTATGTAATGAGTTGAAGAACTGAGATCGGGTTCTGGCTTGGACTTCATAAATCCTGTCACCCCAGTTTTCAGCGAGTGAGAGGAAAATGTTTTCAAAGTTGGTCTGACCGGCAAAACAGGCAGTACTACCACAAGGGCAGACAGAGTTAAGTAAATACTTTATTTTAAATCTTAAAAGAAAAATGAAAAGTTGGCGTAGGTTATATTACCTAGAAAAAGTTAAAAATAAATTAAAGAGACAGAATGGGGTAAAACTAATGCATGATAAGAAGTGCTTAATTTTATTATTTTTATTTCAAATTGATTTCAATTATTTGCTATGGGTTAGTATTTCTATCATAGAACTACTGCTGACATATGAAGATGCTGTAATATATGGGATTGTTCAGCACCGCAGTGTATCAGCTGAAAATTAGAAAACATGTCTGGCACAGAAAGACCAGAGCCCCAATTTTAACCCTGCCCGCCCGATGAGAACGGGGCAGACGAGTGGTTAAAATAGCTGTAGAGCGGAAGAGGCCCAGAAAATGTAATCTTTTTTTATATATCTTCTGGGCCCCACAAGGAAACTTTGGACCTTTCCTGCTCTGGATGTCTCTCCCCCAGCCTGCCCAATCCCACCCACCCCCCCACCCACTCCCAAGCACATACCCGATTGCCGGGGACCGTGCATCGGGTTCCATTGGATCCACAGCAGCGGCCTCCCTGCCATCCGAAATCCCGCTCCCGCTCCCGCCCGCATGACTCCTGCCGGGAGTTAAAATCCAGTCTCAGAATTGCCTCGGACCTGACAGCAGAGACACATGCTTCAAGTAAGATTTGAGATTAGAAGGCGTCTCCCCCTCCCCCGCCACACTGAATGGTAATTATGCCAGGTCAAGATTCCCAGCTAAAGCTGTTAATACTGTTGATTAGCACTTCCATTAAAAAAAATTGCTGCCGGAATATCTGATTGGGGATGGGATTGAGGGTTATAGAAATAAGTAGAGATGGAAATGGACAAATGATATGTGGAACATTGTGATTCCTCAGCTACTGGGGTCATGGCAAGGAAGATCAAGAATGTACAAGTGTAATTTAGGGTGTAAGGTCAGACAGATATACAGGAATTTTGCTCAATTTACTTTGTGGCACAAGAGGACACTTGGAGAAGATTTCTTAAGGAAATTAAATGCTTTGGCCTAGAAATTTTCCGGGCCCACTTACAGACCCAGACTCGGCGCTGTGCGTCCAACATGCGCCCGAACCAAGAGCCCGAGGAGCGATGGAAATTGGAACTCTGGCCTCATTAACATACTCGCCACGAGCTACCAGCACTGGTCACGCCTCCACAGACAGCTCACCCAAGTGAAGAGAACTGTCTCTCAGGGCAGTTAAGTCCCAGGAAGGGGGATTGGAGCGGACTACGAGGTGGGGGGGAGGGGGGTGTTCGCGACTCCTGTGGAGTCGAAGGAGAATTCCTGCACCTCCCTGTTCCACAGGTAGGGTTTTAAAACATTTTTAAAAATCACTTTCCTTTCATTGGCAGCTGCGGGATCCGCTGCAGAATCAGCATACTCGCCGCAAGCTAACATCACTGGTCACGACTGAGGGGGTCCTTCAACATGCGTAATACTACTAATTTACATATTTAAGGGGCCTAAAGCTTGCTTTAGGTGTCCGCCCAAGAGGCCTAACAAAAAGGGCCCCACGAATTTAGCAGTGGGACCAACACCTGTGTGGATTGGGCACAAGTCGTCCCACTGTTAAACTGGTATTATTTGCACCTGTTTTATAC
The DNA here is from genome assembly GCA_030390025.1 of Squalus acanthias. Lineage (NCBI taxonomy): Eukaryota > Metazoa > Chordata > Chondrichthyes > Squaliformes > Squalidae > Squalus > Squalus acanthias. Next base: position 54,650,571 of record CM059436.1, read on the forward strand.
CTGAAAAACAGGCCCAGCACATACCAATTTCTACCCCTTTGAGTTGAGTCCACAACAGAGTGGGTTTCAGTTGTTCTATGTATGGAATGGGCCTGGTGATATTCTCTCGTTACATGCTTTCTTATCTTTCTGCAGCAAACTTAATTTCCTTTTCTTCTCCACAGGCACCAGGCATCCTTCAGTCTCTTGCTCAGGTCACCATTCTTCAGGCATGAGTTTAGACAGTGAGTCCCAGTAGGCTTCCAGGAAACAATATCAAACGACAATACCCCGTTAAAGTTGTGATCCTCACTGTATTGACTAGAATCACACAGAGAAGATCTTCTTCTTAGGCAGTCCCTCGGAACCGAGGAAAGCAGCGCACGTCAACCCAAGCACCCCACCAACCCGCCCCTTCAACCACCGTCTGCCCCACCTGTGATAGAGAAGATACAACTAAACTGACCAAAATCACCCTTCAAATATCAAAAAGAGCCCACAACCCTTTTCAAAGTCATCCGCAGCACCAGTTTAATTTCTCTTAAACTAATGATCCCATGTAGCCAGTTTTTAAATTCAGCCTTGGAGGTGGTAAAAAGAAATAAAAACAAATGCTTTGATTATCCAGAAGCTAATGCTGGCCACATGTATGACCAACTATTGAAGTGTAAGTGAATGATTTCATCTGAATTTATAATCTATCACATAAACAAAATGGATATAAATACTATATTTCGTCAGTGTTATTGATTTCAGCAAATCTAATTGTGTGTTTATATGCGTGGGATGCAGCTTAAATATTACTTTGACTGTAATGAAACAGACAATATTAAAGTTGAGGAGTCAGATGCTCACTAAACAGCACAGTGAGCAGTTATTAGGTGACACAGTACTATAAACTGTAACGGGCTTTAACCTTTTGCCTTTTCAAGATATGCTTTCCTCCAGAATACTTAAACAAAAATTGTGTCATGGAAAGCAGGGCTTTAAGAACTAAATTAGAAAGAAAGAACAATAAATTAGAAATTTCAGTTTGACTGGTTCACTGATGTCCTTCAAGGAAAGAACACCCACCTCTCCGCCACCCCAACATGATCTGGCCTAGATGTGAATCCAGTTAACTCTTGATGCCCTCTGAAGTGGCCAAGCAGGCCGCTCAGTTGTAACATAATTGCCTAAAAAGGCAAAATTACCTGTTTAAAAACCACCTTATGAAAATCCATCTCATAATACTGAAGCATGTTTTCTTGCATTCATTTCAGATGTTGAACCTTGGTGTCGAAATCGCTTTCTTTTGCCTTTTTCAGTTGCCACTAATTTGTAGTGAATCTCTGTGCAGCAGAGGGCAGTAACGCATCATTTTTTCTTAAGAGTCCTAATCCAACGATAATAACACGGTTTTATGTGATCACTTTAACAGAGCTTTACCTAGCTGAATCCTACATTTCTCCCATACCATTTTACCCGGCCATGGTAAATAATCTATTCTTCTTTTGGAATTTAAAATAAAAAAGGATTTGCAGAAATTTGAAAAGTAAAATCCTTTTGAGCAAAAATGAAATGCACTGTGAGCTGTGTAATTATATTGATTTGAAAGTACAGTTCACTGATTGTAACAAATTAGGGCAACGCCTACCTAAGGATAGATATGATCAAACATTTCACTTTTTCCTGCAGCAATATGTGTACTTCAAACCTTTTCTTAGTCCACTGATAACTGCAAAGAGATTCCAGACTTGTGGAAATGAAGGAATGTAATGATGTTCATAAGCTTGAACATTTTGGTGTACACATTCATATTATTGTATTTTCTGCTCTTGAACAAGTTATAAAAAGAGTGCATTTATGTAGTCAGTCTTTTGTAACTACACAATGTAGCTCCTTGTAAAATTTAGGTCCACAAAAAGGATCTGGTCTCTCTAATGGACCCAATACTGACAGCAAATATTAAGGGGGAAAAATTCAGTTGGTTGCGCCTCCCGTTAGCGCCTTAAGAGGGCGCTAATGGGGCGCAAAGCAACTAGCGCCCGGGCGCGGCGATGTTTGCGCCGCTCGCGAAATTAACTAGACATTTTGCGGTGGCGCTAAACAGTACCGCCACGATCTCCTGCGCCGACAGATCGTGATGTCAGTCGAGTGCGCAACGCCCCGGTAGCGCCCCGGAGTGGATATTGAGTGGCGCCCCCTGCCTTACCGCCTGCCTCTAGCAACGACAGGTTGAGGGGAGCGTTTTGCAGTCAGGAAGGGACTGGGGGAGCGCTATTTAAAGGTGACCGCTTCCTGCCTTTTTTTGTTGGCGACATTTTTGAACCACACATTCTGAGAGAGACAGAGAGAGACTTCTGGAGAGATTCAACGCTGTGTGAAGGAGTTTTGGGTACTGAGCAGCACTTTGCAGGTTCATTTTGATTTGCCCTTCCTTGTATCGATTTAGAAGAGACTGTGGGGGCTGCACTCTGAGCTCTTTCTCTGGGCCTCTCCATTGTTCTTTCCAGCAGATTTGATGTACAGGTCTCTCCAGGCCGAGATTCAAGGCTGCAATGAGCAGGATGTGGATGGAAAGCAAGATCAACCCTCCCCTTTAAGAACTGGCCGGGGCCATTGTGTCTGTGTTCCATTGCTGACTGACATCACATGAGCTTCGCCAGCGCTCTGAGTTAGCGCCTCGCTCCTCAGCCTTTGCGCCTTAAGACAGATGTGTAGCGCCTGATTTAGCGCTCCAATCACCTCCAGGGACGATAAAAGTCAAGTTTGCAGTCGGAGGCGATAATTAGTGCCAGGCGCTAATCTTTGCGCCCGGCCGATAATTGCGCCCCAAACGGGGCGATACTGAATTGTTTCCCCTAAGACTCTGCAATATGATATTTTATTGTTTGATATTAATATGCTGAAGTATGCTCAAAACATATATTGTACCACCTTTAATTCATTCCTTTGTTTCCTGCCACATTATTGTGAATATTTAAATAATAGTATACAGCTTATTTCCTGGTACCAAAAAAACCTCTTGTATTATTATGCTGTCAGTTTTCCGATGACATGCACCTTCAGGTGTTAGATTACTAATAGCTTTCTTATTGTTTCACCTATTTTACAATTCCCCTACCACACACAACATGCCTGCCTTCATGATATTTATTTTGTTTTAAAGGTTTGCACAAACGTGCAATCCAGTAACTTTTGGAATCTGCAGGTCGTGTGTCTAGAAATTGTCTTTCATTTTAATCCACTTACCTCAAGTTGAGTGAGAGTCATCAATATTCAACCAGGAGGCTCTTTTGGCCATTGGGCGACTGACTGGCGGAGCATGCCGGCCGGCCGCCCATTTCGGTGGTGAAGAGGCTACTGTGATTTTGAGGCTCCAGCCCTTCTGGTTCTTACTGAATGTACCAGCTAATAATGTGGCGGGAGAATGGGAAAGGTGGATACTGGATGAAGTATATGATGCCTCAGGTTAGTTCAGATTGTTTCTAGGAGACATTGGCCACTCTGTTCATTATACGGAACGTTGTTGCGCTAAATTTATGTTAATTAAGGGTTGAGACAAATATTTGAATGTAGATGCTATACATTGTAAATAGTTTGTCAATTGATGTTAGCTCAATCAACAGCTACAAGCATCTTTGAACTTTGCATTGCTGATCATCTTCCAACATTCGATGGAATCTGGAACAATACCCATGGATTGGAGGGTAGCTAATGTTACCCCACTATTCAAAAAAGGTGGTAGAGAGAAAACGGGGAATTACAGACCGGTAAGCCTGACATCGGTAGTGGGGAAAATGCTAGAGTCCATTATAAAAGATGTAATAGCAGAGCACTTGGAAAACAGTGACAGGATCGGACAAAGTCAACATGGATTTACAAAAGGTAAATCGTGCTTGACTAATCTACTGGAATTTTTTGAGGATGTAACTGGTAAAATAGATAAGGGAGAACCAGTGGATGTGGTGTATTTGGACTTTCAAAAGGCTTTCGATAAGGTCCCGCATAAGAGATTAGCATGTAAAGTTAAGGCACATGGGATTGGGGGCAAGGTATTGACTTGGATAGAGAACTGGTTGGCAGACAGGAAGCAAAGAGTTGGAGTAAACGGGTCTTTTTCTGAGTGGCAGGCAGTGACTAGTGGGGTACCGCAGGGATCGGTCCTTGGACTCCAGCTATTCACAATATATATTAATGATCTAGACAAGGGAACTAGATGTAATATCTCCAAGTTTGCAGACGACACAAAGCTGGGTGGGCATGTGTGCTGTGAGGAGGATGCAGAGAAACTCCAGGATGATTTGGACAGGTTGTGTGATTGGGCAGAAGCATGGCAGATGCAATATAACGTGGATAAATGCGAGGTTATCCACTTTGGTGTCAAAAACAAGAAGGCAGATTATTATCTGAATGGCAATAGATTGGGAGAAGGGGAAGTGCAACGAGACCTGGGTGTCCTTGTGCACCAGTCGCTGAAGGTAAGCATGCAGGTGCAGCAGGCGGTTAAAGAAGGCAAATGGTATGTTGGCCTTCGTAGCAAGAGGGTTTGAGTACAGGAACAAGGATGTCTTGCTCCAGTTGTACAGGGCCTTGGTAAGACCACATCTTGAGTATTGTGTGCAGTTTTGGTCGCCTTATCTGAGGAAGGAGGTTCTTGCCATGGAAGGAGTTCAGCGAAGATTCACCAGGCTGATACCTGGGATGGCAGGAATGACGTATGAGGAGAGATTGGGTCGATTGGGCTGATACTCGCTGGAGTTTAGAAGAATGAGAGGGGATCTCATTGAAACTTATAAAATTCTGACAGGACTGGACAGACTAGATGCAGGAAGGATGTTCCCGATGGTCGGGGAGTCCAGAACCAGGGGTCACAGTCTAAGGATAAGGGGTAAGCCATTTACGACAGAAATGAGGAGGAATTTCTTCACCCAGAGACTGGTGAACCTGTGGAATTCTCTACCACAGAAGGCAGTAGAGGCCAATTCATTAAATAGATTCAAGAAGGAGTTGGATATATTTCTTAAGGCTAAAGGGATCAAGGGATATGGGGAGAAAGCAGGGACAGGGTTCTGAATTTGGATGATCAGCCATGATCGCATTGAATGGCGGAGCAGGCTAGAGGGGCCGAATGGCCTACTCCTGCTCCTATCTTCTATGTTCTATGTTTATCCACTTATCTATGAGCTTTCTGTGATCTTTTGGCCCTTTATCAAGCTTTTAAAATTCTTTTTAATTCTACATGCTTTTCCAACAAAAAAGGGTGCAAAGTGAATAAAACAAAACAAAGAGAGCACGATAAAGCAAAAATTGAAGAAATAAAAATAAGAGGGTGAATTTTCTTCACGTTTTCGGCACATCAGAGGCACTGAAATGGTGCAGTACCATTTTTTAGTGAGGAAATTTGGGTGAAAGTCATTTCTGCTGCTTGTGTGCCTTTAAATCGACTCCTTCGTGTTCCCTTATGCTTTTGGAGCCTTCCCGCAATCCTTCCACCGAGTCCCTGCTGGCCTCATTTGTATATTGCTGCCTGTCAGCCAGTGGCACTGTCGGTGTGAGTTTCCTCACTTACCCCACTGTTGCACTCAGGATAAGTTCAACATAGGAATATAGGAATAGCTGGACAAGAAAAGTCCATCTGATTCGCCCTCTACCATCCTGGTAGTCACATGATACAACAATAATGGAGTTGTTGACTAAACTTGGCAATCAATCTAACTGATGTATAAGAGGCGCAGCAGCTGCCTGTGTCATCTGATCAGGAGTTCGTGAGCTTTGAAGAGTTTGGAAAGTTTGGTTAGTTATTTCTCGAGTTTTACATAGGACATACGGCACAGAAACAGGCCATTTGGCCCAACCAGTCCATGCCGGCGTTTAAGCTCCACTTGAGCCTCATCTAAATCTGTCAGTATAACCCTCTATTCCCCTCTCCCTCATATGCTTATCTAGCCTCCCCTTAAATGCATCGATACTATTTGCCACAACTACTCCCTGTGGTAGCGAGTTCCACATTCTCGCCACTCTTTGGGTAAAGAAGTTTCTTCTGAATTCCCTATTGGATTTCTTGGTCACTATCTTATATTGATGGCCTCTAGTTATGCTCTTCCCCACAAGTGGAAACATTCCCTCTGTATCCACTCTATCAAAACCTTTCATAATTTTAAAGACCTCTATTAGGTCACCCCTCAGCTTTCTTTTTTCAAGCGAAAAGAGACCCAGCCTGTTCATGCTTTCCTGATAGGTATACCCTCACGTTTCTGGTATCATCCTTGAAAACATCTGTTCCACCTTCTTTTTGCTTTGTTGCTATGAGACCTGCATTTGATTTTAACTGCTTGCCACTGGGTCACAGACCACCTGAAGATTTTCAGTGGAAAGTCTGGTCTAAAAGCAGCTAACAGACTGAAAGTTCTGAAACACAGGGATCGCCCCGGTCTGGAAGCTGCGATCCATGCTGCACGCCATGCTGTCCCCCATTGCCTCCAGCGCCGCAGTCTGTGCTTCCGCAGAGATGCAAGCACCCACAGGTCCCTGGCAGCATTTAAGCTGGGGATGTGCTGCAGATTTCAATGCAGCTGTTACTTGCTGCATTGGTGCCTGCAAGGAAGACAAAGCTTCCATGATGGTGCCACAAAGGAGAGCTGTAAACTCGCCGATCACACCGTTCAATTGAGATTGTTCTCAGAGCCTGCAAGTAGGCGTGATGTTCCTCAAACATCCTTCTTTTCAGGTGAGTTCCCATGAGTTCTGGGTCCCACAACTCGGAAGCCACAAGCAGCCTTCTCCTCATCACATGGGAAGGGGGCACATCCTCCTCCACTTATCACTCCTCTCGATCTCTTGTGTGCAGTGAATCTCACGGCGTCAATTCCTCATCGAGACGATCGAATCCCCTCCTCCGCCCCACCACCCCCAGGTGAAAGTCTCTGATCTGGTTACTGCAGAGGCAGTGAATGCAACCTCTTCTACCCCATGAACTGCCACACAGTGCAGGAAGAGGATTAATGTCGTCAAAAATTACTGTTGTTCAAAAAAAGGTGCAAGGATAAACCCAGCAACTACAGACCAGTCAGTTTAACCTTGGTAGTGAGGAAGCTTTTCGAAATCATAATCCGGGACAAAATTAACAGTCACTTGGACAAGTGTGGATTAATTAAGGAAAGCCAGCACGGATTTGTTAAAGGCAAATCATGTTTAACTAAATTGATTGAGTTTTTCGATGAGGTAACAGAGAGGGTTGATGAGGGTAATGCAGTTGACGTGGTGTACATGGATTTCCAAAAGGCGTTTGATAAAGTGCCACGTAATAGGCTTGCCAGCAAAGTTGAAGCCCATGGAATTAAAGGGACAGTGGCAGCATGGATACTAAATTGGCTAAGTGACAGGAAACAGAGAGTAGTGGTGAACGGTTGTTTTTTGGACTGGAGGAAGGTATACAGTGGTGTTCCCCAGGGGTCGGTACTAGGACCACTGCTTTTCTTGATATATATTAATGAATTAGACTTGGGTGTACAGGGCACAATTTCAAAATTTGCAGATGACACAAAAGTTGGAAGTATAGTGAACAGTGAGGAAGATAGTGATAGACTTCAAGAGGACATAGACAGGATGGTAGACTGGGCGAACACATGGCAGATGAAATTTAACGCAGAAAAGTGCGAAGTGATACATTTTGGCAGGAACGGTAGCATAGGGGTAATATCACTGGGCTAGCAATCCAGAGGCCTGGACTAATGATCCAGAGACGTGAGTTCAAATCCCACCACGGCAGCTGGGGAATTTAAATTCAGTTAATTAAATAAATCTGGAATCATTACTAGTATCAGTAATGGTAACCATGAAACTATCGGATTGTCGTAAAAACCCATCTGGTTCACTGATGTCCTTTAGGGAAGGAAATCTGCCATCCTTACCTGGAGTCACTGTGGAGCATCCGCAAAGCTGAGATCTTCGTGGATAGCACGTTTAACAAGGTGGTCACACCGCAGGTAAAGAGTGCACAGGCAGACAGGAAATGGATGACCGCCAGACAGAGTAAAAGAACTAGGAAGGTAGTGCAGGAGTCCCCTGGGTCCATCTCCCTCTCCAACAGATTTTCCGTTTTGGATACTGATGGGGGAGATGGTTTCTCAGGGGAATGCAGCAAGAGCCAAGTCCATGGCACTATGAGTGGCTCAGCTGCACAGGAGGGGAGGAAAAAGAGTGGGAGAGCAATAGTGATAGGGGATTCTATCGTAAGGAGAACAGATAGACGTTTCTGTGGCCGCAGACGTGACTCCAGGATGGTATGTTGCCTCCCTGGTGCCAGGGTCAAGGATGTCACTGAACGGCTGCAGGGCATTCTGAAGGGGGAGGGCGAACAGTCAGAGGTTGTGGTTCACATTGGTACCAACGACATGTGTAGAAAGAGGGATGAGGTCCTGCAACAAGAATTTAGGGAGCGAGGTAGCAGATTAAAAAGCAGGACCTCAAAGGTTGTAATCTCTGGATTACTCCCGGTACCACGTGCTAGTGAGTATAGGAATAGGAGGATAGAGCAGATGAATGCGTGGCTAAAGAGTTGGTGCAGGAGGGAGGGCTTTAGTTTCCTGGATCACTGGGTCTGCTTCTGGGGAAGGTGGGACCTGTACAAGTCGGACGGGTTGCACCTGAACCGGAACGGGACCAACATCCTTGCGGGGAGGTTTGCTAGTACTGTTGGGAGGGGTTTATACTAACTTGGCAGGGGAACGGGATACAGAGTGGAGCTATAGTAGGGGGTGATGCACAGCCAAATATAGAGGAAAAAACAAGTCAGCCTGGAAGGCAGAGCAAATATGTAATGGCACAAGGGAGTATGGCAAGGCTGGATGGCATTTATTTTAATGTAAGGAGTCTTGCGAGTAAGGCAGATGAATTGAAGGTGTTGATGAACACATGGGAGTATGATATTGTTGCTATCACAGAGACATGGTTGAGGGAGGGGCAGGACTGGCAGCTCAATATTCCGGGGTATAGAATCTTCAGGCGAGACAGAGGGGGGTGTAAAAGAGAAGGGGGTGTCGCAATATTAATCAAGGAGTCAATTACTGCTGTAAGGAGGGATGATATCTTAGCAGGTTCCTCTAATGAGGCCATATGGGTAGAACTTAAAAACAAAAAGGGGGCAAGCACTTTGCTGGGAGTGTACTATAGGCCCCCAAACAGTCAGGGGGAGATCGAGGAACAGATATGTAGGCAAATCTCAGAGAAGTGTAGAAATAATAGGGTAATAATAGGGGATTTCAACTTCCCCGATATTAACTGGGATAGTCAGAGTGTGAAAGGCTTAGAGGGTGCGGAATTCTTAAGGTGCATCCAGGAGAGCTTTTTGAGCCAGCATGTAGAAAGTCCTACAAGAGAGGGGGTGGCACTGGACCTAATTCTAGGGAATGTAGCCGGGCAAGTGGTAGAGGTGTTAGTAGGAGAGCATTTTGGTGACAGTGACCATAATTCGGTGAGATTTAAGGTAGTCATGGAAAAGGACAAAGATGGATCAGAAATAAAGGTTCTAAATTGGGGGAAGGCCGATTTTAATATGATAAGACAGGATCTGGCCAAAGTGGACTGGGATCAGCTACTTGTAGGAAAATCCACATCAGAGCAGTGGGAGTCTTTCAGAAAGGAAATAGAAAGAGTACAACGGCAACATGTTCCCATAAAGGTCAAGGGTGGGACCAACAAGCCCAGGGAACCCTGGATGTCAAGGGATATACGAGAATGGATTAGGAAAAAAAGGGAGGCTTTTGGCAGATACAAAGGACTAAAAACTGGAGTATAGAAAGTGCAGGGGGGTACTTAAAAAATAAATTAGGAGAGCGAAGAGGGGGCATGAACAAACACTGGCGGGCAAAATAAAGGAAAATCCCATGGTGGTTTATAAGTATATTAAGGGCAAGAGGATAACCAGGGAAAGAGTAGGGCCCATTAGGGACCAAAGTGGCAATCTGTGTGTAGAGCCAGAAGATGTAGGTGGGGTTTTAAATGTATATTTTGCATCTGTGTTCACTATGGAGAAGGACGATGTAGGCATAGAAATCAGGCAGGGGGATTGTGATATACTTGAACAAATTAGTATTGAGAGGGAGGAGGTACTAGCGGTTTTAGTGAGCTTAATAGTGGATAAATCCCCAGGCCCAGACGAGATGTATCCCAGGCTGCTGTGTGAGGCAAGGGAGGCGATTGCAGGGGCTCTGACACAAATTTTCAGAACCTCTCTGGCCACAGGGGAGGTGCCAGAGGACTGGAGAACAGCTAACGTAGTACCATTGTTCAAGAAGGGTAGTAGGGATAAACCAGGGAATTACAGGCCAGTGAGCCTAACATCAGTGGTAGGGAAATTATTGGAAAAAATTCTGAGGGACAGAATTAGTCTCCACTTGGAGAGGCAAGGATTAATCAAGAATAGTCAGCATGGCTTTGTCAGGGGGAGATCATGTCTGACCAATTTGATTGAATTTTTCGAGGGGGTGACTAGGTGTGTGAATGAGGGTAGTGCAGTTGATATGGTCTACATGGACTTCAGTAAGGCTTTTGACAAAGTCCCGCATGGGAGACTGGTCAAGAAGGTAAGAGCCCATGGGATCCAAGGCAACTTGGCACATTGGATCCAAAATTGGCTTAGTGGCAGGAGGCAGAGGGTGATGGTCGAAGGTTGTTTTTGTGACTGGAAGCCTGTGTCCAGTGGTGTATCGCAGGGATCGGTGCTGGGTCCATTGCTGTTTGTAGTGTACATTAATGATTTAGATATGAATGTAGGAGGTATGATCAGTAAGTTCGCAGATGACATGAAAATTGGTGGAGTGGTAAATAGTGAGGAGGGAAGCCTCAGGCTACAGGACGATATAGACGGGATGGTTAGATGGGCAGAACAGTGGCAAATGGAATTTAACCATGAAAAGTGTGAGGTGATGCATTTTGGGAGGACTAACAAGGCAAGGGAATACACAATGAATGGGAGGACCCTAGGAAGGAGAGAGGATCAGAGGGACCTTGGTGTGCGTGTACATAGATCCCTGAAGGCAGCAGGGCAGGTGGATAAGGTGGTTAAAAAGGCATATGGGATACTTGCCTTCATTAGCCGAGGCATAGAATATAAGAGCAGGGAGGTTATGATGGAGCTGTACAAAACGCTAGTTAGGCCACAGCTGGAATACTGTGCGCAGTTCTGGTCGCCACACTATAGGAAGAATGTGATTGCATTGGAGAGGGTGCAGAGGAGATTCACCAGGATGTTACCTGGGCTGCAGCGCTTCAGCTATGAAGAGAGACTGGACAGGCTGGGGTTGTTTTCCTTAGAGCAGAGAAGGCTGAGGGGGGACCTGATTGAGGTGGACAAAATTATGAGGGGCATAGATAGGGTAGATAGAAAGGAACTTTTCCCCTTAGTAGAGGGGTCAATAACCAGGGGGCATAGTTTCAAGGTAAGGGGCAGGAGGTTTAGAGGGGATTTGAGGAAAAACTTTTTCACCCAGAGGGTGGTTGGAATCTGGAACTCACTGCCTGAAAGGGTGGTAGAGGCAGGAACCCTCACAACATTTAAGAAGCATTTAGATGAGCACTTGAAACGTCATAGCATACAAGGCTACGGACCAAGTGCTGGAAAATGGGATTAGAATAGACAGGGCTTGATGGCCAGCGCGGACACGATGGACCGAAGGGCTTCTCTGTGCTGTATAACTCTGTGACTCTATCTATGACTCTATACCTGGTCTGGCCGATATGTGACTCCAGACCCACAGCAATGTGGTTAACTCTTAAATGCCCTCTGAAATGGCCTACCAAGCTACTCAGTTGTAACTCCTCCATCACCATCCTGGGTATGTCCTGTCCCACCGGCAGGACAGATCCACCAGGGGTGGCGGCAAAGTGGTATACAGTCGGGAAGGAGTGGCTCTGGGAGTCCTCAACATTGACTCTGGACGCCATGAAGCCTCATGGCTTCAGGTCAAGCATGGGCAAGGAAACCTCCTGCTGATTACCACCTACCACCCTCCCTCAGCTGATGAATCAGTACTCCTCCATGTTGAACACCACTCGGAAGAAGCACTGAGAGTAGCAAGGGCACAGAATGTACTCTGGGTGGGGGACTTCAATGTCCATCACCAAGAGTGGCTCGGTAGCGCCACGACTGACCGAGCTGGCCGAGTCCTGAAGGACATAACTGCCAGTCTGGGTCTGCAACAGCTGGTGAGAGAACCAACACGAGGGAAAAACATACTTGACCTCGTCCTCACCAATTTACGTGTCGCAGATGCATCTGTCCATGACAGCATTGGTAGCAGTGACCATCGCACAGTCATTGTGGAGACGAAGTCCCGCCTTCACAGTGAGGACACCCTCTGTCGTGTTGTGTGGCACTACCACCGTGCTAAATGGGATAGATTCAGAACAGATCTAGCAGCTCAAAACTGGGCATCCATGAGGCGCTGTGGGCCATCAGCAGCAGCAGAATTGTATTCCACCACATTCTGTAACCTCATGGCCCGGCATATCCCTCACTCTACCATTACCATCAAGCCAGGGGACCAACCCTGGTTCAATAAGGAGTGTAGAAGAGCATGCCAGGAGCAGCATCAGGCTACATTAAAATAAGGTGCCAACCTGGGGAAGCTGCAACACAAGACTACATGCATGCTAAAAAGCAGAAGCAGCAGACTATACACAGAGCTAAGCGATCCCACAATCAACGGATCAGATCAAAGCTCTGCAGTCCTGCCACATCCAGTCGTGAATGGTGGTGGACCATTAAACAACTAACGGAAGGAGGAGGCTCCATGAATATCCCCATCCTCAATGATGGTGGAGCCCAGCACGTGAGTGCAAAAGACAAGGCTGAAGCGTTTGCACCATCTTCAGCCAGAAGTGCCGAGTAGATGATCGATATCGGCCTACTCCTGAGGTCCTCACCATCACAGAAGCCAGTCTTCAGCCAATTCGATTCACACCACGTGATATCAAGAAATGGCTTAGCGTACTGGATACAGCAAAGGCTATGGGCCCCGACAACATCCCGGCTATCGTGCTGAAGACTTGTGCTCCAGAACTAGCCGCGCCTCTAGCCAAGCTGTTCCAGTCCAGCTAAAACACTGGCATCTATCCAACAATGTGGAAAACTGCCCAGGTATGTCCTGTCCACAAAAAGCAGGACAAATCCAACCCGGCCAATTACCACCCCATCAGTCTACTTTCAATCATCAGCAAAGTGATGGAAGGTGTCATGAACAGTGCTATGAAGCAGCACTTACGAACCAATAACCTGCTCACTGATGCCCAGTTTGGGTTCCACCAAGACCACTCGGCTCCCAACCTTATTACAGCCTTGGTCCAAACATGGACAAAGGAGCTGAATTCCAGAGGTGAGGGGAGAGTGACTGCCTTTGACATCAAGGCAGCATTTGACCGAGTGAGGCATCAAGGAGCCCTAGTAAAACTGAAGTCAATGGGAATTGGGGGAAAACGCTCCACTGGCTGGAGTCATACCAAGCACAAAGGAAGATGGTTGTGGTGGTTGAAGGTCAATCATCACAACCCCAGGACATCGCTGCAGGAGTTCCTCAGTGCAGTGTCCTAGGCCCAACCATTTTCAGCTGCTTCATCAATGACCTTCCCTCCAACATAAGGTCAGAAATGGGGATGTTCGCTGATGACTGCACAGTGTTCAGCGCCATTCACAACTCCTCAGATAATGAAGCAGTCCATGCCCGCATGCAACAAAACCTGGATGACATTCAGGCTTGGGCTGATAAGTGGCAGGTAACATTCGCGCCACATAAGTGTCAAGCAATGACTATCTCCATCAAGTGAGAGTCTAACCACCACATCTTGACATTCAATGGCATTACCATCACCGAATCCCCCACCATCAACATCCTGGGAGTTACCATTGACCAGAAACTTAACTGGACCAGCCACATAAATACTGTGGCAACAAGAGCAGGTCAGAGGCTAGGTATTCTGTGGCGAGTATCTCACCTCCTGACTCCCCAAAGCCTTTCCACCATCTACAAGGCACAAGTAAGGAGTGTGATGGTATACTCTCCACTTGCCTGGATGAATGCAGCTCCAACAACACTCAAGATGCTTGACTCCATCCAGGACAAAGCAACCCACTTGATTGGCACCCCATCCACCACCTTAAACAGTCACTCCCTCCACCACCGGCGCACCGTGGCTGCAGTGTGTACCATCTACAGGATGCACTGCAGCAACTCACCAAGGCTTCTTCGGCAGCACCTCCCAAACCCGCAACCTCTTCCACCTAGAAGGACAAGAATAGCAGGTGCATGGGAACCTCCAAGTTCTCCTCCAAGTCACACATCATCCTGACTTAGAAGTATATCGCCAATCCTTCATCGTCGCTGGGTTAAAATCCTGGAACTCCCTACCTAACAGCACTGTGGGAGTACCTTCACCACACGGACTGCAGCGGTTCAAGAAGGTGGCTCAACATGACCTTCTCAAGAGCAATTAGGGATGGGCAATAAATGCTGGCCTTGCCAATGATGCCCACATCCCATAAACAAATTTAAAAAAAGGAGAGGCAATATAAACTAAAGGGTACAATTCTAAAGGAGGTGCATGAACAGAGAGACCTGGGGGTATATGTGCACTGATCGTTGATGGTGGTAGGGCAGGCTGAGAAAGCAGTTAAGAAAACATATGAGATCCTGGGCTTTATAAATAGAGGCACAGAGTACAAAAGCAAGGAAGTTATGATGAATCTTTATAAATCACTGATTCAGCCTCAACTGGAGTATTGTGTCCAATTCTGGGCACCGCACTTTAGGAAGGATGTGAAGGCTTAGGCCGCAATTTCGCTAGCGGAGGCGGGATCGCGCCGATAGAGCTGGTTGGCGGGTTCCGGTCCCGCTCCCAGCTGCAGCTGCTCTGTGAAAAGGATTGTCCGTTAATAGGGCTTGTTAAGGCCGCCCTGCGGGGTTCCTGGCCAATTAAAAGGATGCGGGTCTGATGATGTCATTTGAAGGCTGCATTCATTTTGACAGTGTTCTGTCAGTGTTCTGCAGCATTGAGGTGCTGCAAACACTGACAAGCACTGCACAGAGGTGCACAGCTGCACCCAGGTTCTCCCATGACGCCCTACATATGCTTATGGAGGGAATCACAGCACGCAGGGAGGTTCTCTTCCCTTCCAATGGGCGGAAGAGACCTCCCCAGGACACTAACACAGTCGGTTGCACATAGCACAGGAGGGCAAAAGCAGGGATGTCGTCAGGAGGACCAGGCTGCAGTGGCGCAAACCTTTCAATGATCTCAGTCGATCATGAAACGTTACTGCAAAGCCACACTCAACCTCATCCTGCTGTGCCACTCATCACATCCCCATAACTCTGCCTTCCATACCCTACTCCTACACATCCTTACTCACACCAACTTACCTTGCACCTCTACCTATCTCTCTCTATCTAGATTATCACTTCCCCATCTCACTAGCCACCCCTCACACTCGCCCTCATCCTCGTGCAATCATACCAACTAACAACATACAAGGGTAGCTACTTGGGTGTTTTATGCAATGTTCATGTAAATTTTCTGTTAATGTGTTGTCAAACATTGAAATCTTTATTTTCAACACTTTGCTTTATTGTACAGATCTGTGCTCACCTTTGCAAGTGTCTTAGTGAGTTGCAGTGAATGGTGAGACATAACTATCCCTGTAATGGTGATGAGTGTGAAAGGAATGGCTTGGCCATTGTAGGAATGCTTTATGTTGCTGGTGTGGGGTGGTGCTAACCTGGCACATCATGTGGCAGCCAGGGTGTACAGCGTCAAGTGAAGTAAATCTGGCCATGGTGATGCCATCCCTGGCCTCCCGGGCAGCAATGTGGTCGGGTGCTGATGCCGTGTGTCCTGTGCAGCATCAGGTGATTGCAGAGAAGGTTGGTATTGTTGTTGGTGATGTTGGTGTGCCTGGTGATGTTGGTGTTGGGGCTGATCATGGAAGGATTCAGAGGATCAAGGTGAGATTTTTTGAAGGGCACCGATGTTGCTGGAATAGATGGCAGCTGAAGTTGAGATGACAGAAGTGATCTGTCAATGGTGAGAGAGCTTGCTCCAGGGAGGTGACAGTGGATAGAGTGTTTACTCCAAACATTTCCAAACTGCATACAGCTCAAAAGTGCTTCTGACATTGGAAAGTGACCAGCTGTGAAATGGTAGCTTTCATACCACTTTTGCAGCTGTCACCTATTCACAGCAATGGGGAGACACAGAGAACCCGACCTACTTACCTGATGTGATCTCCGAACGACATGAAGCCCGTTAAAAATGTGGGAAAATAGAAAAAGGCTGGCAAAATAGTAGTTAACAAGCACTTAACAAGCAGTTAACTATCTTAAATGCCTCCCTCGCCGCTTGGTGTCAGGTCTGTTCTGAAATCACAGACCCGACACTTTGGAAACTTACATGGAGCTAGATTCACAGCAGGTTCCCAACCCGCTGTCAATCATTTTGATTTTGACAGCGGACCTGCCTCCAAACCTGCACTCTGAGCACCAGCAAAATTCAGCCCTTAGAGAGGGTGCAGAAAAGATTGACAAGAATGGTTCCAGGGATGAGGGACTTCAGTTATGTGGATAGACTGGAGAAGCTGGGGTTATTCTCCTTGGAGCAGAGAAGGTTGAGAGGAGATTTGATAGAGGTATTCAAATCATGAGGGGTCTAGTCAGAGTAGATAGAGAGAAACTGTTCCCATTGGTGGAAGGGTCGAGAACCAGAGGACACAGAATTAAAGTGATTGGCAGAAGAACTTAAGGCGACATGAGGAAAAACGTTTTTATGCAGCGAGTGGTTATGATCTGGAATGCACTGCCTGAAAGGGTGGTGGAGGCAGATTCAATCGTGGCTTTCAAAGGGGAATTGGATAAGTACCTGAAGGAAAAAAAATTGCAGGGCTATGGGGAAAGGGCGGGGGAGTGGGATTAGCTGAAGTGCTCTTGCAGAGAGCCAGCACAGGCTCGACGGGCCGAATGGCCTCCTTCTGTACTGTAACCATTCTATAATTCTATTCTATGAAATGTTAGCCAAGGTCAGTGAAGACACTGTTCCCCATGCATATCCTGCAGGAATAGAGGCATGACTCACCTCCTTACCTCTTAGTCTCATCACCAGGGTGACAGGAGAACTAGCCTATTCACAGGGAACCTTTGGAAACATTGTTAACTCCCAATCACTGAGAGAACTCATATTGCCTGACACAATATTTTGACTATTGAGCAGCTGACCGGCGAGTTGTACATTGGAAGAGCCGACCACATGAAACAGGCGGGTGCTTCAGCTGCTCAGCCGCAGGTCCCTTAGAAGATGGCAGCTGCTGGCGTGCCAGCGTGAACAGGGTGGTAAAGACATTTTCAGGCCTCTACCACCCCATTTATGCCGGGCGGCCTAAGTTAAAATCCAACACAATTGGGGTAATTTTAACTTTGGGCAATAGTGTAAATCGAATCAGCTATCAATGGAAATGATAATCAGGAGAGATTAGGAGAGTGGCTAATGTGATAGCGCCGGTTTTACACTATCGCCCAAAATCAAAATGACCCCCCAATGAGTTTTGCTAGTCTTGAAGGAGAGGTGTTTCAATAGAGCCTGCACTTACAAGTCTGATAACAATGATAGGGAATTTCCTCAGAGCTACACCCGCTCCGCCGCTGCAACTTCACCAGATGTGTGGCAGATCATCTGTTTACACATGTAAATCGGGTTTTAGCTGCACTTGTGAAGTTACGCCAGTGGAGGAAATTCTTGGCCAATGATACGCATGGAGACATATGGTTGAAATGGAGTGTCCTTGCCACTGACAGTCCTTTAACTTTCTTCTCTCATTACAAAGGGAAGGTAGCACATATCTGATGCCAAAGAACGGCTAGTAAAGGAGGAACAGCAACCTTGAAAGCCTTGCATGAAGAGGAAGCTTTGCAATTTATAGGAAGACAAACAGAAGAGGCTGAAGGAGATCATGTGCCTAGGTATCAGTATCAGGTTGGGTAGGGCAAGGCAAGGGGGAACACAGGTGATTTCAACTTTATGTGGATTGTCACCGTATAGCAGTGGCCATGCACTCAGCCACTTCTTCAAGGAGTCATGTAAGTCTTCAGATAGCTAAACAAGCTTCTATATTTTTGAAATCCTACGAGATGACTTGAAGGGTTGTTAATAAAGGATGAGATATTGGCTCAGAAGATCAAGATGTAGAATCAGTTTGGGTGGAGATAAGAAATAGTAAGGGAAAGAAGTCACTGGTGGGAGTAGTCTAACAATAGCTACACTGTAGGACAGAGTATAAATGAAGAAATAATGGGGGCTTGTAAGAAAGGTAATAATCATGGGCGATTTTAATCTTCATATAGATTGGACAAATCAAATTGGCAAGGGTAGCCTTGAAGACGAGTTCATAGAATGTATTCGGGATGGTTTCTTAGAACAATACGTTGTGGAACCAACCAGGGGGCAGGCTATGTTAGATCTGGTAATGTGTAATGAGACAGGATTAATTAATGATCTCAGTGTAAAGGATCCTCTCGGGAAGAGTGACCATAGCATGATTGAATTTCAGATTCAGTTTGAGGGTGAGAAACTTGTGTCTGAAACTAGTGTCCTAAACTTAAAAAAAGGCAATTACAAAGGTATGAAGACAGAGTTGGCTAAAGTGGACTGGGAAAATAGATTAAAGGGTAAGATGGTAGATAAGCAGTGACAGACATTTAAGGAGATATTTCATAACTCTCAGCAAAGGTTTATTCTAGTGAGAAAGAAAGACTCTACGAGAAGGATGAACCATCCGTAGCTAACTAAGGAAGTTAAGGATGGTATCAAATTGAAGGAAAAGGCAGACAATGTTGCAAAGATTAGTGGTAGGCCAGAGGATTGGGAAATTTTTAGAAACCAACAAAGGATGACTAAAAAGATAATAAAGAGGGAGAAGATAGATTATAAGAGTAAACTGGCAAAAAAATATAAAAACAGACAGTAAGAGCTTCTACAGGTATATAAAATGGAAGAGAGTAGCTAAAGTAAACATTGGTCCCTTAGAGGATGGGACTGGGGAATTAATAATGGGAAACAGGGAAATGGCAGAGACTTTGAACAAATATTTTGTATCGGTCTTCACGGTAGAAGACACTAAAGGCATGGGTCATTTTCAGGTTGGCAAACTGTAACTAGTGGGGTGCCACAGGGATCAGTGCTGGGGCCTCAACTATTTACAATCTATATTAATGACTTGGATGAATGGACCGAGTGTACTGTTGCCAAATTTGCTGACGATACAAAGATAGGTGGGAAAGCAAGTTGTGAGGAGTACACAAAGAGTCTGCAAAAGAATATAGATAGGTTAAGTGAGTGGGCACAAATTTGGCAGATGGAGTATAATGTGGGAAAGTGCGAGGTTATCCACTTTGGTAGGAAGAATAAAAAAGCAAAATATTATTTAAATGGAGAGAGACTACAAAATGCTGTGGTACAGAGGGATCTGGGTGTCCTCGTACATGAAACACAAAAAGTTAGCATGCAGGTACAGCGTGTAATTAGGAAGGCAAATGGAATGTTGGCCTTTATTGCAAGTGGGATGGAGTATAAAAGTAGGGAAGTCTTGTTACAACTGTACAGGACGTTGGTGAGATCACACCTAGAGTACAGCGTACAGTTTTGGTCTCCTTATTTAAGGAAGGATATACTTGCATTGGAGGCAGTTCAGAGAAGGTTCACTAGGTTGATTCCTGAGTTGAAGGGGATGTTTTATGAGGAAAGGTTGAGCAGGTTGGGCCTATATTCATTGGAGTTTAGAAGAATGCGAGGTGATCTTACTGAAACATATAAGATTCTGAGGGGGCTTGACAGGGTAAATGCAGGGAGGATGTTTCCCCTCATGGGGGAATCTAGAACTAGGGGGCATAGTTTCAGAATAAGGGGTCGCCCATTTAAAATGGAGATGAGGAGGAATTTCTTCTCTCAGAGGGTCGTGAATCTTTGGAATTCTCTACCCCAGAGAGCTGTGGAGGCTGAGTCATTGAATATATTCAAGGCGGAGATAGACAGATTTTTGAAAAACAGGGGAATCAAGGGTTATGGGGAGCGGGCAGGAAAGTGGAGTTGAGGCCAAGATCAGATCAGCCATGATCTTATTGAATGGTGGAGCAGGCTCTAGGGGCCGAATGGCCTACTCCTGCTCCTATTTCTTATGTTCTTATGTAAACTTTATTGCAACCTCTCTAAGGCAAGTTCTCTCTTTCTGTCTGTGAATGCCTTACTGGAGTCATAAGGCATGAATGCGTGAGATATCCCTGATCACCAAGCAACCATCCTGATACATGGCTCTGAGTCATCAAGGCTGGTGTAGTAGATTGGCACATGATAGAAGCATTATGACAACATCCTGGGTAGGGCATTAATGTGCACGATAAGGTGATTGAACTATTCATTCTCTTTGATTCACATGTTCCATGGAGATGGTAATAAACCGTGAGGCTTGTCTAAATAGAGCATCAGTAACTTTCGTTATACAATGGTGTGCTGCTGCCTGACTAATGTGAAAAAGGTCACCTGATGCTGCCTGGAAGGATTCAGTGGCAAGAAAATTCAAAGCAGTGATGATTTTCACTGCTACAAGATCATGCGGTTCTTGTGATGGGAGTGGGCTGCAGTCCTCAGCCAGCAGCTGGCATAAGTCCCCAATTGCCTCTGGAGGGAAGTGCCATCTTCTGAGGCACTGATGGGCAGAGAAGGTTTCTCATTGGGAAATCCATTTTCCTCGTCCAAAAATGTACTTTCTCAAATATTCACAAAACTTGTCAAGAGTTCCAGAATAAGAAACAACCAAAAATCACTGTGTAACCAAAATTTCACCAGCTTCAGTGAAGAAATTAAAAATTGCCTTCTCCATGCACCTCATGGATGCTCATATCACCACTTAGGTGCTTTAGGTGCTGCTCATATCACCACCTAAATAGTGGCAGTGTTCTCAAAGGTCAGATTTTGAGTGGATGTTGGGGGAAATGGTGCGAGAACATTGGCCACACCCACCCATTGCCATTTACATGTGGTGGGACGGGCTCTGGGCAGGTAGCACGGCACTCTGGTGGGTTTTCAGGAGGAGAATCTAGGTGCACTTTTTTTTGGGCAGTATTTGGCCTTACTGCCTCATTTTACTAATTTTAAGCGCCCAAAACAGCTTGAAAATAGGCCACAAAAAGAAGGAAAATACACCCCATTAAGTCTGATGAGTAAAGGTCTCCCAGCCATTTTAGTTCAAACTTTATTTACAAAGTTCAGTGTTGTGTTCCGAGAGCTGTGGCGACACTTTCATGACTGTCTACTTGATCATTCCGAGGAACAGGAAATTGTCTAAAAGGTTTCAATTTGTACTGAAATGAAATCCTTCTGTATTAAGAAGGAAATGAAACTCAACATTAGCAGTAGTTAAGAACAGGATTTGCACGTCTCATAGGAGCTCCAAGAAGACACACTTCGTAAGTTTGCTGTCTTTCATGATATATTAGTTTAAGGAGTTTTATTTACAGTGTAGGTCTGAATATTAGACTTATATTTTTATGACCTCTTTTAGATTTTCAATTTTATATGATGGTTGCAATATCCTGATGCATTTCACATTCTAGATAACCAATATTGGTCAGAGTAGGTGAGGATAGTGTAATAGTTGTATAGCTGCTATCCTTAGCAGTTGGTGAGTGTCCATGCTTTTTAACAAGCCAGGGTCTTGGGTGGGGTCCAGTGGCTTGACAGAAGAACAGGTCGACACTGAAGGTGGAGACCACATTATCAGCAGCGTTCTGACGGGCTGTGGGATGGGGGGGCTGCATTCCATCCCAAGGACCGACCCGTTCCTTCACCCCATCCCTGGAAATGCCGGCGTACCCAATCCACATTGCTGGCATTTCCTGCCAGTCAAGGATCCTGTCCACCAGAGTGGAGATGAATCCTCGGCTGAGGAAAAAGGACATCTTGGAAGCTCTGGTGTGGAAGGTGACACCATCAGAGCAGATGCGATGAAGACGGAGAAACTGGGAACAGGGAACAATGTCTTTACAGGAAGCAGATGTCTAAAGCTTCAAAACATCACCCCCAAGGCTGAACAAAAAAAAACCCTTCTGGTGTGAAATTCCTCTCCGGATTAGAGCTAGCATGTGCTAAATCTGTTTCAATGTGTCGTGATTTTGTGTGTAAGCAGTGATGAGAGTATTTTCACATTTTTATATTTGATCCTAAAACTCCCCTGGGGAGTAAATTGATTTAATGCAGAAATCAAATACTAGCTTATTTTCTCTTAAGGGCTTGTTAACACCAAATATGCTCAAACATGTAAACTTGTTTGTGCTTGCCTGTCAGCCTATAGTGTGTCAATGGTGCTTACTATAAAGAGGGTGTTATCAGTGAAAAGGCTCAGCAGAGGTCCAGGGTGGAGCAAAGCAGGAGAGATTGTGAGGAGCGACTCAACTGTTCCAGCCCACAAAGCAGAAGTGGTTTCCTCCTTTAAATCAGTAAAACCCACTGGAGTATATACCGTGTCTCTCTGGGCTGGTGACTCATTCAAGTCATGATAATGCTGAACACCAAGCTGAAACGAGTTGCTGAGTGGGCCCGTAAAGGGGCCGCGCACCCAAAAATAAATAAGAGGAAACATTGACTCCAGGTGCCCGATAATGCACAGGGCTGAATCTGCCGAGCTGCATCTGGGTGCCCGTTTGGGGCGGATAGTTTGCCGGTCCTATTTAAATAAGATTCAGGCCTTGAAATGACTTTGGCCTTTTTGCTCCTGGCACGGGTGGGCAGCCGGCTAGCTCCGCCAGCCAGCTGCCAAAAGGTTAAAATCTATGACAGTTTCCTCCATCTTCTTTAGAGTACTCTAAAACTGGGAACACATCAATATTCCTCTGAAGTTATAGGGAGAAATTTTAATTCCCTGCACTTGATGTCAGCTGTGGCTCAGTTGGTAGCACACTCGCCTCTGAGTCAGAAGGTTGGTGGGTTCATACTACTCCCACTCCGAGGGACTTGAGCACATAAAGCTAGGCTGACACTCCAGTGCAGTGCTGAGGGAGTGCTGCACTGCCGGAGGTGCCATCTTTCGGATGAGACGTTAAACCGAGGCCCCGTCTGCTCTCTCAGGTGGACGTAAAAGATCCCATGGCACTATTTCGAAGAAGAGTAGGGGAGTTATCCCCAGTGTCCTGGCCAATACTTCTCCCTCAAACAACATAATCAAAAACAGATTATCTGGTCATTATCACATTGCTGTTAGTGGGAGCTTGCTGTGCGCAAATTAGCTGCCGCGTTTCCCACATTACAACAGTGACTCCACTTCATTGGGTGTAAAGCGCTTTGAGACGTCCGGTGGTCGTGAAAGGCGCTATATAAATGCAAGTCTTTCTTTTCTTTCTTGGTAGATACTAGGGAGAACATGAGTTAAAATCCAGGCGGTACACTTACTGCTTATTTCCTGCCCGCAGCTATTTTAACACTGTTGTTTTCTTGGGTGGCTGAGGCACTGCCTGACACAGGCAGAATTGTATGCAAATCAGAGTCCAATCACTTGGATAGGACATCACAGTCAATGTAACTGCCTAATGAGCGGGGCACCCGCCACGGAAGCCCCCTGAATAAAACCTGGCAGACTCCCAGCGGAGACCCTGTCAGGTAAGTGTAAAATGTACCTATGTGGAGCCAGGAAAAGCAGGGGAGAGCTCCTTTGGAGAAAATTTGGGCCGCCGTCACCCCGGGATCCCTCCCGTTCTCACTCACCTGCAAAACGCTTCGGAATCACCCCCCTCCCCCACACCCCATGACTTAACTGACCGCTGGCCTGGTGGCCTGCGAGCCACGCGGCCTTCATTGGTCCACAGCTAACGACCTGTCTCTCGTCGCCCTTTCGGGCGGGCAGCTGGCCGGTGGAATGTTAATGTGGTCCGGCTGTTAAAATGGACTGGGCCTCCCAATGCAGCTGCCCAGTTGGTGGCCCACGCGTCCCAACAGCTTCCCGCCCAGGAGTTCAAATTCTCCCTTTAATCACCAAAATTAAAATCAATTTTCAAAGTGCAGTCTCACTAATAAATGATATGGGGTTAATGCTATCTTCTTATACATGTGTTCCATGCTTTTGGCAATAAACCTTAGTATTCATTGCCAGAACCATGGAGCATATGTACAAGAATATGGCATTAACTCCCTTTAATTTATTAGTGAGACTGCACTTAGAAAATTGCTTTTTATTGATCACCATCTCACACAGTGAAAATGTTCTTTCTAATCTTAACTTATTTTTTAGTTATTCTGTCTTCTTTTGAGTCCCTGGATGCTTTCGCACTCATTAGCACAACTGCTGACCCTCTCTAGATCCCTTTGAATTGTATCAGCCTCCAATAAGCATGCAGATTGGCAAAATTATCAGTCCAAGGACTGATCTCCACAGAACTCCAGTATGTCACTTCCCCTGGCTCAAATAAAGCTCACTTACTGTAACTCTACCTTACTCCAACTGAGCCATCCAGCAACACGATCAGACACTGACTGAAAAGCCAAAAATAGACAAAGATGCCAATGTCTTACTTCACAGTTCATTGAGTGAAAAAAATAACGCTTATTCCTTTGCTTAGCTTAATTGTAAAATGCAAATCATAATTTAACACTATAAAGAAATGGATATTATAAGCTTCCCCAAGCTATATTGTGAATGCAAGCAACCAATGGACTTGGTCTTAGCACCTCTCTCTCTTCCCCCTTAACTGCCCCCACGCCTAGTTTCCACCAGATTGCGGGGTGGGGGCAGTTAAAATCAAGTGGGGGACTTATTAACTCCTTTCCCAAGTACAATTTTGACACCCACCCCAAGACAGCGGGGTCCTCTTTAAATATACGGATCGGGCCCGGTCTGCCATTTTAATCTGAGGCCTGAGCAGGGGAGCAGTGGTGGCTTCCCTGCCAAGGTGAGACCTGCTGAGAACAGCAGCCAGCACTGAAAGAGGTAAGTTTTTACATTTTAATTTTATTTTTATTGTGGGGCAGGAGAGATTCTCTGGGTCCCAAAGGAAAATGTTGCAGCATTCCTGCCCCAGATTTCCCTCCTTCCCTTGACAGGAACTCCCCTCCCAGAGCTCTCCGATTGACCTACCTTGTGCCGGGGACTGTTCCTATGGGTCCCCGTTAGCGGTCCTCTTGACGCTCAAATTCCTGTTCCCACCCGCTGGCCAGACAGTGATTCCTGCCGGGTTTAGGCGAGAGTCCGATCTTGTATATGTAAAGCCGGAAGCGGGTTGGTAATTTCAATATTATAATGAGGCTGTGTGCCTTCATTTTCACAGTCATTCTATTTTTAACTCATTTCGGCCGGGTTTCCCAGGCCTCGGGAAACCCGACAGGTGCAAGGAGACGTGAAGGGCTGGATCCCTGCAATTGCCTTTACAGCACTGCTTGTGGGCCAGGAGATTTCCTTCTGGCCCAACAAGTTATCCAGTAAATGCCCCCTGCCTGCTCCCCTGCACCCCACCCCACCACCATCGGACCGCCCCCCCCACCCCCCCGACCACCATCGGACCGCCCCCCCACCCCCCGACCACCATCGGACCGCCCCCACCCCCCCAACCACCATCGGACCGCCCCCACCCCCCCGTCCACCATCGGACCGCCCCCCCAACCCCCCGACCACCATCGGACCGCACCCGCCCCCCTCACCAACCACCATCGGACCGCCCCCACCCCCCTCACCAACCACCATCGGACCGCCCCTGCCCCCCTCACCAACCACCATCGGACTGCCCCACCCCCCCAACCACCATCGGACCGCCCCCGCCCCCCTCACCAACCACCATCGGACCGCCCCCGCCCCCCCCGACCACCATCGGACCGCCCATCCCCCTGCCGACCATCGGACCGCCCCCCGCCCCCCTCACCAACCACCATCGGACTGCCCCCCCACCTTCCGACCACCATCGGACTGCCCCCCGCCCCCCTGACCACCATCGGACCGCCCCAGCCCACTATCGACCTCCCCCCCCCTCCCACCATCGACCTTCCCCTCCCCCTCCCACCATCGGACTGCCCCTCATCCTCCCACCATCGGACTGCCCCCGCTCCCCCCCCCCCCCCCGAGTACCATCGGACTGCCCCTCCCCCTCCCCCCATCGGACTGGCCCCTCCCCCTCCCCCCATCGGACTGCCCCCGCTCCCCGCCCCCCCCCCCGAGCACCATCAGACTCCCCCTCCCCCTCCCACCATCGGACTACCTCCGCTCCCCCCCCCCCCCCGAGCACCATCAGACTGCCCCTCCCCCCTCCCCTTCCCCCTCCCACCATCGGATTGCCCCCGCCCCCCCCTGCCGAGCACCATCAAACCGCCCCTCCCCCTCCCCCAACCACCATCGGACTGCCCCCCCCCCAGCACCATCAGACTGCCCCCTCTGCCACCATCTGCACCCCCCCAACCACCAACGGACCACCACCCCTGACCACCATTAGACCGCCACCTGCCGACCACCATCTGCCCCCCCGACTACCATTGGATCACCCCCATAATCAGGACCCGCGACCGTGTCCTTCCTATGATCGCGACCCCTCCCACGATCTCTCTCACGCCCCACTACACCTACCTGCTCTTATAGGCCTTGTGAAGCAGGCTTTCTACCCAAAAGGCCTCCAGCCTGTCAATCAGGCTGCCTGTGGGTGGGAACCTGGCAGAAAAACATTTAAAGGAGCCCTGCAGTTTAAAAACTGCAGGACATTTGGGAACCCCGTTCTTTCAGGTTTCCCGAGCTCACAACAGCCCCTCCCCACCCCACACGGAACACATCTCCAGGTTAAAATCCAGGCCTCTCTTTTCCATATACTACTAAAAGTTTTACCCACATAGGCAATTGTGTGCTGTCTATGGATTCAGCATCAAAGTTAGTTTTTAATATTTTTTAGATTCATTCTTTGCAATCTAGTGGTGGGTATGTGTTTGTATTCTCGGGTAGATTTGACAATTAGGGAGGAGAGCTAATAGTAAATAAGTATCTGATCTTAGAGGACTTCAGAGTGCTAGTGAATGTGTTCATATTTTGCAACTATCTGGGAAGTACATGGGATATTGGGATTTAACTACATAAATACTCAATTTGGCCTCCAAAGCCAAACCTCCAAAACTGAATTTTTGTCCCTTGTCGTACATTAGCCACCTTAGTTCCAATACCTCCATTGTTGGCAACAATTTACTAGCACACATCTTTTATTTCTTTAAGAATCCCTAGACAGACGCTGCCAAGGACTGGTGCCTTATTTACTCTCAATGTCTCTCGGTATTTTTTAATAACTTTTCATGTATTAATTTCCATTT
Organism: Squalus acanthias; assembly: GCA_030390025.1. Taxonomy (NCBI): domain Eukaryota; kingdom Metazoa; phylum Chordata; class Chondrichthyes; order Squaliformes; family Squalidae; genus Squalus; species Squalus acanthias. Next base: position 54,677,886 of record CM059436.1, read on the forward strand.
TCTCTATACAATTCAATGCATTTTCCGAGTGCCTCAGTCAACCCTTTCCCACTCAATGAAGCAAAATATTGATTGTGAATTCCCATTGAAAACATTGGATATTAATTGCAGTTCTAGCCGAGAACTCACTCATGCCCTGATCTTCTGCAATTAATCTGCCAGGCTCAACCTTTTGAGGTTCAGCTTGTCTAATTCTCTTGCCTGGTACGAACATAGCTTAGAAAAATGAATATCAAGTAACATCTTTTGATTTCAATGAATGTAAGTTATTGATCATTTAACTGGTAGAGGAATATAATGAGGCTATTTTCAGCTAAGTCACAGGGTTATTCATTGTATCGTACGTATTCTAATTGTGTGGCAAGGTTTTCTTGACACAACGGTGTTTAAGTTGCAAGATATTTTGTCATTTAAGCAGAAGTGGTCACCATCAATTTTCATTTACAACGAAAATTAGCACATTATAACACTGTGATGGATTAGGTTTTCTTACGTTCCATGACATTTATTTTTCTCGAGGTCTTGAAGTAGAACAGTAATCTGACCACCCCTCACCCCCACCCCCCCCCACCCCCGCCCCCTCCAGGTGTTGGGTGTGCGATTTCCAATATGAACAGAATTATTTATTACTGTAAAGTGGACATCGAGAAAAAGCCAATAAACTTTAGTAAAATGTTCCCAAATGTTTTTTTTTAAACTGGAATAGGACAACAAGCACGAAGAAAACATATGGGGGGAATCTTTACCCTCTCCGCTCAGTGGGAACGCAGCGTGCAAGCAGTTAAAATGGGGCGGTTCCATTTCCCATTTCATTCCCGCCGATTTCAGATTTAAACACCACAGCAGATGAGGTGCCCGTCGGACTCAGGTGTGTGCCTCATAAATGAATGCATGTTGGGCTCTCATGACCTTAATGAGACCCTGATTCCATTTTAACCCAGGCTTGAGCAGGGAAATCGCTGCAGCGTCGCCGCAGGTGAAACCAGGTTGGAAGTTTCTGGAAAGGAAGAAAAGGCTCAAAAAGTAAGTGGACATTTATCCCGTCGTGGGGCCAGGAGGAGCCGCAGTGGCTCCTCCAAGCCACACAAGGAAAGTTGAGGCCTCCCCTGCCCCGGACTCCACTACCCTTCTCTCCCACAAGACCCTCCCGAAACCCCCTCCCCGGTGGGAGGCTACGGGCCGCTGAATCTTCAGTAGCCGACAATCGCTCTGTGCCCTCTTCCCTCCTGGAACAGAAGACAGGTGGACCAGTGGCATTGGAATGAGGCCCGGTGGTTAAAATCACTGAAGGCCTCTTGCTGCCAATGGCAGGCAGGAAATAAACCTGTCTGAGCAGTTTCCAGCCGGAAATCCTCTCCAAGTTAAAATCTACCCTGTAGTTTCAGTTGAAATTTCACTTCAATACCTCTGCAATGGTAAAAAGGGAATGGAAGAAAATATCTTTTATTTTGCTAAATTTAACATGTGAATATCCTTATCGGGCAACATTAGTGCATCTTATATTATATTCTGCTTCCTGACTTTTCAACGGGGTCAAATCATTGTAATGTAAATCAAGCGATAATTTCCTCACCACATTTACTCTGTGTTGCTTAATTTTACATTTGGCCCACCAGAGATTGTAATATTATTGTTGGTCTTGAACAGTGCTAATAGAGGATTTCCCATCAACCTCTGGTCATATGTAATTATGGTCAATGCTGCTGTTCCACCCAGCGACCAATAACATCACTCAACGTAATGGACAGAGGAGAAGTATTTAAAGCATTAGATGTGACAATGAGCAATTTAACTTTTGGCTTGAAAAGAACAACGAGAAAGATTGTGTTAGCATGTGTATTGCTAACAGTTTTGGTGAAGGTATAAATTAAGTAGTATTCTGTATTCGTGACAGATGGGGGAGTGCATTAATGTACATTTGGTGATAAATAAACAAAAATACCTGATATTTATAATTGATCTGAACATGGAATTATCTGCAGTTCCACATAGTAATTTACCACCATGATAATTTAGTAAATTAAATAAAGATATGCTTATTTACTGGAAATCAACCAATTGGCCATTGTTAACAAGCGTGATTTTTTTTTACTGGCAATTAAAAGGGGAAAATTGGCATGCTGAACAAGTTAATAAGTATATGTCAACCACTAGGAAAACATTACAGGATCTTCACAAAACTGGCTGGAGTCATACCTAGCACAACGAAAGATGGTTGTGGTGGTTGAAAGTCAATCATCACAGCCCCAGGACATCGCTGCAGGAGTTCCTCAGGCAGTGTCCTAGGCCCAACCATCTTCAGCTGCTTCATCAATGACCTTCCCTCCAACATAAGGTCAGAAATGGAGATGTTCGCTGATGACTGCACAGTGTTCAGCGCCATTCACAACTCCTCAGATAATGAAGCAGTCCATGCCCGCAGGCAGCAAGACCTGGACGACATTCAGGCTTGGGCTTATAAGTGGCAGGTAACATTCGCGCCACAGAAGTACCAGGCAATGACTATCTCTAACAAGCGAGAGTCTAATCACCACCCCTTGACATTCAACGGCATTACCATCGCCGAATCCCCCACCATCAACATCCTGGGGGTCGCCATTGACCAGAAACTTGACTGGACCAGCCACATAAATACTGTGGCAACAAGAGCAGGTCAGAGGCTAGGTATTCTGTGGCGAGTGTCTCACCTCCTGACTCCCCAAAGCCTTTCCACCATCTACAAGGCACAAGTAAGGAGTGTGATGGAATACTCTCCACTTGCCTGGATGAGTGCAGCTCCAACAACACTCAAGAAGCTCGACACCATCCAGGACAAAGCAGCCCACTTGATTGGCATCCCATCCACCACCTTAAACATTCACTCCCTCCACCACCAGCGTACCGTGGCTGCAGTGTGTACCATCTACAAGATGCACTGCAACAACTCGCCAAGGCTTCTTCGGCAGCACCTCCCAAACCCGTGACCTCTACCACCTGGAAGGACAAGGGCAGCAGGCGCATGGGAACACCACCACCTCCAAGTTCCCCTCCAAGTCACACACCATCCTGACTTGGAGGTATATCGCCGATCTTTCATCGTCGCTGGGTCAAAATCCTGGAACTCCCTCTCTAACAGCACTGTGGGAGTACCTTCACCACACGGAGTGCAGCGGTTCAAGAAGGCGGCTCACAACCACCACCTTCTCAAGGGCAACTAGGGATGGGCAATAAATGCTGGCCTTGCCAGCGACACCCACATCCCATGAACGAATAAAAAAAACATATTCTGCAGTTTCTCTCCCATCTTTCCCATCCCCCAGCCCTTATCAGTATTATTTTCTCCATGAAACCCATTACCTGCTCCCTAGAACCCTTTCCGACCCAAGTTCTGACTACCCAAATCCCAAGTTCAGAGAGTTGAGCACAAAATCTAGGCTGACACTCTAGTGCAGTTCTGAGGGAGTGCTGCACTGTCAGAGGTGCCGTCTTTCAGATGAGACATTAAACCGAGACCTGTCGGCGCTCTCAGGTGGATGTAAAAGATCTCATGGCACTATTTCGAAGAAGAGCAGGTTGTGACCCAAATCAAAACCTTCATCGTCACCTCCCCCTAAAAAGCAGACTTGGTGTCTCTATCTTCTCAGGCTAACTTCCGATCGCTAACCTATTCTTTCACTCCAAGGGCCTTGAAATGCACTGTTACCACCCATCTATGCACTCACCGATCCGTTGTATCTCTCTCTCTCTCCCAGCTCGGGTCCCGCTCAGGTCCACAGCCTCTGCTCTCAAGTCTCCTCTGCCGCGCTCTTTATCTCTCTCTAATGAGGTCGGGAGCCAAGTGGTCTTGGTGGAACCCAAACTAGGCATCAGTGAGCAGGTTATTGGTGAGTAAGTGCCGCTTGATAGCACTGTCGACGACACCTTCCATCACCTTGCTGATGATTGAGAGTAGACTGATTGGGCGGTAATTGGCCAGATTGGATTTGTCCTGCTTTTTGCAGACAGGACACACCTGGGCAGTTTTCCACATTGTCGGATAGATGCCAGTGTTGTAGCTGTACTGGAACAACTTAGCTAGAGGCATGGCTAGTTCTGGAGCACAAGTCTTCAGCACGACAGCCAGGATGTTGTCAGGGCCCATAGCCTTTGCTGTATCCAGGACTGAGATGAGGAGAAATTTCTTCACTCAAAAGGTTGTGAATCTTTGGAATTCTCTACCCCAGAGGGGTAGAGAATGCTCAGTCATTGAGTACATTCAAAACAGAGATCGATAGATTTTTGCACTCTAAGAGAATCAAGGGACATGGGAATAGTGGAGTTGAGGGAGAAGAGCAGCCATGATCTTATTGAATGGCGGAGCAGTCTCGAAGGGCTGAATGACCTACTCCTGTTCCTACTTCTGTGTTCTTACGGTTACTGGGTCAGAAAAGAGAGTGTTTGGAGTTAGAGAGGATACTGGTGAGGGAGCTAGGTCATTGGTTTTTGTCCAGGGGAAGAAAAAAAAGCAGAGGGGTTTGAATCAGGCAGCCAGATGTGTACGGTGAAGGGGATGAAAAGATGATAGAAATGGCCCATCAATGCTTGTGACATTTAAAATAGCATGGCTTTGTGTGATACAAGGTTGAGGGAGTTGCCATGGATATGATGAAGAAAGTTTCTACAGTGCAGGAGGTTGTCGGGGGGAGGGGGTGGGGAAGGAGGAGATAGTAATTGGAGATGAGCAGATAGGGTGAGTTCAGGTGGAGGTTAAAGTTGCTGAGGATGAGGAATCACTTCATACAAAGGCTGAATGGGGACAGAAGGGAGGAGATTTTGGCATGGAATATATCAAATGATTTCCAGGTCTGATTTTGGATCACCATTTAGGCAGGGAACATGTAGCTGAGTGGGGATGCTTCAGAGAGAGGAATTGATCGCTGCCATTGGAGGGAAGGTTGAAAAATGTGATCCCCAAAGAGCACAGCAGATGGGCTGAGCTCTGAGTGGGGGTTCTTGTACATGAAACACAAAAAGTTAGCATGCAGGTACAGCAAGTAATTAGGAAGGCAAATGGAATGTTGGCCTTTATTGCAAAGGAAATGGAGTATAAAAGTAGGGAAGTCCTGTTACAGCTGTACACCTAAATACTGCGTACAATTTTGGTCTCCTTATTTAAGGAGGGATATACTTGCATTGGAGGCAGTTCAGAGAAGGTTCACTAGGTTGATTCCTGGGATGAAGGGGTTGTTTTATGAGGAAAGGTTGAGCAGGTTGGGCCTATACTCATTGGAGTTTAGAAGAATGCGAGGTGATCTTATTGAAACATGTAAGATTCTGAGGAGGCTTGACAGGGTAGATGTAGGGAGGATGTTTCCCCTTGTGGGGGAATCTAGAACGAGAGGGCATAGTTTCAGATAAGGGGTCGCCCATTTAAGACGGAGATGAGGAGGAATTTCTTCTCTCAGAGGGTCGTGAATCTTTGGAATTCTGTACCCCGGAGAGCTGTGGAGACGGAGTCAGTGAATATATTCAAGGCGGAGATAGACAGATATTTGAGCTATGGGAGTCAAAGGTTATGGGGAGCGGACAGAAAAGTGGAGTTGAGGCCAAGATCAGATCAGCCATGATCTTACTGAATGGCCTACTCCTGCTCCTATTTCTTATGTTCTTATGAGAGAGGAGAATAAAGCAGCTCACACAGCTTCTCAGAAGGAGCCAGAGCTGTGTGTTGTGCTGGGATAGTGGAGCATGCCCAAGTTATAAGGCTACAAATATGGAAGGATGGCAAGATATTCATCAGAGAAATAACGATGCATTGGGTACGAGATCAGCAGGGACATAGTGAAGTAACTTAGGGAGGAAGATGGAAGCGGGAGATGCAATTGTGCTCCTCAACATTTTTCCTCAAACTTTAGTCTGTATTCCATTTACAAAAGTCATCATAATGTAATAAGTATACTGCTGTAAATTGTCCAATATTAGTTCAATTAAGCAGAAAACCTTTTACCTGCCTAAAATATAGTTAGGAATTTACCTTGTCAATTTTTGACTGATTACCCTCCTGTGAAGCACATTGGTGCGTTTTACTATGTTAAAGGCACTATATAAAGGCAAGTAGTTGTTGTTAAACTTTACTGATTTTCTACAATCCTCCCTGCCAGTTGTTGCACTGACATTGTTCAATGGTTCCCCCAATAGTGGTGAGAGAGGGGGAGGGTCGCGTGGGAAGGTGTGGGGGGAGGAGGGTGATCCGGTGAATAACCCCAGGATGTTGGTAATTTAATTGCTGTGAGATTGGACTGAGCAGCTGCAGGTTCAATGCTGTGTTTCTCCTTGATATCAAATGCTTTGCAGAATAACAAAGGTTGCCATTGTTACAGTCAGTAAGCACAAATCATACACATATATAATTGCCGTTTTCCTGTGTCTCCTTTCAGATTTAACCTAAAGCCAAGTGCAGCGCTTTGCCAAGAGTCGTGGAATACCTGAATATTCTGCAAGTAATAAATCTTCTATTACTTCAGTGCAGTGAAACGAGTTCTGCATATTTGCCACTTGACCCCTGCTTTTCCCTTGTGATATCACTTCTGGAGACAGTACAGGTCCACTCCAGCACACAGCTTCCCACTCAGGTAATATTTTACACGTGTCTCATCCTCTGCTTTACTGAGGTACAATGATTACAGTCTGTTAGGACAGTTTAGGCTTAATTGCTTTAAATGGACTAATTTGGACAATATGAGGCAGAATATTCCCTCAGCTGTTTTGAAATTATAATTTCCCACCACAAACAGATATCATGCTGCACTGTTCTAATTCATTTTAACGTATATATGCTGCTTAAAAATCTATACACGTGTTTCTTTAACCCTTTTAGTGCCAATGTCATTTGCCGTTTTTTAAATGTTTACACATTCACCAGCCAAATAGCAGCTGGAAATATGATTTCTCTAATTTCTGTGTATTGTGTGTTCTTGTGCCAATTATGAACTGTGAATTGCTGAGGGTAGGATTTTTTTTTTTTACAGTGGACCCATGTCCAATGGGAATTCTATTGAGACTGACCAAACTAATTTCCTTTAGTACCCATAACAGCTGTCAAAGAGAAAAGACTTTCATCCCATTTCCAAGTCCCAGAGGTGAAAGGACTACATTCTAACCTCCCACCTCTGCATTATGCAGTCCATGTCTGTAAATTTCTAATACTCAGTAAAATAAAGTAAACCGCAGAAATGTAAAGGATCGCCAATCATTTCTTAAAGGGGAATCTAAATCCCAGAGATGATGCAATTCCTTCCATGGAATTATTATGGATCTTCTTTTTAATTGCTGTGAATATTTCTCATCTGTTAGTTAAATCTTTGGTCCTGCATTCCGTGTTCACTTATTAAGTCCACCTCGGTTGTCAGGATAGGAAGGATGTGAAGGCCCTTGAGAGGCTGCAGAGGAGATTTACCAGAATGGTTCCGGGGATGGGGGATCTTAGCTACAAGGACAGGTTGGAGAAGCTGGATTTGTTTTCATTAGAGCAAAGGAGGTTGAGGGGTGATTTGATAGAGGTGTACAAGATTCTGAGGGGTTTGGATAGGCTCAACAGGGAAAGGCTGTTCCCACTAGTTGATGGTACAACTGAAGTGTCAGCTGTGGCTCAGTTGGTAGCATACTCGCCTCTGAGTCAGAAGGTTGTGGGTTCATAGTCCCACTCCAGGGACCTGAGCACATAAAAAAGCTAGGCTGACTCTCCAATGCAGTGCTGAGGGAGTGCTGCACTGTTGGAGTGTGCCGTCTTTCAGATGAGACGTTAAACTGAGGCCCCGTCTGCTCTCTCAGGTGGATGTAAAAGATCCCATGGCACTATTTCGAAGAAGAGCAGGGGAGTTATCCCCGGTGTCCTGGCCAATATTTATCCCTCAACCAACATAACAAAAACAGATTATCTGGTCATTATCAAATTGCTGTTTGTGGGAGCTTGCTGAGTGCAAATTGGCTGCTGCGTTTCCCACATTACAACAGTGACTCCACTTCATAAAGTACTTCATTGGCTGTAAAGCGCTTTGAGACGTCCAGTGGTCGTGAAAGGCGCTATATAAATGCAAGTCTTTCTTTCTTTTTACAAAGACTAGGGAGACAGATTTAAGGTTTTGGGCAAGAGATACAGGGGGGATGTGAGGAAAAACTTTTTTATGCAGCGAGTGGTGAGGACCTGGAACTCGCTGCCGACGGAAGTGGTGGAAGCAGAGACACTCAATGTTTTCAAGGGGAGACTGGATAGGAAAATAAACTTGCATGGCTACGGGGATAGAGCGGAGGAATGGGACTGACTGGACTGCTCTACAGAGTGACGGCACGGACTCGATGGGCCGAATGGCCTCCTTCAGTGCCATATTGACTCTATGGGCTGGATTTTACCAGCCCTGAGGAGGCGGGTTTGGAGGCAGGACTGCTGGGAAAGTCAAAAAAGTCCCCCCTCCAACGAATCTTCCCGGGAGTCGGGTCCCCGATTTGTACAGAGACCTGACTCCTAGCAACGGGAAGAGGGTTATAGCCACTTAACTGCCTGTTAACAGGTAGTTAACGGGCAGTTAAGAGGCTTTTTCCAATTTTTAGACTTCTGCTGCGGGCTTCCCGATGTCAGGGAACCCCGCCAGGGTAAGTGAGGTGTGCTGTGGGTCTGTTGTTATGTTGGTGTATAGATAACAGCTGCAGAAGTGGTGTGAAGGATGCAATAGGACACTGGTGAGTATCAGAGGTAAGGAAATGTTGGGAAAGTCATTTTTAATGTGTTTAGATTTTTCTGTAGGTGACAAGCTTTGAAGTGTTTGTGTGGCCTCACCTCAATGGGAGAAGTGACAGATCGCTTCTGTACCCTCACTTGCAGCTGCCATCTGTTTTATCCTAAGGAGAGAGTCACTGGAGAGCCTGGATGCAAGGGCTCACCTGTGTACAGTGATTGTCAGTGTTTGACAGCACCTCAATGCTGTCAAACACTGTCAAATCATCTGTCAAAAATTTATGGTTCATGTGCCTTTAAGAAAACCGGCAGATGAAGCATCATCAACTGACGTCATCTGACATCGGCTTTCCCTTAATTGGCCAGAAAGCCCGCAGGGTGGGCTTAACAAGGCCAATCAGGGGAAAATAGCGTCTGTGTGTCAGACGTCGCTGGGGTGGGACTAGAACCGGAAGGCAGCAGTCCCGCCCCCAACGCGTCTCAGTGAGTAAAATCCAGCCCAATGACTCTATGATATCTTTTTCCTGCTCACGATTATGGGTAAGTAATATAAGTGAGGATGTTTAGTTGTCATACAAAACTCCCTTGCCCTCCCCATGACGGAAGTTTAATTACCTAATAGTTTACATCGGAACTACGGCCTGGGATTTTCTCTATCCCATTTACAGTGAAATTACAATGAAATTTACGCCAGTTTCTATGCCAACTTTGGTGATGGGAACTTGCACCCAAATTACCAAGTGAGCTTACTTGTCTACAACAGAACGTAAAAACCAACACAAGACAAATGCAACACTGGAACACAGAACATTTTACAGCGGGACACTTTATTATCATATTTAAATCAGGCTCCCACAGTGCAATTGGGAGCCTGATTTAAATTTAACAGCTTCTGGCCAAACCCGGGGGCTCAGGAAACCCAGTAATGAAATGGAGGCGAGAACTGCTGGCTCCAGCAGGTTAGTGCTTTTCATAGCACACCACGCAGTTGGTGACTTAGTCCCTCTCCCCTCCAAGCCCTGATTGCTCCCTCTCCATTGTCGGGCTCTTCCCCCTCCCACACACCACCAAGCCCCGATCCCAAGCTCTGAACTCTCCTTCCCAATTGCCAGGCCCCGTCCCTAATGATCCCCGTCCCTAACGGTCCCTGGCTATGGCCTATTGAAGCTGGTTTTCCCGCCTGCCAGCCAGCCAGCCTGTCAATCTGGTTGGCTGCCGGGCAGGAAATGGAAGAAGAAAATTATAATGAGGAGCTGCGGTTAAATTTGGCAGAGCCTTCACGTCCCTGGCATTTCCGGGTTTCCCACCACTACCGTGTTCTCCCGCACCCTCCCAACCACTCCGTAACTATCGGGGCCATGGGAATAGGAGTAAGCCATCATTCAGCCCCTTAAGCCTGTTCTGCCATTCAGTTAGATCATGGCTGGTCTGTATCTTAACTTCATCTACATTCCTTGGTTCCGTAACCCTTAATACCCTTACCTAACAAAAATCTATCAATGTCAGTTTTGAAATTTTCAATTGACCTAGCCTCAACAGCTTTTTGGGGGAGAAAGTCTGTACATTCTCTGGGGAGGTGGGCTGCTGTCTTCTGCCGTGACGCCTCACTCTCAGAGCCTCTTGCCTCTGCTGCTTTGGTTATTATGTAAAACAGGGGTATGCCCATTGGGAAGGCTATTCCAGCTGCTTAGTCCTTCTGAGCGCATGAGAGGGAGGGGTCAGTGAAGGTCCAAAAAGTTTTGGGTGCACAGAGATTGACAGCACTTTGGTTAAGTATAGTCCAGGTGTCAATAAGAATTTTGTTTTTAAAAATCGCTAACAAACTCCAGAAATAAAGCTAATAAGTTTGGGGACTCATCCAAGACTGAAACCCCTGAGTTACGCCGACATCAGGTGACTTTGGGACGTGCTGTGCCTGAATATATGGGCGTAAATCTACGCCAGCGCATTACTGACGTCAATGCAGGGAACCCGTGTGAGCTGCACTTCTGCGTGGGAGCAGGGCTATGTTAATGAGCGGCAGAGCGCTTCGGCAGGATTATCGCAGAAGTGAGCGAAAGATCAAGGAAACTTGCGTGGTGAATTGATTCACCGTAAATCAATGACGCATGAAGTTCCTCGCTAAAAATTGGCACTATGTCGCTATCACTCTGTAGCTTTGTTGAAAAGTACGTGGAAATTCCAGGCCTACATAAGGGTGGGTAAATTTGCACCCCCTTACTGCGAGGCAAAAAGTCTCAGTTCAAGTGGTAAAGTTAATCTGGGTGATATTAATACCAGTTTACAAATTCAGATGTAGATTTAACAAGGTGGTAATTGTTTTATGCTTGTTGGACCAATTGAGCCAATTAATAGGGTGGGGAGCATCAGATCCAATTAACTCCAGTCATTCTATTCCGATTAGTTATAAAATGTATTAAACCAACACTATAAATCACATTGAAATCAGGCCTTAACAACACTGACAGACTAAAACCAATAAAAATCAAGACAACTTTTTAAATATCGGACAGAATGGACCAATAAAAAATAAGTGTGCATGGCATACTGTGGTATGTAGAGTTAGCATGATGACGATCTTGTTCCACATTGTTGTGTGATGCAATATATGCAACAGAGCCTCTATTTATTGCATTATACTGAATGTAGATATTGGAAATAGATGCAAGTGCAACATTTAGGAACACAGGAACAGCAGTAGGTCATTCTCCCCCATGAGCTGTTCCGCCATTCAATTAGATCATGGCTGATCTGTACCTCAACTCCATTTATCCACCTTTGATCCATATCCCTTGAAGCCTTTCCCTAACAAAAATCTATCGATCTCAGTCTTGAAAATTTCAATTGACCCAGCATTCACAGCTTTTTGAGGGAGAGAGTTACAGATTACCACTACCCTTTGTGTGAAAAAGTACTTCCTGATTTCTCTCCTAAATGACCGAGCTCTAATTTTAAGATTATTTACGTACAGGAAATATTTTCTCTGTTACAACTAGTGCACGTCAAACTGCTATCTACATGAACATATTGAGGATAGCAGAAGCCACAGGACAAAAGAACACCATCTGTGACTGGACATTCCAGAAATAATTGTAGTTAAAACAGGTGATGTGCTGAAGGCATCCACTTAATGTATGAAATTGGATTAAAAAACTAGCAAGGAGGGGAACAAAGAAAAAAGACAGAAGTGAGAAAAATAAAGCCCATCCAGCATGAAATCAATAAGGTAACGTAAGCTTTAATTTATACTTTCAAACTAATATACATATCAATATAATTATGTAGTATTTTAATTAGATGAAAGTAAAAGATGGAACTTTCTTCTTTTCCACTAGGTTCTTTTAGATCTACAAAATGCAACCTGCCAATCTTTAGGAAGAGTGGAAAGATCTAAAGGCTGGTGCTTGGGATCAGAACATCCTCGAGCAGAATGGAGGAGGGTTGTGATTTTAAAGCAGTATGATGAGCCGATTGACTAGAAAGTCAAACTGCTCTGCAGTTGTGCCCAGCCCAATTTCATAATATTATGCTTGGTACCAATGTCGATGTGGACTGGGTGTTACCAGCCTGCACACTGGTATGAACTTTTCTAACAAGACTGATGCTGGCTTTTTAGCATCCACACAACTGTAGAACCTTCTGGAGGAGACCATTGTCTGGCTTGGCCTGTTGTTACAACCCCACCAGTTAGTACAATACACATAAGAGAAAGTCTTTGAAAGATCTGGCCAGTTTGACCTTCTTTAGAGGTCTGTTCCTTCTTGCCAAAAGATTGAACATCCTCCTGTGCCCCATCACTATTCTCTAAGATATGGCTTATTGGTTAGATTGGCAGGATTGCCTCTGGGTGAAGATATCTGAGCTGTGGAGACAGGAAGGACGTTGAATGATCAAGAAAGAAAAACTTGCATTTATATAGCGCCTTTCACGACCACCTCAAACCACTTTACAGCCAATGAAGTACTTTTGAAGTGGAGTCACTGTTGTAATGTAGGAAACGTGGCAGCCAATTTGCGCACAGCAAGCTCCCACAAACAGCAATGTGATAATGACCAGCTATTCTGTTTTTGTTATGTTGGTTGAAGGATAACTATTGGCCAGGACACCGGGGATAACTCCCCTGCTCTTCTTCGAAATAGTGCCACAGGATCTTTTACGTCCACCTGAGAGAGCAGACGGGGCCTCGGTTTAACGTCTCATCCGAAAGACGGCACCTCCGACAGTGCAGCACTCCCTCAGCGCTGCACTGGAGTGTCAGCCTAGCTTTATGTGCTCAAGTCCCTGGAGTGGGACTTTGAACCCACAACCTTCTGACTCAGAGGCAAGTGTGCTACCCACTGAGCCACAGCTGACACTTCAACTCCATTAACTCCATTGGACTACAAATCCAGAACTACTGCAGATACCAGAGAAGCACAGACTACATGCAGTTCATGTATATTAGCTATCAGGATACTGGTGGGGGGAAGGGCGAGTACATCTATTGGATCCCTTGGGTGCAGCACAGAGAGGAAAATCCAGAGGGAAGGTCACAGGTCCATAAGGAAGTTCACGCAATTTAAATTTAATCAACAGGATTGCAGGGATTGCCTGTTTGAACTTGGTGAGACTGGGAATTTGGAAAGAACTGCTCTCACAGCATTGTCCTTTATTGGCAGATTTAGGTTTTATTAAGACTAATGAGGGAGAAGATCTGAGAACAGACCTTTCCTAAACACCAGTCCTGCCAAATTCAAGCAGGTAAACTCAGTGGCACATAACAAAATCTGAACTAAAAATGGAGATGTATGGAGGTGAGTCATTAGTGTGTTACCCTGTCCCGATTCTATGCTCTGCCTCTCCCATCCCCCGCCCCACGACTCTGCCTCTCCCATCCCCCTGCCTCTCCCATCCCCCGCCCCAACACTCTGTATCTCCCATCCCCCACCCCAACACTCTGTCTCTCCCATCCCCCGCCCCAACACTCTGCCTCTCCCATCCCCCGCCCCAACACTCTGCCTCTCCCATCCCCCGTCCAAGCACTCTGCCTCTCCCAACCCCTGTCCAAGCATTCTGCCTCTCCCCCCCACCCAGTCACATCCCAAAACTCTGTCTCTTCCGGCCTACCTGCCTGACCTTTTTTGAAGTTAGCAGTTGGTGTTAAAGACCACACATGTTCTCTCACACGCACTTGAAGCATTCAGAGTCTAATTTTACACAGAACATGGTCAAGAGTCGGTGAGCAGAGCATGTGTTGATTGCAACGGCAGTTGGTAACTGTACCAGCCAGTAACTTTATCCATCGTCAGATGAGCAGGAAAAGGACCAGCACTGGGACTTGAATGGGTGGGTGAGGAGAGGCAGCAGGAGCAGGACTCCGTTCTCTCCCTCAGTCCTGCTCCCCAATGTTTTTCATAAGTCAAGGCCTATATGAAATGGCAGTACTATTCAATTCATTTGACATCATTATGTCATGTATTTGAAAATATACATAAGAGGTTTACCAAGCATGCTCCCATGAAGTCAGTACCCCTTTAAAGAAATATCAACTATGGTAATTAAGTATCGAAGGTTGTTTTGAAAGCTTCAAGTCCTGTTAAAATATTCCTGGGTACTGTGAAGCTCACTATTTGGGAGGAAGAGTTTGTAACAGATAGTGCACAAAGGAGATCTTCCCCCTCTGTGGTTTATGAAAACACAGAGGGGGAGAAATTTGATATCGCCCCGTTTGGGGCGCAATTATCGGCCGGGCACAAAGTTTAGCGCCTGGCACTAATTATCACCTCCGACTGCAAACTTGGCTTCTATCGCCCCTGGAGGTAATTGGAGCACTAAATCAGGTGCTACACACCTCTCAAGGCGCAAACGCCGAGGAGCGAGGTGCTACCTCAGAGCGCTGGCGAAGCTCATGTGATGTCAGTCAGCAATGGAACACAGACACACTGTCGCCGGCCAGTTCTTAAAGGGGAGGGTCGATCTTGCTCTCCATCCACACCCTGCTCATTGCAGCCTTGAATCTCGGCCTGGAGAGACCTGTACATCAAATCTGCTGGAAAGAACAATGGAGAAGCCCAGGGAAGGAGCTCAGAGTGCAACCCCCACAGTCTCTTCTAAATCAATGCAAGGAAGGTCAAATCAAAATGAACCTGCAATGTGCTGCTCAGTACCCAAAACTCCTTCACACAGCGTTGAATCTCTCCAGAAGTCTCTTTCTCTCTCTCAGAATGCGTGGTGCAAAAATGTTACTGACAAAAAAAAGGCAGGAAGCGGTCGCCTTTAAATAGCGCTCCCCCAGTCCCTTCCTGACTGCAAAACGTTCCCCTCTACCTGTCGTTGCTAGCGGCAGGCAGAAAGCCAGGGGGCGCCACTCAATATCCGGTCCGGGGCGCTACCGGGGCATTGCACGCTCGACTGACATCACGATCTGTGGGCGCAGGAGATCGTGGCGGTAGTATTTAGCGCCGCCGCAAAATGTCTGGTCAATTTCGCGAGTGGCGCAAAAATTGCCGCTCCCGGGCGCGAGTTGCTTTGCACCCCAGAGGGTATACATATCAGGAAAAGAGAGTGTTGGGCGCTAACGGGAGGCGCAAAGCAACCAAATTTTTCCCCCAGAGCTTCTTATGAGTAGCTCATTTAGTGCTGAAACATTTTGACTACATTAACTAATATAATTAGAGGGTGCTATAAACAAAAACAGCAAGCACAAAAAACTGTACAGAAATAAAACCAAAATGGTTCCGACTGTGAAATATTATTAATGTAACAATATTTACAGAAGTTTTAATTAGAAGTTTCTTTTAGGTGTTGCTAATTTTTTCAGAAGACTAATGAACAGTTATGCTTCATTTTTTGCACTGTTTCAGAGGGAAATGTTTAAAAATACTGTAGAATGTATGACACTGACTTAAATTAAAAGGGTGAGCTGTAAACATTCAAATTTTTTTAAAGATTTAAATTGCTAGTTGACAGTATATAATATATGGTATATAAATACACATATCTATATATTAAATAAATTAATCAAACTCAAAGAGGATAAAACCCTTGGATTGCATCCACGCCTTTTAAAAGAATCTAGGGAAGAGATAGCAGAGGCATTACTACGCATATCTAGTAATTCATTAGAAAAAGGTGTAGTGCCAGAGGACTGGCTAACGTAATACCGATATTTAAGAAGGGGGATAGAACACGTCCAGGGAATTATAGACCAGTCAGCTTAACATCGGTGGTAGGAAAAATAATGGAATCCCTCCTAAAGGAGAAAATAGAAGAACATCTAGAAACCAAAAATATAATAATGAATAGTCAACATGGATTTCAAAAGGGAAAGTCTTGCTTGACCAACCTTACTGAATTTTTTGAAGAGGTAACAGAGAGAGTAGACAAGGGTAATGCAGTCGATGTAATTTATCTGGATTTTCAAAAGGCCTTTGATAAGGTACCATAATAGACTGATGAACAAGGTCAGAGAATGCGGAGTCAAGGGACAAGTAGCAGAATGGATTGCTGGATGGCTTCAGGACAGAAAGCAGAGAGTCAGAGTAATGGGTAGCTATTCACAGTGGCAGAAGGTGGGTAGTGGTGTTCCACAAGGATCAGTGCTGGGACCACTGCTGTTCACAATTTATATCAACAATTTAGACTTAGGAATCAAAAACACAATTTCTAAATTTGCGGATGACACCAAATGGGGGGGACAGTCAATACTGAGGAGGACTGCAAAAAATTACAAGAAGATGTTAATAAACTTGCAGAATGGGCATATAATTGGCAAATGAAGTTCAACACAGATAAATGTGAGGTATTACACTTTGGTAGGAAGAATAGGGAAGTCACTTATCACTTGGAGGTTGCCAGTCTAGGTGGGATCTCGGAGTACAAATACACAAATCACTAAAAGTTGCGATGCAGGTTAGCAAGGCCATTAAAAAAAGCAAACCAAGCACTAGGGTTTATTTCTAGAGGGATAGAATTGAAAAGTAGGGAAGTTATGCTAAACCTGTATCGAACCTTGATTAGACCACACTTTGAGTACTGCGTACAGTTCTGGTCGCCATATTATAAAAAGATATAGAGGCACCGGAGACGGTCCAGAGAAGATTCACAAGGATAATACCAGAAATGTGAGGGTATACATATCAGGAAAGGATGAACAGGCTGGATCTCTTTTCTCTTGAAAAAAGGCTGCGGGGTGACCAAATAGAGGTCTTTAAAATTATGAAAAATTTTGATAGAGTGGATACAGAGAGAATGTTTCCACTTGTAGGGAAGAGCATAACTGGAGGCCATCAATATAAGATAGTCACCAAGAAATCTAATAGGGAATTCAGAAGAAACTTCTTTACCCAAAGAGTGGTGAGAATATGGAATTCGCTACCACAGGGAGTGGTTGAAGCGAATAGTATGGATGCATTTAAGGGGAGGCTGGACAAGCATATGAGGGAGAAGAGAATAGAGGGTTATGCTGATAGATTTAGATGAAGAAAGACGGGAGGAGGCTCGTGTGGAACATAAACGCCGGCATGGACTGGTTGGGCCTGAATGGCCTGTTTCTGTGCCGTAAATCCTATGTAATATACATATGTACATGTACAGTACAAAGAAAAGTGGACTGGATATTTTTGTATAATCTATGGCCTGGCACTGTGTCTGACATCAGTCTGTGAGTACAGATTTCTTGGTGTCTGTAATTCATATGCAGGACTTGTTTAGCCTCAGCTATTAGCAATACTATTAACTCAGTCCTGATATAGCCTTCATTGTGCTGCATTATGAGCATATTTTGTACTGATATATTCATATTTTCTCAATATCAAAATACTGCGGGTACTGGAAATAGGCAATAAAAACAGAAAATACTGGAGATATTCAGCAGGTCAGGCAGCATCTATGGAGAAACAGAGTTAAGGGATGTAATTTTACCTCCCAAAAATGGGTGGGTTGGCGTCGGGTGAGATGTAAAAAATTTTTAAATCTCAAATGCTCCTCCCACCCGCCCACTTCCGGGTTTAACGGAGGCGGGACAGGGAGGGCAGCCAACCCGCTCCCAGGAGGCAGTTTGGTCATTTCAATATTATAATGAGGCTGGGAACCTCACATTTAACCTGCCTTACAGGTTTAACCCTGGCCGGCTGGGTTTCCCGAGCCTCGGAAAACCTGGCAGCTCCAAGGAGGCTAAGGCAGCTTCGGGGAATAGCTAAGTGCCCATACTGCACTGCTTGTGGGCCAGGAGGAGCGGGAGTGCTTCCTCCCAGCCCACCAAGCTACCTTCTTCCCTGCCATCGGACTCCCCCTCCCCCAGGATCAGGGATCAGACCCACCTCCCCCCGGGATCTGACCCTCCCCCCCGGCCAACCCCCGGGAAATCAGTGCCAACATTTCAGGTCAATGACCTTTCGTCAGAACTGGCAAATGTTAGAGCCGTTCCTCAAGCTTCCATTGAGCTTCATTGGAACAGTGTATGAGGCTGAGGACAGAGAGGTAAGAGTGGAAATGGAACGGAGAATTAAAATGGCAAGTAACTGGAAGCTCAGAGTCATGCTTGTGGATTGAACAGAGGTGTTTAGCAAAGTGATCACCCAATCTGTGTCAACCAATATCTACTATAAGCTCACTATTAACCAGTATCTACTATAAGCCCACTGACTCCCTCAACTACCTTGATTACACTTCTTCCCATCCCACTTCTTGTAAGAATTCTATTCCATTCTCCCTGTTTCTCCGTCTCTGTCGCATCTGTTCTGATGATGCCACCTTCCATACCAGTGCTTCCTATATGTCCTCCTTTTTCCTCAACCAAGGATTCTCCTTCATCATGTAGGGCCCTCGACCGTGTCCATCCTGTTTCTCGCACTTCTGCTCTCACGCCTTCCCTTCTCTCCCAGAACCACAATAGGGTTCTTCTTGTCCTCACCTTCCACCCCACCAGCCTCCATATTCAATGGATCATCCTCTGCCATTTCCGACACCTGCGCGATGCCACCACCAAATACACCTTCCCCTCCCATCCCCTTTCAGCATTCCGAAGGGACCCTTCCCTCCACGACACCCTGGTCCACTCTTCAATCACCCCTAACATCCCCTCCCCTTCCCATGCAAGCGCAGGAGATGTAACACCTGCCCTTTTACCTCCTCCCTTTCCACCGTCCAGGGCCCCAAACACTTCTTCCAGGTGAAACAGCGATTTACTTGTACTTCTTGCAATTTAGTATACTGCATTCGCTGCTCACGATGCGGTCTCCTCTGCATTGGGGAGACCAAACACAGATTGGGTGATCGCTTTGCGGAACACCTCTGTTCAGTCCGCAAGCATGACCTTGAGCTTGCTATTTTAATTCTCCGTCCCACTCTGACCTCTCTGTCCTCGGCCTCCTACACTGTTCCAATGAAGCTCAATGAAGCTCGAGGAACAGCAGCTCATCTTTCGATTAGGCACTTTACAGCCTTCAGGACTCAACATCAAGTTCAACAATTTCAGACCATAACCTCTGCTCCCATTTTTTCAGACAGCAGGTGCTGGTACTATTGCCATTTACACCTCCTCTAGACCCATCTTTTGTTTCATTACTTGTCCTGTTACCACCCCCTTTTGCCTTGCACCATCATCCCTTTTATCAATTAATCTCTCCTACCTTCCACCCTATCACAGACCTTCCCTTTTGTTCTTTCCTCCACTCCCACCTTTCCCTGCCTCTGCTTAAAACCTGTTACAGCTGTGACATTTGCCAGTTCTGACGAAAGGTCATCGACCTGAAACGTTAACTCTGTTTCTCTCTCCACAGATGCTGCCTGACCTGCTGAGTATTTCCAGCATTTTCTGTTTTTATTCATATTTTCTATTCATATTAACACAGCCTCTGGTGTGTTGAACCTGCTGCAGTCACCATTTACTCCTGAAGCACTCAGAGTGGATTGGTCACCCAAACCCTAGGTAACAACAGTAGCCACTCAACCCTGTCCCCTTTCTATTTTGTATATGCGGGAAACCGGAACTTCAAGTGGCCTTACGGGTGAGTACACAACGCGTACTCACCCGACAAGCGCCGAATTTCTGGGCCATTAAGGCCAATTTTCCTCTGCCTTGCTCCCAAATAGCACCTAAAAAATGGGTGCAATGCAAAGGAGGATTGGGTGCGAATCCCTTGATCCCATTCTGCCCAGAATAGCATTCAACCCAAATTTCCTCTGTGGCTTTTCTGATGTCTGTACCCGACTGTATCTGAAGGGGCGCAGCAACATTAATTACAGGCAAATGGATGTCAGAAGCCTCTGCATTCAAACTTCCTCCAATATAGCACTGCGGGTACTTCAAGGGAAAACTGCTCCCAGACAAATCTGGTGTTACTGATTCAAAAGCTGCTGTTTAGGCTGTCTTAAGGAACCAGCAGTTCAGAGATGATTCACTAGGTTAATTCCAGAGATGAGGGGGTTGACTTATGAGGAAAGGTTGAGCAGGTTGGGCCTATACTCATTGGAATTTAGAAGAATGAGAGGTGATCTTATTGAAACATATAAGATACTGAGGGGGCTCGACAAGGTAGATGCAGAGAGGATGTTACCCCTCGTGGGGAAATCTAGAACTCGGGGGCATAGTTTCAGAATAAAGGGTCGCCCTTTTAGAACTGAGATGAGGAGGAATTTCTTCTCTCTGAGGGTCATACATCTGTGGAATTCTCTGCCCCAGAGAGCCGTGGAGTCTGGTCATTAAATACATTTAAGGTGGAGATAGACAGATTTTTGCAAGATAAGGGAGTGAAGGGTTATGGGGAGCTGACAGGGAAGTGGCTTTGAGCCCAAGATCAGCCATGATCTTATTGAATGGCGGAGCAGGCTCGAGGGGCCATGTGGCCTATTCCTGCTCCTATTTCTTATGTTCTTATTGATAAGAAAGATATTTATTTTTGGAGCTTTGAATTTAAAAAATGGCTTTGCTGCGTCAGTACTTGTTGCTAAATGCTGTTAGTATTTTACACTTAGTGATGGAGGCCCGTTCAGTACTGTGACCCACCTCCCCACACCCCCGCCCCTTTTTGTGACTAACTTATTTCAAGGCCAACAAAGGGCAACAACCATCAGCTTGTCAGCTGCTGAACTCGTTCGCCTGGACATCCTCTGAGCCACTGACAACTGTTTCCTATCACAGATTAGGAATACCCTTGACCCCTGACCTTATACCTGCTCTGTGCCACCTGGTATAAAACAAGAAGCATCACAGTCAAACCAGCACCACCTTCTTTCCAGCTTCCTCCAAAGCACACTGCAGAGGTACCAGGATTGCTACTTGGGGCTCTGCTGCTATCCCAGCGATGACACAGCAGCATGAACCCATTCACAGGGAACCTTTGAAAGACAAAACTCTTCCATTTTAGGTATCCCATGGGATTTCCATTTGACCTGCCCCTTTAAAATTTCTGCTGCCTTTATGGCCCGGGAGTGCCAGGATTTCTTCTCAGTTGCTTCATTGCGCCCAATGGAGTCCACCCTCTCCATGCTGGTGACGGCCCACAGGAGAGTGGGCCAATCAGGTACCCCAATGCAGCTCATCTGGCTTTAAGAATTTTGGCCTGCGCCGAAGCCCAGAGGTAATTCCCATATAACAGGCCCAACATCATGGAGTTCCCATCTGAAGCAGGCAGGAGCGTCATCAACATATGCAGAAGAGGGTGGAAAAGGACGCCATGCCCATGGAAACCTGCCAAGAAGGAGTCTTGGGTGGACCCTCAGAGTCTAGAGTGCATGGTAATGTGTCTGTTTCTTGTTATCCAAAGACAAAAATATAGTCTATCATTTTTGGCTGATTTAACTGGCAATATGGGTATGACAATGGTCCCAGCACACATGGGCTGTGGAGCAGAAGAATTAGCCAGGGTTCCCTTCTCCTGATTACTAGACAGTGATCACTGCTGGAAAACACACTTGTGTGGACGTCAGATGAGAACAATATTGAGCTCTGCTCTATTGCTCCTCATGGTGGAAGTGCCTAGGCTCATGTGAAGAATTACCACTTAGACAAGTATACCTGAGAGCTATTGGTGCCTGTAGGATTGTTCCTGAGCAAGCTTCAGCATCTTCATGACAACAAAGGAAATGGGAGAATATTGGACAAAAACGTAGTCAATGAAAGCATATATCAGTAGTGATAGAGGGAGTGACTGGTGGGATTTCAACGCAAGTTTCATCCCTGACTTGCAACGGCCAGCAGACTTTGTTTGCTACATTGGTAAAATACTTACTGAAACTTCACTTTAGAATTAAACATTTTAAATTTATTCTCATAAGAGATATGACACTGAAGGAACACTGATAGCTATCCTGATACTGTATTGGACAACATTTGGGTATTGTGTTTGTTCAAGAAGCATATGGTGAGATTGTACTCATGCAGTTTGTCCATGGTATTGTACCAGTTGAGTGGTATAAATAGAACTGAATGTGGAAGCAGCTTGTGAAGTCACCCAGTACAGAGAACTTCCTTTTACAAGCAAAGAGGAAAAGAGCCTTTCTTCACACAGCTGCAAGATGCAATTTCAAAAATCCCAGAGCCAGCCAGTTTGAATGCTCTGTTCCTGATTATGAATAACTTTTAATTTCCATAGGGTAGTGAAACGTTGACTATTAAAATGATGCCCTCTAGTGGTACTTCAATCATCAACAACAACAACGCTTCGAAATTAAAATTCTCATCTTAGTGTTCAAATCCCTACATGGACTAGCCCCTCCCACCTCTGTAACCTCCTCCTGCCCTACAACCCTCTGACAACTCTGCGTTCCTCCAATTTTTTTAGGCAATGGTATTAAGTGTTACGCAACCAAAGCGGAAAGATGGAGTTAAGAAACAGATCAGCCATGATCTAATTGAATGACGGAACAGGCTCGAGGTACTGAATGGCCTACTTATATTCCTATGTTCCACTTGTGCATCCTCGATTTCCATCCCCCCTCCATTGGCGGCCATGCCTTCAGCTGTCTAGGCCCTAAGCTCTGGAATTCCTTCCCTAAAACTCTCCACCTCTCTACCTCTCTCTCCTCCTTTAAGGCGCGCTTTAAAACCTACCTTTTTGACCAAGCTTTTGGTCCCCTGTCCTTATGTGGCTCAGTATCAAATTTTGTCTGGTAACGATCCTGTGAAGTGACTTGGGACGTTTTACTACGTTAAAGGCGTTATATAAATACAAGTTGTTGTTGTTGTACTTTAATCAAATGCATTAATACTATGCTAAGAGAACAATTTGAATTCTTATTACTAATTAATCAACAGATGATTTTTTTTCCCTTCCAATTTCTCCATTTCTCTACTGAGAGTGCTGAATCATGCTGCAATATGGTTCAACAGATGCCCTCCAGTATGTCGCCCATTCTTCATGTGTGTTTGCAAGCTATTTTACCATGGAACATCACATGTCCACACAGATGGACGTTCCAACAGGAGTCACTATATGGCAGTCAGGACCAGAAAGCCTTGCTAATCTTTCCTTACCCTATCCCAGGGCTCCAAGTTCCTTCAGCACAAACAAGGAATGAAACCTGGGGCCTTCCTGGTTTGTACGGTTCAGCTCCACGTTGGGCAGTGCAGCTGTTGACTGAGCCAGTGAACGGCCAGCAAATTAATTGTATTTTTCAACTTCAGCAGATCCAAACAGTTCAATGAGTTTATCCAATGAACAGTTTAACCACATGGGCTGAAAGGTGCCAGGTTTGATCACCGGTCTGTGCTGAATTAATTGAGGATGGCAGTACAGCCACTACGATTGGCCTCAGCACCCCGAGTAAGGGATGGGAAAATTGGACAAGGCACCCGGTCCTGTCAATCAACCCCTACATGGAGTTTGTGTGTGTGTGTAACTGTGGAGTGAGAACAGGATCAGGCTCAATTGTGATGTCCACCTGGGTCAAATAGCCTGCTGGCACTCGCTGTCAAGGCTTAACACATGAATAATAGCTACTTGGGTGAGGTACCAGAGTGGAACCAATGCCCGTAGAACTTTATCCCAGCAAGGAGTTACTAACTGGCTTCAGAGAAGATGGGGGAATAAAACTGGTGAGAAATAAAGAGAGGGAAAAAAAACATTTTTTGCAGGGGGAGAAGAGGGAGACTAATTGTGGATTCCTAATCTGTTTATGGACACTGTTCCTTACCCATTTCCCAGAAGATGCAGAGTGTGAAACACAGAACTACAAGGTTCTCTTCCACAAGACACTGCCTTGTGCTGCACTGTAATCGGCTGGGATATAGGTAGCAACATCTATAAACATGCATCACCTAGTACCTAAATCAAATAGCTGTGTGCTTGCTGCTTTGTACAAGTTTCCGATGACTCTGTTGTGCTCACTGACAAACACTCCTCAGTAATTGTCAGGGATCCTTATTCAAAGTGTGGACCCCAATGGAAATTAATTGCTTGTGTGCAGTCTGAACCACATCATAAATGTCATGTAGAAGTTGCAGGGAGTGAGGAAGCATTGACAGCTCTATCCTCACTGTATCATTTAACTACCGGTAAAACATTCTGCGACAGAAGTGCTCTTCATTAATAATTTACTCCGCAGTATACAATGAGCCTTGCCAATGATGCCAGGGGAACAGCCACCTTCCTGTTTTAATGACACGAGCAGTGAAGGGGGAGGGGGACTTGCTCACATCAGCATTCACGGCACATCTGGGCATGTCAGTGTATGAAGATATCAAGGATTGAGTCGACAGGACAAAGGGGAGAAGAAAGAGGTGTCACCCAGAAAACCTTCCTTTTTATGCTTTGCAGAATAATGCATTGGTGATGACAGTTCATTCCCTTAGTTTCTAGATTAAAGCTGAAATGATCTACATGGAATCCGAACAGCTGATTTTTTTTTTACCTGTTAACAAGAATAGGGCAGTGGCTGAATGGAGACAGTGTATAAACTCGATTAAAACCATCCAAATAAAACACTGTCTAAAGATCAGTGTCTAAAGGCAAACTTTTCAGCCCTTCTCTTTGCCTCCCCTTAGTTTCATTTTTCTGGAATGGTCAAGCTGACACTAACATGTAGTAATGGCAGATGATATCTGATGCTATAAAGAATATATCAGAATCCAATATCACTAAGTAAAGGTTCAATGCCTTGTATTTTCTTATTTTAATCAGTATACTTTAAATAGAATTCGATGCTGCAAAATCTCTCCTGAAAGTTGCTATAGCCCGTAACAATATATTCACCTTACTTTGATTTTGGACAAAATGTGTGCGCGCTTGTGTCTTGGATGGGAGGGGGGGGGGGGGGGGGGGGAGGGCTGCTGAAATGGGCAAGAAGGAAACCTGGTAATTCGAGTGACAAAAAGCTGTGGTTCCAATCAGAGAGCTCAAGTTCACCTCTGAGCCTCAATTGTCATTTAAACTCAGTTACCCTGAGAATAAAAATGAGAGGAATTCTTTCCAGGGCCTCTAGTGGAGCAGCGCTGACAACAACCGAGGAGATGTTCAGATCTTCCCAGTTTACCTGCTCAAGGTGGGCCATAGGGAGGCAGCAAGGTTAAAAGTATGAAGGGGGAATATAGCTCTCACCTCCCCACACATATTTCTAAATTTATTAAATTGCTTTTCGATGCTACATTATCACGGTAATATCTTGATAAATCTTCTGATCGCTCCAGCATGTCCCTGCAACAGAATAGAGAGATTGTCCAGTCTAGGAGATTAGATCCCCCATCCCTTTTCTAACAGGGCTCAGAAGAAGGAATGTGTCTGGGGCAAATTGCTAGATTGGTAAAATACATTTTTTCTGTTATGCTAATGCAAATAAACAGGGTTGAAATATATTCAAATAGAAGCTAAATCAAATTCCATCCTGAAGGATATATTAGGATTATAAAACAGGCACCCAGAGTACAAAAGGTTATTGTCAAATACGGTACAGGAGATCTGACAGGATTATCGTCTGTTTATGAAAAATCATCAAAACAAAATAACATAGAATAAGGAATACCTCGTGGCCATTTCATGTTGATGCAGCAGCCATTAGCATAGGCCGGACTGGTCCTTTAATGCAGGTGAAGTGCACTAAAGTTACATTGAAACTAAAAATGATTATTTATTTAAATGGATGCAGCACTGGCAGTGGAAACAAAGAATATTCCAGTCTGGTGACAGTGGGAAGGGTTAGCACCAGACACTGCACCACTGCCAGGGAAAAATGGGACTAATTAAAAAAGGAATCACTGCCGTCAAATTGCTTCAACTTGGAAGAACAGGATCATTTTTGTTGAACGCCACAATGTGCACGGAGCATGCGATAGCATTTTCACAGTGCAAGCTATACTGTCAATGTTCACATTTACAAACAGAGCTGGAAAGGTCCCCCCAACAATTCCACAGAGGTGATGATGCTGATTTAATCTCTATAGCAAATTTTACAATGATGTGCATCTAAATGTTTATATAATTAAAACCTGGATCTAAGCATCCTTCAGCCTTGCAGTTACCCTTCCAAGAAACAAAAAATCATGTTCTCCTTAAATGTTAGCTAACCACAAACTTAGGATGATCTACCAAATGACTTGCGTTTTAGAACTGATTGCCTGGCAATGCTCCTGCGAGGTAACATTACCTTGCAGCAAGGTTACACAAGGTCCAATAACTTTACAACAAACTTCCATATGGTACACTAAAAGTTTGAAAAGTCCCTGCATCAGGCGTGCACAGAGCATAGTAACTCTTTAACAATATATCATACTTAAATCGGATTTGAACAGGATGCATTATGTTTGCAGCAACCTTGCATGAAGCTTGCATGCTTGTGTGGCTAGCTGGCAGATGGCACAGCAAATGTTTGTAAAGTCCTTAATTATTCGGAATAAAAGCTGAAATGTTGCAGAATATATGCAGTTCACACTTTAATTTTTCCTTCTCCCATCAGTGATGTTGCATTTTTTGTAGCACGTTGCTGTGGAGAAAACAGTGTATTGTTGACGCAGTGCATTTCAATTGGATTCTTTCCATCGCATAACATGGGAGGAAATGGTCTCACATAGTAATGACCATAAATAGCATTCAGTCACAATTTCATTTCACTGGGACAAAACCACAGTGGGACTATATATGAATTTGCCTCCATAGTAACGAGGGTCAACACTATTGGACCTGTGCTTTGCATTTCTGGTTGCATTAATGTAAATGGTGCGAATTGCTTCGCCCATAATTTCCTCGGGCAAATTTTCTGCACCAGTTCCAAAATCAAGCCAGTTGGTATATTGCTGTGAACTTACAGTATTGACCTTTAGGTAAGATTAGGAGACAGTACAATGATTATAGTGGCTCGGAACAAACTAAATAAATGGTTTGATTTACAGGGAAATTGCAAGGCCACCATGAATTTTATAAGGTTATTTTAAAGTTTCAATCTTCGTAATCTGAAGACTGCATTCTTGAAACTCCCCAACCTGTGGGCTTAGATTTTAATTGCTATCAAACTGATTGGTCTCTGAATGTTTGTGAACAGGAAATTCTAGCTGCAAGCAACAACAAAAAATGACGTGATACATAACATTCATAGTTTTCTTGTTTTGTATTAATAAGCAAGTACATGGCTACATTTATTTAATAATAGAAAACCTGAAGAGATGGCTTGACCGGTGATGGTATGTGTGACTACAGCAATCCATTGTCATCTGTAAGTATAATAAAATCACACAGTGGATTAGCATGTTGGTTATTAAAGTGCTCTGCCATGGAGTGGCAGGACATAGATTTATATTCACCATCCATCACATGGGGTACCTGCAAGTTTGTTCTATCAGAAAGAAATGATGAACTGAGGGGAGAAGCTACCAAATATGGGGTGAGAGAGAGAAAACCATAAGCAGGTCCACCTCACACAGCTCCATGTGTCTCCTCCTAACTCATACGGACTGACCAAAGGCATTGGAGCGAATTTCCTGCCCATCCTCTTAGCTGAGAAATTGCGAATGAAATGGGAGAACTTAAAAACAAAGAAAAAGAAAATACAGAATAAGATTGTTTATAAGAGTGTAGCGATAAAAAGAGAAACTGTGAATGCTGGAAATCTGAAAATGTACACTTCCACTTGTGGGGAAGAGCATAACTAGAGGCCATCAATATAAGATAGCCACCAAGAAATCAAATAGGGAATTCAGAAGAAACTTCTTTACCCAGAGGGTGGTGAGAATGTGGAACTCGCTACCACAGGGAGTAGTTGAGGCAAATAGTATAGATGCATTTAAGGGGAGGCTAGATAAGCATGTGAAGGAGAAGGGAATAGAGGGTTATGCTGACAGAGTTAGATGAGGAAAGACGGGAGGAGGCTTGAGTGGAGCATAAACGCCAGCGTGGACTGGTTGGGCCAAATGGCCTGTTTCTGTGCCATATATCCTATGTAATCCTATGTACAGAATGGGGGCAAGGCAGTATCTAAAAAGGAAACGTAAATTGTTTCAGGTGTGACCTTTCATTAGAAATGTTTCACCAGAAACATTAACCTATCTTTCTTTCTCAGAAGCTGTGTACTTCTAGCATTTTTAAACTATAAAGAAAGTGTCTTCTTTTCTCATCTTCCCATCTCTTTTGAAGGCATTGAGTCCTTGCTGGGGAATGATTCTTTAGGCACTGGTCACCCTCCAACACCTTGCCCTGGTAAGCAGTATTCATCTGTGTAGCTTAACAGTGATTCTCAGCATGCTATTCAACTATGGGACATCTCGGCCGAGTCTAATCCTTTTCCCACCCAATGTCCACACAACACACTTCCAACAGGGGTCACTAGATAGTAATAAGGAGTGGAAGCCCTGGTTGATTTTCTCCTCTCTACCTGAGGGGCACTAAGGCCAAGTGTACGCTCCTAATAGGATCAACTAACTCAGCACAGGGATCAAGCCATGCACCTTCCTTGTCTCTATGAACAAGCTCACGCAGCTATATTCTGTTTCTTTTTCATTTCTAAAAGTATTGGCTTATCATGTCAACAGATACCAGGCCCCTTTAGATTGATGAGAAAGTATGCATTTATCTGATGAAATTGGACCTCAAGAATGGGTTAATGCAGTTTATAATTCACCTTTGGCAGTTCTAACATTGTCTGGCTCAAGCCGATTCTTGCATTCCTGGAATGTGACAAGATAGTATTAGGCTGCCAGCTTACTTTGCTGCTGAATTTATTTTCATCTCTTAGAACGCTGATAAAAATGTCATGGTGCGATGCTTTAGCTGCCCTGAGTACTGCCCACCTACAGCTGCAGGGCTTAGGTTGGATTGGGAGCCAAAAACACCATAAGGAAAGCAGGCTGTAACCTCCACCACCCCTGCTCTTTCCACACTGCTCATTTTCCTGCTAAATGATGCAACGTGACCCCCTCAGGGATTCAGAGTCTGATCTTGTGTTTTTTTCCCTCTCTTCTCCCCTTGACCAAGGCAAGCTGAACTCCTGAATTTTTCATGAAACAGATAATATCCTCCTTTGCAAGATAATGGCATCCAAAAACACATCCTTCAGCATAAAAACTTTGAATACTGGCACTCTAATCCTTTGCGGAAAAAAAAAATCATGTCTTTAAAATTGAAACAATTTTGTTTTTTATTACAAAATAAAATGTGAAGCTTCATTAAGCACCAGCACACTTCCAGCAGCATTTATTCAGATGTAGCCTACCTGACGAGCTGAAAGCCAGAGCTAAGATCAAGAGGAAGGAATTAATGCTGAGGTCTGCTTTGAAATTCAACACTAAAAAGATCTGACATGCTACTATCTGCCGGACTGTAAGAAGAAAGCCGCTTGTGCGGAGAAAGGTTGTCTGGCTCGATGCCAAGGCACGAAATCTGTCAAGCCCATTTGTGGCACGAGGGTGGGCAGTGCTGAAAAGGTCCTGAATGTTAAGAAAAGACAAATAACCCCAGGTGGTGTTTGAACATTGATTGATATTGCTGCCAAATACAAGGAAATAAATATGCAGGTGATGGATAAACACCTTTTGAGTGAAGGTAGTATCCCGCGGGCATAATCGGTGCCAGCCACAGACGAGCTGTGGGTGGCCGGAGGTTAGCCATTTCATGCCCACTCAGTAAAGCAGGCTTAATCGCTTCCAATATTTTCTGTTAAAAAGGATGCTTAATGAGCCAGTTTCACAAGCCCAGAGAAACTGATTATTATCTGTGAATTCCTACAGAGTTGGGTATTTTCCAAGAAGATATTTTATGTTGTGAATAGGGAATACAGCCAGTAGATGCCACTGTTGGTCTTTTTCAGACAGATCTAGGTGACTGGACTCGGCATTTTCAACTAGCTCTACATTGCTCTTTCATTTCAATTTATCATTCATTTTTGTTCCAAACATAATTTTTGGTTTAGAGGAGTATTTCACAGTATATTTTTACTACATTGACCCTTCTTATAATACAGGTATAATAATCAGCATCAAAGAGGGAGTTAGAAGCGCAACTTAATCAAGGGCTTTAAACCATATGATAAAGGGCAAGAGTGAAATCCCACCAAGTTGTAAACACCGTGTGAACCCCAATATTGGAATACAGCTTTCAGTTCCCAAACATTCATATAAAATAAACATAAAACACCAATTTTTAAAATTTGTGTTCATTTTCTTACTATTCAGAGATAAGTAGATGCACTGAGTGTGGTTGAGTTATTGAGATGTTAATTAGGACAACTGCTTTATGACAGTTGATCTGAAAGACATGTGACATTGTGAGGTACTTCCAAACAGCAGTTATTGGTTTATTGTTATCCACGGTAACAGTACACCGACATGCAAAGTTTGCTATGTATTTTGGGAACATAGTCCGTGTAATATTTTAAAGATAACCCTTATGTGCAGGACACATCTTTAAAAAAATCTTTTGTGCTTTGATTAATGTTTCACTTCTCTTTTTATGGTTTTCAGTTTTTGTCTGAGTAACTTTGACATTTGAGTTTCACTTCTCCATCTGAGCATTAAGCTGTTACAACAAGGAGGGCAAGAAAATACTTGCCTGAATCCTTTATATGATCGCTTTCCCACCCATGAACATACCATTGATCTCTGCAATGTAAGCTGCAGGTTTTTTGTCATTAAATGGCATTTTAACCTAAACTATTTAAGAAAATGACGTTTATCCCTTTCTTTTGTGAGCCATTTTCTCTCCCCCCCCCCCACCTTCAGCTGAAGGCATTGATCAACTTCCTGGGGCACAGTCACGTCCCAATCTCGTATTTCATTAAAATGGCCATTATTCTTGTCTGAGCCTTAATAATGAGTATCAACAAGCTATACAACCTTGGTGGGCCTCACAGCTTAGCCTGATCATGTCCTCACTTAATGACCACACTTCCAGCAGGAATCTAGCAGCTCGTGATCGGGTGCAAGTACCTGACCGATTTCCCCTCCCTTCACTCAGGGGTGCTGAGACCAATTATACAATCACCTCGTGGGGATCAGCTAATTCAGTGTGGAAAGGGGATCAAGCCTGGGACTTTCTTAATTTCTATGGCACAGCTATGCATTGGATAAACTTCTCAAAGAAAAAGTTTCTATAACTGCTGCTCGATCTGGGCATAAAGCTGGTGTTACAGATTGAGCAGCCGTTGTAAAAATCAATGGAAATAAAATCAGGTGCTTTCTATAATGCGCAAAGTCAGTTTTACACGCAGGCAACAAGTTGAAAATCTACCCCACAATCTCCACATTCCTTTGACTAAGCTTTCTGCTACTGACTTGGTGGGCAAGGTTTACGAAGGAAACTATTCTGACCGAGTCATATGCTGAGCTGACCAATTTTAGACTATAGCTTTAAAACTCAGCAAGTTATTACTTGTCCTGCAGTTATGCACTGGAAGAAGTGAAAACATTTTTTTTAAAGATACTTATATCCTGCCTTCTGTGGTGAAATAGGTCTCTGATCCTCAAGACATCAATAACCATGGGCCTTTACTTGACCTGAACGCTTAAATTGGCAGGCTGAATTTTTCTGTTCATCTTCATGTACAGAGTGTAACCCTGTACATGCTTTTTGTGAACACAACTAGCTTTGGTAGACATTTATTATCTTTCCGTTTCATTATTTCAGTCACAGAATCATGTAATTTATAAGCATGTGCATATCTAAGTAATAGCATTAGTTCTTTGCATTTTATGAGGTACATTCCCCTATACCTCCTTGATTGTGAAGGTTTTTTTCCATCTATACAGAATCTTATGAGTGTTAAATTCAGGAGTGGCCTAATTTTCAATCAAAACACTCAAGTAATGTAAAAGTGATAAATCATTTTGAAACATTTTTCTTCATATTTTATATATGTTTTCCAATTTCTAAGAGGATAAAGAAGTGAATAAGTAACTAAGCCCATTGAGCTCACCTCATCATTTAAGTTTTCTGCATATAATTTGCCTGTAAGGTACTCCAAATTATTCCCTAGTAATCCTGCAGTAATGGCTTGTCAAAAGAAATTATTCCTTATTGTGAATGTCACAGAATTGAGCAGTTGGATTTCTCACAACAACAGCGCATAACGGAAGTATAAAAATGATCCTTGAATATATTGGAATGTCCCAGATTTGATTCCACAAAAAAAGAGCAGGTCTGTATTGTTGGGAGTTAAAAAAAAAATACAGATTGAGTATAATGTTGATATCCCTCTTGCACTGTGAGACTTCCAGGAACTCTTTGCTATTCTTCCAGTTTGCCACCTAGACTGATAAAGTGGACTTTTGAGCACTTAATCACATACAATAATTGCAGCAGAAATGTACTTGTTATATTTAATCAATAACAATGGCTTATATGTATATTGCACCTTTAACATAAGAAAGCCTCAAAGCACTTCAGAGAGGTGTAAGGGGGGAAAATGGACATTGAGCCAAAGGTCAAAGTAATGGAGAGTGCTGTAGCACTGGAGAAGGTTACAGAGATTGGGCAAGAGGGAGACCGTGGAGGGATTTAAACATGAGGATGAGAAATATAAATTTGAGGTGGTGGAGCACTGGAAGCCAATGTAGGTCAGTGAGGATGGGGTGATGGGTGAGTGGGATAAGATACAGGCAGCAGAGTTTTGGATGAGTTGAAGTTTCTGGAGGGTGGAGGGTAAGAGACTGACCAGGAGAGCATTGGGAATAGTCAAGTCTGGCATTGACAAAGGCATGGATGAGGGTTTGAGCAGGAGTTGGGCTGTGGTGGGGCGGAGTTGGGTGATGGTACGGAGATGGAAGTAGGCAGTCTTTGTGATGAAAAGGATATGGGGTCAGAAGGTCGCTTGTGCAGATATGTGTATTATAAAATGGGCGCTGAAGAAGCTTTTAATTTTTACCCTGATTATTTGAAATTACTACCATAATTAACTGGAATGTCTGGAACTAAAAGAAATAACTAACCAGTTTACTAGAGTAGCTGCCACTGTCTTCCCCAACTAGTGAACATCACCCCATAACACACAGCTCATTGCTTTTTGATATAGAATAATTGCAGCCTAAGAGTAAGATAGAGGCCATCCACAATTTCATCATTACCCATAAGAGTCCAAAGAGTACTCTGAGGGAGGAGGGGTTAATGTTCTACTTACACATATATAAAAAATGATACATTTCCATAATATTTTTAAATTATGCTTTTGGGAGGACATATGCAAAACAGTACTTGTTATGCTCCTGAGAAAAAACATGACAGTTATCAATGGCCTCTTACAAGGCTATAATTCAACCGAGGGGTTGGGATGATGTCATAAATCATACAGTTGAATACCTCAGTTGAATTACAGGATGCACATATTGCCAGATATGTGTTATTTACAAACGAACACATTTTAATCGGCATATAACACAAGCCATTTTACACTGCAAAATGGGGCTGAGATCCAGGTGTGTATTACATACAAAAATATTTACAGGGACAGGGGGGAAACCAATAGTTACGTGGAAGTGAGGATAACTGCGGGTATGCACATGCATATTGTGTGCAAATAAAATATAGTGTACATATAGCTAATGTGTTTTTCACTAGTACGTCAGAACAGGAACTTTATAGAGATTACATGGACAGGAACATCCTGCAGCACAATGCAGCTGGTTGAACTTTTGAAATACCCCCCTCCCTTTCACTGATCAGACTACACATCACTGTAAGTAAAAGTGTTTCATGAAGTACAGTTTCATGATGCATTTCTCAGCACACATGCATGCATGCCAGCTAGCGATGTTTTACGCAGATAGTCAATGTTTTAGACTTGCTGTCCGCTGGTCTGTTTTTGCGAA
Organism: Squalus acanthias; assembly: GCA_030390025.1. Lineage (NCBI taxonomy): Eukaryota > Metazoa > Chordata > Chondrichthyes > Squaliformes > Squalidae > Squalus > Squalus acanthias. The sequence goes on from CM059436.1 coordinate 54,711,773, forward strand.
CAGAAGTCAACCTTGCTCCCTGATTCTCCCCTCATGCCTACCTGAAACTGCAGCTCCAGGGAATCAAACTCTACTATACACTGCGGATAAGAATTCCTTATCTCGTGATAGTTTTGATCCCCCAGAACTGCAGCTTCTGATCAGAGTGAAGGGAGAATCAGGGAAGAAGAGTGGCGGCACGAATCGGGGAGGGGAGAATTTGGAAAACTGAGTGCCAGCGTGAACTGGGGGAGTAAGTGAAGAATCGGAGGTTGCTCCTGTTAACTGGTCGAAATGGGAAGAGGAGTGATTCCATGGACTGTGGGATGAGGAGGGAAAAGGTTGCCTTCATATCACCAGGACAGCCCTGGAAAAACTATTTTAAAACTATTTAATAATCAGATTTAGCAAAAGAGTGAACAAATACCTATCGACAATAGTCCTCAATTTCTCTGTAAGAAATTAGAAAAAATCCAGAACATTTTTGTCGCTATTTTTACCTATCCAAATTATGAAATATTGGACATACTTGCCGCTTAAGATTTGATAAACCCATGCCCTCTGCATTCAGAGTGACTACACGTCAGAGGCCTGTATGGAGGGCTGTTTTGGAGTTGTCAGCTTTTGCTAGTTTTCTAGGTTGGCATGTATGCACATGGAGCACTTCTCATCAAGATACTCTTCAATCAAGAGATTATTTTTCTGTTTATGAAGATTTACATTTTTTTGGAGCAGACTGGAATGTGAGAAAATCGGAAAACTATCAAGATGATCATGGAAGTTCTGGGATGGCAATGGCCAACATTTTAAGGGAATCGATGAACCAGTTTTAATTCTACTGTTCACACTCATTCACATTATAGCCGCAGATTTACATTGACTATGAAAGTTCTGCTGATTGACATTAATTTGGTCTGTGCAAATGGTGTGGACCCTGTTTTTTGCTCTAAAAATCTTACAGTCTCGAGTTATAGAAGTCTGCTATGAATCAGGGCATTTGTGAGGCTGTTGTAAATGTCCAAAAACCACAATCCTCTCATTTTATATTTGTGAAAATAAATAAATACATGTTTACAACCAAATCAGTTCAAGAACGTTGTCTATTTGCAGAGATTCTGAGTGGAGCTTGCTGAAATTTCCCAACCTTAACACCCATTCTCCAATCTCTTGCTGTGACAAAGCTCATATTATAACTGTGTGCGCAGAATTACAGAATGCTTCAGATAAAACCAATGTTGAAAACATGTTGGCCTAGAAATTTGAGTGCACAGAGCCTGTTTTTTGGGTGCTAAACGGCCTCCTAAGCCTCCAATATGGTGGGCAAGGAGCACACGCACATTACGAGCCGGAAGTACACCGCATAAGGATATATTAGGGCGGATGACAAAAGCTTGGTCAAAGAGGTAGGTTTTAAGGAGCGTCTTAAAGGAGCAGAGAGAGGTAGTGAGGCACAGAGTTTTAGGGAGGGAGTTCCAGAGCTTAGGGCCTAGGTAGCTGAAAGCACGGCCGCCAATAGTGGAGTGATTAAAATTGGGTTTGTGCAAGAGGCCAGCATTGGAGGAGCACAGATATCTCAGAGGGTTATAGGGCTGGAGGAGGTTACAGAGATAAGGAGGGGCGAGGTCATGGAGGGATTTGAAAAGAAGGAAGAGAATTTTAAAATTGAGGCATTGTCAGATTGGGAGCCAATGTAGGTCAGTAAGCATAGGGGTGATGGGTGAACGGGACTTGGTGTGAGTTAGGATACGAGTAGCAGAGATTTGGATGAGCTCAAGTTTATGGAGGGTGAAAGATGGGGCCTCCCAACCGATCACCTACCCTCCCGACCCATCACCTACTCTCCCGACCGATCACCTACCCTCCTGGCCAATCACCCCCCCCTTCCCAATCGCCACTCCACCCAGTCACCCCCCTTGAACCACTTACCTGAGGACCATTGTTGACGTCACAGCGACCCAATCCAATATTCCATTCTTCGCCAGCGAGCTGCCGTTCTCTCAGCTCAACGGCTCGATGATAATGAGGCCCGAGGCCCAAGGCCCAATTATCAGGTGTGCCTTGGGGCTATCCATTTAGGTGCAAGGATTGTACCCTGCATTCTCTGTAAGCCCAAAAATGGGCCCATTGAATTTTGAGGCTGTTATTGTTAATAAGGCATGCTTAGTACCTTGAAATAATTACAAACAGGACTTGCAGCTTATTTTTACTGCCACTCCATGGTCTGATATTAGCTTGATAATCTTCATAGCTACAGCTCTACTGACCTTTCTCAGCAGGCCTAGTAAAACTGAAAAATTTCCCCACAGTTTAGGTGACAATGCACCTCTGTTAATCCATCAGTTTGGCCTGATGTCCATCCAAACATGCATGGATGAGCTCACATCCATTCCTATCTGGAGGCTGCAGTGCTATTTTTCCCCTTTCAGTGGGATGCTCCACCCCATGGCTTAGGTGGAAACTAAGGGAACTTACAACACATATGGCAGACAGGCTGGAATGTCAGCCTCCTCCAGATTTTGAGTCAATGGCCACAGGATGTCAGCAGGTAAGCATCTTTATGCGCTCCAAGCCTGCTCAAACTCATTTCACTTGGGATCCTTTACAACCGTCACAAAGTCACCCTGCTCTGGGCTGCATTCCAACTGCAGCCTCCAGAGAAGAGAGATAGTGAAGTGCTTAAGACTACTGTCTTAGCCCAGAACACAATCAGACATTTGGGGAAAAGCTGAAGGTCAGGCATGCACATTTAAAAAATATCAGTGCAAGTTTAAAATGGCATGACCCTGAAATCTTTACTAGAGTGCACACCAAAATATCAAGTTTCTGAAAGAAACGAAGAGAAAAAAATGGTGCAAATGTGTAGACATATTAATGTTTTTTTGAAAAACACAATGCATTTTATTTTGGGTTTGATTGATTGTATCTGTTTTGGCTTCATACAATAAAACATGCCTCAGATTTATGCATTAGATGCTGATTTGATTCAATGTTTGTGTGGAGTGGTGATTTCTGACTCAGCAACATCTACTGCCAGATGTTTTATCCCTGCTTCTGATGTACTTCAGTTTTTATGCATGTGCCATGAGCAGAAACAATCAATTGAACCATAAATAAAATGCAATCACATTCAATTATCTTTTCCTCTGATTTTCACCTGAAGGCACTGACTTTTGCTGAGGTTTAAGTTTCAGTTGTCAGCAGCCCTCTGATACCTAAGTCACCCCAATGACCATTGTTTAACTGTGAGCCCAGGCAGTGAGTGTCAAACAACTACTCTACCGTGGAAGGCAGTACAACCAAGCTGATCCTGCCCTCAGCTGACATGCGCACGTGCACGAGCCGCTGAATAGTGGTCAGGAACCCTGGCTGTTCTTTTTTTCATTCTCTGGATCAGAGGCAATGAGGCCATTTGTGACAGCCCAACTGCTGCTCCGGGCTGAGATCTGCTGACTCAGCACAGACTGGGGATCGAACCTGGCACTTCCTGATCAGTACAGCTTTGTATCGCACTTTACATTGCACTGATCCACTAAGGCACTGGGAAATCTGCATTTTGGCATGAGGGGGTGAATTTCCGTGGAGGTTCTCCTTCTTGTCCGGCGTGACTTTGTGAAGAGCCGGGGAAACCCTGAAAAAGTCAGCGTAAACTACTTTTCTGCCGTCTTTCCAGGGTGTCCACAGATCTTCTGCCGGAGTGACAGTGGACAGGCAGGAAAAACGTAACAGAAATTCACTCGCCTTATATTGTTGCTCCCTCTTACTCCCTGAAAAGATTAAAAGAAAAATTATAAGACCGTGCAGCTTGCAATCTATAGTGCTAAATAACGGAACTTCTTACACATAGAGAGGTCCATGTCATCCATTTTCAAGTTTATTTAAGCTTTCACAGTTAAGTTTGCGATTGGTAGCACATGATTAAGGAGCTTCCTGCAATTGATTCCGGATTCCTGAATGGGAGGAAACTTGGATCTAGAACTGGAGGTCAGTGGAGTGCATGCACAAACCAATCCGTGCTGAAATTGATCTTTGCTGCAAAAAGTTAACACAAGCAGATGGTGAGAGGCTCACAATTTATTTATGAGGTAGGTACTTTAGCTCTTACCTATACATGAAGTAACTTTAATTACAGAGCCCTGTGGGGCACTGCAGAAATACATTCACCTTGGTAAGTGGATGCCTGTTAGCAGCATGGTGATCCAGTGAGTTTTGCTTTGTGCCTTTTATGTTTGTCAGTGACAGAATGGAAATTGTTTGCAGTGAGGCAAGTACTTGCCTGCAGATTGGGCTGCTGTCATGGCAGAGTGGAGGTTGCCTAGTAATTTGTGAATTGTCCTTTTTAATCTTTTACTGTCTCGGAGTTTCTCCCATCCTGTATTTTAGACACTCAATACAAACATGTATTTCCTGTTTACTTGTTAGTCACTGGGAAGTTTTGTTTGAATTTGATTCCATAAAGTATTTGAGATTTTTAATTTTTCTGTAAATGTTGTAAGAATAGGAGTTTTGCTTGTGACGTATTTTTACTTGCAAACGTAGGGATATTTATAGAACATGAGTTGTGGCTGGGGAAGGGGGGGAAGACACAGCAGATCACAGATAATCTTATTTTATACCAAGTAAGGTGCACATCTCCCTTTATAGCATAGAGGTATCCATATGTAATCTATGTATGATATTATCTAGCACGTTTCAGTTGTTTCCATTAGAAGATCAGTTACTGCCTCTGAGAATCCAGCACAGGCACGATGGGCTGAATGGCCTCCTACTGTGCTATATGATTCTATGAGATCACCATGGGAAAGATCCCACAGACATTTTCTCTTTCTTACTTCCACAGTTGTCACGATTCCCACAGTTACGCTGCTATATCATTCTGTGTGTGGGAATGTTGAGCCACATTTACTGCTGAATGCGGTGTTTACTACTGGTACTAAAATGCAATTTCCAGTAATTGCAGCTACTCAGCAACATCCATGTAGTATTAAACTTAACTTAATTGAATACAGCCTGTTGATTAAACCAACAATGAGGACAATTACAGTGGCTGATCTCATTTGAATAAGTAAGTCTGATATTCATTTTTTGGGGGAGAGGTACGCTAGATAATGAGTTATTTAATACTTCATTTATAGCACAAGCAGGAATACTTTCCATTCTAGTGCAACCCGGTTCGCCAGTGAAAGCATAAGTGCCTTAAGCTGTTCGCAAAGGAAGTTAAATACTCGCAGACCTGCAATCATTGGCGGTCTACTTGAAACTACTTCAGGTGGAAAATGGAATTGTCCAGATCGATCACAACAGACAGCAGTATAAATGCGCCATCAGTCATATTGGAAGTTGGGTTCAATATCTCCCACTGGTTTACATCGATAGTTGATCACAATTGTTCTCTTTTAAATATATATGATTTTTCTATTGACGATGCAACAGTAGGGCCTCATTAATATATGGTAGCATGCCATGCTGATGCATTTTTATTTAATTAAAAATATAATCCTTCTGATTACATTCTGTATGTTTGAAAAGGGCACTAACAATAATGATTTGAATGTGCACACTATGCAACATTTTTGTGCTAATTAATTGGCACCAGCCAAGGCACCTTCAACTTGCATAAATTTTGAAAATGAGGACCCAGAGGATAAAACAGTGCCACATGTGCCAAGATGCTTCAGAAAGTAAAAGTGCTGCTCACAAGGGAGGGGGCAATCATGCTGCATGGGCTTTATATCATTTTTAATATGATTTTTGAAAAGGTAACTAGCTAGCTTTGTGGTGGAATAATGGACTGGAAGTAGAAATGACAAAAATCAATGGTTAATTTAACAAGCCTTCAAATAAATGAAAGCAAATAAAATATATTTTCATTTCTAGATTTTAAGAAATCCAAATGCAAATTATTTAGTTTCTGACCTATCATAATTGTGAAACATAATATTTATAACTGTAATATTTTTATCAGATTCGGTGGTCCAAAGCTTCAGCTTCAGAGGAAATGAACACATCAGCTGTTGCTGTTGCAGCCCCAGGGTGGTCTCCTATACTGCACTAGATTGGTCATTAATACTCGGGAGTTCTGACTGGTGATACCTGTGTACTGCATGGGTTGGGTTCTGCACCACTGTTGTTAGCAGACACTGGGCCGATCTGCTGAGCTAACTGAGCAAGGCCTACAGAAAGGGGTACCCTGCATGAGGTGAGTGCTTTGAAGCCTCAACTCCTTGTGGTAGATATTCCAGTTCCTCTCTTACAGGTTAGTAGGTTGACAGTTTGTGGGTTTTCAGATGAGCTCCTGTGGAAATTCCTATCTGTGGGCAACACGGTGGCATAGTGGTTAGCACTGGTGCCTCACAGCGCCAGGGACCTGGGTTCGAATCTGGCCTCGGGTGACTGTCTGTGTGGAGTTTGCACATTCTCCCCGTGTCTGCGTGGGTTTCCTCCGGGTGCTCCGGTTTCCTCCCACAGTCCAAAAATGTGCGGGTTAGGTTGATTTGGCTATGATAAATTGACCCTTAGTGTTAGGGGGGGATTAAATATGTGGGGTTACGGGGATAGGATGGGATATGTTAGGGGGAATTAAATACGTGGGGTTACGGGGATAGGGTGGGATATGTGTCGGTGCAGGCTCGATGGGGATTCTGTGTGAGGGGGCAGGGACAGGGTGCTGGATTTGGATGATCAGCCATGATCGTATTGAATGGTGGAGCAAGCTCGACGGGCCGAATGGCCTACTCCTGCTCCTAGTTTCTATGTTTCTATATTCTTCCAGTCTCTTCTGTGCTATTGGTTTTTCCTGAGATTTTGGCTCTAGTGAACTTTCAGAGTCAGCGCTTTCTCCTGCTTCAAAGTCTTTAAAGGGGCGAGGGGGGAAAGCAATTGTTTCTCTTCCTCATTATCTGCCACCTTTATCGAACAACTCCTTTCAAATCAATAAAACAGCTTTTACATTCTCTATGTCCCTGGATAAATGGAACATTTTATTGACATTTTCTGTCACATACTCTGATTTCTGTTTTGATGTCCTGAAAAGGGAGGGATTGTTACAAGTCAGCAATCTACTGCTGCACCAGTTGGGCTCAGTAACATCAGTTTGGCTTTTTCTCCTCTGAGTCAGAAGCTTGTGGTTTCAAGCCTCACTCCAGCGAAGTACTGAGGGACTGCTGCATTGCCTTTCAGTTCAGATGTTAAACCACGCCTGCTTGTTCAGGTGGACATAAAAGATCCCTCGGCAATATTCAAAGAAGGGCAAGGAGTTTTCCCGGGTCTTGGCCAACATTCCTCCTTCAATCAGTACCACCAAAACAGATTAACTGGTCATACATTTTATTTTTGTTTCATTATTTATTCTCAGGATATGGGCAAAAGCTGACAATGCTGCATTTATTGCCCATCCTAGTTGCCCTGAGAAGATGGTGATGGGCCTTCTTGAACCGCTGGAATTCTTGCTGTTGATGGTGCTCCCACTATGGTGCTAGGTAGGGAATTCCAGGATATTGACCCAGCAATGAAGGAATGGCAATATATATTCAAGTCTGCATGGTGTGTGACTTAGAGGTGGATTTGAAGGTGGTAGTGTTTTGATGATATTGCTGCTCTTTTCCTTCTCAGTGGTAGAAGGGGCTGGGATGTCAACTTGGTGAGTTGCTGCCGTGCACCCTGTAGGTAGTACATACTGTAGCCATAGTACGTCGGTAGTGGAGGGGCTGAAAATTGAATGCAGTGGCAGGAGTACCGATCAAGCAGATTGCTCTGTCCTGAACGGTTTTGAACTTCTTGCGTGTTGTTGTGGCTGCACCCATCCAGGCAAATGCTGATATTCCATCACATTCCTGATTTGTATCTTGTAGATGGTGGAGAGGGTTTGAGGGATGAGGAAGTGAGCCACTCATTGTAGAGTACCTAGACTGTGTACTGCTCTTGCAGCCATGGTGTTGATATGGCTGGTCCAGTTCAGCTTCTAGTCAGTGGTGGCCTGCAAGATGTTGGTGAAGTATTCGGCAATGGCAGTCCCAACTGAAGGTCACAGGAAGACGATTGGGCTTTTTCAGGTTGCTGTCGTGGGCCCTTGCTGTACACAAATTGGCTGCCACTTTTGCCTACATATTAAGAGTGACGGCACTTCAAAAGTAATTCATTGGCTATGAAGTGCTTTGGAACAGCCTGAGGATGTGACAAGGTGCCGTATCAATGCAATTTCTTTCTTGCGTCTAAATAAAAGTTTTGAGTTTGGGTTTGTGAAACTGTGCCTTTTTACTTTTTTGTTATGAAAAGCACTCTTGCGATTATTCTATACTTTATTGGAAGACCTCATTAATGATTTCCTGCTTGCCAATGATCATGGACAGACTTTCAGCAGTAGAGAAGAATTACAGGCTTCTCATCAGAGGTGATATATCAACTTGCACCAAGTAAACAACACATTAGCAGTGGTTATACTGAACTAAATGGTGCAACGGACTTTACCTCCCTGGGAAATGTGCTGTCAAACACTGTTGTTATCGATCAGGAAATGCTTTCTCACATCAGGAAGGCAAGTTGTTACTTTGGCAGACTGAAGCAATGACTTGGTGCTCAGCACGATGTCAGATTGTACAATAAAATTAAAGTCTATGGTACAATTGTGTTCTTGATCCCCTTCTATGGTTTTGATTTCTGTCACATCAAAAAAGTTCAACAGGTTTCACCTAACCATTGCAAATCTATCATATTTATCAAATGGCAAGACCAAGAAACCAATTGTGAGGTGCTGAAAGGTGGGAAATCAAAACATTATCAAGACAGTGCTAAGAAGTGGACAGCTCCTCTGGGAAGTAAAATGGATGACAACAGATTTTCTAAGCATGTTCTGTATGGCAAGTTCAAACATAGCAAATGTTCCTGGGATGGGAAGAGGAGACAATTTAAGGGCGTCCCAAAACATGACCTGAAGTATTGTTGCGTTGACACAAACACCAAGCTTTGACTGACCCAAAAGTTATTGGCACGGATTTTGCGGTCAGCGGTGAATGAATCGCTGTTCTGTAAGCTTACACCTGCCCACAGACTTAGCGTGGGCTTTTGAGCGACAACTTACTATCATCGGGCATTTAAAACAGCGCGGTGCCTTCTACAGGGGATCTGTGACCTGTGTGAACAGGGAAAGCAACAACGTGTCTCTTCAACCAATCAGACTGAAGAATCCTCACTGAGATACACGGGGTCATTTTAACCCCCAAAAATGGATGGGTTTGGATCGGGTGGAATGTTAAAATTTTTAAAATCTTAAACCCGAACCAAATCCGCCCAATTCCAGTTTCAACAGAGGTGGCGTGGGTTGGGGGGGGGGGGTGGGCAACCAATCAACCCGCTCTCAGGAGGTGGGTCACTCATTTAAATATTTTAATGAGGCTGAGTGCCTCATATTTTATCTTGCTTCCAGCTTTAGCGCTGGCCGGCTGGGTGTCCTGAGTCTTGGGGAACGCGGCAGCTAAAGTGATGTGAGGACTGCAGCATGGAATAGATAAGTGCTTTTCCAGCACTGCTTGTGTGCTAGGAGGAGCAGGTGTGCTTCCGCGGCCCACCAAGCTAACCCGTTTCCCTCCCTGCGATCAGACCCTCACCCCATGCAACTGGACCACCTCCCCCACGATCACTGACCCCCCATTCTGCCCCAATCTATCTCCGACCCCCCGCGATTACCCCAACCCTCCAAACTACGCTGCCCCATCCCCCCCCGCTCATGATCTCTACCCCGAGGAGGAGGAAACCTACCTGATCCCGGGCTGCGGCCTCTTCTGCAGTATTCCCCGCCCAACAGGGAGCCAAGCCTGTCAATCTTTTAAAAAACATGCACGCTGTGGAGTTAAAACTCGAGAGGTCGACCTCTCAATTTTGTCCACCCCAGTCCAACACCGGCATCTCCGCATCATGAGTTAAAACTCCACAGGGTTCAGGGATCCCGACCAGAACTCCTCCCCAACTTGGAAATCCCACCCCAGTAAATATCAGGGCCACAGAGTCTAAACCAGGAAGTGTAAGTTAAAATACTTAGGGGGAAATATTGGGTCGCACCCCCTTTGGGGCGCTAACTTTTTTGGGGCGCTCCCGCGCTATAAATTGAGTGGGAGCGCCCCAAGCAGGAGGCGGGGCGTTACTGGAAGCGCTTCCCCCTCCCTCTTGGGGTGTTACCATTCAATATCACGGCGCTATGTGCAACAGCACCGCGGTATTACAGGCCTCCCTCCCCTGATTAAAGGGGAGGGGCCTAGCGCAGCACGCACCAGGGTACTGCTGGACCACTGGGGAGCGGGGTGCCGGGAAAAGAGCCCGACACCCCGCATGAGGTGGCGAAAGGGGCCAGGTGCTGGCAGGCACCTGCCCTTTAATTAGCGCCGCCGCAGCTGCAAAAATGCCCCCTGACCCTATCGGACATATCGTCCGGCGGTAGGTCAGGGGGCATGACCGAAGTTTGCGGCCGGGGCGCGAGCGGGGCACTGCGCACGGTGATGACGGAGGCGCAACGCTACAGGGTCGCTACCGGCTACTGCCGCCGCTAACCCGCTCAATTTCATGGGAGGCGTTAGCAGCGCCGCGCCCGGGTGTTAGGGGCTTTGCGCCCCGTTAACGCCCGCCCCCCCGGGCGCTAATGGGAGGCGCAAAGCAAACCAATTTTTCCCCCTTAATTCAATGTAAAATATTGTAGAGAACGAGAAATAAAGAGAGGGTAAGAAAGATGGGATTAAGAGAGAGAGATAAGAGTTTGGGGGAAAAATTCGGTTGATTTGCGCCTCCTGGGCGCAAAGCAACTAGCGCCTGGGCGCGGCGCCGCTAACGCCTCCCGCGAAATTCAGCAGGAGGTTAGCGGCGGCGGTAACCGTTTGCGCCCCGCCGCTGGCGATGAAGTCATTGCCGTGCACAGCGCCGCACTCGTGCCTCGGCTGCGATCTTTGGTAGCGCCCCCTGACTTACCACCGGACGCTATGTCCGACGGGGTCAAGGGGGCCTACCTGCGGCTGGGGTGGCGCAAATTAAAGGGAAGGTGCCAGGTGGCCATTTTTGTTGCTGGCCACCTGCCAGCACCTGCCCTCTTTGCCGTCCCCGGCCTTCTGAGCAGCCCCCCCCCGCGGAGTGCCTGGCTGCGCTCTGTGAGCCCAGCACGTCTCTTGAGTGCTGGGCTCTTTTGCCATCATTCTGATCTCTGGTGGCCCAGTTGGGCCCCGGGTCGCACTGCGCTAGTGCCGCTCCCCTTTAATAAGGGGAGGAAGGCCTGCAGTACTGCGGCGCGACGTGCTGCAGAGCGTGGCGCTGCGGCACGTAGCACCGCGATATTCACTCACAGTGCCCCAAGAGGGAAGCGGGGTGCTTCCAGTAGCGCCCCGCCTCCTCTTGGGGCACTACCAGTGAATTTCGGGCGCGGGAGCGCTAACTTTTTCGGGGCGTTAAAAGTAGCGCCCTGGCGAAGTTAGCGCCTCAAAGGGGGCGTGACCCAATTCTTCCCCCTTTAAGTTTAAAAGAAATTATTTTAATTTTTTTTAAATCTCCAGCAATAATTAAAATCTGAAGGAATGAGATGCCACACTTGTAAAAGTTAATTTTCAGTAATTAAGACTTATCACGCCATTAAAAATTCACTTATACAAGCCCTGAATTTTTCTGGCAAGTTTGGTGGGTATCTAATGGGTAAGTACAACAACTTCACGCCCTTATATGCATTTCAATGCCGAGTCTATCGATGAGGTAACGGTGTAGCGAAGCTTGTGTTGGAACAGGGTAAATTGGACAACAACTTCAGGATTTTCGCGTTTAACTGCAGACGCCAGAAGTTGCTGTCCGATTTACTCCATAATAACGGTGAGCGCTGATAGCCTCACTGTTATTCCTGCAGCAAAATCTGGGCCAGTGAGCAGAATGACACAAAAGGGTAAGTTTCAACTAGCTGCCCAGGTCTAAAGCTGGCATTGCAGATTGACTGCCCATTATAGAACCTGCCTGATTTTCATTTCCATTGAAATGAAAACTGAGCAGCTTCAAATACGGGTGGCAGCTCTGTAATGCCAGTTTTATGCCAAACTTTGAAATGCAACACTCTCAACAAGAAAAGCAGTTGCCGCAGAAACGGTGTCCACAACAACTAAGGTTTCAATCTTGTCCCAGTTTGGCTTGGTTTTGGCAACCCAATGCATGAAGTAGTGGAGATCACAAAAGGGCCTGTCGTCCATTTGCCTCTCTTTCTGTCAGAGGGTAATGATCCAAAGATGAGTAGATTTTAAGAACTCAGCAAATGGAGGTGGTTGGCAAAAGCACGACCTGCGAAAATGCTAAAAACCTCTGGAACTGTCACTGATTTAATTTCTCAGAAACTGGCATTTGTACAAAGGTACCAGCTATCCTCATGAAAAGAGGCAATTTTTCATGATTAATGGATTCCAAATCTATAGTCAGTTCATCTTTAGTACCAAGTGAATGCATTAACATTTTACAGTACTTGCAATTGCCCATCTCTATCACTTAACACACTGCTGTAGAATCCCTGTATGGTTCGGTGCTGCCTTGTTGCACTGACAAGCTTTTACATTATCTCATCATTGAGGCCAAAACTAATCAAAAGAATATTACACACTGACAGGTGCATTCATTCTGTCAATTAAATCAGATGGTTAAGTCAAAATTTGCCCCAAATCTCTCTTGTTTGTGATATCCATATTGGCACTCCTTGGCTGAAGTTCAGTGGCACTTGGCAGCAGGCCCAACTCATATAGAGCTGTTTTCCTGTATTTTGCCAGCAAATTTCTAGGAGCATGTGGTACTAAGCACAGATGTTGCAGGGGGAGCTCCGCAGCAAAATCTTAAAGATCGACATTAATTCATTGATGGTCTCTTTTAAAAACAGTTAATGGCCTGCCCAGGCAAGCTTTCCAGAAAAAAAACATTAATAGACATTCAAACAAGAATTAAAGCAATTTATTAATTCTATTTGTTGCTGTGTGCCAAAATATTAACTTCAATACAGCAACTCTCTTTGAATCTGTATCTCTGAAGAAGCTTGTAATACTGTGAAAGAAACATCAGCTAGAACATAGAACTATTGCCCTGATAAAGGAAGAGGTATGTGTTAACCCTTTACTCAGTTCTCATCACATTGATGCATATGTCACTAAGTTATGATGGCCGTGAAGTGCCATCTGAATGTTGCTTTTTGTCTGTTTATAGTGACTATTTATAAATGTTTTATTTTTCTAAAGTTCTTAAATTTTTTTGCGCTCCTCAAGGTGTATGGAATACAACGCTTCTACTTTTTGCACCCAGTGTAGGCATTACGCACTTAAGATTAGCAATAGCGTAACTGGACGAAGAGCTATGCTTCCTCTACCTTGCCCCAACAACGTACCTCTGCCAAAATATCAGAAGAGCACTGCTTATAGTAGTACTGTGAATGCTTCCATTTTCTTAGGGGGAATTAAATACATGGGGTTACGGGGGTAGGGTGGGATATGTGTACTGTGGGGATTAAAGCAGGGATAGGGTACTGGATTTGGATGATCAGCCATGATCGTATTGAATGGTGGAGCAGGCTCGACGGGCCGAATGGCCTACTCCTGCTCCTAGATTCTATGTTTCTATGTTTCCATGCCAGTCATTCTTATGGCCTCTCCGACTGCAATTTTCCATTTGGTAGCAATATGGGTCAGGTTATGGGCAGTTTTATGGACTCTCAAAATCTTTTCCTGTCACACCCTTATGAATGAGACAAAGGAAACATCGGTCCCATCACATTCCACCACTCAATTCCTCCATTTCTTAAGATTCTTATTGACTTGCATGTATATAATTCATAAAGTGCCACTTGGTTGTAAAATTGCATTTAAAATGCTACCTCTTAAAAGAAAATATCAGTGCCACAGGAATCCTGGTAAATGTCATCAGGAGTGGAATTAGTGGAACAATAAATGCTGGCTTGTATTGATAAATGTAATAAGATTATTTTATTTTTTCTGCATGCTAGGAAAGATTTAAATATTTCTAATATCAGAAGAGGCATATTAAATATGAATGTAGTTTCAGCTTTAATATAAATGCAAGTTGTGGTTGTAATTGAATTTCACTAATAAGGAAATGCATCTCTACTCGCTCCAGGTCTAATTTCCATTGAATCTTTGGGCTTGCAGTTATCTATTTACTTATGACTGAGTAATAACAAGTAGTGCATGATATCACAGGCAGGAAGGTAGGATAAAAAACAAAACTTCGCAGTGAATAATAGGTTTATTCTAGTTTTTCATTGGCAACGTAATGAAAAAGCACTGTTGATGACTCATAGTTAATGATTAGATTTTTTGGAATATGGGTTTATTCAGAATCTGTTCTATGAAAAGTAAAACACAAAAAAAGGGGTTGATTTTAACCTTACCCGCCTGGCAGAAACGGAGCGAGTAGGCAGTTAAAAACGGGTAGGTTATTTACCTGCTCAGATCCCGATCATTTGCGATGTAAACCTGCGGGGTTTTGCAGGCGGATCAGGTGCCCGCCTAAAGCAAATGGGAAGCTCGTGTATTTATGCAAATTGGGGTCCTATTATGTCCTTCTGGTAAGTCTAAAACTTTCCTTTGTGGGGCCAGGAGCACTCCTTCAAGTGCCACAAGGGAAGTTGTCACCTCTCCTGTCCTGACTACCCCCTTTCCTCCTGTGAGACCCTCCTGAAACCGTCTTACCCAGAAGCTGACGGGCGGCCGTGGCCATTCCAGGTGAGAAGAGGTCTCGCAGCATTTAAATGAGGTCACTGTTCCCCTGCTGCCTCTGCGGGGTAGGAAATCAACTCACTGGAATGGTTTCCCGGCGGAAACTTGCTCCGAGTTAAAATCCACCCAATGATACAATGGTTATTGTACAGATAGCTGCCAGTGTGACCCACACTCAATATGAAGCTGTCAGTTTGCCGGGTCCTTGAGATTATCACAATATTGTTTTATATTTCCAACAAAATGAGCTTATTCTATTTCCTTTACCTTAAATAAATTGATTTTTCTACCTCTTCATCCCCCCCCCATGCCACAGACTGATCTTCAGGGCAGTGGGTGAGCAAATGACCGGCACACTAGCCTCTACAAAAACTGCTCTGTGCTTGGCCACTAGTTGATCGATGAGAGTGGCTCAGCAATGACTCCCTCTCCATATGTTGGAAAGTGACTAGCTCCAACTAAGTGTCACCTCTGTAATAACCAAGATGTGAATTTTTTTCTGTCTGTGAAATCGCAGGGCATGAATCCATATTCTGGCACGCAATAGCACCATGTATAGGACCCCAACTCATAGCACCATGATAAAAAAAAACCTTGCATTTATATAGCGTCTTTACAGCTAATGAAGTACTTTTGAAGTGTCGTCTCTGTTGTAATGTAGGAAATGCAGCAGCCAATTTGCACACAGCATTGTCTCACAAACAGCAATATGATAATGACCAGATAATCTGTTTTTAGTGATGCTGATTGAGGGATAAATATTGGCCGGGACACCGGGGAGAACTCTTTGAATTGTGCCATGGGATCTTTTACATCCACCTGAGATAGCAAACAGTATCACCTTTAATATCAGGCTTTCCAGCCACAGACCTAGTTGAAGCTGCAATTTGTATCATATTGTATCTGATATTCATGCCAAGTCTTGCATGAGCATGGGATAAGGTGACATATTTTAATGTGCGTTTCTCATGAATATTTTGATGTAGGATAAAGTAGAACAAAACAGAATGCAGATTCATTCCTAATGCCTGACAATTCAATATTTAACTTTATGTTATCTAAATCATTGCTTTTATTAAAATAATTTTATGAGCGGCATTTGGAACACCAGCCTTTCCCCCTCCATATTGTCAAAAAGATCTTCTCACCCTGATAGGTTTTATATTAAAACGTTGTAAATAATGTCATTTATGTGGTGATATAAGATAGGATGCAGCAAATAGAATTTTTGACTTCAAAGGTTCCCAAAAAGATTAGAAAAACTATTTTGCATTCATACTTTCCACTGTATTATGTAAAAAGAGCTCTGAGTTTTTAGCCCCAATTTTAACTCTGCCCGCCCAACAGGAAAAGGGGGCAGGAGGGTTCGCATTCCCGACATGCTCCCGTCTGTCACCATCGTAACTGAGCAGTTTTTGGTTTCGGGACAGGCGCCCGCCACAGTCAGGCAGGGGCTTCATGAATATTCTAAAATCAGGGTCCTACAACACAATTAGGACCATGACGCCACCTTAACTACAAATCGCCGAAGTCCTGCCCAGTGCCTGACCCACCAATAAAAACTGACAGGATTGGTCTCTCAGAGTCACTGAGGCAGTATTTAAAGGGCCGTTCAACTGCAGGCAAGTAGATCATAGGATCTTTTGCCTAGTTTTCCAGGAGAGTTTCCAGCTTCCACATCGCTTCTTTTGCCTTTTATTTTTGCCGTATCACACTCAGTAAGCTTTGTGTGCTTATCAAAGGTTGCTTCATTGCTAGTTTCATTTGAATGGAGGAACACTTGGAGGGGGAGGAGCACTAGCAGCAGCTGGACCTCTCGGGAGGGAGAGGGGTGAGGTAGAAAACCAGGCACAATGCATCACAATCATTGATCCCAGGGGGAAGGCGAGGAAGCAGCATCGGGAGGCCACCTCAACACCTTGCGGCAAGAAGTATGAGGGATCAGCTAATTGCTCAACGATTACGGTGCCCTGTGTCTTCTGGGTGATTGAATCTGAAGAGATACATGCCTATTTTAAATAGGCCTCGGCAGATGCTCGGCGGAAATTGCACGCGTCATGTGGGTGAGCTGCCAGAATCCCGAGGTAATTGGGAGGGCAGCCTGTCAGTCAAATGGAAATGAGGCTCAGGGTTTTAAAAAGCTTGGACCTCACACTGGAGACGTCATGAGTTCAATCGGGGCTTTTGTCTTCCCCACTACTTGCCCAGACAGAATATATTGTAATTTGCATTATGCACCCTATTGTACTGAATTCTGCTCCCATTCTGAGAGCAGTTACCTTTTCCCTGAGGAGCCCTGTTCACCTTTTTCAACTTTCTCATCAACTCTGTGTATTGGGAGTACATCTGAGGGAAATATAGAGAACCTATTCATCTCCTAAAATAATGACCCGGTTTTATTAAATTTTGCATTGACACTAACTGGTTATTTTATCATTACTTCTACTAGTAGTAATAACCTTAGTGGATTTCACGGGTCATGTTGCCATATTTATGGCTCGATCAATACTGTACAAATAAATTGTACAAAACCTTCTGCATTTGCAATGTGCCCAATTTTCTGATGAGTGATCTTCAGCATCAAAAGTAGACTGCAGATATGTGAAACTCCCGTTTACATATGGAAATCATTCAAAACAGGTACCATAATAAATTTCTTGAAGCAAAGTGAAGCTCCACCCACAGCATGATCCCTGTCTATATAAATTGGGCACTTCTCTGGTTAGAATTAAGGAATAATAGAGGAGCTATTACACTACTGGGTGTATACTATAGTCCACCAAATGGTGGGAAGGAGCAAATTTGCAGACAAATTACAGAAAGATGCAAGACCTATAGCGTAGTGATAATGGGGGATTTCAATTATCCTAATATAGACTGGGATAGGAACAGTGTAAAGGGCAAAGAGGGGGAGAAATTCCTGAAATGTGTACAAGAGAACTTTCTTGATCAGTGTGTTTCTAGACCAACGAGGAAGGAAGCAGTGCTGGATCTAGTTCTGGGGAATTAAATGGGGCAAGTGGAGCATGTTTCAGTGGGGGAAAATTTGGGGAACAGTGATCATAATATCATCAGACATAGAATAGTTATGGAAAAGGACAAAGAACAATCAAGCGTAAAAATACTTAACTGGAGCAAGGCTAATTTCAGTGAGTTGAAAAGGGATCTGGCCCAGGTGGATGGAATCAAAAATTGATAGGCAAAACAGTAACTGAACAATGGGAGGCCTTCAAAGAGGAGATGGTTCAGGTAAAGAGTAGACACATTCCCATGAGGGGGAAAGGAAGGGCATCCAAAGCTAGAGCTCCCTGGATGACTGAAGCTATAGAGATTAAAATGAAACAGAAAAAGGAGGCTTATGACCCTGTAAGCTGCGCTTTGTTCTGCGCAGACTGTTCCTTTTAATGCGTGGTGCCTTTAAATTTCTGCGCATGCGCGGTATTTACAATGGAAAAGCTGGTGAGCGGCCTGCATGGGACCTTTCACATTACTGCGGAGCCGCGCAGCTTAAAGGGAACGTTGCTAGGACAAATGTAATGTTCATAATACAGTAGAGAGCCAAGCTGAATACAAAAAGTACAGAGGAGATCTAAAAAAGGGAATAAGAAGGGCGAAGAGAGAGTATAAGATAGATTAGCAGCTAAGATAAAAGGGAACCCAAAAGTCTTTTATAAACAGTAAAAGGGTAGTCAAAGGAAGGGTGGGGCCAATTAGGGACCCAAAAGAGATCATCTTGTGGAGGCAGAAGGCATGGCTGAGGTACTAAATGAGTACTTTGCATCTGTCTTCACTAGAAGAGGATGCTGGCAATGTTGCAGTAAAGGAGGAGGTAGTAGCGATATTGGAAGGATAAAAATAGATAAAGAGGAGGTATTTAAAAGGTTGGCAGTACTCAAAGTAGAAAAGTCATTCAGTCTGGATGGGATGCATCCTAGGCTACTGAGGGAAGTAAAGGTGGAAATTGCAGAGGCTCTGGCCACAGTCTTCCAATCCTCCTTAGATATGAGGGAGGACTGAAGGATTGCAAATGCTACACCCCTGTTCAAAAAAGGGAAAGGGATAAACCCGGCAATTACAGGCCAGTTTGTCTAACGTCGGTGGCGGGGAATCTTTTAGAGACAATTTAGGGACAAAATTAATTGGCATTTGGAAAAGTATGGCTAATAAATGAAAGTCAGCACGGATTTGTTAAAAGCAAATCATGTTTGACTAACTTGATTAAGTTCTTTGATGAAGTAACGGAGAGGTTTGATGAGGGTAGTGCGGTTGATGTTGTGCTTATGGACTTTCAAAACGCATTTGGCAAAGTACCACATACAGTAATAGACTTGTTAGCAAAATTAAAGGGACAGTGGCAACATGGATACAAAATTGGCTAAGGGACAGAAAGCAAAGAGTAGAGGTGAACGAAAGGTCATCGACCTGAAACATTAACTCTGTTTCTCTCTTCACAGTTGCTGCCTGACCTGCTGAGTATCTCCAGCATTTTCTGTTTTTATTTCAGATTTCCAGCATCTGCAGTATTTTCTTTTTGTAGTAGAGGTGAACGGTTGTTTTTCAGACTGAAGGGAGTTCCCCAGTGGTCGGTATTAGGACCACTGCTCTTTTTGATATATAATAATGACCTGGACTTGGATATACAGGGCATAATTTCAAAGTTAGCAGGTGGCGCGAAACTCAGAAATGTAGTGAAAAATGAGGAGGATAGTAACAGACTTCAGGAGGACATACACAGACTGGTGAAATGGGCAGACACATAGCAGATGAAATTTAATGCAGAGAAGTGTGAAGTGATATATTTTAGTAGGAAGAATGAGGAGAGGCAATATAAACTAAATGATACAATTTTAAAGGGGGTGCAGAAACAGACTCACCTGGGGGTGTATGTACAGTAATCTTTGAAGGTGGCAAGAATAAGTTGAGAGAACGGTTAAAAGGGCATATGGGATCCTTGGCTTTATAAACAGAGGAATAGAGTACAAAAACAAGGGAGTTATACTAAACCTACATAAAACACTGGTTAGGCCCCAGCTAGAGTATTGTGGCCAATTCTGGGCACTGTACTTTAGGAAGGATGTCAAGGCCTTAGAGGAAATTTACTAGAATGGTACCAGGGTAAGCAAAGTGCTAAAATGATTATTCCAATCCCACTTGGATGAGGAGGGTGAATTTATGAGGAGACATCTTGAGACTATATGTGCTCTCAGTGATACCCCAAGACATGAGTCTACAGACATCGCTATAATGCCTGATGATGTCAAAGGAGACCTGTCCCAGGCATGGTTGCTTCACAAGAGAGGCAATGACTGGTCTGTGCCACTTACTGAAGGTTGATCTTCAGTCTACGTCCATGATTGCATTCATGAATGCCTGGTGTAGCTGTGAAGGTGACAATGGTATTACCTTTTTATGTTATAGGATCTTTCCAGATCACCATATGAGACATCAGCCAAACCAGGCAGTCTGCCATGAACAGATGGATAAAGCAAGTCACAGATGCCATGCTTGCCGGGGGAAATACTTCCATAATTTTCCCATTGGAAAGAAACCAACAACTGGAGTGGTCACAGAAATATTTTCCAGTGGCAGGGTTTCCAAGAGTGCAGGGCATCAATGGAACACATGTGGCCATCACTATTCCACATGTGAACCCCAATAACAATGGGTTTCACTCCATAAATGCGTAGGTAATTACTGATCAAATAATCATCAGCCTCCACGTCAATATCAGTGTTCCTGGACGCATCCAAGATATCTTCATTTTATAGCAGTCCACTGTGTATCAAGTATTTGAGGGGCTGAATGAATGGATGGATTTTAGGAGACCAATGCAATTCTTTGCAGCCCTGGCTGGTGACACCCATCAGGAACTCCCAGACAGAAGTATAGCACTAATACAATGAAGCCCATGCTACCACCAGAGTTAATGTAGTACACACCATTAAAAGCTCAAGCACAGCTTCCAGTGTTTGCATCACTCAGGAGGAGGCAAGCCAGAAGTAGCCATGTAGTAGCCCGAGGGGTACTGGGGATCTGCAGCTCCGGAGGAGGAGGAGGGGGAGGAGGCCACACAGAGGGAGCTGATGGGCAGACAGGTAGAGTGGCTCAAAATACATTAGTCTCCAACTATTTTCAGCAATAGACACCTCCTGCCATTATCCAGCTGTGAAAGCAAACATATTGTAGGCTCCAAGAATATGGCACATCCCCACCACTCAACTTGCATTGTCCTCTTTCTGCCCTGCACCAGTACTTGCAACCTTGCCGTGACCACAATCAACAAACAGTGGCCAAACAAATAAGAAATAAAACGATGTCTATTTATTCTGTGCTATCTGTATTGTGGTGATTGCTGTAATCTTTATTCCCATGCTTCCCTTTGGAGACTTGTCATTCTCTTCAATGTTGCACTGCAGTGAAGAGCTCCTCAGGATAAAATTAATGCTCACCTGGCGTGAATTTCCATGTGATGAGTTGTGCCACATTTGCACAAAAGCAAGATTAGTTGTGCCTGCTGATGGTTTGCAGAGCTGTTTGCACCAGTGTATTTGCATATCCATTGGAGGATTCATTGGCGTAAATCCAGTGTAAAATGGGAGTAGTCTGCTGGGATTTTGGGAAATTAGAGCGCAGCCTTTAAAAAGCCAATTCTGGCTGAAGATTGCAGCCGCAGACCCGGAGAGCAGCAAGTAAGTAGTAAAGTTCTTGGCACACTGACTTCAGTCAGATGGTTTGACTGGATGTCTCATGAGAGTTTTTGTGTCACTTTTCAAGAATTTCTGCCACTGAAACAGCTGGCAAAGGCAGCAATAGAAGGGACAAGGGCATGGCACAGAGGTATAAAAGAAATGCTCAAATTTTCAAAGAAACAAACCTGTAAACCTTCCTCACTGAAATACAGCAGAGGAAAGACAGACTGCTGAGGCTCCATGGGAGGAAACCTCAAAAAATGTCTTCCATACCATGTGATAGGAGATGGCACTGGCAATGAGTGCCAACTCCCTAACTCCCAGGACTGCCAACCAGTGTCACAAGAAGTTCAATGGTATGACCAGTGTAAACAAGGTAACACACCAGCCACTCTCCCTTATCTTTGTAACCCTGTCACCAGCACATTTTATACCATTTAAAATTAACAGCTGCACAAATAACCTTTCACTCTTTTAAGCTGAGCACTAACTCACGATCCTATAATATGGGCACCCATCTTCCCTAACAGCAATCACTTCCATGCACAACATTAAAAACTCTTCCTCCATTTTACAGTGTGATATCACCACATTGCTTACTTCAGCTATCCTATGCCACCTAGCACACTCGCCACAGTTGCTAGCCTTCACACAACTCGCTCAATCTTATTGCAGGATAAACTTGCACAATGCCCATTAGAGGCAGACCACTGGAGGGGTAACCCCCAAGTACCACGAGGAGTAGGCCATGGGGCTGATGGGGAGGCATTCTGTTCTTGCCGTGGAAGATGACGAGGTCAGGGGCATAGCCCCAGTGCCAGATTAGTGCCTGTACATCCCTATGAAACACCGCACAGCCATAAACTTCTATTACCCTTTTTGTCATTTTAATTCCAAGGAGGTAATGCTCTCCCATTCTTAGATTCTACCCTACTTTCCTACATATCCATCACAACAATGTGAGGAGGATGAGGAAGAAGAGGAGGAGGCAGAACAGGAGGAGGAAGAGGAAGTAAATGGAAAAGAAAATCGGGCGGAGTGTAAAACAGGCTGCCGATTCGCTATTAGCCATTTTTCACTACTGCCAAGATGAATTTTACCCCTAGAGCTCTCATCTGCAGCCATGTCAGGGAAACTTTTTTCTTTATTGCAGACATCAATAGAGCATGTGACATCTTCATTGCAATCTGCAGAAGCCCACCACCTCAGAAGTGTTCTGGGACCAGTCACTGCTTCCTCCTCCATGAGAGCACAGACTGCAGCTTTGGTGGCAATAAGGGAGAGGCAATGTATGCTGCTGTCTCTCAGGGCTTTCATGATCTGAAAGCTGCCGTTAGACCATGTGAATGAAAGCTGCTGTTCCAGCTGTTTCTAAATGGTCACGCACTCTATGATCCAGAAGTGACAGTCTCCTGTAAATAAATGCCCAAGGTTTTAATATTGCCATTCATTGCATTCATGAAAAAAACTCTGCTCTGTGCTTGC
Organism: Squalus acanthias; assembly: GCA_030390025.1. Taxonomy (NCBI): domain Eukaryota; kingdom Metazoa; phylum Chordata; class Chondrichthyes; order Squaliformes; family Squalidae; genus Squalus; species Squalus acanthias. Next base: position 54,734,640 of record CM059436.1, read on the forward strand.
TCCCTTAGTGATTTGTGGCTCCCCTGCAGAGGATCGTGAACATGCCACTTGCTGCATTGTCCTCGGCACGTTAATAAGTCTCTCCCATATCACTGCAGTGATGTCAGAGGTATACTACTACATATTCTCTGACAATTGCTGCAAGCTGCTCAAAGTGGATTCAAAGTCGGTTGCAAATGTCTTTTTCTTCTGCATTAATCTCACCTAAAGGTAGGCCCAGTAGGATTCCAACACTTGCCTATGCTGTTGGCAAGTGGCAGGGGCTTGTAGCCTTCCCAGATCTTTTGGCTTCCTCTCCTGCTATTTCCACTTGCTCCTCCTCACATGATTTGCACTTCACCTGGTGCTCCTTCCTCAAACTCACTAACTGAAAGCTCCAGGGTGCTAAATCCTGTGGTGGAGCATAGGGCAAGTGGAGTGTTTAACTCAATGTGCTGTGAAATACATGGGCACAAACCATAAATTTTGCAGACTTTGTTATCTTGGAAATAACTACAGAAAAACAAAAGCATTACATTTTAAAATATATGCCTAGACAACAGCTTCCAAAACAAGTGAGATCCTACTACTATAGTGCAGAATGTAGATTAGCAACTTTAGGTCCTGCTGCCAGGATTCCTGTATGGACTATAACTATAAAGGATCATAGCAAATGGAGGCTACTTGCTGGGTGGCAGCACAACAAGGTGTCTTTGCCAATGCCCTCTACAACTCCCATCCACATCTGCTCAAAGGTAGTGAGCTGTTTCAATAGTACTGGCTCACCTTCTGTCCTGGTTTTCTCCCAATCATTGTGGGCACAATTTCTTGGTGCTAACTTTATGCTGGAGCTACATATCCTCATCCCATTTCACTGCTCTTTCTTTGTATCCCCTACTATTCTTCATTTTGATATCCTTATCCAATTCCCTTTTAAATGATATTTTAATCCCTGCCTCAATAACCACTTGTGATGAAGCATTTCCTATTTTAATAACGTTTTGTGTGAAAAAAATTCTAACATCCTTCTTTATTCTTCTAATGAGTTTTGCCCCCTGTAACTCTTGTAAACCAGTGTAAATTTATCTTTCACTATTTACCCTCTCAAAACCTGTCTTAATTTTGAAGACCGATTTTATATGCCACATTGACCTTTGCTGTTCGAGTAGGAAAAGCCCCAATTTTCTAAGCCTTTATTCATAACCATAACCTAATTCTACTGAATGTTCACTATACCCTTTCCATGGCTCTAATATCCTTCCTATAATGAGGTGCCCAGAGCTGTAAGCAATATTCTAACTGTAGTCTAACCAAATTATTGTACAAATTCAAACTGCAAAGATGAGTTCAAGTGGCAAACTATATGTGATGCCAGCCGTAGAGTAAATATTTCTAGCATGCCCAATGTGGTGGTGGCATCAAGTGCCTGTCATTCTTGACTGTTTCAGAATTGAGTCTTCCAAAAACCCCACCCCAGCCAGCATTAAATAATATTAAAAGAAATCTGAAATAAAAACAGAAAATGCTGGAGAAACTGGCTCTTTTCCAGTTCTGACGAAAGGTCATCGACCTGAAACGTTAACTCTGTTTCTCTCTTCACAGATGCTGCCTGACCTGCTGAGTATCTCCAGCATTTTCTGTTTTTATTATTAAATAATATTATATTGAGGGGTTTGATTATTTTTCTTTTTTTCTGTTTTTACAAATCATTTCGGAGAATATGTTTACTGTATAATTAACAGAGTAGTTACAGTTAGAAAAAATACCGAACTATTAAACGTTGGGCAAGTTTGAGGCCATTAAAAGTACTTGTGTGACAATTGCAATACTGTAAGTTAGGCATAGCTATATGAACAATGATGTCTAGTTAAAAGAATCAAATACCAACTCACACAGGATCAAACTCATTGTTTAACTATAGGATTAAAGGAACATTTTAACAGCTCCTGAGTTGGTTTCTTAACAATGTAAAGTTTCAGGTCAACCAAATAGCTTGTAGATTTCTAAGAAAATGTATAAAACATTGTGATAAAATATTAGTAAACTCTGCATTCCATAGCCCTGGCAGCCATTCATTTACCAGGAAATTTTAGAAATCAATAATATTGCGTAGGAATTAATGTTCATTTCAAACGGGTGAACAGTTATTAATGAAAGGAAAAATTAGCTAGAGTGCAGTGTCTAGAACACAAATGTTTTTAATGGCGGCGCCATTCCTAAATGTGGCTTTAAAATAGAGCAGTTTAGCCTTTGCCACCAATAGCTTAATTGCTGCTCAGAAAGCAATTTGTTTTGGGTGTAAGACAATAGGTTTGTAAGGGCAGAGGGTTAACTGCTATATACAGTATAAATCCAGCAATTTCAATTTTCTAGATTAGCAATGACTGTAATTAGCCTTTGATTCAGTCTGATTGGATTATCTCTCAGTTACTCTTATATAAATGGTGAGTAAACTAAGTTGAAGGGAGCTCTAACTCTGCCTTGGCTCAATATTGCAGAAAGGAAAACAAAGCTAAACTGCGGCACCAACTTCCAATCACTAGATGTCAGTAGTGTGCTTTGAAAGCACAAAACCACTGACCATCTTCTGAGCGACCATAAAAGAATACAATATCATAGAATCATAGGGGGGAATTTTAACAGGCAAGAACGGGTGGGTTGGGGTCAAGTGTGACCCACGACCTCTCCCTCCCTCCTCTCCGATCCCCCGCTGAGGCATACGAGCGCAGGCCATCCCGCCCATCAGCTAGCCAGCCTCGCAATCTGGCTGGCTGCTGGCCGGGAAACGGAGAAGGAAATTAAATGAGGTCCTGATGTTAAATTGAGCAAGACCTCAGCGTTACCCACATTTCTGGGTTTCCCGGCCGTTCCGACCCCCTGCCCCTGCCCCCCCCCCCCCCCCCCCCCCGTTTCCCTGTAAATATCGGGGCTGTAGAATCATAGAATAATACAACACAGAAGGAAGCCATTGTGTCTGTGCCAGCTCTTTGACAGAGCTATCCAATTAGTCCCACTCCCCTGCTCTTTCCCCATAGCCCTGCAAATCTTTCTCCTTCAAGGATTTATCCAATTCCTTTTTGAAAGTTATTATTGAATCTGCTTCCACCACCCTTTTAGGCAGTGCATTCCAGATCATAATAACTCGCTGCGTAATATTTTTTCCTCATGTCGTCTCTGGTTCTTTTGCCAATTACCTTAAATCTGTGTCCTTTGGTTACCGACCCTTCTGCCACTGGAAACAGAGTAAATAAGGAGAAACTATCAAAACCGTTCACCTCTATTAATCTACCCTAAATCTTCTCTACCCTAAGGAGAACAACCCCAGTTTCTCTAGTCTCTCCACATAACTGAAATATCTGTGGTACAATTCTAGTAAATTTCCTCTGCACCCTCTCTCAGGCTTCCTTTACATCTTTCCTAAAGTGTGGTGCCCAGAATTGGCCACAATACACCAGCTGGGGCCTAACCAGTGTTTTATAAAGGTTTAGGATACCTTCCTTGCTTTTGTACTCTATGCCTCAATGTATAAAGCCAAGGATCCTGTGTGCCCTTTTAACAGCCTTCTCAACTTATTCTGCCACCTTCAAAGATTACTGTACATACAGCCGCAGGTGACTCTGCTCCTGCTCCTGCACCCCCTTTACAGTTGTACCATTTAATATATAATGGCCCTGAATTTGCGGTCGGAGGCTTCCCGCGGGGAAATGCCTCCGATCCGCAAATAAAATACCCGCGTACCTGGTGGTCCAGGAGGTACGGAGATTCACGGTCCTGGGCCTCTCCGGATACCTGTGGGTAGAGGCCCACATATCCCGGGAGCGCAGGCTATTCGCAAACGCCCCTGGGATCACGTGGGCCCGGCCCAACCAATAAAAAAAGGGAATCCCCATTCATGCTTATGGGGATTCCATATGTACGGAAACCCCATAAACATGAATGGGAATACCCCAAAAAATACATCTACACATCAAATAAAAAAATCCATTGCATATTTAAAATGCCATTTAATTAAATATTTAAAACAAAAATTTATTTTTTTGAAAAATAAACTTAAATGTTTTAAAGCGGCTAAAAATAAACTTACCTTATTGTACAGGTTTTTTAATATATAAATGATTGATTGATTACCAGGCGTAAGAATTTCACAGGCATTCGCTGGGCAGAGGCTGGGCAACTAGTGGATGCCCTTTTCCCGGGGATGCGGATGATCTGTCAAGAAAATTTGCGACAGATCGCAAGTTCCGGGTTTTCACACATGCCTAAACCCGGAACTTGCGCAGCCCTTATGGGGGTGTATGCACCTCCTATGCATCCGTAGGGGCTGCAAATTACAGCCCATTGCCTCTCCTCATTCGTCCTACCAAAATGTATCACTTCACTCTTCTCTGCGTTAAATGTCATCTGTTATGTGTCTGCCCAATTCACAAGTCTATGGCCATGTCTTCCTGAAGTCTGTTACTATCCTCTTCACTGTTTACTATATTTCTGAGTATCGTGTTATCTGCAAACCTTGAAATTATGCCCTGTATACCCAAGTCCAGGTCACTAATATATATGGAAAAGAACAGTGGTCCTAACACTGGCCCCGGAGATCACCACTGCATACGTCGCTCCTGTGAAAATCACCTGTTCACTACTACTCTCGACCTTCTATCCCTTAGCCAATTTCGTATCTCTGTAGCTACTGCCCCTTTAATCCCATGGGCTTCAATTTTGCTAAAAAGTCTACTGTGCGATACTTTATCAAACACTTTTTGAAAGTCCATATACACATCAACCGCACTACCCTCATCAACTTACTTCATCAAAGAGCTCAATCAAGTTAGTCAAACACGATTTGCCTTTAACAAATCTGTGCTGGCTTTCATTTATTAACACCTATTTTTCCAAGTGCCAAATAATTTTGTCTCAGATTATTGTCTCTAAAGGTTTTCCCACTACCACACTTAGGCTGACTGGCTTGTAGTTGCCGGGATTATCTCTCTCCTTTTTTGAACAGGGGTGTAACATTTGCAATCCTCCTGTCCTCTGGTACCATGCCCCTATCTAAGGAGGATTGAAAGATTGTGGCCAAAGCTTCTGCAATTTCCACCTTTATTTCCCACAGCAACCTAGGATGCATCCCATCTGGGCCGGGTGACTTTTCTACTGTGAGTGCTGCAACCTTTTAAGTACCTCCTCTTTATCTATTTGTATCCTATTCAATTTCTCTACTGTCTCTTCCTTTACTGCTACATTGGCAGCATTCTTTTCTCTAGTGAAGACAAATGCAAAGTACTTATTTAGTACCTCAGCCATGCCCTCTGCCTCTACCAGGAGATCTCCTTTTGGGTTCCTAATTGGCCCCACCCTTCCTTTGACTGCCATTTTACTATTTACATGTTTCTAAAAGATTTTTGGGTTCCCTTTTATTTTAGACACTAATCTATTCTCATATTCTCTCTTTTTTTTCTCTCATTTCCTTTTTCAGTCCTCCCTGTACCTTTTGCATTCAGCTTGGTTGTCAACTGAATTATGAACCTAACATTTATCAAAAGCCTTCTTCTTCTGTTTCATTTTAATCTCTATGGGGGAAAAATTCGGTTGCTTTGCTCCTCCCGTTAGTGCCCCCTCAGGGCGCAATGCAACTAGGCGCCTGGGCGTGGTGCTGCTAACGCCTCCTGCGAAATTCAGCGGGAGGTTAGCAGTGGCTGGCGGTAGCCAATAGCGCCTCATGGCGCTGCGCCTCCGGCGATGATGTCATCGCCGTGTGCAGTGCCCCGCTTGTACCCCAGGTCGCAAACTTGGCTCGTGCCCCCTGACCTACCATCGGACGCTATGTCCGACAGGGTCAGGGGGGTGTTCTTGCGGCTGGGGCGGCAATATTTAAAGGGCAGGTGCCGGGCACCCATTTTTTGGGGGGCCGCCTGCCAGCACCTGCCCCCTCTGGCCTCCTGCTGCGGGGTGCCGGCCGTGATCCGTCAGCCCGGCACTCCTCTTGAGTGCCGGGCTCTTTTGCCGGCACTCCGCTCCCTGGTGTCCCAGCAGGGCCCCGGTGTGTGCTGCGCTAGACCCCTCCCCTTTAATTGGGGGAGGGAGGCCTGTAGTACCGTGCCGCTACGTGCCAGTGCGCGTGGCGCTGCAGCGCTACGAGCGCCCCAAGAGGGAGGGGTTGCGCTTCCAGTAGTTCCCCGCCTCCTGCTTGGGGCGCTATCAGTGAATTTTGGGCGCGGGGGCGCTAACTTTTTCGGGGCGCAAGCCAATTTTCCCTCCCTATATCTTTAGCCATCCAGGGAGCTCTAGCTTTGGATGCCCTTCCTTTCCCCCTCATGGGAATGTGTCTAGTCTGTACCCGAACTATCACCTCTTTGAAGGCCTCCCACTGCTCATTTATTGATTTACCGGCCAATTTTTGATTCCAATCCACATGGGCAAAGTCCCTTTTCAACCCACTGAAATTATCCCTCCTCCACTTAAGTATTTTCACATTTGATTGTTCCTCGTCGTTTTCCGTAACTACTCTAAACCTAATGATATTGTGATCACTGCTCCCCTACTGAAACAAGCTCCACTTGCCCCACTTCATTCCTCAGAACTAGATCCAGCACTGCTTCATTCCTCGTTGAGCTAGAAACACACTGATCAAGAAAGTTCTCTTGTACACATCTCAGGAATTCCACAGACCCACCTACCCACCCACCCCCTTTGCCCTTCACACTGTTATTTTCCCAATCTATATTAGGATAATTGAAGTCCCCCATTATCACTACTCTAAAGTGCTTGTATCTTTCTACAATTTGATTGCAAATTTGTCCCTCTATCTCCTTCCCACTATTTAGTGGCCTATAGAATACATCCAGCAATATAATAGCTCCTCTATTGTTCCTTAATTCTAACCAAATAGATTCTGTATTTGAACCATCAAGTACATCATCCCTTTCTCATACTCTAAACAGTATCTTTAACCAAAACTGCCACCCCCATTCCTTTCTTTCCTTCCCTATCTTTCCTGAATATATGGGAGGCAGGAATATTAAGTGCCCATTCCTCCCTTTGTTTGAGCCAGGTCTCCGTTACTGTCACTATATCATAATCCCATGTGGCTACTTGTGCCTGCAGCTCACCAACCCTATTTACCATGCCCCGGGCATTTATGCACATGCACTCCAAACCCATCTTAGTCTGCCTCGCAGTTCCCCCTGCCCCCCATCTGATCCCTCCTATTTCTGAACTGCTCTTTATTCTAATGCTGTTTGTCTCTCCCAGTCCTCTGCGCGCTTTGTATCGCCTCTCTAATGCTTCATCCTAGTGCCCCTCCCCCTGCCAAATTAGTTTAAACCCTCTCGCACAGCGCTAGTTCACCTCCCTGTGAGGACATTGGTCCCAGCCCTGTTGAGGTGCAGGTCCCTCCTGCCCCAGAACTGCTCCTAATGCCTCAGGAATCTGAAGCCTTCCCTTTTGCACCATTTCTCCAGCCATGTGTTAACCTTCCTTTTCTTACTGCTCCTATACTCACTAGCATGTGGCACTGGGAGTAATACAGAGATGACTACCTTTGAGGTCCTGCTCTTTAACTTCCTCACTAACTCCTGAAACTTTGGCCCCAATCTTACCTGTGAGGCACGTTCCGTGTGGGTGGTGAAGTTAGGAACGGAAAACCCGGAGGTATGGATTTCCCGAACTTGTCTTTAAAAAATTTTGTGTAGGTTTTCCTGCCCACAGCTAGACTGGCTGTCTGTCTGTCTGGCGGGAAAGCCTGCAGCATAAGGCTCCAGCCGAGCTGAGAGCAAGTAGGTCTAGTGGGAGGGGTGGGAAAGATGGTGGGGGGTGGTGGTCAGGGATGTCCAATCGCTGGGTTGAGGGGGTGGTGATTCGATCGATCACGGGGGGGGGCAAATGGTCGTCTGGTAGAGCAAATGGTGGTCGGGGGAATTTGATCGTGGGGGAGAGGAGCAGATGGTGGTTGGGGAGAGCAGATGGTGGTTGAAGGGGTCCAATCACAAGGGGGGTTTCGATCGTGGGGGTGGCAGAGCAGACAGATTGCGTGGGGGTGTTTTACAGGGTAGCTTGTTGGGCCTGGAAGAAACACTCCTGCTCCTCCTGGCCCATAAGCAGTGCTGTAAAGGCACTCACTTCATGGATTCAGCCCTTTTTGCTTCCTTTCACCTGCCGGGTTTCCTGAGGCCTGGGAAACCCAGTCGACTGTGGTTAAAAATAGAATCACTGTTCAAATGAAGACATGTAGCCTCATCAAAGTATTTGAATGACCAACCCGCCTCCTCGGAGTGGATTTGTCATCAGTCCCTCGTATCGCCCCTGTTATAACCAGAAGTGGGCAGGTTTGTGGCAGGTTGGGTTCCTGTTTCAGATTTTTAGATTTTTAACCTCCCACCCAAATCAAACCCACCCATTTTGGGGGGTTAAAATTACCCCCTCTGTCTGTAGGACTACAATCCTTTTCCTACCTATGTCATTGGTTCAATGATGAACCACGACTTCTGACTATTCCCCTTCCCCCCGCAAAACATTCCTTGGCACTAGGGAGGCAGCATACCATGCGAGACTCACGTCAGTGGTTGCAGAAACGCCTGTCTATCCCCCTGACTATCGAATCCCCTATGACAACTGCATTTCTACACTTTGCTGTGCAATTCTGTGTAGTCGTTTGCCCCATAAGGCCATGGATCTGCTCTGGACTGCATGACTCCAATCTCTTGCCACCCTCACCGGTATTCAGCACTGAAAACTGGTTTGAGAGTGCCACGCTCCCGGAGGATTCCTGCACAGCCTGCCTCTTTCTACCCTGCCAGATGGCCACCCACTTACTATCCTCCTGAACTCTCTGTGGCTGCGGGGTGACCACCTCCTGGAATGTGTGATCCAGGAAGTTCTCAGCCTCCCGTATGCCCTGCAGTGACTCCAGCCGCTCCTCAAGCTGAGAAACCCTGAGCTTGAGTTCGAGCAGCTGGAGACACTTCCTGCACACGTGGTTATCCAGGACACATGAAGCGTCCTGGAGTTCCCAAATGGCACAGGAATTGTAGGCAACGGGGCTCAGTTGTCTCATCATTTTAGTTAAAAGTCTATCTATTTACATTTTACATTTATACTGTATGTCCCTTATGTTATATATATGTTTAAGTTTAGTATCCCCTTTAACTCTTATTTATTATTTATTTATGTATACTAGATTTTTATTTAATGCCAATCAGGTTCCTTTCATGTTGGTATTCTCTACTTGGTTAATTTTAATTTTAACTCCTTAATTTAATGACTCTGATTATTTATTTATATATTTACTTATTTACTGTTGCCCTTTGGTTTAAATTGCTTAGCACCTCCTTCCCCCTCTGCACTGAATTCCCACTCTCACCAAATTCCCATTTAAAAGTCTTCACTCTGTTTGCAATTCACTCCATTTCATCAAGCTCTGTGCCCAGGTTCTGTGCTTTTGCAGATATCCCTCTAATATACACCTTGCAGAGCAAACATATATTGCTTACCTGCATAGTATTAGAAGCCTTTCCGCAATTAAATTCAGGTGAACAAATAACAGGAAAAACCTCCCTTTAAACTAGCATTAAATGAAACAAACTTCCATTTAGAGTGTGTACAAGTGATGAGGGACTGTGAGAAATATACTATACATACACTGTAATACAGCTAAAAATACTGATATTAGCAGATTATCCAAATAAATGTGATAGTTTTTTTTAAAGAAAACATGCTCTGTTAATAGAAATGAATCCGCTCAAGCAATTCAGAAACTAACAAAGACAGTGTGCAATATAATGGTCAGCTACTTAGCTAAACAGTGGGATCCACGGGCCACGATTTTGCTGACCTCGGCGGGTTCATGACGCGATGTCAGTGGCGGGTCCCGACCCCGCTGCTGGCTCCATCCCACTCTGTAAAATGAATTTCCCTTGATGGGGCTTGTTAAGCCCGCCCAGCGTTTTTCCCAGCCAATTAGAGGAAGCAGGTCTGCTGACGTCATTTGATGACGCGTCATCAGCCGGTTTCCTTAAAGGGACCATGTCCAAATTGATTTTGGCATTTGTGCTGTCAGTGATCTACAGCATTGAGGTGCTGTAAACACTGACAATCACTGCACAAAGGCACAGGGCTGCACCCAGTCTCTCCCATGACTCTTTCCATATGCTTATGGAGGGAGTCACAGCACGCAGGGAGGTCCTCTTCCCTTCCCATGGGTGGAAGAGACCTCCCCAGGAGATTCACACAGCCTGGTTGCACATTGCAGAGGAGGGCACAAGCAGGGATGTTGTCAGGAGGACCAGGCTGCAGTGGCACAAATGTTTCAATGATCTCAGTAGATCACGAAATGTTAGTATAAAGCCACACTCAACCTCATCCTGCTGTGCCTCTCATCACATCCCCATCACTCTGCCTTCCCTACCCTACTCCTGCACATCCTTACTCACACCAACTTACCTTGCACCTCCACCCATCCCTCTCTCTATCTATATTATCACATCCCCATCTCACTAGCCACCCCTCACACTTTACCCTCATCCTAGTGCAATCATACCAACTAACAACACACAAGGATAGGCACTTGGGTCTTTTATGCAATGTTCATGTAAAGTTTCTGTTAATGTGGTGTCAAACATTGAAATCTTTATTTTGAACACTTTGCGTTCTTGGACAGATTTGTGTGTACCTTTGGAAGTGGGCGTGGCGGTGGGTTCACAGCGGGGTCACAGCGGGGTCCTGACCCACTGGGGGAAGAAAAGCACTTTCCCACCTGACCCGCCACCGATCGCAGCCGTAGACCACGCCCCCCCAGAAAATCTCGGCCATTGTAATCCATTACATAGATAAAAAATATCATCTAGATGGAGTTCTTGAAGATTTCAAATCCTGTTTTTAATGTTTCTTAATACAATCCACAATCCACAATGTTCTGCTAATGTTTAGTTGAGTGGAAATGTTTAAATCCTCAAGTGTATCCTTTACAGATTTCTATCTCCTAGTCATCTGCTTATGAAAAAAGGGATACAGTGTCTTTAACATTTTCAATTTAGTAACATAGGAAAGTACAGGATCGGAAAAGATTCTGCAGTCTATGTGGCTGGTCCCCAAAGCTAATACCTCTCAATTATACACTTCCTCAAATATCTATCCAGTTCTCCTTTAACATTTTCCACACCATCTGCTCCTATTGCTTCCCCGAGCAGTCCATTCTATACGTTCACTACTCTCTACTTTCTATGTAATGTAGATAAATCTACTATCTGTGATTCTAACTTGGAAGAGGAAGGGTGAGAAGACAGTTTTGATTTAACAACTTTACAAAGAGTGTTATTGATGTGTGGAATGGATGGCCAAGGGAGGCAGTGGGGGCTGATTACATCAGAAAATTCAAGAGAGCTGGATAATTATCTGGCGGTATTGTGGGACATGATATTTTCTAGACACGCGGACCAATCAGATGAACCGCAATGGTCTTTCCGGTCCTGTATACTCCGATGTTCTTATTTAAGCATCAGCCCATGTCCTGTAGTTCTAGAATTGTGCCAATCTCAAACCTATTTACCTTGGCTCAATTATCGCAAGGACTCTGAATGAACCTGGAATCAGACCATGTTTGAAAATGCCTAGCTTCCCTCAGCGTGGAATTGTTCTAAAATTACTGTTGGGCATATGGGACATTGCACCTATGAATCATTTTTGGTAAACTGTCTCCTCCTTTTGATTTGAATACTGCTTGATGTATTTGAAATGAAAATCCAAACATTTATGATGAGAACCTGTGATCTGATATGCTACATTGTGTCATTGATGTTGCTTTTCATTTATTAAATGAAGATGGAGCTCACTAAAGAGGAAGCTGGGAAATAATCAGATAGTCCAGGGCATAAGAGAGGGCTCAGTGCTTAACAGCTGTAATAACCTGCAGCATACACTAATCACATACATTCTGCCAGGGATCAGGTGTGGAACTCCAGCAATAACAAGAGCAGAATAATTATACCGCCATATCTTTATAACCTAAATCCCAGAGTAACTTCTATATATGGCATGTTGTTGTGTGTTTCAAAGATTTCCTGAAATGTTAAATCGCTGAACTGGGAAAATTCTCAGCTTTAGTGCTGGCCAGTTAGAAAGAAATAAAGCCTTGAAACCTCCAGTGACAGTTCTAATGTCTTTGTTAATTATGAATTATATGTAAATGTTCAGGCACAGAGAGAGGTTACTGGGGTGCTAAAGGACATAATTAATAATTCTCAAAAAGTCTAAAATAATTATGGAGATTATATGTTCGTATTATGGAAAAAAATAAATTGAGCAACCAATTACTTAGGAAAGTATTCAGCAGTCTGTCCCCTTACAAACTTTGTGTTATCCTATTGTAGGATATAAATTATAAAAGGTTTGTAAACTTGCTTGAAGTTATCTTATTTTCTTTTTTTTTCAATGGATGCAACAGCAAAATACATTGGCAGTGGGGCTGATCAAGAACAAGGCTTTGTCTCCCTATAATTGTTATCAGCCCCACCATATACAAATTTTCCTTTTTTTTGAACACACATATTTAAATGCCTGACTGCCATCACGTTGCAATATTACTGAGGAGCTTGAAGCATGCAGTGCAGTGTGTTCAGACTGCTTACTCCTTACTTGCCTTATTGAGCTCTTTTTACATTCCGGGAAAATCTAATTTCACATACGGAGCAGTGGTGAGAACCTTCGGAAAATGTTTTCAAAGAGTTAGATTCCTATAACCAGGTGTGTGTAATCAGTTCAGGTATTCACTCAACTGGCACATTGGTCCTTGCTGACTAAACATTTCAAGGCATCACTTTGAAACACAGCAGCTTTTTGAACCCTATTTTCTAAGAGCCTGCATAAATACATTAGCTGTGTGTAAACTGCGGAGATGTTGTGGCGTTATTAGACCCAAGACTGACTTTTTTGTGGCAGATTGGGGACACATAACTGATGAAAGCCACTTTGTAACTTTTTTTCTTTCAAAATGTTTCTATTAAATTTCCCCTTTCCCTATTCATGGGTTTCTGTCTCCTCGCAGCTATCTTTTCTCAAAGATGTTACACCCTCTCCTGTCCTTATCACAAGACGTCCCAGACTGAGAGTTGATAAAACCTTTCATACATATGATGGATGCATTTGAGCAAAATGTAACTGTGGGACTTCAACCTGCAACCACAGATCTAAGGACAACATTTGACTCGCAGTCAAATGTCACCGTCTAAAAGGAGCAATCCTTCCTGATTCTGTTTCTTTTATGTATTAAATACAACTCTATTTAGTGCAATACAGCTTCATAAGTCCACCATTTTTAAGTCCACCTGCTCCATACACAAACCAGAAGACAAATGATGAGAACTTTGATCATTTTGGAGAACTGCATTGAACTCTCTAAGTGCTGAGCTATACTACAATATTTGGTGATGATGCAGAGATGCCGGTGTTGGACTGGGGTGGACAAAAATGAGAAGTCGCACAACACCAGGTTATAGTCCAACAGTTTTATTTAAAATTACAAGCTTTCGGAGCGCTGCTCCTTCTTCAGGTACAAGTACAGTGAGGGAATCTATTAGTATATATGAGTTCTTCAGGTACAAGTACAGTGAGGGAATCTATTAGTATCTATTAATATATACTAATAGATTCCCTCACTGTACTTGTACCTGAAGAAGGAGCAGCGCTCCGAAAGCTCGTAATTTTAAATAAAACTGTTGGACTATAACCTGGTGTTGTGCGACTTCTCATTTTTGTACAATATTTGGGGCTGAACTAAAGAGGTTAGGAGAAATTTCTTTAAACAGACGGTTGTCGGATCGTTGAATGCTTTTCCGCAGGATGGTTGAGGCATACGCTATTGCATCTTTTAAAGGAAAATCAGATAGTTTGAAGCAGAGGACGATATAAATCTAGAGAGAGAGCAGGCAGTGGAATTAGTTTTGGATTGCTGTGGCAAAGAGCTGGCACAGACACAATGGGCTGAATGCCTCCTGTGCTGTAAACGTCTATGGTTCTATATTTAGTACGATGTTTGCTCTAATTTTGCTATTTTCAGTGGTCTTTAAAAGAAAAAGGTTTTGACACAAGCTGATTAGGCCCGATTTTAACCCACAGGAAAATACGGAATTTTAAATACAAAATTGAACATTGATGATCCAAAACATTATAGCCCCGATTTTAAGCGAGCCCTCCCGGCGAGAACAGGGCAGGTTCAGGCCAGGCGCCCAATTTACACCTGGTGCGATTTTCACTGGAGTGTAAAATCAGGCAGGGTGCAAATCGGGCATCCAACCCGAACCCGGGTTAGGTTAAAATCGGGGCTTCTATTGGATACCAATGTTCGATTTTTTTAAATTTAAAATGCCCTACTTTCCTGTATCATCTGATAAGGAGGTGGATCCTGAAGTCTCAACAGTGTGATCAGCATAAGGGCATCTTGCAGGCTTCAACCCCACCATCACATCTCCCTGTGCGTTGTTCTAATCCAAATAGCAACTCAGCTAAAAAATATATTTGCACTGTAAATAGAGCAGTTGTGAGAGGCACTGCTGAATGCTTACTTCATACTTACCTTCCAGTATCTGTAATACCAATTTTTGGGTCTCTAGGCTAATTCATATGGAATCGCTCTTTTTTTCTGCAATAATGTTAGACTATAGAGTCGTTATGACTCTATGACCATTTTGACTTTGTATTCTTGTTGTCCTTGTATTTCTATCCTTTCTAATGTTTTAACTGAATTAATTGCATTCCCAAACCCACTCAGTAACAAATTGCCTGGTCAACAGTGCAACCAAAATACTCTCAGATCAGGTATCAAAATATTTATTTTTTTGAGATGTGAATCAAATACCTTTTAGCTACTGCCTTGGGGTCTATTTGCTGTTTCTAGTTTATTAAAAAAAAAAGCTTTTAAAGGTGTGCAGGTTGTCTACATATTTTATGGGAAAGATATCCTCTGTGAACTATGTGTAACAAAATCATAAACCTGTTCATGAAGAGCATGTTTACGGTTTTGCTATACACGGCGCATAGAGGAAATCTTCTTCATTACTCTATGTGTATATGTGCACTTTGATTTTGTTCAGACTCCATTAACTTTCTTTCTAAAGCTTTGTCTTCAGATTGACAGCATATCCTACTATAGATGGCAGTCGCCTTTTTCCTGTATGCCAGTGATGTAGATAAGATGACAACTTTGGCATTGCATCACTCCTTTAATAAGGAGCACCGAAGTAATAATAAAAACAATGAATTGTAATGAAGAGATCATCAGATAAATTGAAATACATAAAGAAACAAGCTGTAAATTGCTGTAACTTGATCACTGTTTACATTCACAGTAAAATCTAACAAAATCCAGTGTTAAAAATGAAAAACAAAACATAATGTAATGGGTCAGCAAGTTGTGTTAAACTTTTTAGAACTCTTGTGTTGGTCTCATGTCAAGGCACAAAACAATATATGTAACCTTTTGCCATCTATGTCTAAGTGTGTGACTATCATGTAATGTGTATGACAGATGGCAACACCGATTGATTCTGTAAAGTTTCGGGGTTGTCTGGTGCACACTATGGCTCCCTACCTGGGTGAAACCTCTCTTTTTTTCAAGTTGTTTCTCTCTTTCATTACCTGGTAAATTTTGTTTTATAATCGCTGCTGTGAAGTGCCTTGGGACATTTTACTATGTTAATGGCGCGATATAAATGCAAGTTGTTGTTGTTGTTATCCTCATGCCATGCACCTAGACCTTCATCGATGTTGCTCTTTTAAGATGACTGATAGGAAATGTGCAAAGACAGCTGGTGTTAACAGTCTTTTGATTTTCTTTTCCCCTATGGGGCAGTCCCAGAGCCACACTCGATGCTCCAACTCAATTGTATGGCTGAGATAGGAAACATTTTAGGTGTTGTGGCCACAGCGACCACTGTACCACAAAGTGCTATACCTCCAGTGGTAAGTACTAGCATTGCACATCATGGATATGTGTGCGGCTTCCTGCCACTTTAATGCTGGGCATACACCAGAGTTCCTGGTAGTTGGTAAGAAATATATCCGAGTCATCAGCAAAACACAAAGTATGTGTCTGATCTGACAATTTAGTGTTGGTTATATGTTTCACCACTGATGATTTGGCAGGGAATATATAGCTAAGTCACTGGACGTATGGTGAGAGGAATCTTTTTGTGTGAGTCTCTGGCAGACTATTTTGCGGGTGGAGTATGTGCATTTTGAATCTCTGGCAGCTAAATGACAGTAAGTCTGCAAGTCCATGGCAGCCAGATTATGTATCTGATCTCTGGTGGCTCATTGAGGAGAATTTGGCCTGGTTTTCCCTCATATTACCATCCACTGCCACCCAGAGTTTATTTTGCTTATTATTCAGGAATAGTAGAGGAGCTATTACACTACTGGGTGTATACTATAGTCCACCAAATAGTGGGAAGGAGATAGAGGAGCAAATTTGCAGGCTAATTTCAGATAGATGCAAGAACTACAGAGTAATGATAATGGGGGACTTCAATTATCCTAATATAGACTTGGAAAGTAACACAGTAAAGGGCAAAGAGGGGGAGGAATACCTGAAATGTGTACAAGAGAACTTTCTTGATCAGTGTGTTTCCAACCCAATGAGGAAGGAAGCAATGCTGGAACTAGTTCTGGGGAATTAAGTGGGGTAAATGGAGCATGTTTCAGTAGGAGAGCATTTGGGGAACAGTGATCATAATATAATCAGGTTTGGAATAGTTATGGAAAAGCACAAGGAACACTCAAGCATAAAAATACTTAACTGGAGGAGGGCTATCTTCAGTGAGTTAAAAAGGGCCAGGTGGAATGGAATGAAAAATTATTTGGCAAGACAGTAATTGAACAATGGGAGGCCTTCAAAGAGGAAATGGTACAGGGTAGACACTTTCCTATGAGGAGGAAAGGAAGGGCATCCAAAGCTAGAGGTCCCTGGATGACTAAAGATAGAGGTTAAAATGAGACAGAAAAAGGAAGCTTATGACAATTGTATGGTTAATAATACAGTAGAGAACCAAGCTGAATACAGAAAGTATAGAGGAAATCTAAAAAAGGGAATAAGAGGAGCAAAGAGAGTGCATGAGAATAGATTAGTGGCTAGCATAAAAGGGAAGCCAAAAGTCTTTTATAAACACATAAATAGTAAAAGAGCAGTCAAAGAGTGGGGCCAATTAAGGACCAAAAAGGAGATTTTCTTGTGGAGGCAGATGGCATAGCTGAGGTACTAAATGATACTTTGCATCTGTCTTCACTAGAGAAGAGGATGCTGGCAATGTAGCAGTAAAGGAGGAGGCAGCAGCAATATTGGATAGAATAAAAATAAATAAAGAGGAGGTAATTAAAAGGTTGGCAGTCCTCAAAGTAGAAATTGTAAGAGCTTCTACAGTATGTAAAAAGGAAGAGAGTAGCAAAAGTTTGTGCTGGTCCCTTAGAGGCTGAGACAGGTGAAATTATAATGGGGAATAAGGAAATGGCAGAGATTTTAAACAAATATTTTGTATTTGTTTTCACAGTAGAAGACACAAAAAGCATACCAAAAATAGTGGGGAACCAAGGGGATAATAAGAGTGAGGAACTTAAAGTAATTAATATCAGTAGAGAAAAAGTAGTTGAGAAACTAATGGGACTAAAAGCTGACAAATCCCTGGACCTGATGGCCTACATCCTAGGGTTCTATAAGAGGTGGCTGAAGAGATAGTGGATGCATTGGTTGTGATCTTCCAAAATTCTCTAGATTCTAGAACGGTCCCAGCAGGTTTGAAGGTTAAGAATTCACTACCCCAAAGGGCTGTGGATGCTGAGTCATTGAGTATATTCAAGGCTGAGATAGATAGATTTTTAGACTCTAGGGGAATCAAGGTATATGGGGATCAGGCAGTAAGGTGGAGTTGAGGTCGAAGATCAGCCATGATCTTACTGAATGGCGGAGCAGTCTCGAAGGACCGTATGGCCTACTCCTGCTCCTAATTCTTATGTTCTTATTAAAAGTCACCTGGTCTGGATGAGATGCATCCTAGGTTACCGAGGGAAGTAAGGTTAGAAATTGCAGAGGCTCTGGCCACAATCTTCCAATACTCCTTGGATATGGGGGTGGTGCCTGAGGACTGGAGGATTGTAAATGTTACACCTCAGTTTAAAAAAGGGGAGAGCGACAAACCTGGCAATTATAGGCCAGTCAGCCTAACGTTGGTGGTGGGGAATCTTTTAGAGACAATAATCTGGGACAAAATTAATTGGCATTTAGGAAAGTATAGGCTAATAAATGAAAGTCAGCACGGAATAGTTAAAGGCAAATTGTGTTTGACTAACTTGTTCAAGTTTTTTGATGAAGTAACGGAAAGGGTTGATGAGGGCAGTGCGGTTTGTGATGTGTATATGGACTTTCAAAAGGCGTTTGACAAAGTATTACATAATAGACTTGTTAGCAAAATTAAAGCCCATGGGATTAAAGGGACAGTGGCAGCATGGATACAAAATTGGCTAAGGGACAGACAGCTGAGAGTAGTGGTGAACAGTTGCTTTTCAGACAAGGTACACAGTGGTGTCCCCAGGAGTCAGTGTTGGGACCACTGCTCTTTTTGATCTATATTAATGACCTGGACTTGGATATACAAGGCATAATTTCAAAGTTTGCAGATGATGCGAAACTTGAAATGTAGTAAACAGTGAGGAGGATAGTAACAGACTTCAGGAGGACATGGACAGACTGGTGAAATGGGCAGACACATGACAGATGAAATTTAACGCTGAGTAGTACGAAGTGATACATTTTTGTAGGAAGAATAAGTAGAGGCAATATAAACTAAATGGTACATTTTTAAAGGGGATGCAGGAACAGAGAGACCTAGGGGTGTATGTACACAAATCTTTGAAGGTGGCAGGACAAGTTGAGAAGGCTGTTTATAAAACATATGAGATCCTTGGCCTTATTAATTGAGACATAGGCCGTGATTTTGCCAGCTCTCAGAGGGCGGGTTCGGAGGCAGGTCCGTTGTCAAAATCGAAATGATTGACAACGGGTTGGGAACCCACTCTGAACCGGCCTCCATATAAGTTTCCAAAGTGTCGACTGCGATTTCAGAACAGACCCGACACCAAGCGGCAGGGGAGGCATTTAAGATAGTTAAATGCTTGTTAACTACTATTTTGCCAGCCTATTTCTATTTTACCACATTTTTAACGGGATTCACGTCGTTCGGAGATCACATCAGGTAAGTAAGTCGGGTTGTCTATGTCTCCCCATTGCTGTGAATAGGTGACAGCTGCAAAAGTGGTATGAGAGCTACCATTTGACAGGTGATCACTTTCCAATGTCAGAAGCTTGAGCCTTCAGGACTTCGAAGACACTTTTGAGCTGTATGCAGTTTGGAAATGTTTGGAGTAAACTCTCTATCCACTGTCACTCCTTGGAGCAAGCTCTCTCACTATTGACAGATCACTTCTGTCATCTCAACTTCAGCTGCCATCTATTCCAGCAACATCGGTGCCCTTCAAAAAATCTCACCTTGATCCTTTGAATCACTCCACGATCAGCCCCAACACCAACATCACCAGGCACACCAACATCACCAACAACAATACCGACCTTCTCCGCAATCACCTGATGCTGCACAGGACACAGGGCATCAGCACCCGACAACATTGCTGCCCGGGAGGTCAACAATGGCATCACACAGCCAGATTTACTTCACTTGATGCTGTACACCCTGGCTGCCACATGATGCGCCAGGTTGACACCACCCCACACCAGCACCATAAAGCATCCCTATAATGTCCAAGCCATTCCTTTCACACTCATCACAATTAGGGGGGTGGGGGAGGGAGGGGGGGCTGGAGTTATGTCTCAACATTCACTGGAACTCACTAAGACACTTTAAAGGTGAGCACAGATCTGTCCAATAAGATAAAGTGTTGAAAATATAGATCTCAATGTTTGACAAGATATTAACAAAAACTTCACATGAATATTGGCTAAACCACCCAAGTGCCTACCCTTGTGTCTTGTTAGTTGGTATGCTTGCAGTAGGATGAGGGTGAGTGTGAAGGGTGGCTAGTGAGATGGGGAAGTGATAATGTAGCTAGAGAGGGATGGGTGGAGGTGCAAGGTAAGTTGGTGTGAGTAAAGATGTGCAGGAGTAGGGTAGGGAAGGCAAAGTGATGTGGATGTGATGAGTGGCACAGCAGGATGAGGCTGAGTGTGGCTTGGCAGTAACATTTTGTGATCTGCTCAGATCATTGAAAGACTTGTGCCACTGCAGCCTGGTCCTCCTTACAACATCCCTGCTTTTGCCCTCCTGTGCAATGTGCAACCAGACTGCGTTGGTGTCCTGGGGAGGTCTCTTCCGCCCATGGAAAGGGAAGAGAACCTCCCTACGTGCTGTGACTCCCTCCATAAGCATATGTAGGGAGTCATGCGAGAGCCTGGGTGCAGCCGTCCACCTTTGTGCAGTGCTTGTCAGTGTTTGCTGCACCTCAATGCTGCAGAACACTGACAGCACAACTGTCAAAATGAATGTGGGCATGGTCCCTTTAAGGAAACCGGCTGATGACGCGTCATCAAATGACGTCATTAGACCCGCTTCCATTTAATTGGCCGGCAAATGCACAGGGCGGGCTTAACAAGCCCAATCTACGTAAAATCACTTGGAGAGAGCGGGCTGGAGCCGGGAGCGGTACCGGGACCCGCCAACCACCTCACACACCTCCGCCTCCGCTGGCAAAATCGCGGCCATAGTGTACAAAAGCAAGGAAGTTATGCTAAACTTTTATAAAACACTGGTTAGGCCTCAGCTGGGGTACTGTATTCAATTCTGGGCACCACACTTTAGGAAGGATGGCAAGTCCTTGGAGAGGGTGCAGAAGAGATTCCCTAGAATGGTAACAGGGTTGAGGGACTTCAGTTATGTGGAGAGACTAGAGAAGCTGGGGATGTTCTCCTTAGAGCAGAAAAAGTTGAGAGGAAATTTGATGGAGGTGTTCAAAATCATGAATGGTTTTGATAGAGTAAATAAAGAGTAACGGTTTCCACTGACAGAGTGTCAGTAACCAAAGGACACAGATTTAAGGTGATTGGCAAAAGAACCAGGGGTGACATGAGAAAACATTTTTTTTACACAGAGAGCTTTTGTGATCTGGAATGCACTGCTGAAAGGGTGGTGGAAGCAGATTCAATAGTAGTATTCAAAAGAGAATTGGATAAATACTTGAAACAAAAAAAAATTACAGGGCTACGGGGAAAGAGCAGGGGAGTGGGACTAATTGGATAGCTCTACCAAAGAGCCAGCACACGCACAATGGGCTGAATGGCTACCTTTTGGGCTGTATCATTCTATGATTCATTTGGGGGCAAATTTAGGGTGGTAACCAGTGTAATATGACTTCATAGGGGCTACTGCCTCAAATCCACCACAAAAAATCTGCACTGAAATTATCGTCCCAAAAATTCCAGTCCTTTTAAGGTCCGCTGGGAGACCAATCCACCTCTTGTAAATGGGGTTTAAAGAGGTGTGACTAACCCTTCTGACCTATTTCCCACAACTTCTGCCCCAAAATCACCATTGACACTTTCCCCCATATGAATGCATTCATACCATGATGATGAGATGTGGCAGTGGATTGTCCCTTTAAAGGAAGTGCTCTTGTACAGCAGCTGTAGCCCTTGTAATTGTGCTTTGGCAGAGTGGTTTTTAGTAAAGAAAGTGCTTGAGTGTTTGCAGAAGTTTCCCTTTACAGAAATGAGGTCCTTGACACCCAGATAGTGAGAGAGAAAGAGTATGAGAGGTAAGGAAGTAAATGACGGTTGAATGAAAGGAGTGGTAGAGGATGTATATTAGCAAGGGTGCCTTGACTTACCATGGCCACCTTTTGTGAGGTCATTGCACCTCTTCTTGCACTATGTGGCAGTGGAGGTAGCACTGAGTGCCTCTACCAACTCCCTTCATACAGCCTGCACCCCCTCACTTCTGGAGCTTCCTGTCCTCAGTGCCCAACAACCTTGCTCTTCTGGCTCTGACTTCTGCCAAAACGACCTCCAGGGACGCATCCAGGAATCTGGAGGCCCTTCCAGCTGTGGACAGTCTGATGCTGCTGCTATTTCAATCATTCTTGCAGAAAAGTAATGGTGCCCTTAAACTGGTTACACTTTTTTTAAAGGCGGCACTAGAACTGTATTTACCATATTCCACCAATGGTATTAGCACTCCAAACCTGCCCTGCATAGCAAATGAGTGCCCTGGGAGGAAATTGCAGCAAATTAGCAGTGGATTCATATTGGCAAGTGATTTTCCTACTCAGTTACTAACCGACCAACGGAAGGGGAATTAAAGCCTTGGTGTCAGAATCTTTGACGGTCTAGTGACAATATGTATCTGAGTTCACAGCAGTCCCACTTTCATGTTGGCTGTTTTATGCATTTACTTTTCAAATTCAGATTACTTAGATTGAATTTTGAACTCTCTAAATGGAAAGTCAGAATTGGTCTGAATCTCCCCTCCAGCAGCTGGTAGTTCTGATGCTTAAATATTATCCATCATCTTCCACCACTATCTCACTGTAATTATACAGAATGACCCTCTCCCACCTCCAAGAACACAAGAGAGGTGAACAGCCTTGAGTACTTCTCACTCCAAGTGCGTACTACAGATTGCTTTATTATGAGATTGTATTGATAAATGTTTGTCTGCTGAATTTGAAATTGTTACATTTGTATTATTTTGTAGATCTTGGTCTCATCATCAGGGTTCCAATAAAAGCACTGTGCTCACATAGATTTATGCTAAAGGGGCTTTTAATAACATACAATATTAATTTCATATTACAACTAAAAAAAGGTAATGTTAATTTGGCTTCTGCTGCATGTGCATAATGGCAGCACTTCTCAAAGACAGTATACTGCTCTCACACTGCATATTCCTCTCAAATTTGTGGAAAAAAAAGTCAGGGGTCATTTCCAGTCATTTTCCACCACTTGGAAAATTGGACTTTGGGTGAAAACCTTTGCATATTCACCTTATGCTCATTTGGGTAGAAGTACCACAGAGTATTGAAATCTACCTATTATTATTATTATTATTATAATGAAATTACTATTATTTCATCATCATCACACACTATTATGTCTTCAGCCTTTTATCACAAAGAGAACTTTGCCTCTCCTCCTCAGACCTGGTTTATAAACCACCACCACCACAACCATTACCATCACCAGCACCATCACGACCATCATCACTATCACCACCACTATCGCCATCACCAACACCAGGCGCCCTCACCACCACCACTATAACTACCACCAGCACCATCGCCTCCTCCATCAACATTATCACCACTACCACTATCACCACCACTACCACTACCACTATCACCGCCACCACCATCATCAACATCACCATCGCCGCCACCACCGCCACCAACATCATCAGCATCACCACCGTCACCAACATCAGCACCATCACCACCGCCACCACCACCGCCACCAACATCATCATCAGCACCACCGCCACCACCGCCACCAACATCATCATCAGCACCATCACCACCGCCACCAACATCAGCACCATCACCATCGCTGCCACCACCGCCACCAACATCATCATCAGCACCACCGCCACCAACATCAGCACCATCACCACCACCACCAACATCATCACCACTACCACTATCACCGCCGCCACCATCCTCAACATCACCATCATCATCAGCACCACCACCATCACGCCACCACCATCATCATCAGCACCACCAGCAGCATCACTACCACCAACATTATCACCACCACCACCACCCGCACTATCACCAGCATCAGTAGTGAGCACCACCAGCACCATCATCACTGCCACCACCACCAACAAATGTAAAAGTGAGAGCCAGGGAGGGAGAGATTAGGAGGAGGTCCAAAAGCTTAGATGAAAAGATGGGTTTTGAGCAGGTTTTTAAAGGTGGAGTGGCAGAAGGGTTTAGAGAAAGATTTCCAAAGAGCAGGTCCAAGCAGTTGAAGGCTCTGCCAGAAATGGTAGGACAAAGGGAAGAGGATGCTTACAAGACCAGAGGCAGCTGAATGGAACATGCAGGAAAGGATATAGTGCTGGAGAGATTATAGAGATAGGATGGGAGAGGCCCTGGAGGGATTTGAAGATAAGGACAAGGATTTTAAATTTAATGGGTCAAACTTTAAACTTTGTCTGGACAAGTAAAACAGGCGGTAGGTAATCGGATGAAACTATCAGGCGGATATGTAATGGGAGGCCGATCCAATACCACCTATTTTACGTCCCCACCAAAGTTGAAGGTTCCGCCCAATATGTTGGGGAACTGAGCAATGTACATCAGTGAGATGGGGTGATTAGAAACACAGAAAGGAAAAGCTATTTTTGTGAAATAGAATATTACATTCATAATATAATGAATGCATTTTGTTTTGATGCTAATACTTATAGTACTAAACCAATGACTCAACTATACATTGCTGAGTGCAAAATGTTTATACCATAAACCATGTCAATGCTCTAGTGTCTGAATAAATGTAAAGAGCATATTTACAAAATGTGTTTGTAAAAATGAATAGTTTTGACAACAGCAACTTGCATTTATACAACACCATAGCACACAAAACATCCCAATGTATTTTACAGAGTTGCAGTAAAAGGAACAGAATAACATTTGTAAAATGAAGGCACAATCCACATGATTAAGTTGATCAGATAATTTTGGAAACTCCAAGATTGATGAGGGAAAATATCCTCTGTGAGCTGTATCTAGTGAAATTGTAAAGATGTTCTTTTCATATGCTTTTTCCATTGTGTTACGTGTTAAGTTGCAATCGTTAACTAGAGCTCAACTTAACTAGAGCTCGTGCAAATTTTATATAAAATATGAAGGGAATATCATCAAGCAAAAGATACACAGGACAAAGAAGTGATTGATAGAAACTTATTCCAAACAACAGAAAAAATTTATGGGCCTTGAAATTACACTGTGGGATACAAGCATACAAATGCTTAACACATTCATAGGAATTTCCTTTCTCTTCTATTTTATCAGGGCTGCTAACCCATTTATCTTAAATAGATTAACACCTCTATTTATCTTAAATGTGTTAATGCCTCCATTAAAATAGTAGAAGGAGGAATTTCCTACGAACACATTAACAGTTCACGCACAATAAACCACAGTGTAATTTCAAGGCCATGGTAATTAAAAAAAACAATCTGGATTGTAAATTGATTAAAAGTTAAGTGACACTACACTCGCTGCACAACTATAACCTTAACACATCATTAATATCAATAAGAGCACAGGAATACCAAAGATGCTATTTAAAGTGGTGCAGAGCCAAGTTATACTGCCAGCCTTGTATTGCTCTCCAGTCAGGGAGAGCTAATTTCTGGGGATGCTGGATACATTTTAATTTTAGGAATGATCTAAAAGGACCCATTTGCTTCCATTAAAAGTTATAGACTGCCTGGGAATTTTAAATGTTTACTTTGTACAGGTTGCATATGTGCCTGAGATAATGAAGAGAAAGCCTTTCTATGAATTACTTCAGCTACTGGATCTATCCTCTGCCTCTACTGTACTTTCCTCGTGCATCATATCTCGATTCAGACTTTAACTAACAGGCACATTTATTGAACAAAAGATGAACAATTTAATATATAACAGTAATATAATAAAAATGTATTTTTACAGTAATTATACTAAACAGCTCCTCAAATGAAAAACAATGAATAGTAAATATATGCTAAGCGACTATTTTGTCATTAATCTTTGTACATGTAGTATTCTTCATGGAGTCTTTCCTAAGTGTGGGATCGGGTTAATCTAACTTATCTTTCTCTGAATGTTCCAATCAACTCCGCGCAAATCAATGATTTGAACAGTTCAATCTACTTAAATGACTCTTGAACAGTTGCTGGGGTTTATTAAATTTAAGTAACTGTTAGCCAGATTTAAAAGTAACTGGCAGTCGTAACTGAACAAATCACACCGTATATAGGGCTCGATTTTAACTCCCCCGCCTGGTAGAAGTCATGTGTGTGGGGGGGGAGGGGATGATGGGGGGGGCGGGCGTAGTTAAAATGGAGCAAGGGACTTACCCATTACTTTCTTGTCCTGATCTGATCTGGCTGACTGCAATTTTAAATTTTAGGAGGCAAGGACACATGCCCCACCGGCAGGGTCCTTGTTAAATATGCAAATTAGGCACCAATGACATCATCGGGGCCTGATCTGCCATTTCAACCTGAGGCCTGAATGGGGAGCAGTAGTGGCTTCCCAGTCTGGCAAAACCTGCCAGGAATAGCAGTCAAGGCCAAAAACCACCCAGCAAAGCAAGTTTTTAAAAAATAAATTTGTTTCCTTGTGGGTCAAGAGGACCATGAGTGCCTCCGAGGACCTCCCCTGCCCCGAGCCTCTTCCCCTTCCCCAACTGAGATTCCCTCCCGGAGCAAATCCCGCCGACTTCCCGCTGTTTCGGTCGCTTTGCCTTGTTCCCACCTGGGAGTTAAAATCGAGTCCATATGCAATTGTTTCAATGTGGCCAGGCTCCTTCCTCAAGATTTGGAGACAACTGACAAAACTTTGTAATGTTTGTAGTGAATAAAGTTGGGGAAATTGTTTTCTAAACTTTTTAGGGTAAATTTTTGTCTTCAGTGCTCGCTGTAAAGCATCGCTTGGATGTAGGGCAGAGAGCAAAATCAAGCGAGGAGAATCACATACCCTTAATGCAGCCTGACCAATTTTCATGCCATTAATTTAACTCCTATATGCAACAACAGTTTTGTGCATTCAATTTGTCTTGACAGTCACTACAAGGTAACTTGATAGCGCTAATATATTTAATATTAAAAAATACAGTCTAAAGTTAAAATGATCAACCTTTTTGAAGTGACTAGCAAGGGGATTTGAGTACAGGAGTAGGGAGGTGATGCTACAGTTGTACAGGGCCTTGGTGAGGCCACACCTGGAGTATTGTGCGCAGTTTTGGTCTCCTAACTTAAGGAAGGACATTCTTGCTATTGAGGGAGTGCAGCGAAGGTTCACTAGATTGATTCCTGGGATGGCCGGACTGACATATCAAGAAAGATTGGGTCAACTGAACTTGTATCCTCTGGAGTTCAGAAGAATGAGGGGGGATCTTGTAGAGACATTTAAAATCCTGACTGGTTTAGACAAATTAGATGCGGGCAGAATGTTCCCAATGGTAGGGAAAACTAGAACCAGGGGTCACAGTCTAAGGATTAAGGGGAAGCCATTTAGGACTGAGCTGAGAAGGAACTTCTTCACCCAGAGAGTGGTGAATCTATGGAATTCTCTTCCACAGAAGGTTGTTGAGGCCAGTTCGCTAAATATATTCAAAAGGGAGTTAGATATAACACTCACAACTAAGGGGATCAAGGGGTATGGCGAGAAAGCAGGAATGGGGTACTGAGGTAGCATGTTCAGCCATGAACGCATTGAATGGCGGTGCAGGCTCGAAGGACCGAATGGTCTACTCCTGTACCTATTTTCTATGTTTCTATGTCTATGTTTCTATGACTATATCAATCTTCATAGCTCCATACCTCAAGTGGCTGAAAAAAAACAACCTTTGATTTCAGTTCCATTAAGGCCAATTTTTTTCAATGAGCCAATCACCTCGTAAATTAATGGTGAAACTCGAAAAGTAGAGGAAAATAGGTAACTAAAAGTATTTAAAGTAAAAAAAAATAGAAATGTTACAATGGGTTATATTAGTTCGGAAAAAAAGTAAAAGTGAATAAAGTTAATAAAAATATAACAGAGAATGGGGAAGAAAAAAGAATGAGGGGAAGATGGGGCAAATAGAATTAAAGCATTTAAATGTTTTTGTTTTCAGTTTTATTTAAGACTGGTTTTAGTATTGATTATATTTGCATTGTAATAGTCAAAAAATACACAAATCTACTGCTTTCTATACAACATAGTTTTAATATTACAGTTGTAAAGCTACTCCTGACGGGGTTAATTTTACAATTTGAACATAAGATTTAGGTGCAGGGGTAGGCCATACGGCCCTTTGAGCCTGCTCCGTCATTCAATAAGATCATGACTGATCTTTGACGTCAACTCCACTTTCCCGCTCAGGATCCCCATATCCCTTGATTCCCTTAAATTTGATTACTTTAACATTAAAGTTTGTTTCAGAAGCTCAGTGCATTTGCTCAAAACTGGTTAGCCCAGGGAGACAGAAGTTTCCTTGGACGTACTAACAATCTAAGGATGAAGTGTTCATTAAAAACATTTACCTCATGTGCCATTTCCAACAGCAGAATTCAAATGCTGTGAAAAGAAATTAAACATGACAGCGACTAAGAACCTGGTACTGGTTTAAAGTTCTGAAATAAGAGCATATTGCACCATTCTGAAGTCATAAATATACTGGACACTTAAAAAAGACCACAGGCAAGGCACATTTTGTAGAGAGAACTCACCTCACAAGAATTTTGAAATTCACAGCTAAAGGTTGGAAACTTCAGAATTAACTTTGTGTTTTGAACGTAACTGCTGAGAATTATTACTTTGCAGCTCCAGCAAGTACAGGGCTTTGACAAACACAAAATATAACTGACAGCAAGAACTTTGCACATAAACAAGCAAAAATCCCTCTGCCACAGAAACCGACTCCAGTCCAAATAAGCCACTTCAGTCCCAGTGATCTGCAGGCTTGATTAACCACAGCAATTTCATTTTAGCTGGTAATGAATCAAGATATCATTTCTGTTTATTGACTGATAATGAAGGAAACAAAGCCAAGAACATGATTATGCATGAGAGAGAAAGCAACATCTCACCACCATGCAGAAGGTAATGTGAACTGTGAATTCATTTTATTGTCTTCACTATATTTAATGCAGATTGGCTCAGTAACATATTGTGAAAACCAATATGGTTGATCTATATACTCCACAGTTTTCATTTCAGACCAGTTTTACATTGGCTTCTGATGGGAATGCAGTGCATCGCACCATGTTACGGACTCTGCTATCGATTGGAGTGGCAATGTTTACATTACAAGGTCTCCATGGTATGCATTTGAACCTCTCTGCACAGTGATAATGCCATAATATTCGCTAAACTTTATTAGCAGACACCTGTGTGGAAACAAAGCATGGTAACATAACACTACTGGGAAATGGATGCTGGAGAGTGCTTGTAACTCATGGATTCTGCAATACTTTTAACTTTTTCCTGGCAGGAAACAACATCAACTTGCATTTATATAGTGCCTTTAACATAGTAAAATGTATCAACTGTACAGGGCTATTTGTTGATTTTTAGATGTATTCAAGTGACTGAATACATTAGACACTGAGGATTAGGTAGTCTAATTATATATAGTGATTTATAGCTTTTAATTACAGGAATGGTAGCACCTTGGTAATGTTACTGGACTAGTAATCCAGAGGCCTGGACTAATAATCCGGAGGCAAGAGTTCAAATCCCACCACGGCAGCTGGGGAATTTAAATTCAATTAATTAAATAAATCTGGAATAAAGGCTAATATCAATAATGGTGACCATGAAACTACCGGATTGTCGTAAAAACCCATCTGGTTCACTAATGTCCTTTAGGGAATGAAATCTGCCGTCCTTACCTGGTCTGGCCTATATGTGACTCCAAACCCACAGCAATGTGGCCTAGCAAGCCACTCAAAGGCAATTAGGAATGGGCAATAAATGCTGGGCTTGCCAGTGATACCCACATCCCGTGAACAAATATAAAAGAAATCGTATCACTGAATGTAAACAAACTACTGTTTTAATGATACTGGCCAATATGGTGTGATTAGTCACCTTGACATCACAGTGCTACACTAAGAAAATGTGAATATTAAAGAGCAGGCTGCTCGTTTGTAAACCATTTTTTCTTCCTATGTGCAATGCTTTACATTTAAGCATATTAAATTCCTTCTGCCCTTTTTTCTGCCCACTTACATATTTTATCTAATTAATTTTGTAGATCCCTGGCTGCCTCCTCAGATTAAACTGCTCCCGCCTAGTTTGGTATCATCTGTGATTTGACCCTGCCCATTGAGCTTCTGAAACCAAGTTGTTAATGTAAATCTGAAACAGTAGTGGTTGCAGGACGAGTCCCAAGGCACTCCATTCAGCACCACCTCCCAACCACCTTGCATCACTCCATTAACAACTAACTACTGCTTCAAAACCTTCAGCTAATTTCTTTTCCATCCCAACATTTTGGCTTGAATCCCATCACTCTAAACTTAAGTAGCAACATTTCATGTAGAATGTGCCATCTTTAGCAAATTCCAATGTTACTTGTGGCAGAATACTACCAAAGGCTTTTTGGAAGCCTAGATACAACACTTGGGAGATCGTTTCCTTAAAAAAGTCTAGGAAGCTTGTTAGGCAAATCTTCCTTTTCTGAATTCTTGTTGGTTGCTATTTACCATTATTTTGCCACCATTCAAGAGCCAACTATGTTTACCAACCTTGGACACAAAGACAAGTGTAATTTAAAATACAATATTGTCACTTAAGTATGACTTTCTTGAGACAGATTGGCACTGAGCCCTTCTGAGTGCTGTCCCCTCATCAAAGTGGTAACAATCCTCTTTCAGAAAAATTGATCTCAAAGTTCCAGCACTCTGAGCTTGGAGCGGTTTGTATTATCTGTCAGTCAGTTATGAGCTGACCCTTTGCACCAGAGATGAAAATCTACAAGTTTGTTGTGATCTTGCCACTGAGTCACACTTGCTAAGTTACATTTATTTATAATATACTTCTCTACACAGTGCATGCATATTTCTAGTATAAGATCTGTAACTTTCACTTATATTTACACTGACACTACATCTTGTTTTGGAGTGTTGCTTGTGCACAGCTCTCCACTTTTATATTCAGATGGAGGAGCTGCTATCTCTACGTGCACTGAGCTCCACTTTTATACAGAGACTCACAAAAAGCAAACGCACAGGACCATCCGCCCATGTTAATATAACTTAAACCAATTTCTTTATCCCAATGGCAAAATTCCAGGCGCACATTTTTGTGGGTGGAAATGTTATCAGTTTATGGAACTCGGGCCTCAAGGAGTGCAGCCAATGAAAAGACCTGCACGTTTGCAATTGGTTGCACTCCCATAGTGCAAAAGTGCATTAATTTATACACTTCCCCACAGAATGTCAACGGAAAGTAAAATTGGGCGGGGTGTAAAAAAATGTGCAGGCGATCCGATCCTGTCAGTTTCCCGCCAGGCGGGTTAGACTAAAATGACCCCTATGTTTCACAATATGACACGTGTGTCTGGAGACATTGAATAGCAAAAGTCTCTAATAATCCCTCATACTGCTTCCATTTCCAGCCTATCTGTCCTCCTGTGAATGCTTTAGAAGATGCTTAAACAGTAGAGAGTCATTTTCAATCTGAACTACCCTTTCCCCCTGGCCTTGCTGCAGCCTGCTCGTCCCCGGTGCATCACCCAGTGCAGATCTGGAAAGAGCCTGTGGCAATGATGACTAGCGATTAGACTGCACCGGAAATTGCTTAGCACTTTGAGTGTAGCGCCACTGAGCTAGGTCATTAGCGCTTGATTTAGCGCTCCAGTCCTTTCTTTGAGCGCTAACACTTGATTTAGCGTGCAGCGAGATTCATCAGCGCCTGCCGCTAAATCTCAAACTTTTCAGAAGTTAGCGCCCATTCCTGGACGATAATTAATTTTGCCCCCAGAAAGTTTTTAAAAATACCTAGCCACCATCTGTTCTATATTTGAATTTCAAAGTCATCATCTCCTTTTTTAACATTAGAAAATTTCCCTGTAACTCCAAAGCCAGGGAACAGACCTATCTGCATGTTTTCCAATGCATATGCACAGAGCTTCACTCTCCCCTGAGAGCAGGCAATGTAACCTTGACTCCCCATCCACACCACTCTCAGAAATGCTTCCAGTACTGCACTGCCTGATGCACTATAACTGGGATATTGGAATGTTAACATTCCTCTCTGCAACCAGTTACTTTTTCAAGAGTTGATAGCAGAGGTCTGTTTACATCTGGTCACACAAACTGAGACCCTTATTACTATAATGGCTTAATTTGTATACATTCAGAAATAACCAGAAAGAATAAGCACTTTAATCATTATGTTTCAGAATGTACCAGTGAAAGTACTGCGATTGAATAGCTTCTTTTCAGAGTGTATACAATTTTCCCTCACTCTATGACTAGATTATCCACAGACACTTTCTGTTTGCCTATGGGAGCAGGCTTGGCAAAAGACAGTGATTTGCTTTCTTCATTGAAATCCTGTGAAGTGAGGACAGTACAAAACGTAGTTATTCCATCAATAAGGCATAAGTTGAAATGTATAGTCAATAATCCAAGATCATTACATCCATTTTGCACTGTTGTGGTAGATTGCTAACCCCATGTCTACATTTTAAATACGTGCTTTCACATAGCTGGCAATCTAGAGGTTAATTAAACTTTATTGTTGATATGCATCTGTAGATCATTTAGAACCAAATCAATACTTCATAATATAAATGTTATGTCAAAGCAATAATCAAGCAAAGCAACAATATAAGGTGACTTGCAGACCTTAGACAGGCTCTGTACATCAAGAAGACAAAGCAAACTTTGTTCTTGCTCTTTCATACATTCTGTCCTAATTTTGTGGGTTATAGACCTCTGGCTGAAATCAATAGACTACATTTTAGAATGTATGACTGGGTGCTGAAACACAAGGCTTCAAATGAGAAATGAAATGCTAGAAATAAAAATAAGAGAAAAACTGCAAATCTAAAATAAAAACAGAAAATGTTGGAAATGCACAGCAGGTCAATTGGCATCTGAAAGCGATGAACAGATTAATGGTTTGTGTGGGACTCCTTATCAGAATGGACTCAAATCACTAGAAATGAAATGCAAGGGTTTGTTAGATATTGTATTATTGTAATGCCGGATGTAATTTGTCTTACTGTGCCCAGCTGTATGGTGCTATCACTTGGTCAATGCAATGTGAAGAAAACAACTCAGCAAACCATTTAATATTATTAACAATGATAAATAATAACTGTAAAATACATTCACAGTACGGCTAATTGAATTGTTACAGAAAATAACTGCCCCTTGCAGTGCTGCCTTACAAGGTAAGATGTTGTGGCTAAGAGCTTAACCTCTCATCTGTTCAGTCAATGTACTGTTCTGGAGGTCGAAGTAGTTCAGAGTCCCTATACAAGCTGCCTTGTTTCTAGTAACCTCCCGAGCTGCTACTGTCCACCCAGTTAGAACAGATCACAGTTGTCTGACACTCTCCAAAAATCCCCTGCTATGTGCTGTCATAATCCTTATGGTCGTTTTTAACAGGTTCATTAATATCAGTGGGGGGAAAAAAATCACCAAACCACAACCCAATGTATCATTAATTTTTCCATGAATTAATCAAATTGGTTAAACTTTGACTATAGTAAGGATTTTTTACAACTTTTATTTCAAATAAATCTAGTAATTTACCATTACAAGTGCAATGTTCTGTTGTAATACATCCATTGCAGTTCAAATCTATAAAGTAAATTCATTTTATTCATATTTCAGATGGAAAAACAAATTATTCTGCAAAGAAAACTTTACATTTGCCCTTCAGCTTGGAGTCAAAATCTTGTGAGATCATTCTAAATTTCTGTTTCTGAGTTGTGTTGTGGGACTGGTTTCCTCTTAAGCTCATTTTTGTGCCCATTTTTCTTTGAGTTTTCTTGAATCACTAGAGATTCCCAGGTTGTTTCCGTGTTGAGAGGTTTGTGAGGTGAGCTAGACTTTGCAAAAGTCTCGAGGAGATTCAAAGTGTTTTGGTAGTCACTGTACAGTGGCATGTTTGACAACAGCATTACTAAACATGTTTGGAACTGCAAGTGACATTTTCACACATGTCCATTCTCATTTTTATTTTTACTGCTGTGAAATATTGCTGGCAAGGACTGTGAAAATAACATTAATGGATCTATAATGAAAAGCAGTCATGCACTGAAACCCATACAGGATTTAGTCAACACTTGAAGTATTTCGGCTGTTTTACACAGAAACTTTATTTCGTACACTTGTTTAATACAAAAGTGATAAATTATCCATCGCTGTGTGTTGGATACTATTTGTGATGTTCACCATTTTTTAAACCCATGTTCTATATTGCTGTGTTTTTTCATGTCACAATAGATTATATAAATATGTAAATTAGTCACTTTACCACAGCACTTTCTCTTCAAACGAAACTACATTATTGTAGTATAAAGTACTGATATTGTAGTAATTTTTAAACATTTTTTGCAGTGGCAGAAGAGCATAATTAATACCATCATGGTCATATTGAGGAACAATTATAGATTATCCTGGCACATTTTGCTGTCTGAGATTTAAATTTCATGTAAGGAAATATTATTTAATCTTTGAATGGCTTTACTCAAAGACTGATATTTTTTGAAATAATCAGCCAGGTGGGGTAATAGAGGTAATAACTTTGAGGTTATTAAAAAATACAGTTGGATGCTACTTAGAGGTCTTCTGTTGTCCCTGACTTATCTTGGTTCTTAAGAAGATAAATAAATATTGGTAGGAGTTACCTCACACGAGTTACACACAGCCAGAACCATTAAAGGTGCCAGCTGCCAACCTTCCACATTGGCACATTTCAGACTTTGACACGTGCAGACCAATCAGTCAACAAAGCCAGTGTTATTTTTCAAGTCAGATTTGCTTTGCTCAGGATGACACCTCATTTATTGACTCCCCAATAAAGCCGCAGGAGGAAATGAGAGTTAAAAAGAACATTGTTGCCACTGTTGCATTCCCTATGTTCTGGGTGCTATAGACTGCACACATGTATTCAATTGCTGAAACTGTGCATGACTACCTTATCAGGAAAAGCTTCTAGTCTATTAATGTACAGGTGCCAAGAAAATCATCAGTGATATATGTGCCAGTTAACCTGGCACCTCCCATGACTCAATTATCCTTGCCAATTCTGATCTGAGCAGGAGGTTTATAGATGGAAAACTAATTGATGAGCCTCTTTGCTCTTTCTACTTATGCCATTCTCTTTGCCAGATTACAAAGGCTACAGTCTGTAGCCGTGGCACCTGACTCCAGTTCCAAATCCGTAATACCAAACACAAGAGAGGCATAATGGGCCGCACATTACCACAAAGGATAGTGATAGACTGCGCATTTGGCTTACTGAAGATGAAATTCAGCTGTTTAGACTTCACAGGGGCAGATGGCATACAGTCCAAAGAAAATCATTGAACATTTTGCTGCCTGTTGCATTCTGCACAGCATGCTAATTCTATGTGATACTACTGCTGACCTACCAGAGAGGGAATAAAGGTGGATGTACAGCAAAGGTAGACAACAGAAATTCTCTTTAAGGTATTACAGTCGCTAAAAAAATAGCTATGTGTATGCAGTCTCAAATTACTGTAACTCCCAAGGGAACAAGGGCAATGCTTGTGCACATGTCATCTTGGCTACAGAGACAAGGATTAGGCTATTTTTAAGATGAAAGGCAGTACAATAAACAAGAAATAATTCAAAGGATTACCATCACCTAGAAATTGCTGTTCTACACAAGTAGGGAGAATGAGCACCTGCTGATCAACCCCCAATATTGCTGGATTCAGCAGCAGGAGTACATTGTGCACCCACATAGCAGGCTGACCAATAGAGCAACATATACAATAACAAGGCAGAGCAGCTGATTACGACATTAAAGAGGCATTTACACCATGGATTTGTGAAGTGGAAAGCAGGCCAGGGGTTTGCATTGTAATATTGCTGGAATATGCAGGTGTTCAGGGCTTGCAAGAGCGATTTTCCTAATTATGTATGCAAAATGTCCACCCATGAAGTAGTGGATAGGAGGGCAGTTCTCTATGAAACTGAAGGGCACCCTCCCCAGAACGACCCAGTACAGCAGGCTTGGGAACAAGTCATTGACAGGGTAAGTGCTTTCTATAGTACCCATCAGTCAGGAAGGTGGAGAATGTCAAAAAAGCATCTAAGATAATGCAGTTTGAAATGTCATGTGGCAGCCCCAAGTGAGCATGCACAAAGTGTACCCTCATAACCTGTAAATAATTTTATGCTGGACCATCATAACCACCAGGAATAAAAGTTTATCCTTTGCAGTCCTATCTGAGAGACATAAAAACGCTGTATAACTCAAGGGGGGAAAGATTTGTTTCGCCAGCAAAGTTGCCGGCGTCAACAGCTGCTGGAGATGGCCGCAATGCTAACCAAGTGAAATTGGTCTGGGGGGCATGGAGATAGGTGGCGCAGCGCTCACCTGCTGTGCAACGCTGTCCTGGTGGCATTGCTGGAGGGATCCGGGACAAGGTTCCTGTCCCGGTCCGGCATTGCAACTTCCCACAGTCTCTGTGAGCAAAGTTGTGGAGCTCACAAGGAATTGTGGGTAATGAAGAGGCCTGAGAATTGAAGGGGCCATGCACACTGAAGCAATACAAAATAAAATGCAGTGAATCAATGCATTTATCAGCCCTTTCTGCCCTTTAAGAAATATTCAATATTTAAAAGAAGTTCCAAATGTGAATATTCAGCTGTTAAAGCTGAATTACCTTCCTAACCTCAACAAATGGGAAAACTGCCTCAGCACTAACACAAATGACTCAGCAAGCCAGCAAAGGGGCACCGAGGATCTTATACGCAGCACTCCAGCCTTGTGCAGGGGGTCAACATTGCAAGAGCGGCCATCTACCCACGGGCCAGGAGGCCCTCCAGAAAGAACAATGTGGGAGTACATCACAAAGGCCGTCACTGCCAGCAGTGTCACCCCCACCACCTGGCTCCAGTGCCCAAAGAAGCTTCATGACCTCAGACAACTGGTCAAGGTCAGTGAATGCATTTTCAAAAGCCGTCTCCTACCAACTGCACCACTAGCCTCACACACTGCTTAATGCACAATGCCCAATCACTCACCTACCAACAATCTGCACCAATGACGAGGCACATGTCCCATTTCTAGCCTCACCTCACCCCCTTGGCTGAAAGGATACAAGATGCTGGTATCCTCATACGTTATCCTCTTTCTGGCATGCACCTCTTGCTTTCCCGCCCTCCCGTCAGCACAACTGCACCCTTGTGCCTTCCTCATTTCATCCACCCAAAAAATGCAGCCTGCCCAGCCAGCGGGTCAACAAGAAGAGGCAGCCTGCCCAGCCAGTGGGACTGCAGGCAGATGATTCCATCCTGGATATCCTGGCCACAAAGGAGCTGTCTGGGATGCATCCTTCTGTCTGATTCCTCCTCTTCGGCTTCCTCCTCTTCCGTGTCGTCCTCTTCTGTGTCTTCCTCTTCCCTCTGCAAGCGGATGCTGTAAATGTGAAATGACAGCATAAAATGCTGCAAATACTCAGTTGGTCAGGCAGCATGTCGACCTGAGACGTGGACTCTGTTTTTCTCTTCACGGATGTTGCATGACCTGCTGAGTATTTGCAGCATGTTCTGTCTTCTCAAAGGCCTTCATTTACCATCTGAGCCCTTGCAAGCATCCAGCAGCACTCCCTACCCACTTAAAAAACATTTCACATCTACTGCAGCAAGCCACCACTTCAATAAAATCAAACTTACCTGATTGATGTGTGTGTTCCTTTAAGAGCTGCAGACATTGCCACTGTCAGCCTGCTTGCATGGCAGGTTTACCTGGCATGCTTATGACCTAGCTAGGGTCGAAGTTCACGTTGGTGATGTTAAGTCGGCATTGCATGCCGATTGACGTCACTGCGCCGCCATTTTTTTCTTACAGGACGTTACCAGTTACCGGCAGCACAAAGGGGAAGAGGAAAATGGTGACCGCCGCGGGACCTGCCACCAGCTGGCGAAAGAATGGCTGCCGCAATTTTATTGCCATTTCATGGCACTACGGAGTGGCAGTAAGTATATGAATTTCTAGTCCAAGATACCCAAAAACATTGAAGAGGCTTGACACAAGGTGCCCTTTCAGATCAAACTAGATGCATGAGGCATATACATTTAATGCCAGACAGGTTGGGCTGAAGGATGAACAGCAGTATATGACTGTGCTACTTAAATTTATACAGTCTCAAGATGATTTAGCTACTTGAGGGATAAGATAGCACCTAATAGAAGAGAGTAGACAAGAACTGGAGGAAGTCCCAGACATTACAAGCCCTTGACTCTATTTGAGGAAGCCATCTTTGATGCCATTGGACGTGAAAACTTTAAGGCAGTAGGTGAAGTAGAAACCTTTTTATGCAGATCATTGCATTATGAATAAGGGCCCAAATGGCCACATGGGTGCCATCAATAATCGCCTATACTTTAGAAAATCCAGCAGTTAAATGGAACTGGGCAGCCCTGTCATACTTCTGTTACTAGTTGGTGGGAAAAGAGATGAAGGGGTAGGCAGTCCTAAATAAGGCATCAGTCACTTCTTTGATGCGCCTACGGGCAGCAAGTTGGCTGATACAGATGATGCCATTGCACCATCCTTGAAAAAAATCAGAAGCATGAAAATTAAAGGCTATGGTCACCTTGGCAGTGCCATACCCATGTTTGAAGTTAATTACAGAGGTAACCTCTTCAGCCTTTGCTAGGTAGCTATGCCTTGATATGTAGTTGTGATAATGGCATAGTGGTGGATCTGAACAGTGTACCTTTAGCGTCACTTAACATGTTTGACAGTCTTTCTCTGCTCCAGCTCATGCTGCTCCACTAAGTGCCAGGAGATGTTGAAAGCAATCTTCATTGTAATGAGCATTTGTTCAGTAGGAACGCAATGAAATCAGTTCTCCTCAGAATCTTGACCTTGTAGGTGAGAGCCTGGCTCAGCTGTAACACCCAATTCATCTGAATGGGGGAGTACATCATACGGATGATGTATGAAGATTGTAATTTGGTGCAGTAGCCACTTAATGAGCAATTATGCCAACAACAAGAAGCAAAACAATTCTAATGCACAGCTAAGTACATTAGTGCACGACACCCTCAGTGCTTTTACAGCAATTTTGGACCAGGAAGAAACCAGCTGGGAAGTGAGCACAACACCACACTCTTCACTTTACTGGCTACATTAGCTACTGGTGTTAAGGTTTATACCAACAGCGATTTTTAGGCTTGTACTTTAAAGCTGAAAGAGCTTCATCAAAATGATAAACATAGAAATTATAGCAATTGATTAATATTTCCAATTGTACATAAAATATGAGACTGCCACAAAAATCTATATTAATTATTACTAAATCACTTTTGTCCTACTGATGAAACTAAAACAAAAACTATAAAAACAGTTACCTAGTTGCTGTGAAATATTGGTTTTATTTTAGGCTTAGGAGGCTGCTCACTTCTGGTGCAGTCTTCCTCCCAATCCCCCCCGCCCCAAGTCTTTGACATCTATTCAGGAGCATTGGGACCAGCAGGATCTCTAGTAGGTGTTGGCATAGAGCTGAAGGATGTTGAAAATATGAGCACGTCTGTCAGCTGTTTTATGACATTGGCTAAAGTCTTGATGCTGCAACGTTACTCCCTTTTGCCTCTTCAAACCCCTTCCTAATCTTTTGCTACTTCCAGTCTCCACCAAACTGTTTGTAACCACCCTCACCTCTTCCTCTAAGGTGCTCATAGTCTACTTTAGAATGTGAGTAGATAGCCAGAGACTGCATGCCATGCTTGTTTCAATGTTGTAATATCTGTCTTCAGATATTCCTGGCTGTTTGGCAATGGATGCAGTGTTAAATGATGCACTGAAACAAATGATTCATGTATGTAAGGAGACTGAGTTAAATGGGATAACTTCTCTTGTTCTTTCTCTAGGCCTTTGCTACCTTTCTCATATACTAACCCCTACCTCTTGGCTTAGTCTCAGCTCAGAGTCAGAAGGTCATGGGTTCATGCCCCACTGAATTGATTTGAGCACATAATCTAGGCTGGTACTCCAGTGCAGTACTGAGGGAGTGCTGCACTGTCGCAGGTGCTGTCTTTCAGATGAGGTGTTAAACCGAGCTACCATCTAAGAGGACGAGAGTTCTCCTGGTGTCCTGGCCAACATTTATACCTCAACCAACATTATTAAAATACATTTATCTTAATGCTGTTTCTGGAACCTTGCTATGCGCAAATTGAGTGCTGCATTTTCTTGCATCACAACAGTGACTGCACTTTAAAGGTAATTCATTGGCTCTGACATCATGAAAGGCACAATTTAAATGCAAGTTATTTATTTCTCATACTGATTCAAACCTTTTAAATGGCCATGTATGTCTTTTTCTTTTAACTGTATGCCTAATTAACTTTTTTCTCCCAGAATTTGCCTCAATTTTTGCCTCATCTTCTCCAAGTATTATCCTCCAAAGGATCTAAATGATAATGTTTGCAGCCAATTTGGAATGTTGCTAGCTGGGATGGTGGCAATTGGACATCGTCCAAGGGATGTTTGTAAGGAGAATAGAAGAGAAGGTTAGCTCCTTCCTTCATAGCAGCTATTTTTTAATTTAAAAAAAATATTCAGGCCAATCCCATGTGCCTGCATCATATTTATTTGCACATTCATGAGCGATTTAAAAAAACCTAACATCTGAAAATGCATAATTTTTTTATACATGATTTAGAATAAAACATTTACATACATTTTATCACAGGAGTTTATAGATGTCTTTTAAAGTTTAGGCTATCTCCCAAAACTTTTGCCTTGTGTTCACAGTGAAAAGGTCTGTGGAATAACATGCCTTGGATTAACAATTACCCCCTAATTACAGTATATAGTGCACAGGGGATCACCTGAATGTCCACCATATTCTCTTGTCTCCTTCGACGGGCAGAAAACAGTTTAGCAGACCAATATGTACAGGCTAAAACTACTAGTCAGATTTATTGATAATTTAAACAATACATCGAAGCAGTGAGACACAATAAGATAGTGAGAGCACAATACTCTACCTACACAATATATAAATTATTTTAAAATAAGGGAAAAGACAATTGAAAATTCTTATATAAAATAAAAACAGAAAATACTGGAAATACTCAGCAGGTCATACAGCATATGTGGAGAGAGAAACAGAGTTAACATTTCAGGTCGATGACCTTTCATCAGAACTGGAAAAAGTTAGAGATGTAACAGATTTTAAGCAAGTGCAGGGGCAGGGAAAGGGGGAGGGGAGGAAAGAACAAAAGGGAAGGTCTGTGATAGGGTGGAAGGCAGGAGTGGATAAATTACAAAAGGTATGATAGTACAAAGCAAAAGGAGATGGTAATGGGACAAATAAATAAACAAAAGATGAGTCTAGAAGAGATGTAAATGAGAATGGCAGAATTAGCACCCTATCCCCTTAAATTCAGTAGTAGCACCCCAAGAAGAGGTGGAGCGCTACTGGATCCTGATCCTTTTCGCACATATCACCCAGCGATAGGTCTGGGGCGCAAGGAAAGTTTGTGGTCGGGGCGCAAATGGGGTGCTGCGCACGGCGATGACATCATCATCACCGGCACAGCGGAGCAGGGCACTACCGGCAACCGCCGCCGCTGACCTCCCGCTGAATTTCACGGGAGGTGTTATCGGCGCCGCGTCTGGGCGCTGGGGCATTTGTGCCCCGTTAGCAGCCCCTGGGGCGCTAACGAGAGGCGCAAAGCAACCCAATTTCTAGCCCTCTGTATCTACCCTATCAAATCTCTTTATAATTTTAAATACCTCGATTAGATCTCCCCTCAACTTTCTATAATCAAGGGAATACAAGCCAAGTTTATGCAATCTGTCCTCTTAACTTAACCTTTTAAACCCTGGTATCATTCTGGTAATTCTGCACTGTACCCCCTCCAAGGCCAATATATCCTTCCTGAAGTGCGGTGCCCAGATTGAACGCAATACTCCAGATGGGGACTGACCAAGGTTCTGTACAACTGAAGCATAACTTCCTCCCCTTTGTATTCCAGTCCCCTTGAGATAAAGGCCAACATTCTATTAGCCTTTCTGATTACTTTTTGTAACTGTGTACTAGCTTTTACTGATTTGTCTACATGGATAAGCAGCAACCCTGCAGGATAGGTGGTAGAGCTGTTGCTTCCCAATTGATAGATCACCCACTGGGTCCTACAGTTGCCAGCTCCTTGAATCTACCTATGTCAGTTAACTGTAGCTTCAATGGTTCTCAGCAAGGTCACTAGCAAACATCACATGGAAGCAAAATGTTTCATTCTGAAGACTTCTGAAGGGAATAGGCCATTTGAATTTCATTTCCTATCAACTAATCATCAAGCAGTGCCACAGAAACTGCTGAGAAGTGTCTACCCCAAAATGTCCCATCATTCTGGCTTAAAGTGGGTTGCATGGTGCCATAGTGAGAAAACAGATCCCTAATATAATTACTGACAAAATAAATCCTGTGAACAACAATGCCTCTTGTAAGAAAACCGCTGTGGCAAACAAAATATCCCTTTTATCCAATTGTTTCAATTAAGCAAATCCTATTAAACATAGGTATACTGATTTTGACAAGAAGCAGTCTGAAACATGCCATGAAATAACGTCAGGAAGTAATCTCTAACAACAGAAATCCATTAGTTGGTAAGAGGCTGTTGAAACTGAGCTCCACGGGACTGGTTTTAGTGGATGATAATAGCTGGAGGTTAGAAGGGATGAACATTTGGATTTATTTGGACTTGGGATTTAAGTGGGTCCAAATAGTTTTAATAATGTGTATAGTGATTGATCCTGAAGATGGTCTTCAATGGACTGGACTTTACGCACTTGGACACATGCCATTTCTGGAACACACTAGAGCTCTAGGATGTATCATTCCACTTTCCCCATCCTCCTTGAACTATCAGAGAAAGTGAAAGAAAAATGCCAGTCTATTGCAGAGAAATAATTACTCCCCAACCAAAAAAACACTATGGGGTCGATATTAACAACCACAGTGCAGTTGGGAGCCTGATTTAAATTTAACAGTTGCCAGCCAGGTTTCCCAGGGCTCATAGAATCATAGAAGATAGGAGCAGGAGTAGGCCATTCAGCCCCTCGAGCCTACTCCGCCATTCAATGCGATCATGGCTGATCATCCAAATTCAGTACCCTGTCCCTGCTTTCTCCCCATGTCCCTTGATCCCTTTAGCCTTAAGAAATATATCCAACTCCTTCTTGAATCTATTTAATGAATTGGCCTCTACTGCCTTCTGTGGCAGAGAATTCCACAGGTTCACCACTCTCTGGGTGAAGAAATTCCTCCTCATTTCTGTCCTAAATGGCTTACCCCTTATCCTTAGACTGTGACCCCTGGTTCTGGACTCCCCGGCCATCGGGAACATCCTTCCTGCATCTAGTTTGTCCTGTCCTGTCAGAATTTTATAAGTTTCAATGAGATCCCCTCTCATTCTTCTAAACTCCAGCGAGTATAAGCCCAATCGACCCAATCTCTCTTCATACGTCATTCCTGCCATCCCAGGTATCAGCCTTGTGAATCTTCACTGAACTCCTTCCATGGCAAGAACATCCTTCCTCAGATAAGGCGACCAAAACTGCACACAATACTCAAGGTGTGGTCTCACCAAGGCCCTGTACAACTGCAGTAAGACATCCTTGTTCCTGTACTTAAACCCTCTCGCTATGAAGGCCAACATACCATTTGCCTTCTTAACCACCTGCTGCACCTGCATGCCTACCTTCAGCGACTGGTGCACAAGGACACCCAGGTCTCATTGCACTTCCCCTTCTCCCAATCTATTGCCATTCAGATAATAATCTGCCTTTCTGTTTTTGACACCAAAGTGGATAA
This sequence comes from Squalus acanthias, assembly GCA_030390025.1. NCBI lineage: Eukaryota > Metazoa > Chordata > Chondrichthyes > Squaliformes > Squalidae > Squalus > Squalus acanthias. The sequence continues at coordinate 54,778,399 of CM059436.1, forward strand.
CCTCGCATTTATCCACGTTATATTGCATCTGCCACGCTTCTGCCCAATCACCCAACCTGTCCAAATCATCCTGGAGTTTCTCGGCATCCTCCTCGCAGCACACACGCCCACCCAGTTTTGTGTCATCTGCAAACTTGGAGATATTACATCTAGTTCCCTTGTCTAGATCATTAATATATAATGGCCCAGAAATTGGACTTCGATGGTTGCCGCGGGGGTAAGGATCCCCCGCGATATCGCACTCCGCGCCTGCCTTTATGGTTTTGGCCCACACGAACTTCTGGTCCTGGGCCTCTCCCTGGTGCCGGCGCGCAGTGTGTGCGTGTCCCAGAGGCGCAGTTAGTTCGATGCGACCTCTGGGATCACGTGGGCCAGTTAGAGCCAATGGCAGCACACCATCTTTCATTCATAGTTTTGACAGGAAGAGCTGTCAAAGCTATGCATACAACTTGCCCCCAAAAGAACAGCTAAACCTCAATTAAATTTTTTTTAAAAACCATCACATTAATAAAATAACTATAGTTAAATAAATTAACCACTTTAAACAAAAATTTAAATTTTTGAAAAAATTTAAATTCTTTTTAAAAGTTATAAAAATAAACTTACCTTTCTTTAAAGTCTCTAAAAAAGATAAACCTGTTGAAAAAAATTTAAAATAATACTTAATTAACTACTTACCTTGTTAAAAGGGGGTCTTACGCCTCCTTTCTTCATGTGTAAAATCTTCAACACTTACCTTCGCGTTCAAACCTGAAAAAAAAACTAAGTGTGCTGCGTGCGCACAGCCTGTAGTGCGCACGCGGTTCACCTAGGAACCGCCCCCGTCGCAATATCGGAAGTGCCGGTTTCCCGCGCATGCGCAGTGCATGCAGGAAACCGGCACTTCGGGACCGAATATGGGTGAGTACACAGTGCGTACTCTCCCGTATTCGGACGAATTTCTGGGCCATTGTGAATAGCTGGGATCCAAGGACCGATCCCTGTGGTACCCCACTAGTCACTGCCTGCCACTCGGAAAAAGACCCGTTTATTCCAACTCTTTGCTTTCTGTCTGCCAACCAGTTCACTATCCAAGTCAATACCTTGCCCTCAATCCCATGTGCCTTAACTTTACACGCTAATCTCTTATGCGGGACCTTATCAAAAGCCTTTTGGAAGTCCAAATACACCACATCCACTGGTTCTCCATTATCTATTTTACCAGTTACATCCTCAAAAAATTCTAGTAGATTAGTCAAGCATGATTTACCTTTTGTAAATCCATGTTGACTTTGTCCGATCCTGTCACTGTTTTCCAAGTGCTCAGCTATTACATCTTTTATAATGGACTCTAGCATTTTCCCCACTACCGATGTCAGGCTTACTGGTCTGTAATTCCCCGTTTTCTCTCTACCACCCTTTTTGAATAGTGGGGTAACATTAGCTACCCTCCAATCCATGGGTACTGTTCCAGATTCCATCGAATGTTGGAAGATGATCAGCAATGCATCTACTATTTCTAGGGCCACTTCCTTAAGTACCCTAGGATGTAGATTATCAGGCCCTGGGGATTTATCGGCCTTCAATCCCTTCAATTTCCCTAACACCATTTCCCTACAAATACTGATTTCTTTCAGTTCCTCCCTTTCATCAGACCTTATGTTCCCCAACATCTCTGGGAGGTTATTTGTATCGTCCTTTGTGAAGACAGAACCAAAGCCCAGCAGCCAAATGGAGACAGGAGCAGCTGGATCAAGCAGGTGAGTGCTTTTGAGAGCATTCCTTGTGAGCCAGGAGCAGCAGGAGTGCTCCCCCCGCCCCTCAAGCAACCCTCCTGCTGACTGCGGCCTCTCCTTGTTACTGTGATCGGCCGACCCCCTCCCCACCAAGCCCCTATCTTACCCTCCCTCCCGATTGCCGGGGTCTGTCCCCAGCGATCTTTGGCTCTGGCCTCCTACCGCAGGCTTTTCCGCCCATCAGCTAGTCAGCCTGTCAATCTGGCCAGCTGCCGGGATGGAAAAGGAATAAAAACATTATAAATGAGGTCCTGCCGTTAATATTGGCAGGACCACCGCCCTCCCGGGATTTCCACACCCGCACTCCTCGGCCTCTCCCCGCCTCCCCATAAATATCGGGGCCTCATGAAACACAGACACAAACTACTATCAATAGAAAAAATTTAACAGTTTAAAATAATAAAAACAATCCTGTTGCTTTTCCTCCTGGATTGTTTTGTGCAACAAAGAAATTATTGCTGCATGTGCACAGCTGAACCCTTGCTTCTCCGTCTATACATAATCACCATGTTTTAAATGGAACAGGAGTACTTGAGCCTGAAGTAGTTCAATTGGGTCCAATTCAGAATATAACTCAGGGTTTGTTGTTTATTCTTAAAAGGTTATAGATTACTTAAAATTCAGTCATTTGTCACAGAGCAACTCAATATTTGATGGATTTACTTCAGAGAAATAAACCTGTGTCTTGTTTGGAGTACTTCCGTGTGGTGATCCAAAGACCGATGAATTACCTAAAAATCTGACCATGAAGTTCCTGCCTTTGCTAATTCTACTGAAAAACTCATTGTGAGTATAAAGTGATGCCACACTTAAAATGCAGGTGAATTTTTTGTTGTTGAAATTAGTAGAGAGAGGAATTCCCTCCACCTGATTTCTAAAAAACAGTCTGTAATGCTCCCATTCTAATAGTTTTTGCATTGGAATGTATGAGAATTGCCCTTGGAGCAAATGTTCCCTTTAAATGGGTTGTCTTCCATAATGATCCTAAATAGTTGGAAGAATTAATGTAGCTACAGCTTAAATGTACAGCAGTTCCCTTTTCTCTTGTAATATGATTCTGTGGGCAATCTCAGTATCAGAACAGCACATTGAATTAAGACTCAATGCTATTCCAAATAGCGAAAGCGATAACATCCTGCTACACACAGCAGCATTAAATTCAAATGAAAAAAATGAATGCTCTAAAACAAGGCAAAAAAATCAGCACCACAGGCTCTGATTGCTACTCACTGGCACAAGGACACAACTGGCTTGGGATGGGCATCAAGCAAAACAGAAAGAAAAGGCAAAGCAATCGTAGTGCTGAATCCCGGAAGGGCGCTGGGAAGTGGTCACAGGTGATTGTCATGTGTGATAATTATTATTGCTGTACACCTGCTCCTCCGCACTAATTAACTTTGGATATGCAAATCCTATTGCATCATGCCCCTGCTCTCCTCCCCTACAGATAAGAAGATGTTCATCTGCTGGATTTAATTAAGATAATGAACGGCAGGCCCACTGTGGCTTGGCAGGGAAGGGGGAAGCTGTGACTGACCTTTTCTCCCAAAACATTGACATTTTCCTCTCTTCTGAGTGCTCTGAGTCACCTCAGTGACTCGGATGCTGATAGGAATGGATTGATGAGGTGTCATTAGAGGAAAACACCATGACACCCGTGTTTGCTTGGAGACTACCGCAGGTGTTCTGACAAGGACACAAGCTTTTGCTGCTATTTGCCAAACAATTCTCTTGATTCAGTAAAGTTTGATAATTGCAGAAAGGTCTTGTAAGAGGGAAGCATTTCAATAATGTTTTCTGCTGAAAAGACAAGGGCACAGCATTTCCTTTTCAGCTCAGAGACCCTGAATTAGTTTTACAAAAAGATATGCTTTTTGGAAATGGCAAATGAGGAGCATATAAAATTCATTTATGGCTAGCACTGAATGGTAAGAAGAGAGGCAGCAATAAGAACAGCTTTTAGCCAAAGCATTGGGGAGTTTGCATCATAATTTGAATCATTACAAACCAATTCTGTGTGCACTTGGAAACATGTTAGTGATAGTGCAGAGGAATGTAATATGTCTCTTGAAACCAAAATTAGGCTACAATATGTATTACACTAGAAAAAAAAACCTTAGTCGAGTAATACATATTCAGAAGTTGTCCCAATTACCAAATCTTTATTATAATCATTTTATGATCTTTTCAACCAGCTGGATTAAAGCATAATTTGACGCATGTGCACCTGTGCTTCATTACATTACAAAGTTTTAGTGACTCAGGATAACAACTGCCAAGTAGCCTTTTGAAATGTCTCATTTACTGAATATTATAGTTTTTAAGTTATCAATAAACACTGAACTATACAGTTTACAAGAATTAAAAACTTACTGGATTCCATATTGCTTAAATTATCAACTAATAAAAACCAACTAAAGCCTTCATACTAAATAAAGCTTCAGGTAAAAAATATCCATCAGGATATAGTGTTCAATTGTGATTTTTGTACATAACTATAATTTCTTGCAATATCCAGAAAGACAATATAAACTGATCAGGTCATCCATCTTGTACAAAGTCATCATTTTTTTTATTCATTCATGGGATGTGGGCATTGCTGGCAAGGCCAGCATTTATTGCCCATCCCTAATTACCCTTGAGAAGGTGGTGGTGAGCCCACCTTCTTGAACCGCTGCAGTCCGTGTGGTGAAGTCCCACAGTGATGCTAGGGAGGGAGTTCCAGGATTTTGACCCAGCGACGATGAAGGAACGGCGATATACTTCCAAGTCAGGATAGCGTGTGACTTGGAGGGGAACTTGGAGGTGGTGGTGTTCCCATGCGCCTGCTGCCCTTGTCCTTCTAGGTCGATAGAGGTCGCGGGTTTGGGAGGTGCTGCCGAAGAAGCCTTGGCAAGTTGCTGCAGTGCATCTTGTAGATGGTACACACTACAGCCACAGCACACCGGTGGTGGAGGGAGTGAATGTTTAAGGTGGCAGATGGGGTGCCAATCAAGCGGACTGCTTTGCCCTGGATGGTGTCGAGCTTCTTGAGTATTGTTGGAGCTGGACTCATCCAGGCAAGTGGGTATTCCATCACACTCCTTACGTGTGCCTTGTTGATGGTGGAAAGGCTTTGGGGAGTCAGGAGGTGAGACACTCGCCGCAGAATACCTAGCCTCTGACCTGCTCTTGTTGCCACAGTATTTATGTGGCTGGTCCAGTTAAGTTACTGGTCAATGGTGACCCCCAGGATGTTGGTGGTGGGGGATTCGGCGATGGTAATGCCGTTGAATGTCAAGGGGAGGTGCTTAGACTCTCGCTTGTTGGACATAGTCATTGCCTGGCATTTGTGTGGCACGAATGTTATTGCCACTTATCAGCCCAAGCCTGAATGTCGTCCAGGTCTTGTTGCATGGGAGCATGGACTGCTTCATTATCTGAGGAGTTGTGAATGGCACTGAACACTGTGCAGTCATCAGCGAACATCCCCATTTCTGACCTTATGTTGGAGGGAAGGTCATTGATGAAGCAGCTGAAGATGGTTGGGCCTAGGACATTGCCCTGAGGAACTCCTGCAGTGATGTCCTGGCGCTGTGATGATTGACCTTCAACCACCACAACCATCTTCCTTTGTGCTTGGTATGACTCCAGCCAGTGGAGAGTTTTCGCCCCAATTCCCATTGACTTCAGTTTTACTAGGGCTCTTTGATACCACACTCGGTCAAATGCTGTCTTGATGTCTAGGGCAGTCATTCTCACCTCACCTCTGGAATTCAGCTCCTTTATCCATGTTTGGACCAAGGCTGTAATGAGGTCAGGAGCAGGTTATTGGTGATTAAGTGCCGCTTGATAGTGCTGTCGATGACACTTTCCATCATTTTGCTGATGATTGAGAGTAGACTGATGGGGCAGTAATTGGCCAGATTGGATTTGTCCTGCTTTTTGTGGACAGGACATACCTGGGCAGTTTTCCACATTGTCGGATAGATGCCAGTGTTGTAGCTGTACTGGAACAGCTTGGCTAGAGGCGCGGCTAGTTCTGGAGCACAAGTCTTCAGCACGACAGCCGGGATGTTGTCGGGGCCCATAGCCTTTGCTGTATCCATTGCGTATATTGTCAAACCTCTAGGTCCTGAGCAAACTCTAATGTTACATAATGGACTTCAACTCTTAATGTTGCAAATTCCCCGCAGTATCATTTTATTTTTATTTTGTGCAATATTCCTCTTTTAATCAGGATTGAGTGAAAGGAAAACTCATTAACTTTAGATGGCACAACTTGGAATCTGTGTTATTTTGCCGTATATTTCTGAAGATCCTGGAGTAACAATTTGATCAGCTTGAATACTGAAACATGAGGATGGATGAATATTCTAGAGTATTATTCGTTACATTTGAGCCTCTGGGAGTATATGTATACAGAACAGTTACTTAGAATATTAAATAAGTGGGTAAAATCCATGATAGGGTATGTAATATATAGTTTGTGGAAGGACTGGCTTATTAAACTGAATGGCCTTTTTTAATTTCATGCTTTCTTATGTTATATTTAGCTTTCTTCAAGAGGGTTCAATTGTGCATTAAATTTAATAGGGCCAACATTCCTAGGGAATCCCACCATAACTCTGCTGGGAGAGTGGCAGAACTCCCCGGCAACTAACAAAAACCCACCGAGTCTGTGCCATTTCCAGAAGCTTCTAACTTGTCTTCTAAGAGGTGGAACCTCCGTCTGCCCCTTTACAGGGCAAAATTAATCAAAGGGGGGAAGCTAGGAAGAGGGAATCCTTATACCAGATTTCCATTAACCTGGTTCAGTCAGGACCAGTGTGTTATTGGAGGCCAGGACGCTGAATGAGTTGAGGTGTACCAGCTTCAGATGGCCAAATGCAGGCCCCACCAGTGAAGTTCGGGACAAGGAAGAGGCCTGGGCCACTATGAAAGGGCTACATTTTTTCAATAACAAAAAACTCAGATCAGCCCCCTTACAGAGAGGGCCGAGGACACGACGGAGGTTGGGAGGGAGAGCCTGGCCAACCCTGCCACCCCCATGTTGTGCGGATGCTGGATTTTCTGGCTGTATGGAGCAGGCAAGCACTGGAGATGCGGTCACAGTGGCACTTGTGCCTGCCTGCCCCATACAAACGAGGAGTCCTCCTAGTGACCCCACAAACCCCCATGGACACTGGTAGGCATGATTCCGACATAACCGCCAGGATCATGACCTGAAAGATTTTGGCACTATTCTGATTGAGTCAATGTATTGTTGTAAGGAGCAGTTCTACCTCACTAGGATCGTGCAGAGGATGAGACAGTTAATTTGGTTGATCTGAAATCAGAACTGAACCATTAATATTTGTCCAATTTTTCATATGTACTACTGATTCATGTAATTTGTGAGATTGCCATGCTGAAAATATTAAATATGAATAACCATAATTACTATTATAATAGCTAGTTTTGGCTGATTATTTCTAATTATTTCAAGCCTGCTCACCAATAGCTGAGTTGTTCAGTGAATTGCCCTGTGTGCACCTGAACCATGTGGACCAGGAAGTTCTAGGTTTGACACCCAGTCTGTACTAAGTTAGTTGATTTCAGTTGGGGTGGCAGTAGGGGATTTACAGTCTTCCCCACTGCTCTTTTATTAGGAAAGGGGAAACAAATCAACTAGGGTTCCTGTTCCTGATCATTATCCAATGGTTCCTGCTCAAAGGTCAGTGTGTGTGGACATCACGTGAGGATAAAATTAGGCTTAGCTGGGAAGAGCATTGAGGTTTCAAACAATTCCGATTGGGAGAATTGGAGGAGGGGTGGAGTTCCCTCTTACTGAGGTCTGAGTTTCTCAATAGAATTCAGTGGATCTTCAATCAGGAATACAGAAAAACCTGATGAAAACAAAAGAGCTTGTTTATAATGAAGTCTGACATTAGTAGAATATCTCTCTGGAGTTGAGAAGAATGAGAGGTGATCTCATTGAAACATAAAAGATTCTGAGGGAGGTTGACAGGGTAGATGCTGAGAGGTTGTTTCCCCTGGCTGGAAAATCTAGAACTAGGGGGCATAGTCTCAGGATAAGGGGGCAGCCTTTTAAGACTGAGATGAGGAGGAATTTCTTCACTCAGAGGGTTGTGAATCTTTGGAATTCTCTGCCCCAAAGTGCTGTGGATGCTCAGTCGTTGAGTATATTCAAGGCTGAGATAGATAGATTTTTGGACTCCAGAGGAATTAAGGGATATGGGGATAGTTCAGGAAAGTGGAGTTGAGGTCGATGATCAGCCATGATCTTATTGAATGGCGGAGCAGGCTCGAGGGGCCGTATGACCTACTCCTGCTCCTAATACTTAAGTTCTTATCTCTTGAACGAATTGGGAGTCTCCAAATCGAATATATTTGAAATCGAATAAAAACCGGCAAAATCTTTTTCCGAATGGCTGTAAACAATTATTTTCAAATTAACAATAATACAGCAAAAAACAGCAGCAAGTTATGTAGGCCAAATGTTGGTGAAATGCTGTGTGTTTCAGTTGTTTCCTTACAAAAACTGACATTTTGGCACCACTGTATCATTGTCACATCATCGCCTGTATACTTTTGCAGCTCGCATTATGTGATACCCCAGCTCCATGACAGTTTTAATAAACTGTGTCAAATGGGTACAGAGTTCTGTGTTGACAGATTGCACAGTGAATTAACAAAGTGGCTGTATACGCACAAAAACTCAAATTAAATGGTGGAAAGTAATGCAATCCGTTTGCTCTCAGGAAAAATAAAGATTTTGTATCTATTTTACTGTTTCACCTTTGTTTTCGTCATTGACATTTATAGCTAAAGTCCTTTGATCCACAGCAATGTGTCTCTTATCGAGATTTGTTATCATTTGTAATATTATTTATGGTGTAGATTGAAACCATATTAAAGTTACAGCATTCCTTCTCAGACTGACATTATAGACCATTTTAAAGTTTTGAGCTTACTCCAGGCTCATTATAGAACCAACATCCTTAACTAGGCTTTAAAAATATCTTTAATTCACAATTTCAAAAAAGGGCCAGACCTCCTCCATTTCAGTGACTCCATGCGTTACTGTATAACAACCCAGAAGTGATAACTCAACGTATGCCACTCAAGTGAAAAGGGAGTTAGTCAAAGTCTTTCGATTAGGCACTTTACAGCCTTCTGGACTCAACATTGAGTTCAACTATTTCAAACTATAATAACCCCTGCTCCCACTTTTCATGCTGTATGATTTTGCCACCCACTTTGCAACATTTTATCTTTTCTGCCTCTTACTTCAGCACAGTATGTTCCTTCAATTCCTTCTTCCCCTCCCACCCACCACCCCCACCCCCCTGTCTCTGCACCTGCTTAATATCTGTTACATCTCCAGCTTTTTCCAGTTCTGATGAAGGGTCCCAGACCTGAAACGTTAACTCTGTTTCTCTCTCCACGGATGCTGCCTGGCCTGCTGAGTGTTTCCAGCATTTTCTGTTGTTGTTCTAGTCAAAGGGAGGTTGCTGAGCTGGCCTAGAATTATTATAAAGAACCCAGGAGGAGGCATTTGGCTGCAGAGTGCAACAATCCTGACGGACAGGGCTGTGGGAAGACAGATGTGGCTCCTACCAACCCTGGGGAAGTTGGGTGTACTAGGTAAAACCAAAGAGGTTCTATGGAGAGAAAGAGAAATGGATGGCAAAGAGCTGTTGCAGTTGCTGATTTATATTACTGTTACTTATTATTAAATAAGCTCTGTTCTATATGCATCAATATGTTCGGAGTTTTTATTTCTCTGGCAGAAATTGAGATCCTTTTACTCAGTGCTTAACTGGGTCTTCACAAGAGAAAATAGAATACAAAGTCATTGTGAGTTTGTGGTACCTGAGAAAGAAGGCATAAACTTCGATAAAATAACAGCAATCATTTAGGTTTAACAACATTTTATGTCGTTCTTTAGATTCCTTACACATTGTGGAACTGCTCAACTAATGTCTTGAAAGCTTGTCAAAGTAAGGGATTCTTCAGTCTATATTCACAAAATTGTGTAAACTCTTTTTGACATAAAAAATAAAAACTGAAAGTTAAAATCCTATAGCAGCCAACGAGTTTAGAGTACCCACAAGAAATAAAAGGAAAACAGTGCTTTCAATTTTACAATTAATAACCTGTGTCCATGCTGATTCTTAGAAGGTACATCAGCAAATTACAGGTTGGATGGTTGATTTGTTATACATTGATGAACTTTTAAGATCATCTCTAATAACATTACTTTCCTGTTAGATCAGCTTTTCTAATACCATATTTCATCCATAGAATTATACGATATTACAGCATAGATCATGCCCTTCAGCCCATGTCAATGTTTTTTGCCACCTAAGCTAATCTCACTCTCCTACTCTTTCTCCATACCCTTTAATAGTCCTCTTTTTGAAGAACTTATCTCATTCCCTTTTAAAATAATTTATTGACTTTGCTTCTACAACTATTTGTGGTAGAAAATTCTACATTCTAACCACTCTCTGTGTAAAGATATTTTTCCACTCTGTCCTCTTCACTTTTTTTGTAACTTTCTTAAATTTGTGCCCTTTCGTTACTGTATTGCTAACCAGTTGATACAATCAATCACTATTTGTCTTTTCATAGCTCTTCATCACCTTGAACACCTCTATCTCATCACCTCTTAACCTTCTCAGCTCCAGTTAAAAAAGCTGTAACTTCTCAAGTCTCTCTTCATAACTGTAACTTGTCATCCTTGAAAAGATTGCTTTTCTCTTAAAGTGTAATCTGTTAAAAAATCAAATGGTTAAAAATAATTATGATTTGGCATTTCACATACATTTAGAGAGGTTTGGTTATTTTTCCTGTGGTGGGAAATGGGGGAAGGCAGAAGCTATTCAAGCCCTGGAGGTGGTGCAGAGAAGATCCCTAGTGTCAGAAGACTGAGTTATGAGGAAAGACTGTAAAGTTCAGAGAAGTCGGAAGGAATTGCCGAGAGGAGAGGACTTTAATGGGGTATGAGATAGTAAGTGGTGTGGAAAATTTAAACCATGACAATAGGAAAATAGAGGCACAGGTTCAAACTGGCAAAAGGCAAATTTAGGATTGATATCACAAAGTTCTTTTTCCCCACAAAGAGTGTTCAACATGTCCAGGTAGGGTAGTGGTGGCAAGGGTCCATGGAATCAATTAAGAAACTGTTGTACGTTGTGCTGAGAAGACGGTAGGTTCTCTCTGGATGGATTTATCTATCTATTTACCAGTCAGTATTGAACGGGACAGCACATTTATTTCATTGCCATTGTCCACTTACGTTCTGTGCTACCAAAGGTTTAAGATATCCTGCAACCTCAGCTCTTGTGGGTGCTTTATTTGGATCTTCTGATTCATTACAAATCGTTGATTTTTTTTAACTATCTGCATACTCTCCACAGTGTCATCATGTGAGCAGAGTAATGACAATCTGTGTCTGTATACAGTACTAGCATTTCTTTGCTCCCATTTTTTTTGCCCTTCATCAGAGCTTAGTGCCTTTACTTAGGGATCACTGCAGTTTATGATTAATTTTTGCTTCCTTCTATTTCAGTGGGTTTTCCTGCTCATTATCATACTGCGTTTATTAGTGAATGCTGTTCATGCTTTTACCCTGTCATATGTTCCATAGGTACAGTAAATATCACTTATCTTGTAATTAATATGCACATCCTCTGCAGTAATTAAACCATGGACCCCCAACCAGCTGAGCTTTCCTACTGATTCCAGCTTATCCCGATAATGGACTTATAGTAATCCAAAACTACCTTTTGAATATTGTTCATAAAACAAGCAGAATGACTTTTAACATCTCTGTGATGACTGTAATAATATTTGTGGAACTTGTTAATAACCAAGAACATTATGAATTGAATTATGTGAATGTTAATTAAACTTTGAATCCATTTGAAGCCACTTCTTAGAAAGAAGACAGTTCTATGATGTCTGAAAAGACTGTCATTTTGCTCTTTGTAGTTCCTACTCTTTTTTTTGGAAAATAAATCAGTCTAGAAAATAGTCCTTTAGTAATCCCGATCCTTTTGGGAGCACATTATTTTTAAAATGCAAGCTGCATTCATTTTGTGCCTTTAAAACATGCATTTGGATATTTTGCCATTATCTTTCAGTTTTGAAGTGGTATTCGGGTAAGTTCAGCTCCTGAAGCAGCCTGCGCTAAAGCCTGCCTGAATATCAACATATCATCAGCCAGGCAAGTATACACTGCAGCACATGCTGTATGCAGTTCAACAATGCAAGCTTTCCCCTGCCTGTTTCTAGTTAAACTTTACAGATAAGTTAAATTATTTGTAACTACAGACACAATTAGTAAGGTGATAATTTCACCAACTATGCCATTATGCACATCTCCATTTAAAACCTGGGGAAAGATCTTCTGGTATCTGTCACATGACAATGTCCTTTAAACAAGTCAAACATTTTTTATGCTGCCTGTGGTATTAGTGATTTTTCTGAGCTAACAAAAACAGCAGTCTTCCCTCCACACCATACAATAAAACTCTTAATGTGTTTTGTTTCTAAGGATACAGGTAATCCTTCCAGCTGAAGGTTAGCTCACTTCATGAGGAGACAAAGGCAGGGATAAAGTGAAAAGGCACAATGCTCTGCTACTGCCACTAGTCTATGCTGTTGTACCAAATATCATCCCAAGTCTTGAAACATTCCCTGGCAAACAAACCCATTTCACACTTTGTATCAAAATGTGACACAGCGTGTTACAGAATGAAAAAGTAGTGGGGTGCAAATCTCCTGAGCTTCCCACACAGTATGTTCCACTACTCGGCTATTTGAGAATGCACCAAGCAGAAGAAAAGCACTTCTCCTCCCTTGTCACAATAATTAAAAGAGAACCAACCCTACACCTCTTCCATGCACCTCTTAGTGAACAAATTCGAGTAGCATTGAAAAGAGGTCAAAGAACAGACCACTTGGCTACCTTTTCAGTTTAAGGAATGGTGCATGTTGTGTGTGTGTGTGTGTGTGTTGGGGGGGGGGGGGGGGGGGTGGAGGGAGGTGATCTATGAATGTACTAACCCAATCTTTGGAGTGAGTTTGTTCAGTCCCTGCCTAATAGTTGTCCGTATTGAAGAGAGATGTTACGTCTCGAGATGCAGAAACATTTACATCAGATGCCCTGCCACACTTAATCCATGTCTTCTGTCACTCATAGAGCATTTCTATTGGTGGTCAAGGAAGCATTTGAAACTTAAACCCTTCTCTTCTCCTGCCTGAAAAAAGATATTTAGTGGCAAGCAGCCCATTGGGGAAAGGTTACCATCCTTTCTCTTTATCATTATCATTGTGAATTATTATTGAAGTGATAACATATTATTTCTTACATCAGAAAGAATCAAAAACAAGACTCCAATATCACTGTGTTCAAGCAACCGTTTAAGAGCAATTGACCTTTTTCACCTACTCGTGGCAGTAGGCTACATATGAACATTAGCTAACTCCCCAGGTCCAAGAAGGTTTCCACTATATTCTTTGCCTAGATTTTGGCTAACTCTCACTGTTCATACTGATGCTGTACATGTTTATGTCTAAGCTTTATTTGCAAGCTAAATCTGCCCAGGAAATTAATAACTTGATTAGTATATGAACATGTTTATACATCTGTATTTAAATTAAATCTCTTATAACCTGACAATATCTTATAAAATGCAAGAAGGATCATGGATTTAAAAAAAGTATAAACTGCTTCAAGAATATGTCACAGTAGAAACACTCCCTTTGGATAATGGAATAATTTGGTTAACTGGCCGTGTATTAATTGCAATGTCATACTGTATTAAATGATATTAATTCATCATGATGCACATATGATGAAATACCTACACATGAAGGGCATGCTGTGGTATCAACCATTTTAGTTAACTGGTCAACTCATGAATGTTTTTTGGATAACTGTCATCTCCACGGTTGATTTTTAAAATACCCATCTACCTAAATACCATAGAATTTTCTACAAGATCTTATCAAACCTTTATATATTCATCATTAGAAAAATTCTCTCTTAGAATGGAGTGTGAATCTAGTAGGATCATTTAAAAACTTAATAGAAAGAAAGACTTATATTTATATAGCACCTTTCACAACCACCGGACGTCCCAAAGTGCTTTACAGCCAATGAAGTAATTTTTGAAGTGTTGTCACTGTTGTAATGTAGGAAACACGGCAGCCAATTTGCACACAGCAAGTTCCCACAAACAGCATTGTGATAATGACCAGATAATCTGTTTGTGATGTTGATTGAGGGATAAATATTGGCCAGGACACCGGGGATAACTCCCCTGCTCTTCTTCGAAATAGTGCCATGGGATCTTTTACATCCACCTGAGAGAGCAGACGGGGCCTCGGTTTAACATCTCATCCAAAAGACTTAATAATAATATAATACGTACAAGGTAGGAAAGGAAGCGAAGTAGATTTATAACAGACTTATATCTGTCACATGATCTAAATGTATTTACTTATGCTGCAGCATTTCTAAACATGCAATTCATTTATGTCATCTCAGACAGTAGTGTTGAGCATTTATTTTGAGTGATGTTTCAACTCTGGTAAAATTTAGTTATTTCCAAAGCTGATGCATGGTCCTAATTATTGCAGACTCGTGTGAAAGGTTCCTTAGAGTACCAGAAAACATGGGTACAATCCAGCACCATAAAGACCTCATCACCATTCTGATATTGGGGATCAGACACCAATATTTATTCCACCTCACCCCCACCCCCTTCCCAAACCAATTAGTCCAACAACCTAGATGCGATCTGGGTGATCCACTGCTCAACTGTTAGCGAACTGGGTGTCTTCATTCTCTGACCATCTTACACTTAAATAAGCAAAAAAGGGATCTGACTTGTGCTCAGCAAAACTGCCAAGAATCACATGATGCCCAGATTATCAATCAACAGGCAGAAGACTCTTATCGCTTGCCATGATTGTGGGGAAATAATAGTGAAGTGGGGGAAAAGCCTGTGTAACTACAGATGGGTGTTATTTTTCTCTATACATGTATTCAGTTCCATTTACTTATTTAAGAAACAGCCACATCTAAATTGTCCCAAGTTTCGATTTCCTGTGAATTAATTCAAGATGGTTTTGTTTTAATTTAGAATCAGGTTTGACGTTAATTCTAACTAGTCAAAAGATGTGCAGTGATTTTTATCAATACTACGATAATGCGAGTTTGTTATGATGCCTGATAAACCATTATGATCGTTTCCAACTGCCATAAATAAAAATTGAGTAATGCATACACTGTAAATCCCCTGTATAAGGCTCTTCAATATACTTCTGATAGGACATGTTGTGTAAGACTCTCTTTCTAACAAAGCACTCATATAAAATGCCTCTTTACAACACAACCCACTATAAAACATGCTTTCCGTATGACTCCCAAAGCTGGTGTTTTAAAGAGAGTTTACTGTATTGTAAAAAAAAAGTTGCTGGATGGCGTTAACCCTTTAAACCATGAATTTGATTGGTTGTCTTGAAATAGGACATTTGTGCATGTTTCTCAGTTGATGAAGCTAAAGGGAATAACATCATTGAGGAAATCAGATGACTTATAAACTACTTCAAATTCTCATATAAACCCCTCAATTATGTCATTACTTGTAGCTGCCTCCTGTTTACCATATGTATATTAATAAGAATAACCTGCAGTTTACATACTTTTATGCTTCAAATGGTTTTAAGAGTATGATTCTTTACATTTTGACAATTTATGATGCTCTATAGGGGTAATTTTCAGCTTTGTTCCTGAGCTTCCCTACATAAAAGCTTCAGAAAAAGTGTATGGGTGCTTTGAGAACCATGTACAGGAAAGATACAGAGGTTAAATTATCATGTGTTACCTAACCCTTGCCTTCAGTGCCATTGTTAAAGCTGAATGTTCCAGCATTTTGAGGTCCTTAGGATAGGCCGCTGAGGCAATAACAGCAGAACAGTGTGTCACATGGTAAATGGGAAGAGGTGCAGGGCTAAAGGTTACTGCTGTCAGATAGGGGTCACAAAACAACAGGAGATAAAAATAGCAATAACGCCCTCTACATACAGGTGTGAGGGGCAAGGTTCAGACAAACAACTGTCTGTACCAATTGGTACAGCAAAACCTTGTTAAACTACTGCACTAGTAACAGTGGACTCAGAAGTTAGCATGTATTTTATATGGGATAGCACTATGGAGCTGACCCACAAACACAGCAGAAGCATAAATGGATATACTGTTGTGTTAGTGAAGGGACAGCTACAAAATAATTGCTGTTATAGTAGTGTCATAAAAAATGTCAGTCAATTTTACAAAGGTGATTTCATGCAATATTTAAGAACTTAGTATCTTTGGAAAAATGGAGACACCATGGCACTGCTGGTTGAATTGTTTGGATGGGAAGAGGTTGGGGAAAAATTTAATTATCATAACAATGGAAATTAAAAGTGATAAAGTGGCTTTGCATGTCAGTGCCAGCCCCATACCTTTCATAATGTGACTCCTCCCAACATCTTGCTTGTCATCATGAATGGTAACTTTTGTCAAAGATTCACAAAATAAAAATACCACTGCTGGTAGGACGTAATTCCTGGCATCTTACAGTCTCATGTTTTTAATGTTTATTGTCTTGTCCTATTCTCAGGAATTGCCTCTCTAAACCCCTCCAGCCTGTCATGTCTCTCTCCACCTTTCGAAGACTCCTGAAGATCAATATTTTTGACCATGCATTTGGTCATCTCTCCCAACTCTTCTACTCTTGCTTGGTGCCTGCGCTTTCCTATGTGATGCACCTTGGGACATTTTATTACAATAAAGACACCCAATAAATACAGGTTGCTCATTGTTACCTAGGCAGGCTCATTTTTTTCCTCCTGTCTACTTCAGCTAGAGCTCATATACTTATCTATTAATGATCAAACCAAAATCATGGCAATATTTTCATTTATGCAAATAAGTGACCGTATAGTCCATGCTGTCTCGCACTGATCTGGCTCTGCACAACCATTCTGCCCAGCTGATTGCTTGTAACAGAATTGTATTTCATTGACATTGTCAAGGGTTGTATACTACTTTAGTGATAGGAATTGCTGCAAATCCAAGCAGTGTACTTCTCTGAAAAGGAGTTTAATTTCACCTTTACTGGGTTGCATTGTGGTTGGGAGTGACTCTGCCTGCAATGAATGAGATCGCTTCAATTATTTAGGGTTTAATAATTCAGATTAAACCCTACGTCACAACGGCCATCAATCTGCCTGTTTTGGGGTTCAGTTTGAAACTGTATGGGCAGCCAGTGTTTCCGGAGCATTGTCCGCTTGCTTTTTCTTCCTTAAATCGTGATTTGTATATTTTCTAATCATTTTAAATCCATCCAACATTTTTACAGTGCAGCAGTCCCCCTTATAACAGCACAGTACTGACACTGAGGTGGGCAGGTTTTTTTTTAAAACACAGCAAAATGCATGTTTCAAAACCGATTCAGTTAATTGAATTGGTCATAATTGGTCAGGTTTTTGTACTCTTCCCTAAAGAGATGTGCTACACTCTGGTCTAAAGATGATTGTAGATGCATCCAATAGTATTTAGACATTCATGTAAAAAACCTAGAAACACATCAATGCTCTGAGCGGTTCTTTTATCTCATCCTTTATTTTGCATTTTGTTTTACTGGCTGCCAAGAGACATGTGGCCACGCAGCAGAATAATGAAGTTGTATTTAATTTAGTTATACTTTATTAATGTCAAAGATGCTCACCCATTAATCAATTAAAACACGGCTGTGCAGGAAAAAAAGCTTCACTGCGCTTCCTTTAGTAATAATATCACATGCATTTTAAAAAGGAGTGCGATTATCTCAATGTGTTTCTGAGTTGAAGTTAAAAAATGTAAAAATGATTTTCATTCCAAAACTAATTAATATGCTAAATTATTCAAATTAGATTGTAATTAAGCATCTACTCTGTAGAAAACCTTTTCATGATAATTTATGATAAAATTGGTAGTAGCGATGCTTGAGATTAATTTTTCTTTGCGGCGCTTGGTTGCGGTCATGAATGCAAAAAAGCACCTGAACAAATATTTTTAAACACCTAATTTCATTTCGCATTCTAATTATGTCGTTATTATTTTTAACAAACACCTACACAGAAATGGAGGATCTGCGAGCAGAACCCCCAGGAAACAGTAACCAGGCTGCGAGCCTCCTACCGTCCTGTTCGTCAGTGTATCGCCACAAGCTGCGATTTCTTTCACACAGACCTGGTCTTAAACTGTTCGCTGTTAACTTCCCCCGCAGTCATTTTTTAAAACGAAGAGGAACATTTCGACAGTGGACAGTTACATATTCCCTTCAGCTGAATAAAGTTTACATTGCGTTATTAATAGCGCTTAGGGTCATCCCTGCCAGCTTCCAGCTCGGGATCTAATTCCATTTTTACAATAGTTATTTTCTGCTTAGAATATCTCACAAGCAAGTAAGATTTTTTTTAAACGAAGACGAACATTTTCTGGTGTGTTCTGTTAATCCACAAAGCTATTTCAAACCAAAGTATTTATTTAATGCTCTCGGCCTTTATGCCAATGCTCCAGTGCATCATTCCCTTTACACTGGTGCTCATACATTCAGAGTAGCACTCAAATGTTCCAGTGTATCTGTACATAAGGTTCCATACCTCTTCACTAATTCCACATGCCTTGTGCCTTCACATCAACACTCCATAATTTTATTCTAATACTTCATAGTTTTACACTAATATTCCATACCATTACATTAATGCTCCATAGCTTTACACTAAGGGTCCAATGTTTTGTACCTTTACAGTAATGCTACATATCCTGTGTTTTCAATTCACTATTTAATGTTCCATGTGGTTCCAATACCACATGAAAGAACTTGTATTTATATTGCATTTTTCACGACCTCAGGATATCTCAAAGCACTTCAGCCAATGAAGTACTTTTTTGAGGTATAGACACTTGTAATGTAGCTGCAGCCAATTTGTGCACAGCGAGGTGATGAATAACCAAATAACCTGTTGTGATGTTGGTTGAGAGATAAATATTGGCCAGGGCCAGGAGAACTCTGCTGCTCTTCTTTGAATAGTGCCATGGAATCATTCACATCCAGCTGAAAGGGCAGATTGCACCCTGGTTTAACAGATTATCTGAAAGATGGCACCTCAGACAGTGCAGCACTCCCTCAGTACTGCACTGCAGCATCAGCCTAGATTATGTGCTCAAGAGGTAGAAAATTCAACTTGGGCAGTAGCACAAAATGCCGATAGTGACTTGGCAGCCTGTTTTACACTCTGCCCAATTTAAAACCGGACGGACTGTAAAACGGGCTGCCGATTCGCTATCGCCCATTTTGCACCACCACCTAAATCTAATTTCTACTCCCAAGTCTCTGGAATGGGGCTTGAACCCATGACCTACTGACTCGGAGGTGAGAATGCTTCATTGAGCCAAGGCGGAAACAAAATTAGAAACTTTACTGTGTGGTGCTCCAACGCTACACCACTGTGACACCCTCCTAAGCTGAATGGTTTGATTATGTGTATTAGCAGTAACAGTGATGCAAAGTGCCGTCCGTGCTCCGAGCCGTGTACAATTGATTCTTTTATTGCAAAACACAGCTTTGACTCAATTAATATTCAAAAGCTAAATCGAATGTGATTTTGCTGTGCTTATGCATCACTGTGCTGGTTTTACATCAGTGCCCAGAAGGAAATAGTTTCATAAGCCATGAGAAGGTTAAAGGAAACTTTTCTTTCCCTGCTGTGGAGCTAACACAGAATTGGATTATTTTTAAAACAACTTACTTTGTTTAAAAGCAATTTTCAGCCCTTTTCCTTTCTTGAAGGCACTGACTCCGGCCAGGGTATAGTTCCTTGGCTGCTAATCACACTTTGGTACTTTGCCCAAGTGGCAGTTGTTGTCGTATGAGCATGGACAGCAAGGGTCACTAGGCTATTTCATCCAATTCTACACATGCACACATTTCCAGCAGAGGTCAATGGATAGTGATCAAGAGCAATAACCCTGGCTGATTCTCCCTTCCATGGGTCAGGAGCACTGAGGCCAATTGTAGCCGACTGTCATCCTGGCTGAGATCCGCTAAGTCAGTGCACACCAGGAATTGAACCTAGGAACTTTGGATTTGTATGGCTCACTACATTACCAATTGAGCTTTATGGGTCAGCAAAGGATTAGTGTAAACTTATATTAAGGGTGTTGACTTATTATTTAGTGTACGCTAAACAAATATTTCTTATGCTGCACAAAGGTGCAAAAAAAGAGGTGGGGCATTAAACAGGGCCACTCCTAAAATATAATAAAATGGCACTATTACTGGTACTCTGTCACAAATATTAGGGGTGAATTTCAGCGGGCGTACATTGTTTTTTCAGGGTTTCCACAGCTCTTCCATCAAAGTTACAGTGGATAAGTCGGAGAATTCCTGTGGAAATGTAATCCCAAATTGCCACCAACAGCAAGAGAAACAGGGAATAGCACTTGCTTGCTATAAAATTATATTTGGGTAGCAGATAATGCCACAAACATAAATTCACGCCATCAAGAAAATCTAGCCCACTGTATGCAAGGACAGAAAAATAATGGGTTGTCAAAGGCGTTGTTAATGTGACAACCTCAAAGCCAACATCCTTAACTGTAATTCTGGATAATTTTCTTATTCTATTGTGAATCAGTACACCAGCACAATGATTAAAACCATTGCACCAATATCAACAGGCCAAGCAGTTTGCCTAATCTGTGTTAAATCTTACTGACAGATGGAATACTAAGAGAAAGAGATTCATATAAATAACAGAGAAAGCATTTTATTTGAATTTATTTTAAGTCACATCCCAAAATTATTCTGGTCTGGCTCTTGTGAATTAATTGGCTGTCGTGGTGGGACAAGTAATTGTACTACACAGCACAAGCCATTCAGAGCACTCCTGGAAAGCTCCAGTAAGCTTCTAGTGTTAGCAGCCATCAAGGATTTCACAGGTCAGGCATTCGATCGATACAGCTAAAAGCAGCAGGGACTATAATGTCGACAGTCGACTTCAGAAAATGCTGTAAGTGCCAGCTTGCTCCCTCTCGCACAGCCGCTGAAGACAGCTTAATTAACCCTTGGAAAATACAATTTATCCAGAGGCTCCACAGGGCTGTAGTAGTAGGCCTTATTGGTGGACTGATGGCTTGGAGATCTGGCAGGTCTGAATTCCCCACTTCCTCCTTTAACAGGTTACAGTTGAGATGCAAAAACTTGTTTTCAGTTTGTGCGTTCATTGCCTCCTGTAGAGAGTGCTACTGGAAGCCACAGGGGAAAGTATTTTGTAAGATTTCACATGTGATGTCTGCAGGAGTCTGGCCCAGCAGGTGCATTGATCACTCATGTCCTGGGCTGTGTGTGAGTGAATGCCATTTCCCACTGTTCCAATATTCCTTTGCTCTCCCCTTCCTGAGATGCTCCCTTGTTAGTTGTCTATTTTTACTGTCTTTTAATACCCTGCAGACAACCAAGGCAGAGACAAGGTCGGGGGTTTGGCAAACCACATTTCACTGAAAAAAATAATCTTTTCTGACTGGATTCCCTATATTACAAACATTTTAATACTGTGAGGCAGTGAGTGACTTTTATTGTGTAGATGGTACATTCGTTAGAAGGTTTTTCTGTTTAGCCAGAACAGCAGATGGCGATTCCTACAGTATCCACTCATTAATGTCAGACATTATTTTGTCAGAAATGAAATGTCGTTGAAACAATAGAGGATGGCTGAAAGAAAAACCAGAGAATGCGTTCTTTTTCTGTGAAGATTTACATCCTTAATGAATTTCAATAAATGTCTAACTATTGTAGCAGATTGTTCACAAAGTCTTATTTGGCAGAGTTACAAAACTAAGACACTAGGGAATCAGGGACTTTCAAACTCACATACAATACAATAGGATATTTAAAGTATAACTCTGCCAACTGCTGAACTGTACAGAGCTGAACAACCTGCAATCACTTTATTCATATTATTTCCTTTTTTCCTATTCAAAATAATAGATTTTCAGCTCAAGTTCCTCTTATTTTGGAAGTGTACTATCACTCCATACCGCCTGAGAATATGGTACCATAAAGTTTAATCCTTTTGCTACATGAAAAAAAGTCTCTGGGGTGGATTTTCGTCTTCACTGCCCAGTCGATAATCTGGCAGAGCAGATCGCATGCCCTCTATAGAACCCGCCTAATTTTCATTCTGTTGATTTCTGGGACTCAGAATAAAGAGGGGTAGAATTTCATCTTCACCACTTTCAGCCATTTTGACTCTGGAACTCCCTCCCTAAACCCCTCCTCTTTGCAACATCTCTCCATGCCTACAAATACCTCTTTAAAATCTACTTCTTCAATGGTGCTTTCAGTTCCCTCCCCAAAAGTCCCCCAGCCAAGATCCGATGACCACTATGAAGCATCTTGAGACATCTCACCATGTTAAAGGTGCTACATAAATGCAAGTTGTTGTTGAGGAGAAAAGCACCACTCTCCATTAAATATTTTCTATTTATTAATACCTTCCCCCACTACTGTCCCACATCACACTGGTTCCTCCTTCAGCCAGGAAAGCTGGTTAGAGTATGCAGTCCACCATGGTACTGTCAGCATTACTCTGTACTTGGTCAAAAGGAGGTGCACTTCCAGCAGTTTCTCCTTCCTCTTTGACGTTGAACCATTTATACAAACCCATTGTGAATAATCATGTATTTTTTCCATCATAGAAGTCTGTGGTGTCAATTATATTGTCACTACACAAGGGTCTTAGTCAATTCAAATGAAATGGGAATTTATGGCATCTTCAAATGAAAATCACAAGTTTTTTTGTACTGAGGTGAAAGGGAGTTAAAGGCAATAATCTAGTCTGAGAGTTCAGGTAAACAAATATTATTTGAATCCCTAAGTTTTGCATTTCTCTTGTAGCTATCTACTACTTATGCATTAACACATTATTGTATAACATTTAAAATGCCAAAGGTGGTAAATGTGCTCACTTCAGTTTTGCTGGGATTTAAATTTGCAGTGCATGTGAGGAATTTGACACCATGCCCCACATGGGCACATTGGGGATATTCCACACAATCCAATTAATTTGCATAATTTCAACTACCATTAATGTTGATTAATGTACAAGAATTTACAAATATAAAACCTATACTTCTACATTTCTCTTTATTAGAATGATATAATAATGGCTTTGTAAAGAATTTAAGATTCTTTTTTCATGGATCAAAACTGTTTTGAGGTTAAGGTACATGTTATCTAAAATTGTCTATGGTATTAACATGCTTTGAAGTGTTATTGATGGCCAATGTTTATTGCACTTGTTTCCTTTTTGTTCTGCAGCAGCAGGGAATTGAAGAGTACTAAAATGATGATGATTACTGGAGTTAGACATATCAAAAGTTAAAAAAGAATGAATTCAAAATTGATTAACAATAATTTCTGTATACTTTTCTTTCAACAAGACAATATTGCTCTTCAATTTCTCCTCAATAGGAATTTGATTATTGGACTGATTGTTGAGTGAAGAATGGCAAAAACTGTTAATTAGTTGAAAGATAAACATTAGCATTATTTTTCAGTAAGTTTAAAGTGTTTATCTTGCATAGTTAAAGGCTCAGCTGTCATAAACAGCAAAGCTCAAGCAACTAGCAGCTTTCACAGTTTAACATTTCTGTGCTTTTTTTAATCTAAATGTCTAAGCAAATTTCTTGCAAAGTAAAGACAATTGGTAAAAAGAGTAGAACCATATTTTTGGAATTAATGGGGCCGATTTTAACTGTAGTCACCTGGCTTAAGTTGGACAGTAGCGGCATGAAAATGGTGTCAGGTCACTTACAATCCCGATTACGCTAGCGCTCTGGTCACCTCCATCTTGGTAAGGGCCCTCCTGTTTCAAGCGGGAGGTCACTTTTAAGATGCAAATCAGAGTCCTGAGAGCACAGGACCACTGAATTTTCCCTTCTATCTTGAAACATGGGCATCCTTTACTCGCATGGTGTATTGAATATATGGTAAAAATCCATCTTCAAAATATAGAGATTAGTCATCCAGATATTTGGATATTCAAGGACAGAATCTGAAAAGAGTAGGGAGGCTTGCTCAACAGGAGCATAGGTCAGAGATAGGAAGTCAACATTGCCAAGTGAGGCTTCCCACTGGGAGCACATAATAGCAGTAATATAAACAATTTCTCACACAGTGCTATAGGTACATCTTGTATAAAATACTCTGGGCACAAAATTCGGATCGGTAGCACCTGTTGTTTGGGTGCTAAAATGGCGTCCGATACGTGCACGCACGCTTATGGGGAAAATCGCTCCAGACGCCATATTGGTGAGAGCGTTAGTGCGTGTGCAATGAATGTCCGCCGGATGTGTGCAGAGCAGGCAGATCACGATGTCTGTCAGCGCGCAATGCTGATTTGATGCCAGCAGTGCCATTTTGGAGCTCAAACCTTGTACAGTTGAACACGTGTTCAGCAGCAGGAAGGATCACCAGCGCTATTTAAAGGGATCATCAACTACTTTCAGCTTAGTTGCTGCTCGAAGTCTTCTGGCTGTTGCTACGATTCCACAAGTGTTTGGTGCTTTCTATAGTTGCTTCAAGCTGTAAAAGTCTACAGGGAGTGGTGTAGTAGATGTTAAAGGACTTTTTCCTAACTTCAAGGATTCTGCACAAACCACTTGCTGCCAGACATGGGAGCACTAGTAGGAATTCCACTTGGAATACAGCATGACTTGGAGAATGAACAGAGGCCACAAAGAGCAAGACATGCTGTGGGAAGAGGGAGGAGGAGGAGGAGGAGGAGGAGGAGAAGAGCTCTCAGCAGGAGGCCATATACGCCCAGGGTGTTCAGGGAGCAAATCTCCGACCTTAACCTCAGTGAGGAACAATGTGCGAGACGTCTGCGCTTCAATAAGGAGGTCCTCACTGAAATCTGCCACCTGCTGCAGCCACAATTCAACCTCGGAGCAGGGCAAGGATCGCATTGCCAATGGCTGTGAAGGTGACCGTGGCCATGAACTTTATTGCGTCAGGCTCCTTCCAGGCTGAAGCTGGAGATAATTGAAATATCTCACAGTTTTCCATCCACTGTTGTGTAAGGGAGGTCACTGAGGCTCTCTATTCAAAGAGAGCTAACTACATTTCATTCTCTCTTGCCAGAGACCAGCAGGCGGAGCGAGCACACGGCTTTTCTAGGATTGCAGGCTTCCTCATGGTGCAGGGTGCCACTGACTGCACGTACATCACTTTGTGGGCACCACATGTCAACTCTGCCATATACCGGAACTGAAAGGGATTCCACTCCTTCACTTCCAGCTGGTGTGTGACCATAGGCAGTGAATCATGCAGGTGACTGCCCGGTATCGTGGCAGCAGTCATGATGCCTTCATTCTGCGGTAGTCCACTGTGCCAGCTGCATTTGAGCCACCATGGCAAACCTAACGGCGGCTACTGGGCGACAAGGGCTATCCGCTGACGACATGGCTCATGACTCAGGTGCGCAACCCACGCACATATGCGCAGCATTCATACAATGAATGCCATGCCATGAAATGTGATACAGCACACCATTGTGGTGCTGAAACAATGCTTCCACTGCCTGGACCGCTCTGGAGGAGCCCTGCAGTACTCGGCAGAGCGGATGTCAAGATTTGTGGTGGTCTGCTGAATGCTGCACAACCTCGCTATCATGAGGGCTCAGCCCTTGCCACCAGCTATACGGCAAGCAGCTGCGGAGGAGGCAACCTAGACAGTCCTTTTCTGCCTGGGCTGTCCATGAAGAACTCATCCTACTGTGATACCAGTAATCGCAATCCCAATTCCCCATTCACCAACAGTCCCACACCTTACCTCCCACTGTCACTAATGATCACAGCGTCTGCTTGGCCACAATGCAAAAATAAAAACCGCCACAAAATAAACATTCCAAACCAAATTTATAAATCAAATCATGTCATATTACATAAACTAATCACCCTTGGTGCATTCTCTTAGTGCCCGTCTTCCATGTGCCTTTGACTGTCCTACTGCTCCTACGCCGTGCTACCCCAGTGGCTGCAGCATGGCTGGTGGAAGGCTGCTGACTTTCAGTGGCGGACATGGCAGATGGCCTTGGAGGACAACCTCAAGCAGCTCTGGGACTAGAAGGCCTGGCTGCGGACCATCTCGGCATGGGCGGCAGCAGTCTGGGCTGGCAAGCTGAACGGGCAACAGCAAGGGCACTGACAGAGTGGCAGTGGTGGGAGGACAAATACTGTCTTCCTGAGAGAGGACAGCAGGTTCGTGCTCCATGGAGCCACTGCTGCTCTTCCAGGGCAGAGCCACTGCCGCGCCCCTGTTGGAGGACAGATTGCTGGATTGCTGTGACAGCTTGCAAGCCCCTTTGAACACTGTAATCTACATTCATGATGGCAGCAGTCTGAGCTTGCATGGCAGCAAGATTCCACTGCAGCACTCAGACATTGGGTGGCTGCTGTTTGTGCTGCAATGGAAGCTGAGACACGGCTATGAGACGCTGCATCATAGTTGGGTCCACAACTGTGCTAATGGAATTGGCCGCCATTTCCACATGCTGGAAATGAAGGGCTCTGCACAAAGCCCTGTGCCAAGTTGGTGCCGGACTCCTCCATGCTCCTTGAAATTGAACACAGGCTTTCTGGCAGGCTTCCCAATGCACCGAGCATTTTGTTGTGTACACCCATCAGCCTTCTTCAGTAGCCTGGCCCATCGAAGTCATCATCTGAGTCCTCTGCAGCAGTACTCGTGTGCGACCTCGCTTTCCTGCGAGCTGGCACCTGCGATATCCTTGCTCTGGCTGCAGGCCACTGTTGCCCGGTGTCTCACCACGTGCAAATCCCGCCTCTAGGTTATCCTCTAAATTACACGCAGTGTCAGTATCTGACCTGGTGGCTGCGAGTGTGAAATTGAGTGACAGTGTGTCTTCATCATCACTGTCTTCTTGCCCTTCCATCACTGCCTGGGCAGGTTGCAGTTCTTCGGTATCTGAAAGGAGAAAGACACAAGGGTGAGGGGATGGAAAAGTAAAAGGTACAGGCTTACACCATCTGCAGCTTGTAAATCAGAATAGATTGTGGGATGAGGGGGAAGTGGGATGTGAGAAGGAGGATTAGGTATGAGGATACCGTCATCTTCTATGGTTTCAGCCCCACCGCTGGCCACGGCCTCAGCAATGGCCATTCCAATAATGGCTAGCATCGCCACCTCCATGGGGGTTAAGACATGCAGGTGTGTATGTCCGCCACTGGTTAGCTCCTAATTCCTCCGGTTGTGAGCCACCTTGTCCTGCAAGAGAGAGGGAAGCGTGTCAGTGAGTGTGGTGCAATCTTTTTGGGTAATGTGGTTGTCATGTTTGAATAGCTGGCAGTTTGTTCAAGCTGTGAGATGTGGGTGTGAGGTTTGCAGCAGTGCTAAGTGTGAGGGTGAGGTGCAGCTATGAATGTTACGTATGAGTCCTGATTGATAGAGATTGTTGGTAGGTGAGTGATGGGGGTGTGGTGGATTGAGCAGTGGCTGAGGCTAGTGGTGCAGTTGGTGGGACATGGCATTAGAAGATACCTTCACTGACCTTGACCACTCATATGAGGTCATTGAACTTCTTGCGGCACTGCATCCAGGTCCTTGGGGCTTGACTCCTGGCATTGACCTCCACGGCTATCTGCTCCCACTGCCTTCTAAGCGTGTATCTGGAGAGCCTTCTGGCCCCCTGCACATACAGGACATCTTTCCTTTTTTTCACCTCCTCCACCAAGTCCTCAAGTGCAGCGTCTGAAAACCTTGGAGCCCGTTCTCTCCCATGTTGTGCCATTCTTTACTGTTTCCCAGGTCAGATTCACTTGCTGAACCACTTCCACCACCTGCTCCAGCCACAATGCACTGCTCCTTTAAGAGATGCAGGCTAGCTTTAACTGGTGCTAGCAAGTAACAATTTTGGGTTCCCTGCTGATCCGTGCAGCCAATCAACAGTGCGGTTAGCGCTGGCTACACGCTGAAATCATTGAAATGAGCAGGTAGCACAAAGTTGGTGTGCTGCCTGCATTACATTGAACGGGCGCGGGTTAATCATGCATCGCGATCCCCGTGCCCGTTTTGAATTTAGCCCCCAAAGTGTTATTTCACCAGATTATTAGTTTCTTCCTGTTTTATCCTCATGCTACAATCAGTAAAAAACTTCAAATATTCCCTAGCATTTTTATTATATTAGCTAGCAATTGTGTCAAAGTTGCAGAAAAATGATGGCCTGTCAGTGTGATTATCATAAAAGTTCAAACTTCTGTGCACATCTACTGCCATTTCAACACTCCGCCTACTATGCAAATTCGGCAAAAGCTGATGATATTAGATTTCCTGCAACAACTTTAATTCAAGCACTAACTTAGGGAGAAATTTCAATGAAGTCTAAACTACTGCTCTAACCTTGAATATCTGTATGAATGGATGATTACCAATAATTCACTGACTTTCTTCATTAAAACACAAGTGGTCAGGTTGTTTTACACTAGCAGATCCTCCATGGCACATCCACAGCGAAGAAAGAAAGTGTCTTTCACATCCATAGGATGTCCCAATGTGCTTCACAACCAAAGATAATTTGCCTAACTTCTTAGTAGGGTTTGAACTCATGACTGTCTGATCGAGCAGCAAGAATGCTATCCACTGAGTCAGGCTGACACCTGGATTAGCATGGTGTGAGTGTGAAGTTTAGATTCTAACCTGGACTGGCCCTTTAAGACCACTGTGAGAATCAAGGTAATGTCAATTTCTAGGTCAATTAGAAGTCAGCAAATTACTCACAAATTTCAGGCTGCAGGTCAGAAGAACCCAGGATAAAATGCTTGGCTTTGTTTCTCTTTCTGTAAAATTGTTTTGCCTCTGTAACAAAAGGGGGAATATTCCAGGGGGGTCAGCAGGTGGAATTGGTGCCAGGTCGGGTGGGAAAATGTTTTTTTTTGACAGCGGGTCAGGACCCCGCTGTCAACCCGCCACCATGCATCTTTCCCAAATGTTGGGTCTGTCAGCACTGAGCAGACCCGACACGCAGCGGCGGGGGAGGGAATTAAGGTCATTATGACCTTGTTAACAGAGCATTATGAACTATTTTTAGCTCACCTTCAGAGATTACCAGGTCGCCCACGGGGTCCACGCTGCTCGGGGATCACGTGAGGTAAGCAGGGCAGGAGTTGAAAGGCCATGGAATCATCTGCATTACTTGACAGCTGCAAATGTGCTATAAAAGCTCCCATCTCATAGCTGTTCACTTTCCAAGCTCAGAAGCTCTTGCTTACTGCATTTGGAAGACAGATTGAGCTTTATGCAGGTTTCAAGTGTTTGGAGCAAACTCTCTATCCAGTGTAACCTCTTTGGAACAACCTCTCTCACCATTGACAGATTGCTTCTGTCATCTCAAGTTCACCTGCCATCTATTACATCAGAATGGGTACGGTTTATATTGTCTCACCTTGGTCCTCAGAATCCCACCACAATCAGCCCCAACACCAGGCATACCAGCAGCACCAACAACAACAACAACCTTCGCCACAATTAACTGATGCTGAACAGGACACACGGCATCAGCACCCGACCACATTGCTGCCCGGGACACCAGGGATTGCCTCACCATGGCCAGATTTACTTCACTTGACGCTGTACACCCTGGCTGCCACATGATGCGCCAGGTTGGCACCACCCTACACCAACACCATAAAGCATCCCTACAATGCCCAAGCCATTTCTTTCACACTCATCACCATTGTGGGGGGTACCGTTATGTCTCACCATTCACTGCAACTTACTAAGCCACTTCCAAAAGGTGCAAACAAATCTGTCCAAGAACACAAAGTGTTCAAAATAAAGGTTTCAATGTTTGACACCACATTAACAGAAACTTTACATGAACATTGCATAAAACACCCAAGTGCCTATCCTTGTGTGTTGGTAGTTGGTATGATTGCACTAGGATGAGAGTGAGTATGAGGGGTGGCTAGTGAGATGGGTATGTGAAAATGTAGATCGAGAGAGATGGGTGGAGGTGCATGGTGTGAATAAGGATGTGCGGGAGTAGGGTAGGGAAGGCAGAGTGATGGGGATGTGGTGAGTGGCACAGCAGGATGAGGTTGAGTGTGGCTTTGTACAAACGTTTTGTGATCTACTGAGATCATTGAAAGGTTTGCGCCAGTGCAGCCTGGTCCTCCTGACGACATCCCTGCTTGTGTCCTCCTGTGCAACCAGGCTGCGTTGGTCTCCTGGGGAGGTCTCTTCCGCCCATTGGAAGGGATGAGAACCTCTCTGCGTGCTGTGACTCCTTCCATAAGCATATGAAGAGAGTCATGGGAGAGCCTGGGTGCAGTGTTTGTCAGTGTTCTGCAGCACCTCAATGCTGTAGAACACTGACAGCACAAAATGGCAAAATAAAGTTGCGCATGGTCCCTTTAAGGAAACCGGCTGATGACGCGTCAAGTGACATCATCAGACCCACTTCCTTCAATTGGCCGGCAAATGCGCTGGGCAGGCTGAACAAGCCCAATCAGGGGAAAATAATTTTGGACAGCGGGCTGGAGCGAGCAGCGAGACCTGCCACCAACGTCGCCCGCCATGGACCCACTGAGGTTGGTAAAATCCAGCCCAAAGTGTGGCATCTGGAGTGCAACGCATGCACACTAAGAGGCCGATCTTCATTATCAGCGGATATCGGGTAGGTAGTAGGCACCACCCACCTGATGTTCTTGGCATGAGGCCCGAGCTATTTTGATAGTTGGGCCTCATTCGCATCTGATTGGCAAGGTGCCAGCATTGGCCCTACGCTCACAGGCAGCTCACCGATCGGTGGGGGAAATCCAGTGACCCCGCCATAGTGCCAAGATGGGGGTCAAGACTTAAAGTGGGGGCAAGCAATCTGGGTAGAGGGTGGGGGGGCATGAAAGGACCGCAGTGGGCCGGAAGATTTTTGAGGGACCAGGAGGAGAATACATGCTTCTCCTGTTTCCACAAAAATCATTCTGAAAACTCACCGTTGATGTTTCAGGAGCAGCCAGCAGCAGTCCCTTTAAGATTAGGCTGCTCTACACCAAGTACCAATAGGCTGAGTATGCGTGGCTCACACTCCACCCATTGGTAGCTCATTTGTGTGCCTTAACGAGGTGCCCAGCTGAAGCAGGCATGTGCTCTGTGGGCAGAATGGGAGCAGGAAAGTTCAGCGCCACATTTTTTGGAGCATTACCGTCCTGTTCCCGCCTGGCGGAGACAGTGAAAATTGGCCGCTAGATATTAAGCTCCCACTGAGGTACTATGACCTTACAAGGTGGCTATACATTTTTTATAAATCATAAGTAATCACCTAGCTCCAAGTGTAAGTGACTAAGGACATCTCCATAATGCTGGCTAGTAATAAAGCACCAACTGTCTTTGATACTACTCCTTGAGGTATTCTTTAATTAATGATAAATAGTATTATTCGACAGAAGTCAGGTGCTGGAGGCAATCTAAACCCTCTTGCCTAAAATCCTTGAAAATTGACCCTCAACTACCACTTGTATAGGGGACTGTTCTACTGAGACTCTCCGGCAGAAAAGACATTTAAATTGGTGAACTTTATACCAGGAATTGGGACAATCAGAAAAACCCAGATTCGATCACCTTTCTGTGTTAAGTTAACTGATCTCAGCTGGCATAGCAATTGGTGTGCTACAATCAACTTCATGGATCAGAAAAATTAGCTAAGACTCCCATTCTGGATCATTATCCAGTAATATGTAAAATTATATAGACATTGGGCGAGGATAGGATCACAGTCTGCTATATTGCCCCCAATAGTTGATAACCTGACAACAGTCACTGTCTAGGCATGAACTAGCACCTTCAGGCGAGAAGAGGTGGGGAGAAAATAGAATAAAACAAATTAAAACCGGAATTCTAAATGTAACAGGTATTCAAGATAGACTAACCAATAAATCTAAATTACGCGGGGGTGGGGTCTTAGTCAGTCAGGTTACAGTCAGGAAAAGTTACGAATTTACACCAGCAGAGAAAAAAAACGCTAACCTCTAAACATCCCTTGATGTGTCTGACAAAAGGATTGAATCCAGGATGTGAAGAGGTAACCTGAAGTGTAGAAGAAAGTTCGTTTTAGAAAAGAAAATTGAACATTGTTAGGGAAGAGAAACTAATGAATCAAATTTTTGATGCTGCAACAAATTTATATTGGAATTGAAACAAATGATATCTTACATCAAGCAGATGGACATTTTTTTGTTTGGCATATGGCCATCTTTATACGCTGAACCAAACAATTTTGTTTGAATCTGATAAGGAAAACAGCTCAACTGCATTACAATGAGGTGCAAATTGTATAACATGTACTGAAGGCAAGTGAAAGTAAAACCTATAGTGCATAAAACCTAGATGTCTTTTCAATACATATGAAATTATCCTGCTGCATTTTTAGTCCTATTCCTGAGAAAGCCATGGTGATGACTGCATCAGTCACAAATAAAAGGAAACGTTATGAAAATGGTCTGTAACTAAATTTATAGTGACTTGCAATATGAGATTGAAGCAGAAATAATACAGAATGGTTTAATCTCTCAACGTCTAGATGCAAAATAATAGCTTCTGCCATCGCTTGTAATCTTATTCATTATACATTAAAGAATAATAGGTTGGTAGTAGGGCAATGGCAATAGACCATGCAAAATACTGAAATCCTTACATAATTTTAATTTGCCATTTGTGTCTTGTCATTCTGCAACATTGTGAGGAAAGCACGTACTTGCATTCAATATTTTACATGGAGCTTTCTATGCCTTAAAGGGACACGTAAACAACAGGCTGCTTGGCACAGTATCGAACATGGCAATAGACTGCAAATCTGAATGGTTATTTTCAACAAGGCTATTTTCAAACAGCTTAAACACTGCAATTTTTATATACAAGCTTCTATAATGAAGATTACACTGTTTAAACACTTCAGTTTGGTGTATTGAAAAGAGTGCAACAGTCCGTTACCATGCTGTATATACTGTCATTAGTGATAAAAGCTAAGCCTGTTTTAAGTAGTTACCATAAACGCTCACCTCCTCACCCTCCTCAGTAGGATGATAATACCACTGTAAATATAACAGATATTTCAGTACATAGTGTGTTAGAATACTTTCACCCCAGACCTAGAATCAAATCTAGTCCAGACAGATGAGTATGAAAGAATTCTCATTCTTTTTCTCATGCAAAGGGCTAACTGAAATAAGTTTGGACAGTCTCAATCCTGTACCCTGTGGACACGAGTTTATAGCATAAATTGACCTCACAGTTGGCACTTACTGGAAGAAAATATTTTCTAAAATAAATTTTAAGTATAGAATAGCAAAACCAAACCATAATTATCAGATATGTACAGAAATTGTAACAAAAGCACACACTAGATATTAAATTCGGAATTTACCAACAAGGCCCAGGATTATAAATGAGTTACAGAGTCATAAAAGATTTATACTCTTACTAAACCCCAGAGAGAGAGAGTAATCTGATCTCCACACACCAGTGTCAGAGATTGTTTGTTTACCCTTGTCAATATGCATTACTTTCAAAACCTCTGTACCAGCATTTCCCCTCAGTGTAAAGTTTTCCTGAAGAAGATTGGTTCAAGTTGAAACATGGGTTATAAATAAAGAATTTCTTGCAAAGTCCACAATATACATTTTTCTTTTAGCAAAGCACTAGACTCATCAATAAGACATGTGTTTGGTATGAATTTCCTGTTAATTATCACTTGTGTCACAAATTGCTGTTACAAATTTTGGGTCTACACTAATTATTCTGTAGGGCTCAGTGCCAGCATTCTCTTTTGTAAGTGGGCTGCGCGCACCCTACGACCAGGAGTTTACCTTTACTGTTTTCTCACACCAGAATGGAATATTTATAATTAACAGGAAATGAGTGGTCCCTTGATTTAAGATGCTTTAGTCAAACTGCCCAATCATTATGCCACAGTTGCACTTTCTTGTAATGTTTATATTGGTCAGGATAACTGTGTTTAGGCTAAAAACAAAAAGTTTTGTTTCTCTATGTATATTAGTCAAATGTCTGCCCTAGTAAGAGGTAACTTCTATCATATTTAAAACATTTTTTAATGGCAACAGTTTATTCTCAAGCAAATCTCTTTTGTGTTGCAGAAAAACCTAGGGTACAATGTTCCTATTTTTACCAATCTGAACAAATAAGTAGATATGCACACTAAGTGACGTAACATCAGTAGAAAGCGTGAATAGACTATTTGTTCATGCTTAGAGATTTGTACCCCCAAAAGTGAGGAAAAACATTTGATTTTCCTTGTTACGGCATTGTTAAAGGTCACTAATTGTGAACTACTGAAGCATTCCTTAGCTGCATAGTAAAACTGAAAAGTGAACATTTTACTCCAGGTCAGACCTAGTGTTAGTTGGATCAATTTTCAACTTTGCCCGCCCCACTTCAGGAAGATCTGGGGTGGGCAGAGGCAGGAATTCAGCCAAGGAGCAGTTCTGCTGGCTCCCCACCGATTGCCAAAATATAAGCAGATGATACACAACACTGGGACAGGCTTTAGAAGCAGGAACCACGTAACTCGATTAACTTATATACTCAGCAGTTCAATATGATCCTTTTACAAGTTCAGAAATGAATTAAAACATGCAACTACAGTACAACAGTTGGTCATCATATTTATCTGGGGGCATGGAGCTTATCTTATTTTTGTATATTTTTAATATTATACTGAAGTGCCCCTAAATCATCTTTGTTTTACATTACCTTTAATCACAATTCACATGCAAACAAGCATGCCACCTCTGTCCGATATAGCTGCTTTCAGTGGTGCACAGAAAATGGAACTTAGTTGAGTCCTTCAATGGAGACTGTGTATCCATTTTACACTGAATCTTAATGAAAGAAATAAAGCTTCACTCACAGTCGTCAAAAACAATCATTACTCACCCTCTGAGCTCTCTGCTTCTTATTGAGTCTAGGTGAGCTCTGTCAGCTAGACAAAAGTTTATTTACCTGATTGGCCTCAGTAATAATCAAACAGAAACCAGGTGACTTCATTAAGATAGAGTTTGTCCATGCCAGAAAGCCAATACTGATGGCACTGCTGTCAATTGCAAGATAGAAGTTGGCCGCATCAATCCACAACTATCCATCAATCTATTCTTTGTTTCTTTGCCTTTAACCTGCAAGAACAAAGAGCAATATCTCCAACTTTTAGCAAAATAAATCAAAAATGTTCTTCCACTACCAGTGTGTATTTAAAAAAAAAACAAGCTTAGAAAATATATTTTGTCATAAATTATCTACAAAATGAGAAATCTTATTTAATTACATTTCCTGTCCCAAATCGTGTGGGTATTTGATAAGAGAAGAAAAGAAAGTAATTTGCTGCAAATAATGAGTGTGTATTCTTTAAATAAGCACTAGAAATTCAAGACGACATAAAGGTCCTTGAACAGTGGGTAAACATGACCTACTTTTCACCAATATTAGGTTTAATGTGAGTAAAGTATTAATAATGCTGGGGCCTTGTGAGGGATTTATAAGTGTTTCAGCTATCTGTGCACTAGATGGCAGGTTGGTACTGTGTGACAGCCTTTAGTGAGCTTTGCGTTGAACAGGCAAACTTTGTTCTGTATATATTTAATCATGAAAGAAACATAATGGGGAATCAGCAACTGGACTTAGCTGCTAAAGTTCTTTAGATCTGTTACTTCAAACCAGAAGCCTATTTTATACCAGATTTTTTCAGTGTGATTTAAGGTGTTATATGATGGTATCTCCATCTGTGCAGTTTTCAAAACTTAGCTGCACAGCAACAATCATCGCTGAACACTTTAATCATCATGTAATAAATTGGATAATTCCATCTAAATTTGGCACCACTTAAACATTTACATAAATAATGTAGTAGCGCATAAGTTGTAGGAAGATGTAAGAAAGTTAAAAGTCGCCACTTTAAAAAAAATAGATGAATATTTTATACTAATTTGCCACATTAGACCAGATTCACATAACTACTTTCCAAAACCCTTCTTTACAACACACATAAAGGCCTGATATCATATTAGTTAAAATTTTCACCCATCTCTGCGACCGTGGATGCCTTACACTGGAATATACCTTTTGCCCTTGTGGTGAGTTTTGGCATTTCTTGGACAGGGCACAGTAGAGATCTGTGGCAAAGCCGACACCATGGAGTTAATTCCTTCCTTAATGAAAAATGGAAGAACGGCTGTTTTTCTCTGTAATTAACAACTTGCTAAAAAAAAAAATCACATTCTCAGAAATCATACCTGTCAAAGCTTCCTGTGATTCTGTTAGCTGATCACCACTTACAGAAAAAAAACAGGCATTCTCCCATTTGTCGTTAAAAGATAACCCCTAAATGTCCTGGGCTTACACCTCAAGCTAGTAGAACATGAAGTTTTACTGCTGATGGAGGCTGTGAAAAGTCCATAAAAATTCTTACTCACCCCACTGGATCTAGGAGAGAGTGTGCAAATATTAGTCTTTCATTGGAACAAAGGGACACAAGATGAAAAATGTAAAAAAAAACCCAGAAGTGATTAAAAACCTTCTGAAAGACATCTGTTGCTGCTGATTATATAGGAAACTAGTTTTCTCTTTATGTTACTATCGGACAAAAGTTATTTAATAAGCGCTTTTGTGACCAATGAGAATATAACCAGTCTGCTAAGATTTCCCTGAAATCTCTCTGTCCTGCAGAATTACATATTCCAAAAATGGTCAGAACTGAAGTTCTATACAGAAAATGCTGGATATCCAGGAGTGATTACCCAGCACAAATCTGATCAAGGGATTCAGATGGCGTCATAACAGCAAAGCTCAAGCAGTTTATATCTGTCAGGAGGACATTAGTGTTTTTATAATTACTTTCACACACCTGTTAGTTTTATAATACATTGTTATTATAGCACTAATGTTTTATTTTTAGTTGCCAGTGGATGTCATGGCAGATGTGGTGGCCATCAAATAGTCTAAATGTTCCTTATAGTTTAAGCAGGATATTATCGATAGCAATAGGTTAACAACTGTGGCATAATTGCTGCAAATCTTACAAAGGGACAATCAACAGTTGATTAATGGAAAATAGCACAACTAGTGTATATATTATGTAATGAATAAATTTTAATTTACTGCAATAACATTTTACATCACTTTTAACAAGAAAACACTGATAAGAAATAGTGACTGTTTTTCAAACAAGGGATAATGTGATTTTAATTAATATAGACTTCAATAAATGTAACGAACAGGGATGGTGCATCTCAAATCTGCAAGGGTCCAAAAATATTGTTGATATTTTGGAATGAACCATTAATGTTTGAGTAAAAATAATGGCCCATCTCAACCACCATCAGGAAGAAAATGAACAATTGTACAGATTGTGGATGCTATCGGTTTTTGTATTTTCTAGGTCAGTTCACAAGTGGGGTATTTTTCATGGCAAACACAGTGACCATTTATGCCATGACAGTACTGGTAAACATATAGGATACGGTAGCATAGTGGTTATGTTACTGGGCTAGTAATCCAGAGGCCTGGACTAATAATCCAGAGAATGAGAGAGTTTGAGAATTTGAATTCAGTTAAAAAAAATCTGGCAATAAGAAGCTGGTATCAGTTAAAGAAACCATGAAGCTATCAGATTGTCGTAAAAACCCAACTGGTTCACTAATGTGCTTTAGGGGAAGGAAATCTGTTGTGCTTACCTGGTATGGCCTATTAATGTTAATGTGCAGCATAATATTCTTCCAACTATTAAAGTGTCAGCATTTGGATAATTTTTACAATTTTTTTAAGTATTTTTATGTGGGCACCTGATTTTATAGAGGTACCCAACAGTGCTGGGTCAGTTGCACACTATTGCTCTGACATGTTGCATCATTAGGTCCCAGTTAGCCTGAAGTGTTGATGTATTGAATGGAAAGTTAGTCAACAAAAATGATGTTGCAGACATGTAGTAAAAATGACTTGCCTAACTGTGATCAAAGTGAATACTTCATGTCATGTATTGCAGGCATTTATGTCCTTACATGACAGTATGTCAATAAGTTAAGACAGAAAAACGTGTATTCATCAGTATCACACAAATTTACAAATTTAAGAATGCAATCCTTTTTGTAAGTGGCACCTTTCATTTGCATATTCATCAACTCGGTACTTCACCAAGTATTGTAGCCCATGTGCTATTATCTTCATTGTCCCCAGCTGTATCATGCTACCCAGACTGTAACCAAGGGGAAGAAATTCAATATGCTGTTGGGTGAAAATTGAGATTTTAGCTCATTAGAACTTCCTAACAGTACCATTCAACCTGTACTTTTTTCTTAAGATGGGAGTACTATTGATTGTTGCAATAAAAGAGTGAGAACTGCAGATTTTAAATAAAAACAATGACTTTATTTTATCAGATACCTGGCTAAAAAAACATTTACATAAATGGTCTTCAATGAGGTCTTGAGATCTTCTTCCTTTCACATTGGATCCGCATGGCTTCAGTGTTGTTTTCAATCTTGTCGATTAAATATGACTGTGGTTATTTGACAAAAGTTTGCCGGCATGGGTCTTACTGTTATCAGGCAAAGGTATCCAGACTGCACACTATGCAGTTGCTTCAATCTGACTTAGATGGGATAATAATTTTAAGAGCTGCATTTTTTGCTTTGAGATTTATTTTGCTTTAAAAGGTTTTCATTTCAGGAGGGTGAAACAGAGGGATTTGACTGTATTCATGATAAAAACTGAAGTGATGCCTGTGACACTTCGCTGCAAAATCAGACTGAAATATAGGTTATTATAAGGTTTGATTTCTGGTTGCTAAGTTCCTGCATTTTGACTGAAAGGTATGTATTTTACTCAGCTTATACAAAAAACAGATTTGTGAAAAATATCTCTGAGTAAAGTGCAGGAGAAATTTCACAGTAAAAATTCAATTTCAAAGTTTACAAAGCAATTTCTATGGACCAGTAAAAATACAGTGACTTATTGTGGCAGTATTAACTGTTCTTTTTCTTTGCTTAACCTTTCAGAATATGGTCATGGCTTTTTAAAAGCCATTTCAGAAAATAAAACATGACTGAGATTTTTTTTTAATTTACTAAATAAAATTCTTCATGTAGTGTACTTTAATCATAATTGTGTTTTGTATTTAGATTAAAGTAATTTAAAACAGCAGGTGTTTAACTGAAGGTTTTGACACTTAAAGATTAATTTTATTATAAGGAATACAATACAGTGAATAACTCTAACTTCAATGAAAAATAAGCTTAATAAGACTTTTTAATACAATCCTGATTAGTAACCTACATTCATTGAATCAAAATGTATCATTTGACTGATGACTTTTCATTCTGCAACAATGCTGGTGAGGGAGGAGCAAGATGATAAAAGTCGCATTAACTTCAAGTCTGAACATTTGATTCGAGGAAAAAGCAATCTTGAAGCAAGGTTAGATGATACAAAGCAGTATAGATGAAGTTGATTATGTGATATTTAATAATCATGCCACAGTAAAACAAATCCACAAGACTGATAAATGTTCTCTCTGTTGGGTGTAGAAGTGTGACCTGAAATAATTTGGCAGACTGAGTTTGGGCCCTGCTGCACACAATCCACAGCTGAAAATTGGCCATTGTCCGCACCTATTGACACATCATTCAGAGCAGCCACAAGTATGGCTGATGTGGGAAATGGAAAACTAGTGGTAAATGTATTTTAATTATTAGTAGCGTTTATTGCAGACATCTTGATCTCAATATTAAGCCCACCACGACAGGTGGGAGGAGGGATAAACCCTAAAAAACAGGAAACGCATCCCCAACCCACCACATATGCGCCCGTTGCTGTTTTTACAGCAGCGGGTAGTGAGGTGTGTGAGTGTTCCATCTTGGAGAGGCGGGACACTTCATTAAGATATTTAAATAAGGCTCTCCCAGTGCATTTGGGAGCCTGATTTTAATTTAACTGCTGCCACCCGGGTTTCCCAGGGCTCGGGAAACCCCCCAGTGAAATGGAGGCAAGAGCTGCTGGCTCCAGAAGGGAAGTGCTTTTTATAGCACTCCTTGTGGGCCATGAGGAGCAGGCGTGCTCTCCCCAGGTGCTCAAAGAAACCTTCGGTCTCCCCACTGCCGACTGCAGCCTCTCTCTCCCCTTGCTGCGATTGGCAACCTTCCTCCCCAAGCTCCGATCTGCAGCCTGCCCCGCAATCAGATTGCCGGGGACCGTCCCCAAGTGTCGGGAAATGGAAGAAGAAAATTATAACGAGATCCTGCCGTTAAATTCGGCAGTCCCTCCGTGTCCCCGGCCTCACCGGGCTTCCCCCACTCTACCACACACCCCTGCACCCTCTCCGCCTCCCCGTAAATATCAGGGCCCTTCAAGAGTGTGCTAGCTATCTGTGCTGTACATGCTGGGCAAAGTGTAGTGTGCTGAACAGCTTCCAAACACCCATTGAAGGGATGTGTTTTTCACCACATTGCGATGAATATTGTGTAGCAACAAACTTACTGTCAATGAATTTTGGTGTTTTAATGGCTATTTCAATGCAATAGTTCATTTACGGGCATAAGAAGTGTAATAACTATTATTATCACCAAGTTTTGGAAATTTGTCAACGCTTTCTCCAGTTGCAAGCAAAAATGTTTTCTTGCATTTACATTGTTTTGACAAAAGCATGGGAACTAATCACCACGCTAGTTGTTTGTAGCAGACATTTGGTGCTGGGTTTTCTGGCTTCATATACATATCAGAGAGTAAACTCACTGATCCCACGCTCCCAGCGGGGAAGCCTGCTCAGAGAAAGCGTGGGTCGGGAGATAGGGCGATAACAATGTAGTGCCAACTCTGTGATCCATGGTCCCTCTGAATACAGCTCACTAATGAGAGAATGGGATTGGTGAATGTACTCTCCAATGTAAGTGTCAGAATCAGGAGATATCTTGAAATTTGATGGCAACTCATTTGATTGTATGGAAAAGGGATAGAATATCGACTTCTTTTCCTACTTGTCTACTAGATTCAAACAAGTTGACAGAGAAAGGGGCATTATTGATTTCATGAAAATAGAGTCCTTCAAATTGTGACTCCACTGGGATCATTAACAAGTAACCCGGTTGTCTTGTCAGGAAAGCCTAAAGGATAACTTTTCTATTAATGGCAGTGTTTTAGCTATCGCCATTCTGCTGGTAGCAATTTAAAGATGGCAGATCATTTACTTGTCAGTTGCAGGTCAATTTCCTATATTCAAAACCAATCAATCAACCAGTGATGTCTCTGCATTCAGGATGATTTTATACAAAGAACTTGCACTTTAATTTTGTTACAGATTTTAATTTACAGTAGGTTCCAGCAAAATAGACAAAGCGGTTCAAGATAGATGCATAGTACCAAAGTCTTGAATAAAAACATATAATTTCTTTCATCATAGAATCATAAAAATTTACAGCACAGAAGGAGGCCATTTGACCCATCGAGTTGATTTTGCCAATGGGGGCGTGTTGGAGGCGGGACTGCTGCTTGTCGGGTTTTAGTCCCGCCTCCATCGACTTGTGGCCAACCCACGCTATTTTCCCTTGATTGACCTTGTTAAGCCCGTCCAGCGGGCTTAGCAGGCCAATTAAAGGGAAGCCGGTTACAGGGGACGTCATTGACAGATGAATTGTCATCGTTTGACAGCTTTGAGAAGCTGTCAAACACTGACATTCTCTCTTGTTTGGTGAGTTCTTGTACTCAAGGCTCACCAAACCTGTTTTGTGAGCAGAAAGCAGATGGCTGTTGCATCGGAGAATACAGCAGCCATCTGTCATCTCTGCCATTGAGATGCCGAAGCCTCCGCATCCCCAACGATTGAAGCCTGCAGGAAGAAACAAAGGAAAGTAAACTTTTTCTATCACTTTTCACTCACCTCACATACTTACCTCTCCACACTTGCACCCATCACTCACCTCCACATCGCACTTTTGGACCCCTCCGACCCCCGCAGACCCACTGCTCACCTCGCTGACCCTGGCGGGGTTTCCCGACATCGGGAAGCCCGCACCTATGATGGAAAAATGGGGATAATCCTCTTATCTGCCTGTTAACAGGCAGTTAAGTGGCTGTAATCTCCTTCCCGCCTCCAGGAGACGGGACCCGGCGCGGGTCGGGTACCCGCCTCCTGGGAAGATAGTACGGAGGTGGGTTGGGAGCGGGATGGGTACCTGCCCCCAGATTCTGCCATTTTTCCAGCAGTCCCACCTCCCCAGGGCTGGCAAAATCGCCCCCATCATGTCTGTGCCAACCGAAAAAGAGCTACCCAGCCTAATCTCACTTTCCAGCTCTTGGTCCGTAGCCTTGTAGGTTATGGCACTTCAAGTGCACATCCAAGTACTTTTTAAATGTGATGAGCATTTCTGCCTCTACCACCCTTTCAGGCAGTGAGTTCAAGACCCCCACCGCCCTCTGGGTGAAAAAAGTTCTCCTCAACTCCCCTCTGATCCTTCTACCCATTATTTTAAATCTATGCCCTCTGGTTATTGACCTCTCTGCTAAAGGAAATAGGTCCTTCCCATCCACTCTGTCGAGGCCCCTCATCATTTTATACACCTCAATCAAGTCTCCCCTTAGTTCCAAAGAAAACAGCCCCAGCCTATCCAAACTTTCCTCATAGCTAAAATTCTCCAGTCCTGGCAACATCCTCATAAATCTCCTCT
The DNA here is from genome assembly GCA_030390025.1 of Squalus acanthias. Classification (NCBI taxonomy): domain Eukaryota; kingdom Metazoa; phylum Chordata; class Chondrichthyes; order Squaliformes; family Squalidae; genus Squalus; species Squalus acanthias. The sequence continues at coordinate 54,820,996 of CM059436.1, forward strand.
GTACCCTCTCTAGTGCAATTGCTGCATGCGGGCATGGACTGCTTCATTATCTCATTCAGGTGAATCATCAGTATTCTATCTAGAATACTCAACAATTCAATATAAATATACAGCATTAAGGAAACTCTAGGCAAGTCTTTTGGTTACCATCGTTGTCAACACCAGAAAGGAACAGCAAGACCTGGACGACATTCAGGCTTGGGCTGATAAGTGGCAAGTAACATTTGCACCACACAAGTGGTGAGAGGGGAGGGGGGCATAGAGACATGCAATTGAATTGTCGTGGGTAAAATGATGGAAGCACAGCCTGACATCGGTCGTGGGTAAAATGATGGAAGCAATTATTAAAGATGTCATAACAGACCATTTGGAAAGTGGCGACATGATAGGTCCAAGTCAGCATGGATTTGTGAAAGGGAAATCATGCTTGACAAATCTTCTGGAATTTTTTGAGGATGTTTCCAATAGGGTGGACAGGGGGGAACCAGTAGATGTGGTGTATTTGGACTTTCAGAAGGCCTTCGACAAGGTCCCACACAAGAGATTGGTGAGCAAAGTTAAAGCACATGGGATTGGGGGTAATGTGTTGACGTGGATTGAGAACTGGTTGGCACACAGGAAACAAAGAGTAGGAGTAAATGGGTACTTTTCAGAATGGCAGGCAGTGACCAGCGGGGTACCGCAGGGTTCGGTGCTGGGACCCCAGCTGTTTACATTATATATTAATGATTTGGACGAAGGGATTAAATGTAATATCTCCAAATTTGCGGATGACACTAAATTGGGAGGCAGTGTGAACAATGAGGAGGATGCTAGGAGGCTACAGAGTGACTTGGACAGGTTGGGTGAATGGGCAAATGTATGGCAGATGAAGTACAATGTGGATAAATGTGAGGTTATCCACTTTGGTGGTAAAAATAGAGAGGCGGACTATTACCTGAATGGTGGCAGATTAGGGAAAGGGGACGTGCAACGAGACCTGGGCGTCATGGTACATCAGTCACTGAAGGTGGGAATGCAAGTGCAGCAGGCAGTCAAGAAAGCAAACGGAATGATGGCCTTCATAGCAAGGGGATTTGAGTACAGGAGTAGGGAGGTGATGCTACAGTTGTACAGGGCCTTGGTGAGGCCACACCTGGAGTATTGTGCGCAGTTTTGGTCTCCTAACTTAAGGAAGGACATTCTTGCTATTGAGGGAGTGCAGCGAAGGTTCACTAGATTGATTCCTGGGATGGCCGGACTGACATATCAAGAAAGATTGGGTCAACTGAACTTGTATCCTCTGGAGTTCAGAAGAATGAGGGGGGATCTTATAGAGACATTTAAAATCCTGACTGGTTTAGACAAATTAGATGCGGGCAGAATGTTCCCAATGGTAGGGAAAACTAGAACCAGGGGTCACAGTCTAAGGATTAAGGGGAAGCCATTTAGGACTGAGCTGAGGAGGAACTTCTTCACCCAGAGAGTGGTGAATCTATGGAATTCTCTTCCACAGAAGGTTGTTGAGGCCAGTTCGCTAAATATATTCAAAAGGGAGTTAGATATAACACTCACAACTAAGGGGATCAAGGGGTATGGCGAGAAAGCAGGAATGGGGTACTGAGGTAGCATGTTCAGCCATGAACGCATTGAATGGCGGTGCAGGCTCGAAGGACCGAATGGTCTACTCCTGTACCTATTTTCTATGTTTCTATGTCTATGTTTCTATGAAAGTTGCCAGATCTCTGCCCATTCTCTGCCATGCACAAATGTATTGTCATACCTTATAACTGGAGATAAGGTACTTTAATGGTTGAATAAAAGTGGCCAAAATAAACACTTGCTCAAGAAAATAACATGACATAAGACATGCCTATAATCAAGGGGCTATAGGGAGGGAGGAACTTAAAACAATGACTATCACTAGTGAAAAAGTACTAGGAAAACTAATGGGACTAAAGGCTGACGAGTCCCCTGGACCTGATGGCCTACATTCTAGGATCTTAAAAGAAATGGCTGCAGAGATAGTGGATGTGTTGGTTGTAATCTACCAAAATTCCCTGGATTCTGGAGAGGTCGCAACGGATTGGAAAACTGCAAATGTAACACCCCATTCAAGAAAGGAGGGAGGCAAAAAGCAGGAAACTATAGGCCAGTTAGCCTAACATCTGTATTTGGGAAGATGCTGGAATCCATTATTAAGGAAGTAATAGCAGGACATTTAGAAAATCATAATACAATCAAGCAAAGTCAACATGGTTTTATGAAAGGGAAATCGTGTTTGACAAATTTACTAGAGTTCTTTGAGGATGTAATGAGTAGGGTGGATAAAGGGGAACCAGTAGATGTAGTGTATTTGGATTTCCAGAAGGCATTCGATAAGGTGCCACATAAAAGGTTACTGCACAAGATAAGAGCTCACGGGGTTGGGGTAATATATTAGCATGGATAGAGGATTGGCTAACTAACAGAAAACAGAGTCGGGATAAATGAGTCATTTTCCGGTTGGCAAACTGTAACTAGTGGGGTGCCACAGGGATCAGTGCTGGGGCCTCAACGATTTACAATCTATATTAATGACTTGGATGAAGGGACCATGTGTACTGTAGCCAAATTTGCTAATGATACAAAGATAGGTGGGAAAGCAAGTTGTGAGGAGGACACAAAGGGCTGGATTTTGATACAGGGGCGGGCTGGGGTTGTGTAATCCGCATTTCGTGTTAGCCACCCGATTCTAAATCGATGTGGGAGAATGATGCCATTTTAACCTAATTGGCCAATTGAGTTCCAATGTGTGGGAACCCATGGCCAGTGAGTTTTTCCAGTCTGAAAGTCGCCTCCGATGACGTCATCATCGCTGCTGCATTTAAGGTCTGCAACAAGCCTTGCTTCTTCTGCAGACTGCCAAGCTTTTGCCCTTGCATGTTAGAGGCACCTGCAGGAAGAATGGCCAGCCAGAGACCTAGGTCTGCACCCTGCTTTGATGACGTTGCCCTGCAGGCTTTAGTAGAGGGAGCAAGAGCAAACAAAGAGGTGCTCTTCCCTTCTTCAGGGAGGAAGAAGCCTCCCCAGCAAACCAAGGCTGTGTGGATCCAGGTGGCAGAGGAGGTCAACTCTTTGTCAATAACCCGCAGAACCTGGCTTCAGTGCAGGAAGCGGCTTCATGACCTTCTGCGCACTGGAAAAGTGAGTATGAATTTCCCATCACCCTCAATCTGATCCCCATTGCCTCTCCTCACCAGCACTCAGCTTTAGCAATCTCTTCCTCCGCATCCCACTTGACACTGACATCCATGCACCCTTACCCATTCCCTCTCTCTCTATGGTCACATTCACCTAACTATTCGACTATGCAGCCCTCACACTCCCTATCACTGTGATGCAATTACAACTTACAACACAGGGAGGGCCCTTGGTCTTGCCACCTCACTCCATCGTTGTCTCCTTCTAAGCATCTATGCTATGGACTCTCTACACTCACTCCTTCATTCTCACTCAAACTCCACTTGTCTCCCTTATTGCAGGAAAAGAGAGCTCACAATAAGAGGGAAAGAGCGAGGAGAGGATGGGGGCCACCCTCTAGCCCAGCTCACCACCTGGGAGGAGGCGGTCCTGAAGATGGTGGGAGTGGAGGAAGATTCCCAAGTGGGGGACGGACAGACGGGCGCATCACAGCAAGCTGGTGACAGAATAGTTTTCCATCTCTCTCAATGACATTGCATGAGTTGCTGATAATGATTCTGAAGCTCTAACAGATGGACTTATGATCATCTGCAATGTGCATGTAACCTTGGCCTCACATCTCTGACTCTTTCCTTTACTCCCCCCCCAGGACCATCGCAAGCACCCATCCCCACTATCCAGGAGGAAGAGCATGAGCCTCAAGACTCCTCAGAGGAAGCTGCAACCTCTGAGGGCGCAGCATCAGCAGAATTCAGCGCACCCAGCACCGACACTCACACCTCGGAGGGAACATCGCGAGATACAGTAGTGTTGTCACCTGGTGTATCACAGCTCACAAGTGAGCATCAGCAGATAGTGGAGACAGGGACAGCAGTGGAGAGTCCTAGTCGGAGGGCGCAGGACTCTCCCAGCTCGGCTCAGCTGCATGTCGACCCTCTGCCTCTGGGTCCATCCATAAGATCAACGGTGCTGGAACTCCAGGAACAGGCGCAGGAGTCTCTGGCAGGTTTTGTCTCCAGGGTCGCTGCGAGTGTTGAGCGAATGGAGGAGTCCATTGCGAACATGAGCAGAGCCTTTGTGGAGTCATTGGCGCATGAACGCATCACCACGGAAAGGATGGCAACCTCCGTGCAAATGATGGCAACCTCCGTCGAAAGGATGGCTACAGTAGACGAGAGGATGGCTGCGGCCATGGAGGAGATAAGTCACCAGAGTGCAGAAAACATGGTGAGTGTTCAGAATAGAATGACATCTCTGGAGGAGCGATGGTCATCTATTGAACACAGAAACCAGACCTTCATGGAAGTCCTTCTGAGTAGGACTTCCAGTGCAGATACGGGTCCCCATGGCCCCTCTGATGCGGAGATGCCGGTGTTGGACTGGGGTGGACAAAATTGAGAGGTCGCACAACACCAGGTTATAGTCCAACAGTTTTATTTGAAATCACAAGCTTTCGGAGCTATCGATTGCTCCTTCCTCAGGTGAAGTCACTCTGATGTGCAGCAAGGTGCTCTCAATCCACTTGCAAGCGCTGAGGTGGACCTGACCCATGAGAGGGATGTTGTTTGCAGAGAACAAGGAAGTGGGGGCTCCTCTCCAAGCGCTCACACTTCCATGCCACTGACAAGTCCTCGGTCAAAGCTCCACCAGAGTCCGCACCCAACTGAGATCGGCGTCTCAACCCCTGCACAGCCGCAGGAGCAGCAGACGGTTGGCGAGCCCTCACAGGTTCGCAACCCCAGAGGACGCCCGCCAAAGGTGTTGAGACAGGAACAGCAAGAAAGTGAGCAAGGGGCCTCCACATCTGCTGAAGCCACAGGGGAAGCACCACGTAGGAGCACGCGTAAGAGAAAGATAGTGCACAAATAGTCACAAGGGTAGTCACTTGGGTGAATTTTGATGTTTTATGTTAAAAAGCCATCAGATGATTACTGTAAATAAAAAATCTGATGGCTACTGCTGTAGTTGTGGCGTGTGTCATTTCGCGAATGGGACTTCCACATTGAGGGCTTAGGATTACTTGTAATTGTCAGTATGGTGTTCAAATTGCTAAGAATCTGCTGGTTCTTGGCCATTGTCGATGCTCAGGTAAGAAGCTGCGAGGCAAAAGTGCTTGATTTGCTAGGCTAAGCAAATCTGGCCAAGATGAGTGCGTTCCTTGCATCCCGGGCAGCAATGTTCTCGCGTACTGCTGCCGCTGGTTGATGGGCCTCTGCAAAATGTTCGTTTTCGCTCTCCTCCTCCTCCTCATGTGAGGAGGATATGTGACGAGCCACTTGGTCCTCAGGAATCTGCAAACCACGATGCTGTGCCATGTTGTGAAGTGCACAGCAAACCATGACGATTCTGGAGACCCTGGCTGCTGAGTACTGCAGGGCTCCACCTGATCTATCCAGGCATCTGAAGCGCATCTTCAGCAAACCGATGGTTTGCTCGATTATGGCTCTGGTGGACATGTGGCTGGAGTTGATGGGCTCCTCAACGGCGTCATTAGCCACGTCTTCAGGGGATAGCCCTTGTCTCCAAGTAGCCATCCGTTAAGTTGGTCTGGCGGACTGAATAGCGGAGGCACACTAGACTGGCGCAGTATGAAGGAGTCATGGCAACTGCCAGGGTACTTGGCACAAACATGCAAAATTTCCTTCTTGTGGTCACACACCAGCTGAAAGTGAAGGGAGTGGAAGCCCTTGCGGTTGACAAAAATACCCGGATTGCGATGGGGTGCCTTAAGGGCCACATGTGTGCAGTCAACAACGCCCTGCACCCTTGGAAAGCCTGCCAGATTAGCTAATCTAACCGCACGCGCCGTGACACTTGCTTGATCCTTGGTGAAATGGATGTGATTGTGCGCGATGGCAAAGAGGGCATCGGTTACCTGCGTCCAAAAATGTGCGGGTTAGGTTGATTTGGCTATGATAAATTGACCCTTAGTGTTAGGGGGGGATTAAATATGTGGGGTTATGGGGATAGGATGGGATATGTTGGGGGGAATTAAATACGTGGGGTTACGGGGGTCGGGTGGGATATGTGTACTGTGGGGATTAAAGCAGGGACAGGGTACTGGATTTGAATGATCAGCCATGATCGTATTGAATGGTGTTGCAGGCTCGACGGGCCGAATGGCCTACTCCTGCTCCTAGATTCTATGTTTCTATGTTTCTATGTGATGCAAGTGTGTGCGGCTGCCTGGGAGATGCCGCTGATGTCTGCTGCTGATCCCTGGAATGAGCCCGAGGCAAAAAAGTTGAGTGCGGTGGTGACTTTGACGGCCACTGGTAAGGGGTGTCCACCTGGTCCTCTGGGCTCCAGGTCTTGTTGCAGCATTGCGCAGATGTCACCCACTACCTCTCGTGAAAGTCGGAGCCGTCTTTGGCACTGCTGCTCAGACATGTTGAGGTAGCTGACCCTGTGTCTGTAGACCCTGTTTGGGGGGTATCTCCTGCGCCGATGGGCTTCCATGCGCTGGCCCCTTCTGGCCTGTGCAGCTTCAGGCGGGTGAGCAGCAGCTTGGCGCTTCTGTTGTTGCTGCTGGTGCTGGTGCTGCTGTTGTTCATGGTTCTGCTGGTGCCGCGGCAGGTCTTCGTCCTCATCTGATGTCCAGAAGGGAAGGAAATAAATGGCTCCCATGCTTCTGGTATATGCCTCAGTCGAGGAAGCGCTCAGTCAAGGTGGCGAGAGGGGTTTCCCAGGAGGTCACACTGGAGATGGGTGTCAGGCTCCAAACTTCCACAGCTGTGGTTATGCCTTCTAAAAGTTCCCCCAGACCTGAGACAGCAAAGTCCTGCCACCTGCAAATGATGGCTGATCAAATCTCCTATTTAATGGTTGAGCGGCAGCTGATAGTCAGCAATCCAATTATGCTACCGCCAGGTTTCACCGTCGTGTTTCAGAACAGGCGTGCTTCACGTGGGAAAAGGGTTAAAATCACAAAGGCCTATCAAAATGGCATTATAGAGGCAATTTAGTGCTTGTTAAGGGCCTTAACGGCCTATCCCGCCTCTTGGAGGCGGGACAGAGACGGGACCAGTAGACATGATTTAATGAAAATTGCTTGGAGGTGGGGTAACCACCCACACGCCTCCAATCCCGCCTCAACGGCCTGATGAAATTCGAGCCCAAAGAGTCTGCAAAGGGATATAGATAGGTTAAGTGAGTGGGCAAAAATTTGGCAGATGGAGTATAATGTGGGAAAATGTGAGGTTATCCACTTTGGTAGGAAAAATAAGAAAGCAAATTATTATTTAAATGGAGAGAAACTACATTATGGAGGGATCTGGGGGTCCTCGTACATGAAACACAAAAAGTTAGCATGCAGGTACAGCAAGTAATTAGGAAGGCAAATGGAATGTTGGCCTTTATTGCAAGGGGGATGGAGTATAAAAGTAGGGAAGTCTCGCTACAACTGTACAGGGCGCTGGTGAGACCACACCTGGAGTACTGCATGCAGTTTTGGTCTCCTTATTTAAAGGAGGGATAGACTTGCATTGGAGGCAGTTCAGAGAAGGTTCACTCAGTTAATTCCTGAGATAAAGGGGTTGTCTTATGAAGAAAGGTTGAGCAGGTTGGGCCTATACTCATTGGAGTTTAGAAGAATGAGAGGTGATCTTATTGAAACAAATAAGATTCTGAGGGGGCTTGACAGGGTAGATGCAGGGAGGATGTTTCCCTCATGGGGGAATCTAGAACTAGGGGGCACAGTTTCAGGATAAGGGGTCGCCCATTTAAAACAGAGATGAGGAGGAATTTCTTCTCTGAGGGTCGTGAATCTTTGGAATTCTCTACCCCAGAGAGCTGTGGAGGCGGAGTCATTGAATATATTCAAAGCGGAGATAGACAGATATTTGAGCTACAGGGGAGTCAAGGGTTATGGGGAGCGGGCGGGAAAGTGGCGTTGAGGCCAAGATCAGATCATCCATGATCTTATTGAATGGCGGGGCAGGCTCGAGGTGCCGAATGGCCTACTCCTATTTCTTATGTTCTAAAAGGGCATAATGTAATTGAAGAAGTTCTCATGACCGAGTGGAGCTACAGTAAAATGTTTCTTGAGAGACATTATTCTAATACTTTCAGCACAATCTAAGATGAAGAATATGTTATTTTATAGTGTCCATTACATCAACTTTTTTTCTGCTCCAAAATGGAATCTAGTTTCTCAGTGTAGATGCACTGCTTCTCAAGATGTAACAGAGTTATTTTGGCAACATCTGTACTTCCCAGTGGTCTTGCAAATTTAAAAAGCTGTACAAAAATGTGACAACCAATTGGGAAATAAATAGAACTGTGTTGTGAATACACAAAGAGGATGCAAATTCACGCCAATGGCAGTGGCTGCCATTTTCAAAACCCACTGTGGCCAAACTGCATACAAATGTTCCAGGAGAACAATAAAAGGCATAATCAAAGAGGAGGAGATTGTCAATGTATACATGACAATAAGCAGAACAATGAAGCCATTGGGCTTATAATACAAGAACCAAAAGGAAATGAAAACTGACTATCAATGCCATAGAAAAGGTGTTATAACAAATAGTGTTCAACTGTCAGGTGATTGTTTCATTTCTATGTAGTGCCAGTAACTGTTGCTATTTTCATACACACAGAACAACCAACCAACATCCTTTTTAATGTTGTTTTTGTAGTTGACCAGGTGACATCAAATGACTATAACCTATAGGGTCGATTTTAACTCCCGGTGGGAAGACGAGAGGAGCAGATGGAAATTCCATGCGGGAGTCTTCATTGGAGGCCCAGCAGACTTTAACTGCTGGGCCTTATATGAATGCAGCTGGTCAGCTGTTTCTGGCAGAAAGCAACAGCTGGGCAATGGGCCGGGGGGGGGGGGGGGGGGGTGGGGGGGGGCGGGGTGAAGATCAGGCAACTCGGAGGCCACCCTGGCACCAAGAAAAGGCTGCTGGCAGCAAGCTATGTCCAGGAGTGGAGGTGGTACGAGGATCTTGCAGCTGAGGAGGGGCCTCGGGGTTACAGAGGCCCAGACTTTCCTCATGGGGCCCGGAGGAGCACTCCTGGTCTTCCTGGCCCCACTAAGGAAAGTCTTTTAACAAACTCATGAGGACTTTGTTGGTAAAGCTGTCGGGAAGCCAAGTGGGGTGTCCGAAGAGCAATGGGTTAAAATGTCATCAGGGTCCCATGTATGTCATGGAACCCCAATGTATTTATTAATTAGGCTCCCACCCTCATTCGCCGCCAAAACCAGCAGCATTAAAATGGTGAATCAGCGGGAATGGAGCGAGAAATGGAGCCGTTCTATTTTAACTACTCCCCTGCTCCTTTCCTGCCGATGGGGGGACAGTAATCATTTTGGGTATGAATTAGAAAACTGTGCACAGAAAGGTTTGTTTAAAACAGCTAATAGCACAAATTATATTAGAATTACATTGTTGAGTGATAATCATCAGACACAGTGGAACATTCTAAACCTTCATCCCTCCATAAACTTGAGCTCATCCATAACTCTGCTGCCCATATCTTAACTCGCACCAAGTCCTATTCACCCATCACCCCTGTGCTACATTGGCTCACGGTCCGGCAACGCCTCAATTTTAAAATTCTCATCTTTGTTTTCAAATCCCTCCATGGCCTCGCCTCTCCCTATCTCTGTAACCTCCTCCAGCCCCAGAGCCCTCCGTGATCTCTGTGCTCCTCCAATTCTGGCCTCTTGCGCATCCCCGATTTTCAGCGTTTCACCATTGGCGGCCGTGCCTTCAGCTGCCTAGGCCCTAACCTCTGAAATTCACTGCCTAAACCTCTCCGCCTCTCTCTCCTCATTTAAGACGCTCCTTAAAACCTACCTCTTTGACCAAACTTTTGGTCACATGTCCTATAATGTGGCTCGGTGTCAAATCTTGTTTGAGCTCCTGTGAAGCGCCTTGGGACGTTTTACTATGTTAAAGGCGCTAAATAAATGCAAGTTGTTGTTATTATTGTGAGGGTCTATTCTTCAGTCTGACAATTCGAAGCCATTGAGAAACAGATGCAATTTACTCATCCCAACTCTGGAATATACAGAAAAAAATGAGATATCAAGAGTGGGGAGCTTGGAGATGCCCACATTTGTTAAGAAGTAACTTTGAGGTATGAAAACACTATCACAGAAAAAATATTTTTTCATGACTGACAAAACACCATAGATGCAAACCTGTTAAACAAGTCCAAAGGATATGCATATTGTCAAATGTTTTGAAAGTGTGACTCTAAATGACTCTTCCCAGTACAGTAGTAAATTAATATATGCAGACCAAGGGTAAACTCATTGGTCTTAAAAAAAGCATTGCTGTTAGGAATATCAGGCTTCCAAGCAATGCAAAGCATGGCAATGAGTTTGCCAGGTTAATAGCACTATGGGGCACGATCTTCCCTGTGTGCTATTATTAATGAACTAATTTATCACTTCACCACAAATAGCAAACAATCTATCCCATATTTCACTCGCTAGTTTCCTCCTGAAGACAATAGCTCAAGCTGGGATACAGCAGCAGCTCCCCAGCACCTTGCCCAAGTGGCCATACTTCATGAGTGAGCTTAGGTAGGGAATGTCAGCAAGCTATTTGACCAGCTGAGCCTGATCCTGTCCTCACCTAATGTTCACACACAAACACGTTCCACCAGAAGTCACAGGATAACGAACAGTGACAGGAACTCTGGCCATATGATCTTTGTGGCTCATTGAGTAATCGGGGAGCCCATATACACCATTTTCTAACATTTAAAATTATCCAACCTTCGTTTCAAATTCTTACATGAGACTCTGCACTCTGAAATTTAAATGGTTTCAAAAAGGAAATAGGCAAATTCCTGCATCTAAAGAAATTCATAATTATTAAATTTTATAAATAGATATCTCACAGAAAAAAAATGATTGGATGGGTAGGCTAGATGGACCAATCATCTTCTCCTGAAATACATTTATATATAACTTATGCCTATAAATTACTGGTGGTCATATTAGCTGAGCACTTTTGTATGACTTTTTTGCTGTTTTAACACAAGCATTGTGTAAATGGGTTAATGCCTCCACTGAAATAGAACAGAGGAGTGTCATACAAATGCACTAAGCATTCGTCTGCTAATATCACCAACAGTAATTTATAGGCTAAAGTTACTAAAATACTTAAAATATTAAACAGATTCTCAGTCTGTTGCCATGATGGAGACGCCATTGTTATTTGTAACAATTCGCCTTCTTCTAAGATGTCGCTGTTACAATAACAGCATTTAGTCCCCTCCCCCTCAGATGATAATAGGCTATTTCAGGTTAATTAACAAAAATATCAATATATTCCAGTTCAGACACTTCAAGTGCCACATTCGACTTCCCCCATTAGTTTATCAAAACTAGCATACACACTGCTACGTTGCACATTTGCCATAATCTTCCCGTTCATCCTAGTGGGTCGAGATCAAGCGGCCTCTGCCTGAAGCAACAGCATCAATGTTGTTTTAAGAAAAGGTAAGTCTGGTTGAAAATAAACTTGCCTGACAGCTGGCAATCTTGTTGGAGAGTATTCATTCAATCACAGCAAGTCTGTCAGATTAATAACACTATTTGTTTTTGTATAATTTTCTCTCATCTTCTGAAAAATAGGGAGTGGAAGCAATTTATCCGTCAACATTCCTGGCAGTTTAACGGGGAGGGGGTCTTAAAGTTGATTAATCTGTTTAATCCTCATACCCGAGTCAAACTGATAATAGCTGTTACTGTTCTTTTGCATAAGTGAAATCACTTTATAACCTTAGAAAGTACTTTTACTTAAGATAAGGAATCTGGCTAAATGCTACCATGACTTGAATGTGTGATTATTATGTTCAGACATAACTTGGCTAGGGAAAATTGGAATTTCAGAAAGCTAAATCCAAATGCAAAGCCTGAATTAAAATCGTTTCACAGAATAGTGAGAATCAGGACTCCTGAATGTAACAAAAGGGTATTTGAAATAGCAGTGGTGATGGAGTCTATTGTAATTTCAATGTTCAGAACAATTTCAAAGCTGTTACCCAGATTCCATCTTTGAAATTCTCCCAAAAATTGTTACAATAAAATGACTGCAGACTCTCTTGCCACTGGCATTCCCAATACCCTTAACTCAGCCCCATATTTACATTCAGAATTCCGGTTCTCGCTAACAGACATTCCTATAGATGGTGCACCTTTAAAGAACTTCCTAATTTCCTTCCATCTAGAGGTATTGATCTACTACAGCCTTTTCTCTTATCATTTTGATCCAAGTTGAATGAAGTGGGTTTACTGGTGCAGTATGTTGCTGGCACCAAACAAAGGCACGTGCACTGACAATGTGGGACTGCTTCTGTGTGGCTCAGCTGTGCTTCTGTTTCAGGAATAGTTTGCCATTTTCTGTTCAAAATGACAACTTTTGCCATGTATTGTAAGTATTAGCAGCTAACCACAAATTGAAAACACATTGGCCCATTATTTGCTGTCAGAATAACAGCGAGGCTAATAGCGCTCGCCGTTATTTATGCACAAATGCCACAGCAACTTCAGGCGAGGGCAGATGCGCGATTAAACGTGGAAATCCAAAAGTTGCTGTCAGAGATGCACCGCTGGGCCATTAGCTTCATGAAAACGGCATCTTACGGTCTGGCTCCCCATTGAAATGCATTAAATGGCGTTACTGCACTTGACGTTGCTGTACTTGTATGGTAGAGACGTACTAAACTCGCCACAGAAAGTTAGAGCTGGCCTGAAGTGACACAAGGAGCCCGTTTTGGAGTCATTTAAGGTCCATGCCTATTTAATTTAGCCTGGATTAGTTGTCAGAGATTATTTTAACAATGTGCTAAGTGTTAATTACTGGCACCGAAAATTAACTATTACAAGTGTGGAGTCTCAGTCATTCAGATTTTAATTATTGTATATTTAAAAAATGTGAAATTTAAAATTTAATATTTAACTTTTTTGGGGGAAAATTCAGTTGGTTGCGCCTCCCGTTAGCGCCTTAAGAGGGCGCTAATGGGGCGCAAAGCAGCTAGCGCCCGGGCGCGGCGAAGTTTGCGGCGCTCGCGAAATTAACTAGACATTTTGCGGCGGCGCTAAACACTACCGCCACGATCTCCTGCGCCGGCAGATCGTGACGTCAGACGAGTGTGCAACGCCCCGGTATCGCCCTGGAGCGGATATTGAGTGGCGCCCCCTGCCTTACCGCCTGATGCTAGCAACGACAGGTTGATAGGAGCGTTCTTCTGTCATGAAGGGAAAGGGGGAGCGCTATTTAAAGGTGACCGCTTCCTGCCTTTTATTGTTGGTGCCATTTTTGAACTATGCATTCTGAGAGAGAGTGAGAGAGACTTCTGGAGAGATTCAACGTTGTGTGAAGGAGTTTTGGGTACTGAGCAGCACTTTGCAGGTTCATTTTGATTTGCCATTCCTTGTATCGATTTAGAAGAGACTGTGGGGGCTGCACTCTGAGCTCTTTGCCTGGTACTCTCCATTGTTCTTTCCAGCACATTTGATGTGCAGGTCTCTCCAGGCCGAGATTCAAGGCTGCAATGAGCAGGATGTGGATGGAAAGCAAGATCAACCATCCCCTTTAAGAACTGGCCCGTGCCATTGTGTGTGTGTTCCATTGCTGACTGACATTACATGAGCTTCGCCAGCGCTCTGAGTTAGCTCCTCACTCCTCGGCCTTTGCGCCTTAAGACAGGTGTGCAGCGCCTGATTTAGCGCTCCAATCACCTCCAGGGGCGTTAAAAGTGAAGTTTCCAGTCAGTGGCGATAATTAGCGCCAGGCGCTAATCTTTGCGCCCGGACGATATTTGCGCCCCAAACGGGGCGCGACTGAATTTTTCCCCCTTTGTCTCTTTTTCTTCTCTCTCTATTAATCCAATCTTCATTTCCCTCTCAATGGGCCAGAATCTATTGCAAAAATAATGGTGAGCCTAACGGTGCTCACCGTTATTTATGCACAAATCAGACAGCAACTTTGGGCGAGCGCTCTGCCATAAACTGCGCAAAAACGGTATCCGCTGTCTGGTTCCCCATTCAAATGTATTGAACGGTGTGAAGTTCCTAAATACGCATTAAACGCACCACAAAAAAAAGAAAGACCGACCTGCATTTATATAGTGCCTTTCACGACCACCAGGAGATACACAGTTGCTTGCCCTGTTCACTCAGATCCCAGATGCCCGGTTTCCATCACTGCGGCGTCATTAGCTCGCACTTTCAGCAACTTGTGGTGCAAAATACCGTCAAGATTAAATGCACAAGGGCAAGTCTAACTAACAGCGGATGCTGTTCGTTGCCCTGCTAGAGAAAATTATGGGCTATTAATTTTTCTACTACAGGTATAAAAATAATAAACTGTTCTGGAACAGAATAACTTTTATAATAGAACTAGATGTCTGTCAGGTTATAAATCATAACAGAGGCCAGGGTAATGTGGGTATTCGTTGACGTTCTTGGCAGTTTTGCATAATAGCCCTACTACTGATGGCACGCAAGCCCACTCATGGTCATATATGTTCTTTCACAAAATAGAAAGCCTTTTAGGTGCACAAAATAATAAATTATTCTCCTTATTCCCTAAACTAGAACTCCAAAGTAGTAAAAGTATTATGGAAAGAACTTTTATGCTGGGGCAAGTACTGTTTTTGTTTGTCGCTTTTATTATCTTAGTAAAGACTACCCAATGTGGCTAAATCAGTACCTAGAGAGTCACTAGCACATAAGCTAAACTTCCATTTCCACACAGGAACATAACAGCTGCTGCTGTGGCACATTAGCATTGAGTGTCAATCTGAAAGTGTTGCATAGAGTGACAGTGGTAAAGCTGCATACACCGATTCATCTGTATGTAAAAATCTCTCACGGATCATTGGCTGGAGCTTTGCTCTTGTTTGTAAAAGTATAAATGCTGAACCAAGGTTGCAGGAAAGGCTCTGGGCCTGGATGTTTGTCCTCACTACAAATGTTCCAGGTCTTTTTATACTCCTATTAACAACCAGTATCAATTTTGTGAGGCATTAGCCCTTGTTACAATTACCTTCAGGTTCATCCTGTTGTTATGCTGCATAATATGTACTGGATAAAAAAACATATCTCTCTCAATGTCAAAAATACAGTTGACAGCATGGAACAGAAATATACCCCACCCTCATTATAACATGGCCCGCAGAAGCTAAGCATTTTCTGTGTTGTAATATGGTGCACACTCTAGTTAGTGCCCCAAATAAAGTAGAATCAGTAACATGGAAAGTACAAAACCAAATGTAATAGTTCTCATACTAATGTTAAGACCTTATGAAGGCAGCAGGGTAGAACCTTGAGTCTGTGTAGTGCTTCATTTCATAAAAAATACTTTGTGCTCCAGCTGGATTAACCTACAATAAGAATAATTCCAGTCACCTTGAGTCAGGAAATCACAAAGGAGATGCCTGCATTCCAGCTTGCAGGAGAACTTAAGGAATAGTGTGAGAAAAAAAAGGGAAACACTGATATCGTGTTGTTTACCATTAAATTAACTTTAATTCCACCACATAAAAATTTAAAGGGAAATCTGCAATTGAAAAAAATTTAGGCTTTGATATCATGTTGTGCGATATTAGTGTATGAATGCTTAATGCCTTCACATGAAAATCCTTTGTCTGCTATCTTAATGGAAGTGTTGACCTGTTTAAAATAAACAGTTCAACAGGGTATGTACACTAATATCAAACAATGTTATTTCAAAGCCTAAGTGAGAGGTGAGAACAGACCATGACAAATGAGAAATGACACTTCCTCAGTCAGGTTGTGTCTCCCTAGTGCTAATAATATTTTGTGCGCTCTCAAATTAAACTGAGATTATTAACAAATGGCTCATACCCCACTCACTGTACATTATGAGGCACAGAATGACTGTAGTGTTCCAGTGTGTGAGTATGAGTTATTCTGGTTGATTGGCTGATCTAATTGGGTGGTCAGCATGACATGACTTAAGGAAGAAGCAATTTGTACCCTGAGGTGGGCAGTTTTAGATGCGGGTGTTCAGTACTGCTTACAGCATCTTGTTATCTTGGTAGGAGTCAGGCATCCCGCCGTCGCTCATTTATGAAGCTGTCTCAGTAATACTTGGCTCAGGGTTCCTGTGTTTATGTCGCCTCAGGCTTTTGGGTACATTTAGGGCTGGAAAAAGTGAATTCTAGTTGGTGATTGCTCCAAATGGAAAAAAATGAGTGTTTATTAGCACTTGGTGGTTGCCTCAATAATGACAAAACAGTTGCTTGTTATTGCTCATTAGATTCATATAATATGAGTTGTAATAACATTTTCTGTTTGCTATTCATACTTGATTGTAACATAACAAAAATAATTTGGCAGCTGCTGTATTAAGAAAATCATTATACAGTTATAGCACAGAAATCAATGACTTTTATATAATTGAGAAACTTCAATATGACTGCTCAAATACTATTTTAATACATTCTAGACATTTATTTCAAAATTTAATCAAAATAAATTTAACAATCTACTAGATACGCTAGCTGCTTATTCAGATTCAACAAATCACGCGAGTGTATCTTAAAAGAAAAAAAAACTTGCATTTATATAAAACCTTTCACATCCCCAAGATATCCCAAAACGACTTCAAAATCAATGAATTACTATTGAAGTGGAGTCACTGTTGTTATGTAGCTAAACATGGCAGTCAATTTGCATACAGCAAGATCCCACAATCAGCAATGAGATAATCCTTAATATTTTGCTGGCGTTGGTTGAGGGACACCAGGAGAACTCCCCTGCTCTTTTTCAAATAGTGCAATGGAATCTTTTACATTCACTGGAACTGGCAGACTGGACCATGGCTTAATGTCTCATCTGAAAGACGGTACCTCTGACAATGCTGCACTCTCAGTCTAGATTAGGTGCTCAAGCCTTGCAGTGGGACTTGAACCCACAACATGCCAAATCAAAGGTGAGAGTGCAACTACCGAATCAAGCTGACAGAAACATTACTCATCAATGGAGTAGTGGTTTACTGAAAGAAAAATGTAAAAAAAAAAAATCACTTGGAAACACTGGATCACATAACTCATGAGCCCAAAAAGCAAGTCTGTTATGGTGACTGGCAGCAAGAAGTGGTTGTCACTAACCCACAGATTTGTGGGATCAGTAAAACCTTAACCACAGTACCATGATCTATTGTTATCATTAGAACTGTGTCTGTCAATTGACACAACATTAACCACTTTTGTTGGGAGCCTGTTCCACATATCATTATTCGATGGGGGGGAAAATCATCTTCAAATCTTTGGTCTTGCTTGACCCTTGTTAATGTTCTACTTGTGTTTTCCTGCTCTGTGCTCACAGTCTTGGGTCAAATAGCCTGTTTGCATCCACATTATTTATCGAAGAATTTTAAAGACCCTGGTCATACCACTTGTCAATTTTTCTCGACGAGAACAAAAACTTCACTCTGTCAGTCGCTCTTCATATCTCAGAGCCCTAAGTCACTAACTCACCTCTGTTGTTCTTTTCTGCACCCTATTCAACCGATTGATATCTTAGGTACAATACCAAGACTGCACACTGTATGACAAAGCAACCTCACAAATAATCTACACAAAGTTAGAATAGCATCTTTTGACCTATGGTAAAATGCCCTTGAGATTTACTCAAGACTATTTGATTAGTCTTTTGATGATAACTTCACATTGACTGGCTACTTTCAATGAACAATTGATAATTACACAATTTCTGCTTAATTTTCCAGCATAGTTAATGGCCTTTACCGTTTACACAGAGTTATATTGAGTCCAAATCATTAATGTAAATTGTGAACAACAGTTGTCCCAGCACCAATCCCTGTGGACCACCACTTCCCACCTTTTGCCAGTCTGAGTAGCTACCCTTAACCCCTATTCTAGGTTTTCTGTTTTGTAGCCATCTTGCTATCCATTCTGCTACCTCTTCCCTGACTCCACATACTCTGACCTTCGCCATGAGTCTACTATGCGCTACCTTATCGAAGGCCTTTTGAAAATCCAAATAGGTTACATTTACTACATTGCCCTTGTCTACTGTTACTTCTTCAAAGAATTCAATAATGTTGGTCAAGCATGACCTTCCCTTTTGAAATCCGTGCTGACTATTATTTTTGGTTTCTAGATGTTTTTCTATTACATTTCTGAGTAAAGATTCCATTATCTTTCCTACCACCGACATTAAGCTAACTGGTCTATAGTTCCCTGGAATTATTCTATCTCCCTTTTTAAATATAGGATTAACATTAGTTGTCCTCCAGTTCTCTGGCACTATTCCTTTTTCTAATGAAATTTTATATATATGTAATAGTGCCTCTGCTATCTCTTCCCTAACTTCTTTTAATATGTGAGGATGTAATCAATCTGGACCAAGGGTTTTATCCCCCTCTCAGTTTGATTAGTTTATCAATTATCTCCCTCCATTCTATTTCAAATGTCTTAATATATTTAATATCTTTTTTGATCTCTGCTTCTAATGTCATGCCCACTTTGTTCATCTCCCTGGTAAATATTGACGTATGTAAATACATATGTCATGATTCCTGCCCCTATATACATGAGCTTATATTTATCCATATTAAAATTCTTTTGCTGCATTTTAATCCATTCACTTAAATTGGTCCATATACCTTTGAATGCTATCAAGCCATCAAGGTGAAGCGCATTTGCGAAAACCTGGAACTTGCGCTCTGTCGGGAATCTTGACAGATCCAACGCATCCCTGGGAAAAGAGCTTCCGCGAGCGGAGAGTTGGGCTATTTTTTTTTTAAATTCGTTCCTGGGATGTGGGTGTCGCTGGCAAGGCCAGCATTTATTGTCCATCCCTAATTGCCCTCGAGAAGGTGGTGATGAGCCGCTCCTTGAACCACTGCAGTCCTTCTGGTGAAGGTACTCCCACAGTGCTGTTAGTGAGGGCGTTCCAGGATTTTGACCCAGCAATGATGAAGGAACAGCAATATATTTCCAAGTCAGGCTGGTGTGTAAGTTGGAGGGGAACTTGGAGGTGATGGTGTTCCCATGCGCCTGCTGCCCTTGTCCTTCTAGGTGGTAGAGGTCGCGGGTTTGGAAGGTGCTACTGAAGAAAACTTGGCGAGTTGCTGTAGCGCATCTTGTAGATGGTACACACTGCAGCTACAGTACGCCGGTGGTGGAGGGAGTGAATGTTTAAGGTGGTGGATGGGGTGCCAATCAAGCGGGCTGCTTTGTTCTGGATGGTGTCAAGCTTCTTGAGTATTGTTGGAGCTGCACTCATCCGGGCTAGTGGAGGGTATTCTATCACACTCCTGACTTGTGCCTTGTAGATGGTGGAAAGGCTTTGGGGAGTCGGGAGGTGAGACACTCGCCACAGAATACCCAGCCTCTGACCTGCTCTTGTAGCCACAGTATTTATGTGGCTGGTCCAGTTAAGTTTCTGGTCAATGGTGATCCCCCGGGATGTTGATGGTGGGGGATTCAGCGATGGTAATGCTGTTGAATGTCAAGGAGCGGTGGTTAGACTCTCGCTTGTTGGAGATGGTCATTGCCTGGCACTTGTGTGGCGCGAATGTTACTTGCCACTTATCAGCACAAGCCTAAATGTCGTCCAGGTCTTGCTGCATTCGGGCATGGACTGCTTCATTATTGGAGGAGTTGTGAATGGAACTGAACACCGTGCAATCATCAGTGAACATCCTCACTTCTGACCTTATGATGGAGGGAAGGTCATTGTTGAAGCAGCTGAAGATGGTTGGGCCCAGGACACTGACCTGAGGAACTCCTGCAGCGATGTTCTGGGGCTGAGATGATTGACCTCCAACAACTACAACCATCTTCCTTTGTGCTAGGTATGACTCCAGCCAGTGGAGAGTTTTCCCCGATTCCCATTGACTTCAATTTTACTAGGGCTCCTTGATGCCACACTCGGTCAAATGCTGCCTTGATGTCAAGGACAGTCACTCTCACCTCACCTCTGGAATTCAGCTCTTTTGTCCATGTTTGTACCAAGGCTGTAATGATGTCTGGAGCCGACTGGTCCTGACAAAACCCAAACTGAGCATTGGTGAGCAGGTTATTGGCGAGTAAGTGCCACTTGATAGCACTGTTGATGACACCGTCCCTCACTTTACCAGCGAAAGAGTTTAAAAAAGCATAAAAATAAATCATTTATACATTACAAAACCTGTGCAATGAGGTAAGTTTATTTTTAGCCACTTTAAAATATTTAACTATTTTTCCAAAAAATAAATGTGTTTTAAATATTTAATTAAATGGCATTTTAATTAATTTTAAATAGGTAATTTTTTTTTTATTTATTTGAAGTGTAGATGTATTTTTCGGGGTATTCCCATTCATGCTTATGGTGTTTCCATATATACATTCCGGAATCCCCATAAGCATGAATGGGGATTCCCTTTTTTATTGGCTGGGCCGGGCCCACGTGATCGCGAACCGCCTGCGCCCCTGGGATACGTGGGCCTCTACCCACGGGTATCCGGAGGTGCCCAGGACCGCGTGTTTCCGTCCCTCCCGGACCACCAGGTACGTGGGCATTTTATTTGCGGATCGGAGGCATTTCCCCGCGGGAAGCCTCCGACCGCAAATTCGGGGCCATTGTTTATGAATTAGTGCAAAGAGCAGAGAACTCCAAATAGGTAATGATGAGTTTGTAACATCTTTGGGGGTTCTAATTGCTTCAGATATCATTGTCTTAACTAAAATATTACTGCACTTGTGGAAAATTTCTGCATGGCATTAATAGGTCTAGCAACCATTTTGTATGACAGTGAACGTTGTCCAAGACTTGGAATATAAAAATCAATTGGGCCTGGAATTGTAACAAGGAATGTGATTTGCTCCATGTTGTAAATCTGCTGAACTGTGGAATTCTTCAGGAATAATGAGAAATATCAAACTCTACAGGATCTGTGAAAACAAGGTGCCAGCATTTTTCTATTATACCTGACAATAGCTTTTACCATCGCGAAAAGTAACTCAAATGGCCAGACCAAATAAGCTGCAGGAGCCTGATGTACAATACCCAATGCTATGGGCATTCATCTGGAACAGGAATTCACAGCCACTTGGCAGCAGTAGCAGTCATAAACCTAACTGCAGGCCACATTAACTTAAAAGGGAAATAAACTACAATAGTTAAGTGATACCTTCAATAACATTACTCACTTTTCTTTTTACATAATTATTGTGAATTTTTATTTCTATTCATTAATCCTCGGGCCACAGCATTCGATCCTCCTTTATTTAGGCCACATATTTTTCATACTGAGAATTGTGGGTAAATTGTCATTGTGGGCTTACAGGTTCTGGCAACAATTTTATTACTTAAATGCGAATGGTACAATGAAGTATGCTGTACTGAGATAATGGGCTACATTTTCTTGAATCTGCTTCAGGAGGGTTGGATTGGGAATTTAACCCACCACTCCAACCTCACCATGACCTCTGCCAAGTTTCTTCCTTTGACCTTATTAAATATGCAGGCCAGGCTCGCTACAAGATCCCTAATAGGGATAGAGAATAGGGATAAAGGGACTGTACACTGTTTGGCGGGATGTGACAAGTGGTGTTCCCCAGGTATCTGTACTGGGGTCTCAGCTTTTCACCATATATATCAATGACTTGGATGAAAGGATAGAGAGCTGTATTTCCAAGTTTGCAGATGACACTAAATTAGGAGGCACAGTAAGTTGTATAGATGGGAGCAGAAAGTTACAAAAGGAAGATAGACAGATTAAGTGAGTGGGAGAAACTGTGGCAGATAGAGTTCAATGTGGTGAAGTGTGAAGCCATCCACTTTGGATCCAAGAAAGACAAATCGGAATATTTTCTTAATGGCAACAGACTAGAAACTGTGGAGGAACAAAGGGATCTGGGTGTCCATATACACAAACCACTAAAAGCTAGTGCACTGGTACAAAAATTAATCAAAAAGGCTAAGGGAATATTGGCTTTTATCTCAGGGGGGGTTGGATTACAAAGAGGAGAAAGTGATCCTTCAGTTGCACAGACCCTTGATCAGACCCCATCTTGTGTTCAGTTTTAGGCACTGCACTTTGGCCTTGGGGCGGGTACAGAACAGATTCACTAGAATTATACCAGGGCTTAAAGGGTTAAATCATTACGACAGGTTGATAAACTTGGCTTGCATTCCCTTAATTTAGAAGTTTGAGGGGTGATCTAATTGAGGTGTTTGAAATGATAAAAAGATTCAAGAGAGTAGATTTAAAGAAGCTAATTTCTCTGGTGGAAGAAATCCATAACAAGGGGGCACAATCTTAAAATTACAGCTAGACTATTCAGGAGTGAAATCAGGAAGCACTTTTTCCCACACAAAGGGTAGTGGGAATGTGGAATGTGCTCCCCCAAAAGGCTGTGGATGCTGGATCAATTGAAACTTACAAGACTGAGATCGATAGATTTTTATTGGGCAAGGTTATCAAGGGATATGGAGCAAAGGTAGGTAAATGGAGCTGAGGTAGAGATCAGCCATGATCTAACTTACTAGACTCGAGAGCCTCAACGGCCTACTCCTGTTCCTATGATTGAGGCGGTTTCCCCATGTTTTCTGCTTCTATCCTATCCGACTTGGGGTGGGATTATGGAGAAAAAATGGAGGCCAATATGTAAGAAATTTACAAAAAAAAGTATATCCCAACAAGCTCAACAATCCAAATTGATATAAATCAATGAACACAAAATGATTTTGACAGAGGAATAAGAAAAAGCTAATAAAAGATCACAATAATTAAAATGGACAGAAAAATGAATAATGAAAGTAATGATTTCACCACGGGGGGATTTCTCAGTTGTAAGAGCTAAGCTTGTGTTATTTAATATTGCTGATGAAGTATACTCTGCTCAGAAGAACACAACTCCACTTTGCACACCTGCACCAGATGACTTGCTGCAGTCTCTTTATGATGCATCAGAGATTGCAACTTACATCAGTGATTTTGTATATTTTTCTCATAGACCACTTTGCCCACATTCTAATATTATACAATTGCGCTGAAGATTTTAAAAAAAGGTTTGAAGCCTCATTTCTAAAATGAGGCCTATGGAACAGACTCCCTTAATTCAGTTAACATTGGTAAAGGTATTTTATGTAAGCTTAGTCACATAATGGTCCAGATTTTACGGGGCCTATGACGCCATACGCCGTTGCAAGTGCCTCGCAAGGTCCGGGTTTCCGTATGCGATGCGTATGCGCGAAAACCTGGAACTTACGATGTCGCGTTTCTCCTTGACAGATCGTACGCATCTGCTGTAAATTCACTTGGCACAGAGTTGGGCTATTTGCCCAACGAATCCCCACAAAACCCTTACGCCTTCTTTTACCAGCGTAAGGGTTTAAATAAATGCTAAAATAATTTTTAGATTCACTTACATTTAAAATTAGTTTAGGTCAATTTTGTCCCGGTTCAAAAGGTTTATATTTTTTTCCCCAAAAAATTAAATTTTCATTTTAAATGTTTAATTAAATGATATTTTAATTAATTTTGAACCTGTGATCATTTATTTTTATTTCAGTGTTGTGAAATTTTATTTAGTGATTTCTATTATGCTTATGGGGATTCTGTATCTAAATGGGATCCCTAGAAGCAGAATAGGAATCCCCCTTTGTCACTGGTTGGCCTGGCCCACGTGGTCCCAGGGACCCTTGCGAACCACATGCGCCCCTGGGATGAGTGGGCCTTTACGCAGGCATACGCCTGCAGGCCCAGGACCGCAAGAGTCCAAAGCTCTGGTGACAGCAGGTAAGTGCGTACTTTTCTTGCAGTTCGGAGGTGTACATGGGCGGCAAGCCTCCGACCGCAATTTCTAAGCCAATAATGATATTGGCACTATAGAAACCAGCTACTGCTTCTGCTTGCAAGTTCACATAGGTTTATTTATTATCAATCAAATCAAACTGCTAAGCAAACTACACAGCTTTTTTCCAGAATATAAAGAACAGATTTTTTTAAGTGTTTATTAATTTATTTTGTGTTTAGCGGTAATAGAGGGAAGTGGATACAAAAATTCACATTTCAGTATTTAACCCCATAGTTATCAAAAGAATTAAAATTTTGTTAATTGCACGGATAAAACATAAGCCCCAGACCCAAGATCCAATTTTTTGTCTACTTGGAACTAATTATGATTTACAAAATCAATTTAAAATAAAAATAGCAAAGATTAAACACATTAACAATGAAATCCTATAATACTATGGGTTAGAAACTCATTTGAGTGAGTTTCCGTGGGCAGAATGGACGTTGTGCTCGGAGCGTGCCCGATCACATGGGCGGAAAGACCCCAAATTTGTGGAACTGATTAATTAAAATAGGCAGGCTGCCAGCACAGCTCATACTGTTAATTGTCAGCATGCCTGATTTGGGAGGTGGGGGGGGGGGCGCATGTAAATTTAGCGCATTCCTGATGTGATTTAAAGGCAGCCTGCACCTCTTAAAGTGGTGGTGCACTTTTGCTGTAGGCATCTATCACAGAGGATGTTGGAAAATGGCAGGTACAGGAGAAGCTGCAAGTGTACAAGGTGACAAGTCCGATTGCGATAATTACAGAGGAGTTTCCCTGCTGTCTGCCACAGGGAAAGTCATCGCAAGAATCCTCCTCAATCGCTTTATCACAGTGGCTGAAGAGCTCCTCCCAGAGTCGCAATGCGGATTCCGCCCACTAAGGGGCACAAGGGACATGATCTTCACCGCGCGTCAAATACAAGAGGAAATGCAGGGAACAGCACCAACCACTGTACATGGCATTCTTTGACCTCACAAAGGCCTTCGACACTGTCAACCGTGAGGGATTATGGAGTGTCTTCCTCAAATTCGGCTGCCCCCAAAAGTCTGTCACCATCCTCCGCCTGCTTCACAATGACATGCAAGCCGTGATCTTGACCAACAGATCCACCACAGACCCAATTCACATACGGACTGGGGTCAAGCAAGGCTGTGTCATCGCACCAACGCTCTTCTCGATCTTCATTGCTGCAATGCTCACCCTCAGTAAGCTCCCCGCTGATGTGGAGCTAATCTACAGAACAAACGGGAAACTGTTCAACCTCCATCGCCTCCAGTCCAGATCCAAGGTTGTCCCATCCTCTGTCATCGAATTACAGTATGCAGACGACGCTTGCATCTGCGCACACTCTGAGGTCGAACTCCAAACCATCGTCAACACTTTCACCGAAGCATACGAGAGCATGGGCCTTACACTAAACATCCGTAAGACAAAGGTCCTCTACCAACCTGCCCCCACCACACAATACTGCCGCCCGATTATCAAAATTCACGACGAGGCCCTGGACAACGTGGACCACTTTCCATACCTCAGGAACCTACTGTCAACAAGGGCAGACGTCGATGACGAAGTCCAACACCACCTTCAGTGTGCCAGTGCAGCCTTCGGTCGCCTGAGGAAGAGAGTGTTTGAAGACCAGGACCTCAAACCCTGCACAAAGCTCATGGTCTACAGAGCAGTAATGATTCCCGCCCTCCTGTATGCTTCAGAGACATGGACCATGTACAGCAGGCACCTCAAAGCACTGGCGAGGTACCACCAACACTGCCTCCGCAAGATCCTGCAAATCCATTGGCAGGATAGGCACACCAACGTCAGTGTTCTCGCTCAGGCCAACATCCCCAGCATCGAAGTTTTGATCATGCTCGATCAGCTCCGATGGACGGGCCACATCGTCCGCATGCCCGATACGAGACTCCCAAAACAAGCGCTCTACTCAGAGCTCCAACACGGCAGGAGAGCCCCAGGTGGGCAGAGGAAACGCTTCATGGACACCCTTAAAGCCTCCTTGAAAAAGTGCAACATCCCCACCGACACCTGGGAATCCCTGGCCCAAAACCACTCAAAGTGGAGGAGAAGCATCCGGGAAGGCGCCGAACACCGAGTCTCTTCGCTGGGAGAAAGCGAAAGCCAAGCGCAAACAGTGGAAGGAGCGCACGTCAAGGTAAGCCTCCTAACTCATAACTATCATTACTCTATGTTTAGCCTTGCACTACCTGTTGCCCTTTTCCTCCCTCGATTACCAGCACTATCTTACAATCACTTCAATGCACTTCACTCCGCCACCTTTAGCTCCTACTGCAACACTTCGCACCTGCTACTCCATTACTTCATTCACCTCCTCACACCTCTGCCATCTTGCACATACCAGCCACCCTATTCTATGCTGGCAAACACATCTTCTAAGCTTCTCACTTTTCTAATGCCGTTATATTTTCTTCTTCCATGTAGGGCAAGGTGGTACACAATGGCCCGAAAATTAGACCTAATACGCGAGAGTACGCACTGTGTACTCTCGCGTTTTAGGTCTCCAATTGCCGGTTTCCAGCATGCACGGGAAACCGGCACTTCGTGAATTCAAAAGGGGACGGTTCCTAGGTGAACCGCGTGCGCGCTACAGGCTGCGCGCACGCAGTGCACTTAGTGCTTTGAACGCGCAGGTAAGCATGGAAAATTTTACACATAAAGGAGGCGTAAGACCCTCTTAACAAGGTAAGTAGTTAATTAAGTATTATTTTAAAAAATTTTCAACAGGTTTATCTTTTTTAGAGACTTTAAAGAAAGCTAAATTTATTTTTATAACTTTTAAAAAGATTTTAAATTTTTTCAAAAATTTTATTTTTTGTTTAAAGTGGTTAATTTATTTAACTATACTTATTTTATTAATGTGATGGCTTTTTTTTAAAATTTAATTGAGGTTTAGCTGTTCTTTTGGGGGGGTATATTATTCATAGCTTTGACAGGTCTTCCTGTCAAAACTATGAATGAAAGATGGTGTGCTGCCATTGGCTCTAACTGAATCACGTGATCCCAGAGCTCGCACGAACTAATTGCGTCTCTGGGTTACGCAAGCACTGCACAGCTACAGCCTTGAAACTAAAGTTCGTGTGGGCCCGGAGGAAAAAGGTAGGCGCGGAGTGAGATATCGCGGGGAAGCCTTACCCCCGCGTCAACACTCAGTCTTTAATTTCTGGGCCAATAACAGGGAGCAGGGAGACATAGGGGGAGGATCATGCTTCATCCATGTGCTATTCCCACTTGAAGAACAGTTTATGGGCATCATGGGCAGAGGGTGTCAGGAGCGTGGCATCTGGCGAGACTGGAGGACAAATCCTGCAGGCAGGGTCTTTCTTCTAACTTAAATTTCACCCTTACACATGATGCACAACAGATTCCAGCTGCTTTCAAAAGCCACTCATCTGTCTCTGCTTTCCCATGCCACT
This sequence comes from Squalus acanthias, assembly GCA_030390025.1. Lineage (NCBI taxonomy): Eukaryota > Metazoa > Chordata > Chondrichthyes > Squaliformes > Squalidae > Squalus > Squalus acanthias. The sequence continues at coordinate 54,848,397 of CM059436.1, forward strand.
AAATTCTAACTCTTCTCCCTTTTTTACATTTCAGGTCCAGAAGATGCACACAGTCCTCGGAGAAGAGAAAGAAGAGGAGAGCGCTGCAGAGCACGTGTCCTTACACGTGCACACACCAGCTCAGAGACTGGCGTTGTGCGTAGTTCAGAGGATAAGTTCACACAGCACAAGTGTGCAGGAGCAAGGGCAGCGGGATAGGATGGCCCAGGAAGCCGCATGCCGGAGGGAGAGCTTGCATGTTAGCCCAGGGGACATCAGAGGCCCATCATCCATAAGATTGATGGCAATCCATACGGATGTTTTAAGTGCACTGGGCTTCCTGCCAGAGAGCTGGTGCACAATGTCGGAGTGCACGGAGGAGTCCAGCTCCAACTTGTGCGCTGTCTTTGTGCACAGCATCGAGGCCATGCAGTCAATTATGGAGCGACTGGTCAGCTCTATGAGCACTGCAGCAGGACCCACAGACATGGAGCCTCTGGTGATAACTCTGACTGCTTTGATGGAAGCTCAGACAGTTGCCATCTTGGCTCTGGAATCCAGCACCTCCTCTGGCTTACAAAGGCTAAACGAGAGCATGGATAGGGGCTTTGCGAGCCTCCCAGCTCACCTGCACTCTGTTCTCACGCAGAACAGTGGGAGTGCTGAGGCTCAGCACCTTAAGAGTGGCATTGGCTCCATGGAGGAGGCACCTGCTGTCCTCTCTTAGCATGATAGCACGTCTGATCCCCTGTCAGCCTCTCAACTAGTGCTTGTGTTGGTGCCAGATAAGACAGTTGTGCCAGCATAGAATTTTATGCAAACCATAAGATTTTGAGCTCAGCATCTGTGCCTGGGTAACTGAGAGGAGTCATGAGCCAGTTGGTGAGAGGATATCCCGTGTTGCCCAGAAGCCATCCTGCCACCCGATGATGTGGCTGAAACAGAGAGGGTACTAAGGACTGATGCAGTATGAAAGCGTCATGACTACTGCCAGGAAATTGGGCACAGATCTGCATGACTAACTGCATTTGGTCACAAATAAGTTGGAGTGAATGGAAGCCTTTCCTGTTCAGAAACAGAGTTGCTTCATGATGGGGATCACGCAGGGCTACGTGAGTGGTTGATGATGCCCTGCTCCTGTGGGAATCCAGCAATGTGAGAAAATCCCAGTGCTCTTTCTTGTCATCCTCCATGGGAAAGGTAATGAACTGTTGACGCCTCGCAAACAGTGCATCAGTGACCTGTTGGATGGCCGTGTGCACAGGAAACTAACTGATGTTGCTGATGTCACCAGAAACAGTTCAGAAGGAGCCAGAGGCATAAAAGTTTAGAGCCACGGTGACCTTCACTGCCACAGGCAGTGCAGTGCGTACCTTGGTGTTGGGCTCCAATTCTCGCTGCAACATGTGGCACAGGTGCATGACTGACTCTCTGTTGAAACGCAGCCACCTTCAACATTGATCCTCGAGGTCCAGGTATGATGATCGATTCCTGAAGACCTACATGCTGTAAGGCCTCCTGTGTTCTTGCCCTCTTCTTGCAGCCTGTGCAGGTCTTTGCTGCCTTCCTTGCTGCAGCTCCTTTTCCTCATTTGGGAGCATCAAGGGTAAGCCCAGCAGCATGCCCATGTTCAGCAATTGTGAACAAGATAAATCAGTGAAACAGTTGGTGCTCTCCACAAACTCTCTCTTCCGAAGTATTTAATAGCCAAACAGTATAAAAACAGCCAAAAACTTGGTCCAAAAGCACCCTAGCAGCCTAAAACGACTAACCAGAGACTACCTTAATACGAACATAGGAAATTGAAGGGTAGGAAAAGACCAGCTGGTCCATCAAGCCTGCCCCACACTATGGTAGCCGCTGCATCATGACTAAATACTTCCTCCCTCCCTTTAAATACTGCTTCTGAAAGCTGCTTCCCGACTGTTCCCGCCATGATGTGCAGGGCGGGTTAAGGAGATGATGCTTGAGGCGTACATGGATACCAAATTTAGGAAAGGGTCCAGAATCCTGATTATAATTAAATGATGGCTGCGTTTGCTGCAGGCGATTGCTGGGACGCCTACCGAGCGCCAGGACCAATATGCGTTACATCACGCTCCTGAATTGAACGTTGTGGACCAGTTCTGGACCCTGAAAATGTGCGAGATACATTGTAATTTCTACCCCGATATCTTCACAACTCAGGTTATCATTTTTGTTTCTTTTACCAGGAGAGAGTGGGAAGTCATTTCATAACTATTTGAAATGTACTGACATTTTCTTTAAATAACCTGCACATGTTGATATTTTCCAAAGACTAATAAAATACCATGAGCCATCTTCAAAATCTTATGGTATACATTGAATTTTTTGTCTTAAAGTACTCCTGTGCAGCACCTTGGGAGGTTTTACTTCGTTAAAGGCGCAATATAAATACAAGTTGTTGTTGTTGAATTCTATTCTATATAATAAAAGTAGAAAGCATTTGGTTCTTATTGGTAGAAATTCATACTCTGGAATCTTCTTCGTAAATTGCTCTCATTGTCCTGAGCTGTGAGATCTCAGTCGAAAAGCGAATAGCCTGTTATTTAAAATTGGACCACTGTGACATTTAGATACCTTTGCCCTCCTTTTTCATACCTGAAATAGCTTTTAAATTTCTATTCCTTGAAAGTTAACATTTTAAGTGGTGTCAGCTGCCAGCTCACTTTTTTTGTTCTGAAACATTAAGATTGTTAATACTTTGACCTCGTTATCAATGTTGAAGTAATAGAGCTAAACATCTAGACTGCAAAATGTTATCACTCAAAAACCTGGCAAATTACAGCTTCTTGCCATCCATATCCAGTATCCATTACTTCTGGACATAGCACATTAACTGGCTCATTATCTGCTTCAAACCATATGGGCTTGGGTTTGGGTGGGTCACCCTGATGATATCCTTAGGTGCTTGCCTAATTATTACAATTAAGTGATCTCATTCACAGGACCAGGTACAGAAAATGGTGCCACAACCTTGGAAACCAGGTGTCAGATTCTTTGACAATGACTAAGCAGGGGGACTGCTGCCTCTGACTACTAAAAATGTCTTGATCCTAATAAAGGAATTATCTACTAAACAATTTAAAATAAATTGCTGTTCTATAAGTCAAATAAATTCCTTAGCTGTACGGTACAGCCTATTGTATAAAGAATTCTAATACTTTGTGGTAAAGCCCATTGATGTCAATCGGGGGAGATGTAAAACGGGCTGCCGACTCGCTATCACAGGTTTCACTTCATCGCACAAAATCAAGATCTCCTGAGGAAAGTACACCAGTGCCCCAAAGGTGGCACATTCGGTTTGCAAAGCCAGTGCGTGTTTATGTAATTGTATTTAAGCACCTACCTTGGTCTTACCCACCCTCCAAAAAAAAGTGCTTATTTTGCAGTTTATCTTGATTATATTAACTCCACGCATCCCAGGTAAAAAAAAAATATTGCATTCAATATGGCCCTCTTGGTCAGAGCTAATCACCCGTAAAATTACGAAGATCTCCCGTGCCAGGGACTGCGCTGCCTCATGTACCAATCTCATTTTATCATTCATTTCTTTATTATTGCAACTGGATCAATACAATGCAGTGCAAAGGAAAAACTCCCATTTTTCTAAATAAGTACATATATCTCATATACCTGAACTGGAGTTCCCATGAGTATGCAGAATGTGAAATTTTTTTTGCAATTTGGGTGATGCTAATTGGGTAGGCTGTGGCCCACCCGTGGCTACGTTCCTGCTCATGAGTACAGTCAAGTTGTTGCACGAGTCAGCGACCAGATGCCTCTTGAAATCCCATGGATGAACTGATCAACGAACCAGCTGCTTATCCCACTCCGGGTGAGGCAGAAGTCAGCGATCTGAAGACAGTGATGTTAGATGTTTTAAATGTGGTGAGGTAGGCCATAAGGCAAACCACTACTGGTCTCTTAGAAATCCTGCAACACAACCCATGAGGCCATGTGAGCTCTTAGGGTATGAGATGGACAGTTATGTAGAGAAGCTGATTCCTTACCTTTATCCAGTCAGATGAATGAGACACAAATAAGAGTGTCGTAAGAATGAGCCTTACGCGTGGTAAACTTAATGTAAGCTTTAATCAACTTAAAACGGTGCTGCATACAAAAGAGGTCTTACCCTATGCCTCTTCCAGAGCTAACTGATCAGTCCAGTATTTATCCTGGACTGATTACAGGAAGTGATGTCATACAGGAAGCTGAAAAGTGTTACCACATTCTCCCCCCCCAAAAGATTAGGAGGCCGGAATGCTCCCTCCATTTCGTAGCCGTTGGATGAGGGAGAGCCGCACCCGTTTGGGTTCTCGTAGCGGTAGAGGGCCCCTAGCCCGTTTACCCGCTGCGGGCCATGGACCAGAGTCCGAGTGCTCCAGCCCGCTCTGTGAGGGGTCAGAACGATCCTGACTGTGTACTGGTACCCGAATGGGTGTCGGGCAGGGCTGTGGCAGATCCGTTTCTGAGCGTACGGTACAGGGTTGATCGTGGCTGCGCGTGCGAGCCCCGACGGGCTCATAGTCAGTCTGCCCCAGGTCGGCACGCTGGAGTGAGGTACCAGCCGGCGTCAGATCCCGATCATGATGAGAGGCACCTGGCAAGCCCAGAGATGTGCCTGGTACAATATCATCCCCTGGTGTCCCTCTATGTTTCGGCGGGCAGGGAGCCAGATCCCGCAATGACACGGTAGATTCCCGACCGTCAGGATACCGAATATAGGCGTAGGTAGGGTTGACGTCAGTGAGCTCAACCTCATCTACCAGGGGGTCATTCTTAGACGCCCGGACATATCTTCGGAGTAGCACTGGTCCCGGTGCAGTCAGCCACGACGGGAGAGATGTCCCATAGGATGAGCGACGCTGAAATCGGAAGAACCGTTCATGAGGCGTCGTATTTGTGGCGGTCGAAAGGAGGGACCGTGTGGAGTGTAATGCGTCTGGAAGTACTGCTTCCCAATGCTGGTTGGGTAGGCCCCGAGATCTCAAAGCCAGACGTACCGCATTCCAGATGATAGCGTTAAAACGCTCGACTTGCCCATTCCCAACCGGATGATAAGGCGTCGTTTTGCTGGCAGCAATACCCCGTTCCGAGAGATAGGCCTTGAGTTCTCCCGACATAAAAGAAGGGCCCCGATCTGAATGAACATAGGATGCCATGCCACAGAAAGCAAATACCTGTTCAAGGCAGCTGATAACCGTGGTTGTCAGCATATTGGGGCAGGGAAAGGCAAACGGAAAACGAGAATACTCATCAACCATTGTTAATAGATAAGTGTTGCGAGTCGAAGAGGGCAACGGCCCCTTAAAATCGATGCTAAGCCTTTGCATTGGCTGGGTCGCATGTATGAGTATACCACCCGAGGGGCGGAAAAACCGAGGTTTCAATTCCGCACAGACTCTGCAGTCCGAGCACATCTTCTTTACATCCCCGGTAGAGAATGGGAGATTTCGGGACCGCACGAAGTGCAGCATGCGAGTAACGCCTGGATGACACAACCCATCATGGATGTCTACGAGCGTAGAGGGTGCCATGGCGGAGCAGAATGCTCGTGTGAGGGTATCCGGAGCCACATTCTCCTTGCCAGGTCGATAGTGGATGGTGTAACCAAAAGAGGCCAATTCCAGCCGCCAAAGCTGGATTTTATTATTTTTAATTTTGGTCCGTTTTCGATTATCGAGCATGAAGGCGACCGATCGCTGGTCCGTGATTAAGGTAAAGTGCTGGCGAGCCAGGAGATGACTCCACTTCCGTACTGCCTCTATGATGGCTGTAGCTTCTTTCTCGACTGGAGGATAATGTAGCTCAGCCCCTTGAAAAGTCCTGGACAAAAATGCCACCGGACGACCTTCCTGATTCAGAGTGGCTGAGATTGCCACCTCCGAGGCATCACACTCAACCACGAAAGGAAGACTCTCATCGATGGAGTGAAGAGCCGCTTTCTCCAACTGCTTTTTCAGGAGGTTAAAGGCTGCAACAGCCGTTGTGTCTAGTGGGAATGTGCTGGCCTTCAGTAGAGGTTGGATTCGGTCCGAGAAGTTAGGAATCCATTTCGCATAGTATGCAAACAGGCCGAGGGCCCGGCGCAAGGAGGCCGGATTCTTAGGTGGCGGGAGTTCTTGGAGTGGGCGAAGCCTTTCAGGGTCAGGTTTAATGATGCCATTGCCCACACAATAGCCAAGGATGTTGATAGTTGGTTGTGACTCAATGGATTTAGCCGCATTCAATGTCAAATTACGGTGCTGGAGTGCATCCCAAAATCGTTGGAGATTGGCGTCATGTTCCTGCTGATTGCGACCTGCGACAGTAATATTGTCCAGATAAGGAAACGTATCCTTCAAGTCTTCCTGTTTGACCAGGTCATCCATTGCTCGCTGGAAGACAGCCACTCCATTAGTGACCCCAAAGGGGAGGCGACGAAATTGATACAGCCGCCCATTGGCTTCAAAGGCTGTATACTGCTTGTCTGAGACCTTCAAGGGTACCTGATGATAGGCGCTTTTCAGATCATAAGTCGAGAACACCGTGTACTCAGCCAATTTATTAACCATATCATCGATGCGCGGCAATGGGTATGCGTCCAAGTCCGTATACTGATTGATGGTCTGTGAATAGTCAATGCACAGCCGTTTCTTGTGAGGTTGTAGAGGGTTCTTAACAATAACGACCTGGGCGCGCCATGGCGACGAACAAGGCTCGATGATATCCTCTGCTAAAAGCCGAGAAATCTCAGCCGCAATAAAAGACTGGTCTTCCTGACTGAAACGGCGTGACTTTGTTATAATCGGTTTGCATCGAGGAGGGATACTGGCAAACAGTGAGGGTTCATCCAGTGAAGCTGCTGACAAGGCACAGAACGGTAATCGAGGTCGTATATTAGAAATAGTGAGTTCAGGTTTGGATCCGCCGAACTCAATGGTAAGCTTCTTATGCTGCTTTTGAAAATCCAGCCCTAAGATAAGATCACTACATAAGTCCTTGAGCACCGAAAGCCGGGTGGAGGGATACCTGTGACCTTTAAGCATTATTTCAACTACACAGAAGCCAGAAATTCTGGTATTAAGTGATGACTGAGCCATCGCAACTGCCTGGTCCGATGGAAAAACATGTAGCTTTAACTGTGCAACAGTCTGTTCCCTAATGAAACTATCAGTGCTACCTGAGTCAATTAAGGCATCTAAAGTATGTCCATTAATTGATGCTTTTGTAGCTGCATGGAATAGATTCTGAGGACAAGCAGCTGTAATTGGTGTCGTTGCACAAAGAGTGGCTGAAATTCTAGGTGTGTTTCTTCGAGAAAAAACCCGAGAGGAAGCACGATAGTTTTTAGTTGGAACATCCTGATAGGCCCTTACTGGGGCAGTTCGGTAGGACTTAGCTTGATAAGCCCTCGTAGAGGCTCTTGATAGGCAAACCTTTACAAAATGACCCTTTTTGTTGCAATGACTGCAAAACGCATTGCGAGCAGGGCAGAATCTCCGAGGGTGAAACTCATCACCACAAAAAAAGCATTTCTTAGATTGCCAAGAGGCTGCCACAGTGGGGTCATCATCCTCTTCATCAGTGAAGTCATCAGATCGATCGTCAGGGATAAAGTCCTCCCTAATAGAGTTCACCTGTGGCCTCTTAAATTGCCTGACTGTAGTTAAGGCAGCAGACCGAGGTCTGGGCACTGTAAAAAGGTCTGCATTTCTTTTTGCCAGATCTAGAGAGCAAGCCAGGTCATAAGCTCTCTGCAGCTCAAGTGTCTTACTTTCCAGTAGACGCTGGCGTATAAATGGGGAGGCAAGCCCGCAAATGAACGCATCACGGATCATTTCTTCGCGGTATAGCTCAGCTGAGGCTGCCCGAAAGTTACAGTCCATACTAAGCCTGCGAAGCTCTTGGAGGAATTTATCAATGGATTCCTCCGGCCCTTGTTGGGCTGTAGCTAGTAGATGTCTAGCATAGACCTCATTCGGTGTCTTAGTATATAGTCTCTTAAGCGTCTGAATTGCCTCCTCATAACTGTCCCAGTCTTCCACATACTGAAATACATTCGGGGTGACACAGTTGATGAGTATCCGCAACTTTGAGTTATCATCAGCTTTGCAATACTCAAGAAAATTCTCAAACGTGCGATACCAGTGTTTCCACACCTTACCGGCTGCTGGGGTGTTTGGGTCCAAGTCAAGACGCGATGGTTTAAGGATGTTTTCCATGATGGGTGATTCCCTGGATCCTTAGCTCCGAGTTCGTCCAAAAAGTTTGAGTGCGAAGTTTTTCAAAAGTTGATTAAATTGTCGTAAGAATGAGCCTTACGCGTGGTAAACTTAATGTAAGCTTTAATCAACTTAAAACGGTGCTGCATACAAAAGAGGTCTTACCCTATGCCTCTTCCAGAGCTAACTGATCAGTCCAGTATTTATCCTGGACTGATTACAGGAAGTGATGTCATACAGGAAGCTGAAAAGTGTTACCACAAAGAGCATTGAGAGAATGGCTGCTCTTTCATGATAGTCCGACAAAGTACCACTGTTCATAAAGGGCAAAGTTGCCCACATTCGGAGGTTGTGGCTGACCACAGACGTGCCCATAGCCGGAGTCTGGTTGGAATATTTTGGTTACATAGGTATCACAGCAGTAGGATTTTATTTGTCCATGTCATTTGATGTTATACTAAGGAATAACGCAGCGACAGAGGGGGTGTTAGAAAGCAGCTCTGGGAAGAGGAGATTAGGGTAATGCAGTGCAGGGCCAGCCTTATTGATCCACGTAGGCAGCTGGAGAAGCTGACTAAGTTGGGGTTAGTCCCTAGGCCCCCCCCCCCCACCTGAGGGGGCTAAGCTGATTTCAGGCAAAAAGCTTGCTGGGTTGACTCTGATTATCATGAAGGTGGACAGGGTGGTGGTAAGTAGTCTGCCACATAATTCTACTGGTCTCAGAGTCCAGGGTGTTGCAGGAGGTGTGCCTGGCCAACAAAGTTTGAGCGCTTATGGAAAGGCAGACAGAAAGTTAATTCCTCACCTCACAAACTGAATTTTAATGGTCATCATATTCTTGAAAGATCTATTTAGGAACCATGTCTGCACCACACCTCATGCAGGGTGAAATAGCCTAATATCGTATCTGCTCAGGTGGGTGACATGGAAGGCTACGCAGTAACCCACCCGACTAGGGACAGGGCTAGCTGTTCTTTACATGTGGTCTAGGTGGTGGATTAATAGTCAGAGGCAGCTCGTACTGGAACCCAGGAACAGTTCCAGCTGCTGTCCTGAGATAATGATAGGGGTGCGTGGCGATGAGGCCTTAGGGGCCACACAGACAATTCAGGGTCACTATGTAGAAAGGTAGTTGGCACAAGGGGTCAAAGGCACCAGGCACATCTCCGGAGTAGTTGCTGGAAATCTAAAATAAAAACAAAGAATAAAGATTCTCATTCAGTTGCATGATAAACATGCATTTGCACAAATTTATCCTGGTAGAGCATGTCATCTGTGGATCACTTGAAACGGGCAGGCAATCAATTCCACCAGGATATCGCCCAGCCGGTGAAGGTGAAAATCACCCCCATAAAGCTACGTATCTAAATACATTTATAGATCTTCCAATATTGTAAAATGAGACTATCCTCAAGTCAGGGCAAGGAGATGAGTTTATAGGAAGGCTGAAAACAATGGCTTCAGTATTTTCAACATTAAGGAATCATGGGGTCAATCGAGGCCGTAGCGAATAGAGCTGGGTGTCATCAGCTTACATATGGAAGCTCACCTCATGCCTGCAGATGATATCAGTGAGAGTGTAGCATGTACATTAGGAAGATAAGGACGGCAAGAATTTGAACCTTGAACTCTGGAGTTGACACTTTGGGGATGGGAAGAGAAGTTATTGCTGGATATGCACTGTGGCTGAATTCATATAGGTAGGAATAGATTCATGCATGGGCAGTCCTGCAGAGCTCGACAGCAGATGAGAGATAATGGAAAAGAATTTTGTGATGCACCATACCAAAAACTGCAGAGAGGTTAGTGAGGACAAGCAGGGATAACACACCATGATCACAGTCACAGAGGAAGTTGTTTGTGACTTTGGCCAGAGCCATCTTGGTGCTGTGAGCAGGGCAAATGCCAGACTGGAGGGGTTCAAGCAGGGAGTTTTGAGAGATATAGGCATGGAGTTGAGAGACCACAACACATTTAAGAACCTCGGAGGAAGTTAGAGATGGGACAGTAGTTGAAGGGGATGGAAGGGTTGAGAGTGGATTTTTTGAGGGAGGATTGATGACAATAGTTTTTAAAAGGGAGAGACACAGTACCTGAGTAAAGGGAAGTAATAATATCATCTAATATGGGAGCCTGGAGGGGAAGTTAAATGATCAAAGGTTGAATGGGGAGGGGATCAAGGAGGCAGGATGTGGGTCTCTTGAAGGAGAGGATCAAGGAGAATGCATGGGGGAGATCGGAGAGAAAATGCAGTGACCTTCACAACTGAAACCTTTTACTGAATTATGAAAGCCTGCTTTATGCTGTGTGAGCTCATTTTAAAATGCTACGAATTCTGAACCCTACGGTCTTTCAAGGACTGGTAGAGAGCACAAGTTGGACATTTCAAAAAAGATTGTGGATTTTGACATAAGGTGTTGGAAAATTCTTTAACAGTGAGGTGCCTTGACATCCAGGATCATAATTTCTCCAATATTAATTAATACAAAAAGACTTAAGAGTCGGCAGTCTGCATAATACCCCCATTTGTGCCTTGCTTGGCATCTCATTTCAATAAAATACTCTTAAGAGCTTAACAAAGTCCTCCATAACCTTAATTTCCCTCAACTCAAACAATCTGGGATCATCTAGGTGACATTATGAAGCTGTAAAATGGTGAGTGCACTTATAATTTCAGTTCCTTAGAGATGCATTCCTTTTTCTCGATGATATAACATACAATTAAATGCACTGTGTGCCCTTCTTATTGTACTTCAGCAGGGAAAAGAATTATACTGTTTCTCTGGAGGTTTTCTACCAACCCTTAAACATCAAGGCTTGAGACTCCTTTGACCACTATTTTTAGTACACTGGTTAATGCTCTTGTGTCAAATTACTGAGTCTGCTATTTTAACAAAATTGTTAACTCATTTATTTGAACTGAATTAACAACTTTGTTTCAACAGCATACGTAGAAATCTGATACAAATACATTAATCAGTTCACTAAAAATAGTGGACAGAGGAATTTCAAACTCTATTTTTTCTCAAAAACTTTTCATGAAATTCTTGCAGGTCTGTGACCAATGATGGTGGGCACCAGCTACATTCTTTGTCAACATTTAATTTCTTTTGCCATCATTGAAGGAACACTAAGTTGTACATTATCACGTATAAAAATCACAACACTTTTATATGACAAAAGTTGCCAAGATAAGTTCTGCTCACATTTAGCTTAATTTTATAATGTTGGCTTACGATGCATTTTAACAATACTGGAGTGGGGGGGGGGGGGCGAGGGGCGGTGGGGGGAGTTCAGCTAAGGTCAGGGGTAGCATCATGGAGGGAGAATACATGGCACCCTGCCAACTCTTCAAATACTTTCAAAATGTACAGGTATACTATCTTTTACCAAGGCACTGTGTACAGCTGGCATGGCAATGCATTTTCCCTCTACCTCAATAAAAATGGGAATCAACAAAACTAAGCACGCTACCAATACAAGATATTCTTTTTCATATCTTCATATGCTCAAGTTCACAGGTACATAAGGTCTGGGCACTTGTGAGAAACACATCTTCTCAGATTCCTCTTTCCCACATACATCATTTTTCTATCTGCTTGCAGGAGAAGGCTGCGTGTAAAAAGCACCAATAAACGAGTGGGGGGTGCGGGGGAGGGGAGAATGTACTGTATGACCCTTCACTTCTTACAAGGAGAGGGACCTAAATATTCCAGGTGCGGAGGCAATGGTGGGAAAGGGGAAGAGCAAGGTTGGAGACCTTCTCCAAACTCGTGGCTAGTATCATCCTTTGCCTTTCATTCTTTATCTACTCACTCACCCACACATAGGCATACACTGCAATATTGCAGCATACTACAATGGAATGTCTTGCCATGTAAGCCCTTTTTCAAGGGTCGTCTAATAGCCAGCATTCTAAAATCTGTTCTTCTACTCCTGCAAGAGGACTCGGCAGAGCCTAATGTGCAGCCTCAAGCAAGCACCTCAAAGCACTCTGCATCACCCAATCCTACAGTAGCAATACCAGCATAGATACATCCCACTCTGGAGTGGGGGGGGGGAAAAGAGGGGTTAGTGAAATCAGGTAGAGTTATAGGAGGGAACACAATGGATTGTAGAACATGAATGAGAAGGAACTAATGAAGGTGGAATTGTTGGAGTCACAGTCGGCTGGCTGGAGGGTTAGTTTGAGAACTGCAGCAACTGCTAAATTCAGAGATTTGGACCCCTCAGGGTTTACCCACAATTGCAATGTGGTAGTTTGTGCAGTTATTTGAGAGTGTGCCAAGCAGCCTGCATATTTTGGAGGCATCTATAGAGCGATCCACAACCCTGCTTCAGGTGCTAAGATTGCGTTATGAGGCAAGGACCTCATTAACATTGTTTGAGGCCTTAATGATCCTAGTACCTGGTGCAGAGTCCTTCAATGCCACAAGCATTTCCATACCACTTTATTCCATGCTATGTGCTATGGCAGTTCTCAGTACCCAATAATATGGGTTGCCTACCCCTGTGCACATCAATACTATGGGCACCGAGCACTGCATTGGCAGTCCCACAATCTCATACTACATTGCACACATTCTTTGAACAAGCGGATATTAGACACAACCCACAGTTTCTAACACAGTTGCTAAAGCAATGGATATTTCTGTTGTAAATAAATATGAAGCACAAAAGAATTCTGCAAGTACTATCAAGTGCACTTTTTAAAATATAAATATCATGAGCAAAGTCTGTATAATTTAAATTGCCTTTTTCAGTCATTTCTCTTGAAGAAATGCAATTATAATTTGTTTGAAAAATTATCCATTGTGCGTAGCACAGTACAATGCAGTGCATTGAAGGCCTAAGGACTAGTCACTAGGGTTATTAAAGTCTCAAATAACTGAATTCAATAGGTTTATTCTTATCATTCTCATTTCAACTTGGGTAGTGGTGTGTTGATTCGAATGGAAATTTGATGCACACCCCTTACGGGCTCAAGTTAGAGTCATCCATTTGACCAAATCCCCAAATTCAGAATGAACTACAGAACTCAAGCAACCTTTGTTATTAGCATGATGGGGTATCAGCGCTATCCATTCTGCAAAATCTTAAGCACTTTGTTGCTTGACAATAACTTGTGATATCTGATTAGCATATGAGTAGCTCCTTTATGTTTTTTTCTGAACATATAGACAATAGTTAATGGTATTACACTTCAAAAATACAAAGGCTGCAATCAACAATTCAAATATATACACAGGCAATGGTTCTATACATCCACATTCACAACCAATAGTTTATTCAGGGTTCAGGAAGCTCTGTTTTCATCATAAAGTTTCAAGTTTGATAACTTACCGTACATGCGGTTAACAATTTCACCTTACTGAAAAATGCTACAGGGCCTCAATAAAAACTAGCTTTCAGTTGCCTCTTGATTTCTATCCTGTTTAAAGGTTTTCGAAATAAGCAATCCGTAATGCGGATCTTTGTGATAGAATATAGACTACATGTTATTGCTCTGGAAGCCTGTTAAATCTTATTTGGAGAGGTTTAGAGCACTCAAATGTTTGAAGATCTTTGGTTTAGGATCAGCCGTGAAGAGTTTCAGTTTTGAAAAATTATGAAACATTATTTCTTAGTCACTCACACTCCATGTTTCTTTACAAAATGACTCATCACAAATATCAATAATGGGAGTATATATGTGTGTAGAGAAGATTTGTTCTCCTAACTTAAAGTCTAGTTTTGTTAAGAATTTCTTGCTTACAGACAATATAAATTCTGTAAACATTCATAAGATTCAGTCCTTGCTTCTTGTACCACAACAGTAGGAAAGATGGAGACAGATAGTTTGAGTCTACCATACTTTTTCCAACAACAGCTTTTCAAAGGTCTCGGTAGTATGATCGTAACCTGAAAGTGTTTTTATGACAACTGTGTAGGTGAGACTGTTGAGGATCTTTGTTGTAATATTGTGTCGAACTCCATCGGTCTCTCACCATTTTTGATATTACTGAATATGCTGCTCTATTGGCAACAAAGACCTCACATTGTGATTGTCAACGAGAAATTCTTGCTTACAATTTCTGACAACACTGCACATTTGATTGTCAGTTGTCTCCTCCATTTATAGCACTTTGGAATTGTCTGAATGTTGTGTGAAATACTTGTTGCATCATTTGTGTGCACAATAGTTAAAGCATTACCAATACCCAAGAGTGTGTTACAAGACTGTGACAAACTTGAGAGGTTATGGCAATGTTTTACACTTAAAATAATCACCAAAAGAAAAAAAGAGAGGTTAGTAGTTTTTTTTTAATGCAGTGTTTTTGCACATGGAATGCCCTAGTAGAGACAATGGTGAAGCTGAATCTGTAATAAAATGGAAGAGGATGAATAATAGAAAAATATATATATTTTTTAAAGAGGGTATAGGGAAAGTGCAGAATGGGACTAAGTGGGTGGCTGTTTCAGAGAGCCCGCACAGGCACAATTGGCCAAATGGTCTTTTATCCTACAAAATTCTATGATTTGATCATTCACAAGATTAAACCTAAGGCAATCTATACAATTGTCTAAACTGGAACTGTGCGCAACACTAATAAGCTGTTTAGTATTCCAAATGGACAGCGATTTGCATGCTAATTTTGTTCAATCCAACACCTTTATGGAATACTAAGCAACTAAAATTCAGCAAATCTAACTGTACTTGGAGTTCACAGAAACCTACCTCAGACATTAATTTATGTCCAAACAAATCAGGACCCTGAGTCCCCAAATTGCATCCAAAAATATGGCTTTCATATTTCCCAAAAATTCCACCATCCCATAACTGCCTTATATCTTTACTAGGGTGTTGGGATGATCTTAAAAAATGTAAAGTTTAAAAAAAAAGTAAAAACTGATTTTTTAAAATTTCATGGGGGCTAAATTCGATAGCCCCTGAAAATGGGTACAGAGATCGCGATTCATGATTAACCTGCACCCGTTGCTTCCGATGCAAGCAGCACACAAACTTCACGCTGCCTGATAATTTAAATGATTGGATTGTTTCCCGCCGCGCGGCTCCTTTAAGGGTTTTGTATTGAAAAGCTGTCAAGCCGGCTGCGCGGGATCCCTGGAGCCCTGCGTGGCCGCACAGCTTACAGGGAACATTGATCTGCAGCCAGCGCTAAACATGCTGTTGCATAGCTGCATGCCTCAACAGGGGGCCCAAATTTGTGTGAGGCTAGCACTACTTAAAGCTAGCCTGCACCTTTTAAAGGGGAGGTGTATTCTGGCTGGAGTAGCTGCTGGAACTCTTTGTGGAGGAGACTCTGAGCAGGAAGACGACTGAATAATGGCACAACATGGGAGAGAGCATGCTCCAAGGTTCTCTGACGCTGCACTGGAGACCTTGGTGGAGGAGGTGGACAGGAAGAGAGAGGTCCTCTATCCACAAGCCAGGAGGTCCTCCAGACCAACTCTGCAAAGGTAGTGGGAGCAGATAGCCATGGCGGTCAATGCCAGGAGTCAAGCCCCGAGGACCTGGATGCAGTGCTGCAAGAAGCTCAATGACCTCACACGAGTAGTCAAGGTCAGTGAATTCATCTTCAAATGCCATATCCCAGCAACTGCACCACTAGCCTCACACACTGTTCAATGCACCACACTCCCATCACACACCTACTAATAATTTCTATCAAACAGGACCTGTACCTCACATTCATAGCTTCACCTCACCCTCACACACTGCCAGCTCTTCAACCATGGCAGGCACACAAACACATTGCACCACACTCACCGAGACGTTTCCCTCTCTCTTGCAGGACAAGTTGACGCATAACTACAGACAGCAGGTGCTAACCGGCAGGGGACAGGTGAAACTGCCATGACATTACCCCGATTGAGGGGGCGGTGGTCACCATCATTGGAGCGGCCATCCATGAGCCCGTGGCAGGGCTGAAACCATTGAAGAAGATGGTATCCTCATACCTAATCCTCCTTTTCGCATCCGACTTCCCCCTCATCACACAATGTCTTTTGATTTAAAAGCTGAAGATTCTGTGTAAGCATGCACCTCTTACTCCTCCGCCGCCCCCCCCCGCCACCCTACCCTTGTGCCCTTCTCCTTTCAGATACCGAAGAACTGAAACCTGACCAGACAGTGGTGGAAAAGCAACAGGTGGAAGAGGAAGAAGGCAGTGAACCTTCACTTGATTTCACACTCGCAGCCACCAGCTCATATACTGACACGCCGCGTAATTTAGAGAATAGCTTAGACGCAGGATCTGCATGTGGTGAGACACGGGCATGGGTGGCCTGCAGCCAGGGTAGCGCAGGTGTCAGCTCCCCATATGTCGAGGTTGCACAGGGGTTCTACTGGAGAGGACTTAGATGAGGACTTTGATGGGGCAGGCTGCAGAAGGCGGCTGATGGATCTGCCAGAAAGCCTGCATGCAATGTCAAAGAGCATGGAGGAGTCCAGCACCAACTTGGCACAGGGCTTTGCGCAGAGCTTGGAGCCCATCCTTTCCAGCATGAAAGTGGTGGCCAACTCCATTAGCACACTTGCAGACCCAACCATGATGCAGCGTCTGATGGCCGATGGATCAGCTTCCATTGCAGCACAAGCAGAAGCCACCCAACGTCTGAGTGCTGCAGTGGAAGCTCGAACTTCTGTCATGCAGGCTCAGCTTGCTGCCAGCGTGGCTGCGGTTACCAGTGTTCAATGGCGCTTGCAGGGTGTCACAGCAATCTGTCCTCCAATAGATTACTAGGATTGCTGAGGCGCCGCCTGGGGGAGTGGAAGCGGCTCCGTGGAGCATGAACCTGCTGTCCTTTCTCAGGAGGACAGCATTTGTCCTCCCACCCCTGCCAGTGCCCTTGCTGTTGCCCATCAGCCAGCCAGCCCAGAAAAAATGGTGCAGTCCGAAGCCGGGCCATCTGCAGTCTCCCCCAATGAAAGTCAGCAGCCTTCCACCAGCTATGCTGCAGCCAGTGGCATAGCGCTGTGTAGGAGCACTAGGACGGGCAAAGGCACATGGAAGACAGGCACTAAAGGAATGCAGAAGGGTGATTAGCTGATGTTTGTATGCAATATGGCATGGTTTGATTTATAAATTTGGTTTAGAATGTTTATTTTGTGTTGGCTTTTATTTTTGCATTATGGCCAAGTGGACACTGTGATGGTCAGTAACAGTGTACTTAAGGTGTGGGACTGTTGGAGAATGTGGAATTGGGGTTGCATTTATTGGTACAACAGCCAGATGAGTTGGTCTCGGGCAGCACGGCCAGAAAGAGGCTGTCTGGGTTGCCTCCTCTTCCTCCTGAGTCGGTCGCCGTATAGCTGGGGGCAAGGGCTGGGGCCTCATGATGGCAAGGTTGTGCCGCATGCAGCAGACCACCACGAATCTCAACACCCACTCTGTGTCGAGTACTGCAGGGCTCCTCCAGAGAGGTCCAGGCAGCAGAAGCGTTGCTTCAGCACGTCAATGGTCTGCTTAATGATATTTCATGTGGCAGCATGGCTTTCGTTGAATGAATGCTGCCCACGTGGGCATGGGTTGCGCACCGGAGTGATGAGCCATGTTGTTAATGTGTAGTCCTTGTCGCCCAATAACAACAACAACATATTTATATAGCACCTTTAACGTAGTAAAACATCCCAGGCCGCTTCACAGGAGTATTATAAGACAAAAAATGACAGCCACATAAGGAGAAATTAGGGCAGGTGACCAAAAGCTTGGTCAAAGAGATAGATTTTAAGGAACGTCTTAAAAAGGAGGAAAGAGAGGTAGAGAGGCGGAGAGGTTTAGGCAGAGAATTCCAGAGCTTAGGGCCTAGGCAACAGAAGGCACGGCCACCAATGGTAGAGCGATTAGAATCAGGGATGCTCAAGAGGGCAGAATTAGAGGAGCGCAGCTATCTCGGGGGGGGGGGGGGTTGTGGGGCTGAAGGAAATTACAGAGATAGGGAGGGGCGAGGCCATGGAGGGATTTAAAAACAAGGATGAGAATAAAAAGAATGAAACCGGACAGACCACCCGGCTTCGACCTCGGCACCGGCTACGGACACGGTAACAGCACACCCAGCCCAGTCGACCCTGCAAAGACCTCCTCACCAACATCTGGAGACTTGACAAAATTGGGAGAGCTGTCCCACAGACTAGTCAAGCAACAGCCGGACAGTCATACTCACAGAATCATACCTTTCAGCCAATGTCCAGAACTCCTCCATCACCATCCCTGGGTATGTCCTGTCCCAACGGCAGGACAGACCTACCAGGGGTGGTGGCACAGTGGTAGAGAGTCAGGAAGGAGTGGCCCTGGGAGTCCTCAACATTAACTCCGGATCCTATGAAGTCTCATGGCTTCAGGTCAAGCATGGGCAAGGAAACCTCCTGCTGATTACCACCTACCGCCCTCCCTCAGCTGATGAATCAGTACTCCTTCATGTTGAACACCACTTGGAAGAAGCACTGAGAGTAGCAAGGGCACAGAATGTACTCTGGGTGGGGGACTTCAATGTCCATCACCAAGAGTGGCTCGGTAGCACCACTACTGACCGAGTCCCGAAGGACATAACTGCCAGTCTGGGCCTGCGACAGGTGGTGAGAGAACCAACATGAGGGAAAAACCTATCTACCTGTCACAGATGCATCTGTCCATGACAGTATTGGTAGCAGTGACCACCGCACATTGTGGAGACGAAGTCCCGCCTTCACACTGAGAACACCCTCCATTGTGTTGTGTGGCACTACCACCGTGCTAAATGGGATAGATTCAGAACAGATCTAGCAGCTCAAAACTGGGCATCCATGAGGCGCTGTGGACCATCAGCAGCAGCAGAATTGTATTCCACCACAATCTGTAACCTCATGGCCTGGCATATCCCTCACTCTACCATTACCATCAAGCCAGTGGACCAACCCTGGTTCAATAAGGAGTGTAGAAGAGCATGCCAGGAGCAGCACCAGGTGTACCTAAAAATGAGGTGCCAACCTGGGGAAGCTGCAACACAGGACTACATGCATGCTAAAAAGTGGAAGCAGCATGCTATAGACAGGGTTAAGCGATCCCACAATCAACGGATCAGATCAAAGCTCTGCAGTCCTGCCACATCCAGTCATGAATGGTGGTTGACCATTAAACAACTAACGGGAGGAGGAGGCTCCATGAGTATCCCCATCCTCAATGATGGTGAAGCCCAGCACGTGAGTGCAAAAGACAAGGCTGAAGCGTTTGCAACCATCTTCAGCCAGAACTGCCGAGTGGATGATCCATATCGGCCTACTCCTGAGGTCCCCACCATCACAGAAGCCAGTCTTCAGCCAATTCGATTCATTCCACGTGATATCAAGAAAGGGCTGAGCGCACTGGATACAGCAAAGTCTGAGCCCCAACAACATCCCGGCTATCGTGCTGAAGACTTGTGCTTCAGAACTCTAGTCGCGCCTCTAGCCACGCTGTTCCAGTACAGCTACAACACTGGCATCTATCCGACAATGTGGAAAACTACCCAGGTATGTCCTGTCCACAAAAAGCAGGACAAATCCAACCCGACCAATTACCACCCCATCAGTCTACTCTCAATCATCAGCAGTGATGGAAGGTGTCATCGACAGTGCTATCAAGCGGCATTTACTCACCAATAACCTGCCCACTGAGGCCCAGTTTTGGTTCCGGCCAAGACCACTTGGCTCCCGACCTCATTACAGCCTTGGTCCAAACATGGACAAAGGAGCTGAATCCCAGAAGTGAGGTGAGAGTGACTGCCCTTGACATCAAGGCAGCATTTGACCGAGTGCAGTATCAAGGAGCCCTCGTAAAACTGAAGTCAATGGGAATCGGGGGGAAAACGCTCCACTGGCTGGAGTCATACCTAGCACAAAGGAAGATGGTTGTGGTGGTTGAAGGTCAATCATCACAGCCCTGGGACATCACTGCAGGAGTTCCTTAGGGCAGTGTCCTAGGCCCAACCATCTTCAGCTGCTTCATCAATGACCTTCCCTCCAACATAAGGTCAGAAATGGGGATGTTCGCTGATGACTGCAGTGTTCAGCGCCATTCACAACTCCTCAGATTATGAAGCAGCCCATGCCCGCATGCAACAAGACCTGGACGACATTCAGGCTTGGGCTGATAAGTGGCAAGTAACATTCACGCCACACAAGTGCCAGGCAATGACTATGTCCAACAAGCGAGAGTCTAACCACCCACCATGACATTCAACGGTATTACCATCGCCGAATCCCCTGCCATCAACATCCTGGGGGGGTCACCATTGACCAGAATCTTAACTGGACCAGCCACATAAATACTGTGGCAACAAGAGCAGGTCAGAAGCTAGGTATTCTGCAGCGAGTGTCTGACCTCCTGACTCCCCAAAGCCTTTCCACCATCTACAAGGCACAAGTAAGGAGTGTCATGGAATACTCTCTACTTGTCTGGATGAGTGCAGCTCCAACAACACAAGAAGCTCGACACCATCCAGGACAAAGCAGCCTGCTTGATTGGCACCCCAACCACCACCTTAAACATTAACGCCCTCCACCACCCGCACACCATGGCTGCAGTGTGTACCATCTACAAGATGCACTGCGGCAACTCGCCAAGGCTCCTTCGGCAGCACCCCCCAAACCCGCGAACTCTTCCACCTAGGACAAGGGCAGCAGGCGCATGGAAATACCACCACCTCCAAGTTACACACCATACTGACTTAGAAGTATATCGCCGATCCTTCATCGTCGTTGGGTCAATATCCTGGAACTCCCTAACAGCACTGTGGGAGTACCTTCACCACACGGACTGCAGCGGTTCAAATAGGCGGCTCACCACCACCTTCTCAAGGGCAATTAGGGATGGGCAATAAATGCTGGCCTTGCCAGCGACACCCACATCCCATAAATTAATTTTAAAAAACAAGCAGGACAACCCCAATGGAAATTCACTCCCAATGTCCTTGGGTTACAGAGAAACCAAGATGGTTACACATTCAAAAATGTTTTCAGTAATTTTGTTGGTTGACTATGGCGCTTGCTATTTGTTCACTGGTAGTTTTACGCTGTTGTTGTTTGTTCCTTTGTAGATTTCCTGTCTATTTACTTATATTTGAGGCAATCCGTGTCATTCAGTTAATAGACTGCCGGTTCTTGGTTTCGTATGGAAAATATTTGGTAAGCCACTTGCTGGATGGAGCTTTTTTAGGCTGCTGCATACACTATTAATTCACCAAGTGAGCCTACTTCAGTTTTGCTTGTTATTCTTTGCGAATTTTGTGCTTAAGGTTTGTGCTGGGTAATGGGAAGCATCAAAGTTCCAAGGTCATAGCACAGTTATACACAGAGTGAAGATCCCTTTACTTTGTGCCAACACCACATCATAATCACAACCTCAGAACAATACCTATACTGTACCAGTGTAACATGATCAAATCTCCAGGAATATGTCAAACCAGAGTTGGCAACCCTAAGCAGACAGCGGAATGCCATTTTCGCAAAGCTAACGGCGGAACGGCGCAACTCAACTCGGACAGCAGTGTTTGGATATTGGCATTTAACTTCGCATCTGCCCATCACCTGAAGTTGCTGTACCATTTATGCATAAATAACGGAGCGTGCCATTAGTTGCACCGTTATTTTGACAGCACAATCTGGCCCATTATTTTTAAAACCATAAAAAACAAGAAATAGGAGCAGGCCATTCGGCCTCTCGAGCCTGCTCCGTCATTCAATAAGATCACGGCTGATCTGACGAAGTATCTGCCCCCTTAATACTGCAGGAAATTATTATTTCCGTTTCCACTTATCTGTTTAGAGTTACTTCCTGTCTTTTCTCGCCTCGGTTGAGATGGCACAGGCAGTCTGGCTGAACTCCGCCAACTTGGTGAGAGCACTGGGGGAGCGCAACAGTGAAATTACTCATTCAAATTCTTCAGTTCTCCTCCACCCCCCCCACACACACACACACACATTGTTTGTTTAAGGCTAGTCAATGCAAACACGAAAAGTAAACACTAAGCCAGTTCAAGGATCAGATTTTACTTTCACTTTCTCTTCATAACCAAACTTAGATATCTAAAAAAAGCTCCGAGACAATCCAAATGACGAGCGAGAACGCCAGCGACCATTCCAGTGTCAGACAGTCAAATTCCCAGGAAGCGCGCCAGTTTGTTTTCTTTAAACTAAAAACTCTGCACAGATAATCATCTCAGGCCGTGCGCCGAGGCCCCGAGCATCAAAAAACTGGAGCATTTTGACTTTTGCAAAGATCCCAATCTTTACCCGGACTTTCGTTCAGACAACGCTACCATTCTACTTCCTGTCCGATTCAATCCAGCGAGCAGCCGAGCCCTTGGTCCACGGGCTGAGCCAGGTGATCGCCGCGCGGGGGGGGGGGGGGGGGGTCAGGTGATTGGTGCACGGGCTGCTCTTTTGGTGCAATAAGAGACAAAAAAAACTGTAACTTAACAAAAATACGTCAAATTGAACTTAACAATTAGATTAAAATTTGGTTGATAAAGCCCTGCGGTGCCCAGCGGTCGCGCAAGGCCTCTAGCGTGCCGGTATTGACGCACGGGAGGGGTCAGGTGATCACCGCACGGGAGGAGTCAGGTGATCAACGCACGAGAATGGCCAGGTGTTCACCGCACGGGAGGGGTCAGGTGATCAACGCACGGGCGAGGTCAGGTGATCACCGCACGGGCGAGGTCAGGTGATCACCGCACGAGAATGGCCAGGTGTTCACCGCACGGGAGGGGCCAGGTGATCAACGCACGAGAATGGCCAGGTGTTCACCGCACGAGAATGGCCAGGTGTTCACCGCACGAGAATGGCCAGGTGTTCACCGCACGGGAGGGGTCAGGTGATCACCGCACGGGAGGGGTCAGGTGATCAACGCACGAGAATGGCCAGGTGTTCACCGCACGAGAATGGCCAGGTGTTCACCGCACGAGAATGGCCAGGTGTTCACCGCACGGGAGGGGTCAGGTGATCAACGCACGGGCGAGGTCAGGTGATCACCGCACGAGAATGGCCAGGTGTTCACCGCACGGGAGGGGCCAGGTGATCAACGCACGAGAATGGCCAGGTGTTCACCGCACGGGAGGGGCCAGGTGATCAACGCACGGGAGGGGTCAGGTGATCGCCGCACGGGTTGAGTGGCCTGGCCCAGCTGTCAATCAAAGGGCCGTGTGGAGAATGCTGGGCTTTTCCTGCTCTCCCATCTACAGGCTGTTTGTAATGTACACGTTTACTTCATTTATCTTCTACAAAATGTAAACTTTTGTCTTTAAAATGAATACACTATGGGCCTGAAATTACGTTGGTTTCGACAGTATATGTGTGGCGTATGTTGTCGGAAGCCTTCAGAATGACCCCGCAAGTTCTGGGTTTCCGCATGCTCAGCGCATGCGCGAAAACTGGGAATTTGCGATGTCAAGTTTCGCATTGACAGGTCCTTCGCATCCGCTACAAAATCACTTTCACTGGCGCAGATTACTGTCCAGCAAATGCCACGGAAACCCTTACAGAATCCCACAATGCAGATAGAGGCCATTTCGGCCCATCGAGCCTGCACCGACACATATCCCACCCTATCCCCGTAACCCCACGTATTTAATCCCCCTAACACTAAGGGTCAATTTATCATAGCCAAATCAACCTAACCCGCACATCTTTGGACTGTGGGAGGAAACCGGAGCACCCGGAGGAAACCCACGCAGACACGGGGAGAATGTGCAAACTCCACACAGACAGTCACCCGAGGCCGGATTCGAACCCGGGTCTCTGGCGCTGTGAGGCAACCGTGCTAACCACTATGCCACCGTGTTGCCCCGTTCACCTGGTAAAAGCATGATGCGGAGATAGCAAAATACAACAAAGACAATGAGGTGGGGTCACAAGGGGTCAAATGTGGCAGATGCTGGAGTCTGTATGGAAAACAATCGCCAGGCAGGAGTGTTACCTCCCAGTCGGGGAACACTTCAGAAGTCAAGGACATTCAGCCTCCGATCTTCGGGTAAGCGTTCTCCAAGGCGGCCTTCGAGACACACGACAACGCAAAATCATCGAGCAGAAACTGATAGCCAAGTTCCGCACCCATGAGGACGGCCTCAACCGGGATCTTGGGTTCATGTCACGCTACATGTAACCCCACCTGACGTAGAGTCATCCAGACTCGAGTCGTCGTTGGCTTGTTCTCTCTACACAGATGCGGCCGGACCTGCTGTGATTTCCAGCAAAAAAAGTAAAAAGTTTAAAGTTTCTTGTTTTCCATACAGACTCCAGCATCTGCCACATTTGACCCCTTGTGACCCCACCTCATTGTCTTTGTTGTATTTTGCTATCGTCTTTGATGTAATGTCTTCCTGACTGACCTGTTTGGACACCATCCACACCTTTGATTGCCGTGATTGTCTCTCTGCCGAGGTGTGATAAAGGGCAGTTAGAAAGATTAACTGTAGTCGTCTGGTAGTATTCTCTGACTATTTATGCTGTGCCCATATGTATTTCTTCACTTCACCTGATGAAGGAGCAGCGCTCCGAAAGCTTGTGATTTCAAATAAAGCTGTTGGACTATAACCTGGTGTTGTGCGACTTCTCACTGGTAAAAGCAGGCCTAAGGCCTTCTTTTACCAGCGTAAGGGTTAAAATAAATGTTAAAATAAAATTTTTTAAATGATTAAAATATACACATACATTTAAAATTAACTTAAGTAACTTTTGGCCCGTTTTAAAATGTTTAAATTTATTTTTCAATAAATTAAATTTTTATTTTAAAAACTTAATTAAAGGGTCTTTGAATTAATTTTGAACATGGGAACATTTACTTTTATTTAAATGCTGTGAATTCTTATTTATTAGGTGATTTCTATTAAGCTTATTGGGATTCCGTACGTAAATGGAATCCCCAGAAGCATCATAGGAATTCCCCCTTTTTGATTGGTTGACCGGGCCCACGTGATCCCAGGGACGCTTGTGAACCGCATGCACCCCTGGGATCCGTGGGCCTTTACACAGGCGTTCACCAGCAGGCCCAAGAAGGGAACTCTCCATAGCTGTGGAGCCAGGAGATAAGTACGGGAATATTTTGCGGTTCGGAGGCGTACTCAGGAGGTACGCCTCCGACCGCAAATTCATGGTCCATCTGTTTTTAATAGGCCCATGGAATTGAGCAGTATCAAGACTACATACAAATGTAAAGGGTAGCCTTTGAAACCAACTGAATTATAATTCGAAGAAGAAATTAGAAGTAAATACAGAAAATGCTGGAAATACTAAGCAGGTCAGGCAGCATCTGTGGAGAGAGAAACAAAGTTAATGTTTCATGTCAATGACCTTTTGCCAGAACTGGAAGACAGTTTTTAAGCAAGTACAGAGGAGGAAAGAACCATAGGTCTGTGATAGGGTGGAAGGCAGGAGTAATTAAATGACACAAGGAATGATGGTGCAAGGCAAAGGGGTGGTAATAGGACAAGTACAGAAACAAAAGAAATTAGAAGGAAGGTTTGTGTTTTTCTGGAGGTTTACATGCTTTTACTAGTCTGTGCAGTACTTTCCCTTCCACAATGCCTGATATCATTAGTTCAGAATCTGATGGTGACCTTTATGACTGGCAAGAGTAATGGATAAAGTGGAATTAGTTAAGACGGGGGACTAAGAAAAAAAGATTTGCATTTATATAGTGCCTTTCACAACCTCGGGATGCTCCAAAGCGCTTTACAGCCAATGAGGTATTTTTGAAGCGTAGTCACTCTTGTGATGTAGGAAAATGCAGTGCCTATTTTCTAATTATTATGGGTGTTTTCTGGAATGATGCAGTTTGCCTGTGGCATCCAGAATACTGAATTAACATTTTTGAAATAGCAAAATCCTGAAGTAACATCAAAATGCAGCAATTGTTCTGTTTCTAAAAACAAGCAGATCAAGTTGATTGACCTTCACGGTAAGCAAGCTTTACTTGATTTTAAAATCTGGCAATTTGAGAGTGAGTTTTAAAACTATATCAAAGCTTGACCTCCTGTTTCATTCAAAATAACTTAGGTTAACAGATCATAATTTTGGGATTTTCATTCACTCAGATTTCAGTTTCAAAATTATGACTCCAAAGAAGAGATTGATATTCTATGTGGATGCACTACACTGTCCTTGAGTTTCCACCAAGAGCACAATTGGCAAACCGCAGCCAAAATGCACCCAACACTGTGCCCATCTGGCCGAAGTGAAATTGCACCCAAGTTTCTGCACAAAATAATTAACATAAGCCCGAACGTAAAATCCCCCAAGATCGATTTGTGACTGGAACAGAGCCTTAAGGTGCTAGGGTGAGGTAGTAAAAAAGGTGAGGAAAAATATCCCCTTCAGAGTGAGGCTGGAGATGACAAGGTCAGCCGCATTTACCTTTCTGTCCTTCAAACTTCCACAGTAATTAATTTAAATCACTCTATATAGAGTCTAAAGAAGTATTTTTAACATTTCCCTCCCTGCAGAGGAATAGCTAGAAAATGAGCAATCCTTCCAGTTTATATTAAAGATATGATTTCTGCAGCAGCAGGGCAGGCCTGATGCTTTAATTCACTGCTGACCTGCTGATGTACGCTGGATTCGTATGACCACACGTGCCTGTGCGCCTGAAAATCTGAGCACAATGTAAGGAACCTCCCCCGCGTTTCGGTCCTGGGGGCATGGCCAGTTTTGTGGGCGGGGACTGGTTCAGGCGTAGGGTTCAATGGACAGACTTAAAAGATCATGGATATGTGGGTGCATCGTAGATATGGCCGTAACTTACTTATGCCTAAAATTCCACAATCTTTTGTGCTATTTGATTTAGTTGGGTCCAGTTTAAACTGTTATCGTGGCGGAACTCAGGAGGATACTCAGGTCCACTGAGCTTTAAAATAAACAGGACTCTTTAAGATGCATCATTACTGATTTGTAACCATATTGTGGGCTATGTGTGCTTGTCTAGGCCTAGGTTGAGCTTGGGCCCTAAAATTTGGAGCATACAGCAGGATGGGTCACGTCAGCACTCAGCAATTGTACACTTTCGTAATTTGACATTGCCCAAGGCTACCAATGCTGTGTGTGACCCCGAGGTGCTTTAAATGGTGATTCTAAAGCATTGGGATGGGGCAGCTCCTTGTACTCTCAACGAAAAGACTGACTCACGTGTACCTGTGTCCATTTTTCTTTCTTTAAAATGTATAATTCTAGAGGTATCATCCCTTCCTTTGCCTTTTTGACATTTCAGCAGAAACAGTATTGGTAGATATTGATAGGAGCTGTCGGCTTCCTACCCCATGCTAATTGGCCTGGAGTTTCTGCTCGATTGCGCTTTTTGTTCAGCGCAATTCAGTTGAAATCAGCATAACCAGCGCAAAAGATCGTGAAATTTCAAGCGCAATTTGCATTCAGCGCAGCTTGAGTTTCCACGATCTTTTGCGCTATTTTTCAAAACATTGTGCTGGAAGCAGGCCCCACTCACAAACCTGGCCACACCCCCAGGGTGAATTAATCACCATTGGGAGTAATGGTCCTCGTTTGCCGGTCTTCAGGGAGGCTTTAAAAATGAAGCTGGTTCTTTTGGGTGCAAGGACACTAAAAGGTACATTTTAAAAGCTATTTTTATTTTAATTTACTAAGAAACTGACTAATGTACCCCAATATAACTAGAAAATAGTTTAATATATTTTTAAAAGTGAATTTCAGTAATTTAAAATCAGGTTACTCAGAGATGGTGGCTTGACACTGTGATTAAAAATGCTTATTTTTTTGTGATAAACCTATTTTCAGCTGTATTCATCAAACTTCACCAAATTACCACTTTTAAATATATGAAGGAAATTTTTTTAAAGCTAAATTTTTTTTTTAAATGACGTTTTAAAACACTGCCCGATTGCGCTGGTTCATAGCAGATTTTGCGTTCGGCAATATGCAAATAAATTTGAGCTGAAAATCTGGGGGTAAAAAAACACTTTTCAAAACAGGTGCAAATTCGCCGGAATCGGCAATTGCGCCCAAAGCAGAAACTCTACCCTAAAACTCACTAACCTAAGAGCCAGTACAGTACAATAGACCACTTCAACCCTGGGGAAAGAGTGAAACAGGTTCCAAAATCATTCAGCCAGTTGGAGCTGTGTATGTAAGAGAGTGAATGAGTGGTAAAGGCAGTTTGCAAATAGAGAACTTTTTTTTCTTGTCAATTTCTTATCCCGCCTTTCCTCTCTTAAAGGCTTTGATTGCTTGTTTACTTACAGTTCCATGTGTAAACTTCTGACAATGAGTGTCAACAGCCTTTTCAATTACGGGGAATATTACAGCCAAGCTGAATACTGCCCTTATCTGGTGTCCACATGCATGTCCAGCTTGGGTCACTGACTAGCCATCAGGAGGAGGAACCCTGCCAATTTTCTCTCCCTAACCCAGGAATGCTGAAGC
Organism: Squalus acanthias; assembly: GCA_030390025.1. NCBI lineage: Eukaryota > Metazoa > Chordata > Chondrichthyes > Squaliformes > Squalidae > Squalus > Squalus acanthias. The sequence goes on from CM059436.1 coordinate 54,877,008, forward strand.
CAATTGAAGCGTCTATATTCTTACCCAAACGGAGCATCTGTTCTCTCCGCATAGACCAGGGGTTAAACCGGGGACCTTCCAGGTCTACATGGTTCAGCTACTCCCGGGATAAACCCACTCAGGGAGAGCTCTATAACACATTTTTATGCCAAACTAGCGATACATTGGTATGAGCAACATTTGGGTGGTCTGGTTGCAGATATTTCAATGTTAAAGGGGGTTTGCAAACAGTATATTGTTTTGTAAGCAGAACTAGTCCTAGATTGTAAATAAAACTGTAACCTCTGGTCTGTGATTAATTAGTTAGCTGTTCTCCATCAGATTGGAGACACTACACTTGGCTTCACTGTCCCTGGGCTGGTGAAAATCTGGCTGTGGTCTCCACTAATTGCTGTCCAGAGACTCCTGCTAGAAACTACATATGCAGACACCCGAGCTAGACACTTCTGTGATAGTCAAATAGTCTGCAGACCCATACAAAATGGACATTGTAATCTCAGCCAGGTTGCCGTTGGACGGTTGACTGAGCATTACTTGATCTCCAGGGCTGATTCAGATATGCAAATGCAGGTATATAAATGAAACTAATAACCTTGTATGTTTATTATCTTGCATGGAAAAGTAAGTGTGAAGTATATACAAGGTAAATGTAATTTCTTTGATTAGCTTTCTGATCAATCAGGCTTTAGGGAAAAGGACAGGTTTGACAAGGACCACAGCAGTCGAGACATTTATTCATCCAACCTGGACAAACAGCATAACACCATTAAAAATGCCAAGAAGGCATGGACTAGAACTTAGCAGGAAAAAGCAGAAAACCATACAGGAAACATTTTGTCACAAATTAATATTTGTGGGTCTTAGACAGGAAACCCTTCAGAAACAAACACATCTGTAAGTGTGTTAACAGGAAACTAATTGTTGTATTGAGTATCAAAGATAGAAAACTGTCCCAGTACAATGTGCATCCTAGACAATATGCACATTAAAAGAAAGCAGAAACCACTGCGATGCAGTAATTGAAATATATACACACAAAATACTGAAGTATTCAAAGGAGCACAAACAAGAGGTTTTATCAAGGACACAATAAACAATAGAGGATGAAGAGTACACACTCCCTGATCACATACAGCACAGACCAGCTTCAGAGTAAAGCTCCTTTGCCTCAAATGCCCAGCCTCAGAACAGAAAACCCCTACTGCATCAGTATCAATTTTTCATTTACCAGCATCTTGGAGTGAAATTTTAAACGAGGGTGGTTTTGTTCTGTTGGCATGTGCCTACTGAGAACGGTGTTGCGATTGCCCTGATTAATTTCATGCAGCATCATTTCAACCACCATAAAGAGGAAGTTTGCATTTGGTCAATGTGCTAACCCATTGCATTAACCATTTCACGTAGCATTCTGCTCATAGTTGCATACTTTTATAGCTGAGGATGTGCCTGCACTGCTACTCTCTTCACATAACATATAACATGTTATTGTTGCATTCCTATTTACCGTTACCTATAACCTAATTCACTTACTGCTACATTGTCATAAACTTTAATCAAATTAAGTTTGTATGTTGTTGATGTCCAAGAATAAGGTGTGACAATACTGTGTTCTGCATTCTCTGATCCACATCTCTGCAGTTTTGTTGGACCACATGTAGACATTCATCCAACACACAAATCACTAAAAGTAGCGACGCAGATTAATAAGGCCATAAAAAAAGCAACCAAGCACTAGGGTTTATTTCTAGAGGGATAGAATTGAAAAATAGAGAAGTGATGCTAAACTTGTATCGAACCTTGGTTAGGCCACACTTGGAGTACTGTGTACAGTTCTGGTCGTCATATTATAAAAAGGATATAGAGGTACTGGAGAGGGTGCAAAAGAGATTTACAAGGATGATGCGAGAAATGCGAGGATATACCTATCAGGAAAGGATGAACAGGCTGGGTCGCTTCTCTTGAAAAGAGAAGGCTGAGGGGTGACCTAATAGAGGTCTTTAAAATTATGAAAGGATTATGAAGGGTTTTGATAGAGTAGACACAGAGGCCAGAATTTTCTGGGGTCCGTGCGGGCAAGATTGGAGGCGGGACGGGTGGGAAATTTGAAATATCTTGCAGCGGGTCAGGAACCCACCGTCATCCCGCCCCCATGTGTCTTTCCCTCAGGTACGTTTGCCGGCGCGGCAGCGACCCGACCGGCAGAGGCAGGCGACCTACTTCAAATCATTAACATGTAGTTGTCAGACCCTTAAGCGCCTTTTTCAGCCTAGCTTTCAAATTTCCCTGGCTGCCCACGGGATTCACGCAGCTCAGGAACCACGTCTGTCAGCCTGAGGCGGGAGTTGAGTGGCCATTGCTCCAGCTGATTAGATGACAGCATGAAATGTAGTATAAAAGTTCCCACCTCACAGCTGATCATTTTCCTCAGGCAGAAGCTGTTGTTGACTGCATTCCCAGCACACATTTTGCTTTCTACAGGCTGCAAGTGTTTCCAGCAAAGTCACCATTCAGTCTCACCTCATTGTTACAACCTATCACATCATTGACAGATTGCTCCTATGATCTCTACTTGACCTGCCATCTATTCCATCAGCATGGGTGCCGTTTATACTGTCTCACCTTGGTCCTCAGAATCGGACCACAATGAGCCCCAACACCAGCAGCACCAACAACACCACCAACCTTCTCCTCAACCACCTGATGCTGCACAGAACAGAGGGCATCAGTGCAGGGCTGCACTGCGCTGGAGGTGATTCCCCCAACACAGGGTATACAGGCAGAGGATGAGCTTCCTCAATATGACTGAGCAGCAGTGGCAAAGGAGGCTCAGGCTACCGTGCCAGGTTGTCGCAGATATTTGCACATTGTTGGAGCAAGACCTGCAGCCCACAGGACCTGGTGGACACGCCTTACCAGTGGCTGTCAAAGTTACCAGCGCCCACAACTTCTTCGCCTCAGGCTCCTTCCAGGGATCTGCAGCAAACATTTGCGGCATCTCGCAGTCGGCCGTCCACAGATGCATCACACCGGTCACCAATGCCCTCTTTGACAAGTCAGCCAATTATATCAACTTTGCCACTGATGAAACCAGTGTTACTGAGCGGGCGCTTGGCTTTGCCACTCTGGCTGGCTTCCCACGAGTGTAGGACGTCATCGACTGCACAAATGTGGCTATCAGGGCACCCAATCATAACCCAGGAATCTTTGTCAACCGCAAGGGCTCCACTCCCTCAATGTGCAGCTGGTCTGCAACCATCAGAAGATCATCATGCATATGCCAAATTCCCTGGCAACTGCCGTGACTCATCCTTCGCCAGTCCACCCTCCCTCAGCTCTTCGCTCCTCCAAACAGACTTTCCGGCTGGCTGCTTGGAGATGAGGGCTATCCCTTCTCCCTCTTAGGAAGTCCCCAGAGTCGAGGATGACTTGCTTGCACTCCAATATTGCGGGTTCTAAGATGACTAATGAGTCCTATGCAGGATCTACAGACTGTGCCACAGGTGGGGCAGGTAGTGGTTGAAGGGACGAGTGGGTGGAGTGCTTGGTTAGTCATACGCTCATTCCGCTGTATGTACTTGGCCTCCGCATGCTCCTGACTAAGAGACGCAAAGTGTTCGGCGCCTTCTCCAATGTTTCTCCTCCAATTTGAGTGGTCTTGGGCCAGGGATTCCCAAGAGTCGATGAGGATGTTACATTTTTTCAAGGAGGCTTTGAGGACGTCCTTGAAACGTTTTCTCTGCCCTCCTGGAAATCGCTTGCCGTGACGGAGCTCGGAGTAGAGTGCTTGTTTCAGGAGTCTTGTATCAGGCATGCGGAAAATGTGGCCCGTTCATCAGAGCTGATTGAGCGTGATCAATGCCTCAATGCTGGGGATGTTGGCCTGAGAGAGAACACTGACATTGGTACACCTATCCTGCCAATAGATTTGCAGGATTTTGCGGAGGCAACATTGCTGCTACTTCTCCAGTGCTTTGAGATGCCTACTGTACCTTGTCCATGTCACTTAAGCATACAGGAGGGCGGGTATCACTGCTCCTCTGTAGACCATGAGCTTGGTGCCGGGTTTGATGTCTTGGTCTTCAAACACTCTGTGCCTCAGGTGGCCGAAGGCTGCACTGGTACACTGAAGGCGGTGTTGGATTTCGGCATCGATGTCCGCCCTCGCTGAAAGAAGGCTCCCAAGGTATGGAAAGTGGTCCACACTGTCCAAAGTCTCGTCATGGATTTTGATAGTCGGGGGGCAGTGTTGTGCGGCGGGGGCAGAAGGACCTTTGTCTTTTGAATGTTTAATGTAAGGCACAGTCTCTCGTATGCTTCAGTAAAGGAATCAACGATGGTTTGGAGTTCGGCCTCTGAGTGTGCACAAACACAAGCATCATCTGCATACTGTAATTCAATAACAGAGGTTGGGACAATCTTGGTTCTGGACTGAAGGCGACGGAGATTGAACAATTTCCCGTTCATCCTGTAGATTAGCTCCACTCCGGTGGGAAGCTTGTTAGAGGTGAGATGAAGTATTGCAGCGAGAAAGATTGAGATGAGCATTGGTGCAATACAGTCTTGCTTGACCCCGGTCTTCACTTGTATTGGGTCTGTGATGGATCCGTTAGTAAGGATTATGGCTTGCATGTCATCGTGGAGCAGACGGAGGATGGTAACAAATTTTTGAGGACAGCCAAATTTGAGAAGGACACTCCATAATCCCTCTCGGTTGACAGAGTCGAAGGCCTTTGTGAGGTCAAAAAAGGCCATGTACAGAGGTTGATGCTGCTCCATACATTTTTCTTGGATTTGTCGCACAGTGAAAATCATGTCCATTGTGCCTCTTAGTGGGCAGAATCGGCATTGTGACTCTGGGAGGAGCTCTTCAGACACTGGGAGGAGACGATTGAGGAGGATTCTTGCAATTACTTTCCCTGTGGCAGACAACAGGGAAGCTCCTCTGTAATTACTGCAATCGGACTTGTCTTCTTTCTTGAAGATGGTCATGATTACGGCATCTCTGAAATCCCCTGGCATGCTCTCCTCCTTCCAGATAAGGGAGATAAGGTCATGGATTTGCGCCAAGAGTACTTCTTTGGCTGGCTTCCCATGGGTGTAGGGCGTCATCGACTGCACACATGTGGCCATCAGGGCACCCCATCATAACCCAGGAGTCTTTGTCAACCGCAAGGGCTTCCACTCCCTCAATGTGCAGCTGGTCGGCAACCATAGGAAGGTCATCATGCATGTGTGTGCCAAATTCCCTGGCAGCTGCTATGACTCGTCCTTCGCCAGTCTACCCTCCCTCAGCTCTTCGCTCCTCCAAACAGACTTTCTAGTTGGCTACTTGGAGACGAGGGCTATGCACTGAAGATTTGGCTCATGACACCCTTAAGAAGACCAGGTACTGAGGCCCAGGAGAGATACAATGAAAGCCACATTTCCACCAGATGTGTCACAGAGCACACAATAGGCATGTTCAAAATGTGCTTTAGATGCCTTGACAGATCTGGAGGAGCCCCTCAGTACGCACCAGCCAGGGTCTCCAGAATCGTCGTGGTCTGCTGCACCCAGCACAACATAGCGCAGCAGCAAGGATTGGCACTGCATGAGGAGCAAGGCACTGAGCGCACAGCCTCTTCAGAGGAGGAGGAGCATCAGCTGGAAGACGAGGAGGAGCAGGTGCTGGAGGAACCTGCGGGCCAGATCCCACCAGCACCCGAGCACACTGCTGCCTGAGAGGCCAGGGATGGTCTCATCATGGCCAGATTTACTTAACTTTATGCAGTACCTCCATATGGCTGTCACGTGCTGTGCCAGGTTGGCACCACCCCACACCAACACCATAAAGGATCCCTACAATGACCAAGCCATTCCTTTCACACTGACCACCATTGCTGGAGGTACCGTTAAGTCTCACCATTCACTGCAACTCACTAAGCCACTTCCAAAGGTACGCACAAATTTGTCGAAGACTGGAAAGTGGTAAAGATAATGATTTTTATGGTTGACAATACATTAATGGAAACTTTACATTAACATTGAATAAAACACCCAAGTGGCTACCCTTGTGAATCTACTTGTGTGTCCTCTTTCTGCAGGTGGCCATCCTATCCATGGAAGAGCCTACAGTGGCCATCGCCTGCGACACAGTGGTGCTCATGTTGGAGATCGACTCCTCCATTCTCCGAACATTTGCAGACATCGCGCTCGCAAAACCTGTCAGAACCCCCTGCACTTCTTCCTGCACCTCCAGGATCGCCCTCTTTCTGGATGGCCCTGAGGCTCAGCGTCTACATTCAGCTGAGCAGAGCTGGGAGCATCCTGCGCCCTCCGGCGAGGAGTCTCCACTGCTGTCCCTGTCTCCACCATCTGCTCTTGCTCACTTGTGACGGACCCAGTGACAACCCCACTCTATCTTGCGTGGCACCCACCAAGGTGTGCGTCTCTGCACTGGGGCTGGGTGCGCTCACGTCTGATGACGCTGCGCCCTTGGAGGCTGGAGGCTCTTCTGAGGAGTCGTCTTCTTCTTCCTCCTGGACAGTTGTGGCGGGAGGGGGCGGGGGGTTGTGGGTGGGAGAGTAAAGAAATGAGTTAGATATGCCATATGAAGAATGGGTACAGATACCATTATGCACATGATGACCATTCAGTGGCTGATGACATCAGTCCCCATATGAGTGACTGATGTATGCCATGTAGCTGTATGATACGTAATTCTGTCACCAGGTTGCTGAGATGTCGCCCTCTCTCTGTCTCCCACCTCCAGCTGCTCGGCCACTCCTGATACTTCCAACGCAGCCTCCTCTGCTGTTGTGAGGGTGGCAAATGATGGAGGCCCACCTGCAGTTCTCTCCCTCTCCCTCTTATTGTGCGCTCTCTTCTGCAAGGAGGGAAAGAAGCGAAGGTTGAGTGAGAGTGATGGAATGAATGTAAGGAATGGATGGGTTACATCTTTAGAGGGAGAATATGATGGATTGGGGTGGCAATGCCAAGTGGCCGCCTTGTGTGTTATTAGTTGGTATGATTGCATTAGGATGAGGGTGAGTGTGCGGCTTGGCTAGTAAGATGGGGATGTGATAATGTAGATAGAGAGGGATGGGTGGACGTGCAAGGATGTGCAGGAGTATGGTTGGGAAGGCAGAGTGATGGGGATGTGATGAGAGGCAGAGCAGGATGAAGTTGAGTGTGGCTTTTTACTCACCTTTCCTGATCTAATGGGATAATTGAAATGTTTCCTGCACTGCACCCAGGTCCTCCTGAACACATCCCTGCTGTTGACCTCCTCTGCAATTTGGAGCCAGGCTCATTTTGTCTCCTGGGGAGGTGTCTTCCGCCCATTCGAAGGGAAGAGGACCTCCCTGCGTGCTCTGATTCCCTATACAAGCATATGGAGGGAGTCATCGGAGAACCTGGGTGCTTCCCTCTGCCTCTGTGCAGTCATGTCTCCAACTGCTTGGAGCAATCAAAGCCTTCAGTGCAGTGACTGCACACTCCTAGATGAACCTTCAAATGCAATGTGGCCATGGCTCCTTTAAATATCCTTTAAATGTCCTTTAAATATCCCAGCTGAAGCCGCATCATCAATGACATCAGCAGACCTGCACCATTTAATAGGGTCGGGTAAGGCGCAGGGTGGGCTTAACAGACCCCGTTAGCGCAAAGTCGATTTCTGCAGCGGGATGGAAGCAACAATGGGGTCGCGACCCACCACGCCGACCGCCCGCACCTGACCCGCCCAGGTGAAGAAAATTCCTGCCAGAGAGTGTGTTTCCACTGTGTGGGGAAGTGCAAAACTGGAGGCCATCAATATAAGATAGTCGCCAAGAAATCAAATAGGGAATTCAGAAGAAACTTCTTTACCCAGAGGGTGGTGAGAAAGTGTAACTCGCTACCACAGGGAGTGGTTGAAGTGAATAGTATAGATGCATTTAAGGGGAGGCTAGATAATCATATGAGGGAGAAGGGAATAGAGGGTTATGCTGATATAGTTAGATGAGGAAAGACGGGAGGCAGAATGGCCTGTTTCTGTGCTGTATATTCTATGTAATCTTATGTATAATCTAAGCAATTAAGTTTACATTGGGAAAGGGAGGAGAAAAGTTAGGTGGAAAAAGAACCCTTGAGTAAACTACTGTACATTTTATGCTTTCATATACAGAACTAATACCAGTCTTGCTTTTTGTTAGGTATTATGCCACCCAAAGGCAACACAAGAAAGAAGCTTCCTGACCCTCTCCCTGAGGGCTTGATCCTGATGGATTCTGAGAAAAAACAGTGGAAACTTGGGAAAATTATTGGCAAAGGTGGATTTGGGCTGATACACTTGGGTAAGGAAGCATAACGATCCATTTCACAACTATTTCTTTGTTAAGAGAGCCTGATAATTTAAAGCTGATTTATCCAAAGCAAATTAATAGATTTCTTACTGAGATGTTGTTTTGCACCAAAGAGCCAACTGGGGGCATAAGAACCAAGTGCAAGGAGTTCTTGGAACTTCCTATCTCAGATCATCATAACAAAACTTAATCCATCCTGATATTTTAGTGAGTCTCTGTTTAGTTTTATTTATATTTATTTCAAGGAGGAACTCCTTTATTGTGAAAGTATTGGCATTTTGTTCTCTCACTGAAAACAATAGAAGCCTGGGTACATCATTCTGCCCAGTGCAAGATGCATTTTTGTTGCCATTACTAGTTAATAGTGTGTGAGGGATATCCTTTGTTAATTTTCATATTAGTTTACAAATTCATCTGTACAACACATATATGATCAATACCATCACTTTAGCAATCAGAAACCATCCACATGTCCAAATATAGTTAATAAATCCAGTCCAGAATAATATGCAATGTCATGTACCAAACAAGAAATGGAGAGGAAAGCTTATTAATTCATAATTATTAACCATATAATTACATATTTACAAGAGTATAGTGAAATTCATCAGAGTTAAAGGGTGAGCCATGTTATTTAATAGTCAACCGGTGAAATGGAGCCATCACCTTATTATTCTGGACAGCTACACGGCCACTTTCTCACTTAAGAACCCCAATACTGGTGACCAAACAGACCTAAATTGCTGCTGATGTAATAAGAATATAAGTATTCCAAGAAGTAGAGAGTTCAATAAAGTCTTTTTTAGCTGCAACAAATACGTAGTGAATTAATCATCGTGTGTTCCTCCTGTGTGGTCATCCTTTCAAAATGCCCAGTAAATGTAGCTTTGGTCTTTGATAATGGTAGATGTTATCTGGTTAATTTGATTTGTTTGGAATATGGCCAAACCAGCGTAAAAGATTGCGGAATTTCAAGCACAGGTTACGTTCAGTGCAAATCGAGTTTCCTCGATCTTTTACGCTGGTTTAAAAATCATCACGCTGGAAGCCAGCCCCACCTACAAAACTGGCTACTCCCCCAGATCGAATTAATGAGCATGGTGAGTTGCCACGGATTGTGCCCGTTTGTGGCCGTTCGAGGAGGCTCTTCAAATCAAGCTGTGTTTTTTAGGCGCAAAGGCACTAGTAGGTACATTTTAAAAGTTTTAAATATTAAAAAATATTTAATTTACTAAGAAACTGACTAGTGTACATCAATGAAACTAGTAAATGGTTCTGTTTAGTTTTTTGAAGTCATTTTCAGTTATTTAAAATCAGGTTACTCACAGGTGGTGGACGAGACACTTATTAAAAATGCTTATTTTTTTGTGATAAACCCATTTTCAGCTGTATTAATAAAACTGCACCAGGTTACCACTCTTAAATACATAAATAAATATTTTTTAATGCTAGGGAAAAAATATAAACTATTACATTCTAAAACACTGCCTGATTGCGCTGGTTCATGGAAGATTTTATATTTGTAATTATGCAAATGAGCTTGAGCGGAAATTTTAACTATAACTTCACTTCGGAAAACCAGCGCAATTTTGAATGCAATTTTGTGCCTGGATTGTCAATTGCACCCAAATAGGAAACTCTACCCAATTGTGTTCAGTTTTGGGTTGGCCTCCCTACCTTGGGAGAGATATACAGACCTTGAAGAGGGTCCAACGGCGATTCCCCAGGATGATACCTTGATTGAAATAACTGAACTATTGTGTTGAAAAGGAAGATAGGTATTAGGTAGATATAGAGAAAAGGCAGGAAATAAAAAGCTGCCATGACTAACAAAATGGCAGAGCAAGCTCGTTGGACTGAACAGCCTACTCCTATTCCTCTCTTCCTGTTATTATAATTTTGACTCAAATTTGGACATAATTGAATCACATGACATGGTTCCAATTTTATTTTTACATTTACCACTACCAGCACTATATTCAACAGATATTTTATTTAATAACTGAGGTATATAGTAATAGCTGGATAAATGATAAGTTTTTAATCTGATTGCAGATGGAATGTTTTCTCATTGTTTTACAAACTGAGCATCAAGCGTGCTTTATAGCATTTGGGATTGGAGAACATGCTTGTTTTTTGCCCTGCCTGGCGTTGTTGAGGCCGGTTGTTGCAACCCCACCAGCAGCTTGACAGAGATCAACTAACTCAGCAGAGACCAGGGATCTAATTTTGGAATTTCTCTCCACTGTTTGGTTGCAATTTCATAATGTGGTGTATTGGGGGAACTCCTCATTCTGCAAACATTGCCCCCTTTCTGTGGATTGAGCACATTGTAATACAACATGCCTTGCGGGATGTCATTGCAGTGCTTTTGGCTTCACAAAGCACTACATAAGAACATAAGAACATAAGAAATAGGAGCAGGAGTAGGCCAATCGGCCCCTCGAGCCTGCTCCGCCATTCAATAAGATCATGGCTGATCTGATCCACACCTCAAATCTAAAGAACACAAGAAGTAGGAGCAGGACCCGGCCACTCAGCCCCTGGGCCCGCTACGCCACCCACAGGGTATCGACCGATCCGAACTCAGCCTCATGTCCAATTTCCTGCCCGCTCCCCGTAACCCCTAATTCCCTTTACTTCTAGGAAACTGTCTATTTCTGTTTTAAATTTATTTAATGATGTAGCTTCCACAGCTTCCTGGGGCAGCAAATTCCACAGACCTACTACCCTCTGAGTGAAGAAGTTTCTCCTCATCTCAGTTTTGAAAGAGCAGCCCCTTATTCTAAGATTATGCCCCCTAGTTCTAGTTTCACCCATCCTCGGGAACATCCTTACCGCATCCACCCGATCAAGCCCCTTCACAATCTTATATGTTTCAATAAGATCGCCTCTCACTCTTCTGAACTCCAATGAGTGGAGTCCCAATCTACTCAACCTCTCCTCATATGTCCACCCCCTCATCCCCGGGATTAACCGAGTGAACCTTCTTTGTACTGCCTCGAGAGCAAGTATGTCTTTTCTTAAGTATGGACACCAAAACTGTATGCAGTATTCCAGGTGCGGTCTCACCAATACCTTATATAACTGCAGCAATACCTCCCTGTTTTTATAATCTATCCCCCTAGCAATAAAAGCCAACATTCCGTTGGCCTTCTTGATCACCTGCTGCACCTGCATACTAACTTTTTGATTTTCTTGCACTAGGACCCCCAGATCCCTTTGTACTGCAGTACTTTCCAGTTTCTCGCCATTAAGATAATAACTTGCTCTCTGATTTTTCCTGCCAAAGTGGATGCTTACAAGCCTTTGATGGTGATCTAGCTGAGATGGGCAAGTTTGATTGCTGGAGCAAGCATTAGAGTAATTGTCAGTCAGGGCTGAGATTTGAACTTCAGTCTTCAAGTTGAGAGTCCAATGCTGGCTTTTTGTACCAATAATCATTGCACTGTTTATTTTTGTTCCGATCTTGTTTTATCTTGATCACTTCTACTTTATCCCTAGCTTCTCCTGCCACAGAGAAGGATGTTGGGGATGATGCTGTATATGTTATTAAAGTAGTAAGTACGCTACTTTCATTCAGTTTCCTAGAAGTAAAGGGCATTAAGGGTTACGGGGAGCGGGCAGGAATTTGGACATGAGTCTAGGTTCGGATCGGTCATGGCCCTGTGGGTAGTGGAGCGGGCCCAGGGACCGTGTAGCCTGATTCTGCTCCTATTTCGTGTGTGCAATTCTGTTAGATGCAGGAGATGGTTCTGTGATAGTAGATAGTAGATTGGCGGTTAGGATCAGATCAGCCATGATCTTATTGAATGGCGGAGCAGGCTCGAGGGGCCGATTGGCCTACTCCTGCTCCTATTTCTTATGTTCTTATGTTCTTATGTAAATCTTTTAGCTTTGATTCAGTTGAAATTGTAATCATATGCTCCTCCTGGTTGTTCCATTAAATTATATATTCCCAGTTCCCTTTGTCTCTCTTCATAGCTCAAGTGCCTGATCAGTTTAGTTTCATACCACTGTACCTTCTCCAAACCTAACATAAGCCCACATTGGTATGTTGGCTGGAATTGTATACAGAACTCCAGATGGAGCCAAATCACCTCTGCACAAGCTCATTATTACCCCAGCAATTTATGTTCTATTCCCATGGTTATACACACCAAGGTCTTAATTGTCTTCTTTACTGTTGAATTACACTATGCTTATGATTTCAACAAGCTATCCACCAGTACCCCCAGGTTCTTCCCCTGTTAGCTACTACTGTTCATCTTGTAGTCCCACTGAATATTCCCCATCTCCAGTTTCATGGCCTTGTATTTTTCATATTAAATGACATCTAGTTCTTGTTAGCCCAATCACCTATTCTCTCTAAATCTCTTTGAATTTACTCAATTTTTTTCCTTTTATTTGAAGCCCTGCCCAGTTTTATCTCATCAGCAAACTTAGACAGCTTAGCTTCTGTCTTCATTTCCAAATCATTTATGAGCAATAAAAGCAATATTGATCCTAACACTGATGCTTGAGACATCTTGCTAATAACCTTCTTGCAATTTGATTCCACATTTACACTGATGAAATCCAGTTCTAGCTCTTCACCATCTCTCAACCCGCCACTGCCTCAGTATTATCAGGCTGCTTGTCTGACATCCACTCTTAGATGAGCTATTATTTCCTTTAGCTTACCATTGGAAAGACCAAAACCATTATCTTCAGCCTCTTGCACAAACTCCATACCTTTACCTCTGATTTCATCTCCTTCTTTGATCACTCTCTCAGGCTGACCCAGACTGTTGGCAATCTGGGCGTCCTGTTTGACCATAAATTGAGTTTCTAATCCCATACTCCTCTCCATCACAAAGGCAGTATACTTCCACATCCGTAAAATCGTCCACCACTGCCCCATTTCAGCCATCTACCACTAAAACCTTCATTTATGTCTTTGTTATATCCAGACTTAATTACTCCAAAATTCTCTTGGCCAGCTTTACAACCTCCACCCTTCATAAACTTCAGGTTATCCAAAACTCTGCTGCCCATGTTCTATCCTACACCAAGTTCCATTTGCCATTTACTCACTTCCTCCCTGACCTATATTGGTTCCCAGCCCACTAACACCTCAAATTTAAAATTCTTATCTTTGTATTTGAATCCCTCCATGGCTTTGCACCTCCAGCCCTACAACTCTCCTTGAATTCTCCGTTCCTCTGACTCAGGCCTCTTGTGCAATCCCCTCTTTCGCCATACCTTTGGTGACCATGCTTATAGTCATGTTGGCTCCACACTTTGAAATTCACTTCCTATCTTCCATCTTCTTCTCCTCTTTAAGACGCCATTAAAATCCAATTTTTTGACTGCTTTCTAACACCCTGCCTAAAATATCCTTCTTTGGCTCAGCATCTGGTTTTCCTTGTGCCTCTGTGAAGCACCTTGAGATATTTTTCTATGTTAAACATACTATATAAATACAAGTCGTTGTTGATGCAGATGCATGTCCAATTATTCTTTGCTTTCACTGATTGAGCTAATTTCTAATGTTTTCCAAAAGCTTCCACACAGCCCAACCCCCCCTCCGCCACCCTGCCCATTCTGCAGGGGATTGCAGAATTTAGCTATGCGGTTAGGCATACTAACAAGTGAGGGACAGATAGTAGAAAAGAAAAGAAAAATCAGGACTTAACCTGCTCTCTATTATCCTCTGCCCAGCAGATGAAATAGGTGCAGCACAGGCAGTGTCTGCAGGGTTGGATCAGTCTGTCCACTCCCACTGATTAAGATCACCGGAGCATGCAACACATGGGATGTATAGGCCCACAAGTGATAGTATTCCTCCAGTGTGTCACCCAAGTAGTTATTTTTCATGTGTGAGTCTAGACAATAAGGGTCAATAGACTATCCTACTATTGCAGCATCAATCACAGCTAAGTCAGATCCTGTCCTAATTGATGCCCACATAAATATACTTTCCAGCAGGAGTGATCGGATAGCGATTAGAACTTGGAACTGTGACTGGTTTTAACCTAGGGATACTGAAGTCAGTTGTTGTGTCTTGATTACTCAGATCAGCTAGCTCAACATGGATCAGGGTTTGAACTTGGGAGCTTCCTAGTCTGTATGGCTCAGAACTACTTGATGCAATGCAATTGCTCACTAGGCCACAAGCAGAACCGGTCCATGAATAGATGTGTTTGTTACTACTTCATGCACGAGAGATGAAACAGGAAGAGCAATATACCCTGTACTTATTTGATTCTGTTACTTTTCTGTATGAATGCTGTATTATAAGAGGTCATTCTTGTTTTCAGGAGCACCAGGAAAATGGACCCTTGTTCACAGAGCTAAAATTTTATCAGAGAGCAGCAAAATCTGAGCACAGTAGGTACCTGTGAAAAGAGAGTGTGCTAATTGCACATTGTATTTGTGGGACTGCACTTGTATGAATGAGTAGTAATTTAAGTACAGTGTGATGCCTTTGTACATAGTAATTATATTTTTTAAATCAGTGCTACAGTATGTTCAGGGCTAAAGTCCATGTATCATCAACATCTTTATTCTGCAGCGTATGAATGAGGAAAATAATTACTGTAACATAATTGCAGTGCTGCTACAAAGATAACTGGATTAAACAGGACACAGCAAAGGAATAGACTAATTTTGCTCATGTTCATCAAAAGAAAATGCAAGTATTTTAATAGAGGGTTTTGTTTGTATATTTCTTTAACAGTAAATAAGTGGATGAAGAACCACCAGCTGAGTTTCTTGGGAATTCCTACTTACTGGGGATCAGGGTTGGCTGAGCACAATGGGAGGAGGTGAGAAGATTCCACGTCTAATGTCAATCTTTCCTAGGTCAGGTTTTTCTTTCTGAAATGACGACATGTTTTGAACATTTTTTTTCTTCTCTACAGCTACAGATTCATGGTAATAGACAGACTTGGTGCAGATTTACAAAAAGTGCTGGAAGCAGGTAGAAGCCAGTTGAATAAAGCAACAGTTTTGAACATTGGCAGTCGATTGGTAAGCAATGAACACAAATGATGGCTGTATCATGTACTGTACTAATAGGAGGCCAGAATCACACTGAACTCCAGCCTTTTTTTGCCACTGTGAATGAACTGAACACTCTACTTCAAAATCAGCACCTGAGTAAATGAGACACACTATGGGCAAAATCAGATGGGCATGGACAGCTGCTAATATAACATGGTAGACAGGCTCCATTGTATTCCTGACCTTACATGGCCCATTCTTTATACCCCTACTGGGTTGCAATGATGAAAATGTTTTCAAAATGACCCGTGGCCTATTGGAGAAATGCATCAAATGGGGTAGTACTAAGACATAGATTAAGTTTGATCCCTGTTTTTTTGCTGAGTTTGCTAATTCAGACAAAGCAGCAGCTCAGGTACTACAATTGGACTCCTCACCCCTGGGCTAGAGAAGGAAAATATCAGCCAAGGTTCTCACTGCTCATCACTTTCCAGTAACCTCAGCTGGAGAGTCAGAGGAGTTGTGATGGATATGATACGGTAATCTAGTGGCCATGGTACTGAGGTTATAAATTGACAATCGCACCATGGCAAGTTATGAAATTCATATCAATAATCTGTTAATTAGCACCAGAACATGACTGATAGATGCCAGATTGCTACAGAAATCCAACTGGTTCACAAATGTCCTTCAGGGAAGGGAATCTTGCACCCCGAACTGGTTAGGTCCACATGTGACTCCAGTTCCACACATGGATCCTGCAAATGCATTGGCCGGAATTTTCTCGGGTCCGTGCGGGCGCGATCGGAGGCAGGTCGGGTGGGAAATTTGAAATAAGTTGGAGCGGGTTGGGAACCCGCCGTCATCCCGCCCCCACGCGCCTTTCCCTTGGGCGCGTTTGCTGGTGCGGCAGCAACCTGAACGGCAGAGGTGGGCGACCTAATTGAAATTATTATCAACTTGTTGTCAAACCCTTAAGCGCCTTTTTTTAAGCCTACCTTTCAAATTTCTCTGCACTCTGCATGACCACGGGATTCACGCAGCTCGGGAACCACGTCTGGCAACCTAAGGTGGGAGTTAAGTGGCCATTGATCCAGCTGATTAGTTGACAGCATGAAAAGTACTAGAAAAGCTCCCACCTCATAGCTGATCACTTTCCTCAGGCAGAAGCTGTTGCTGATTGCATTCCCAGCATAGATTTAGCTTTCTAGAGGCTGCAAGTGTTTCCAGCAAAGTCGCCATCCAGTCTCACTTCATTGGTAGAACCTGTCACACCATTGATAGATTGCTTCTGTCCTCTCTACTTGACCTGCCATCTATTCAATCAGCATGGGTGCCGTTTATACTGTCTCACCTTGGTCCTCAGAATCGGACCACAATGAGCCCCAACATCAGCAGCACCAACAACACCAGCAGCACCAACAACAACACCACCAACCTTCTCCTCAACCACCTGATGCTGCACAGGACAGAGGGCATCAGCGCAGGGCTGCACCGCGCCGGTGGCGATACCCCCAACACAGGGTTTACAGGCAGATGACTGAGCAGTAGTGCCAAAAGAGGCTCAGGCTATCGCGCAAGGTCGTCACAGACATTTGCAGATTGCTGGAGGAAGACCTGCAGCCCAGAGGAGCGGGTGGACATGCCTTACCAGTGGCTGTAAATGTCACCAGCGCCCTCAACTTTTTCGCCTCAGGCTCTATGTCGCATGGCACCCACCGAGGTGTGCACATCTGCGCTGGTGCTGGGTGCGCTTATGTCTGGTCATGGTGCGCCCTCAGTGGCTGGAGGCTCCTCTGAGGAGCCGTCTTCCTCTACCTCCTGGACAGTGGAGGGGGGGGGGGGGGGGGGGCGGGCTCTTGATGGACCTGTGGAAGAGTAAAGAGATGAGATAGATCTGTCATATGAAGAATGGGTACAGATACCATTCTGCTCTTGATGACCATCCAATAGCTGCTGACATCAGTCCCCATATGAGTGACTGATGTATGCAAGTAGCTGTATGATATGTAAATCTGTTAACAGGTTGCTGAGATGTCCCCCTCTTTCCGTCCCCCACCTCCAGCTGCTCGGTGACTCCATATACTTCTAAGGCAGCCTCCTCTGCTGTTGTAAGGGTGGCAAATGATGGAGGGCCACCACCAGTTCTCTCCCTCTCCTTCTTATTGTGGGCTCTCTTTTCCTGCAAGGAGGGAAAGAAGCGAAGGTTGAGTGAGAATGATGGAATGAGTGTAAGGAATGGATGGGTTACATCTTTAGAGGGAGGCTATGATGGAGTGGGGTAGCAATGCCAAGTGGCCTCCTTGTGTGTTGTTAGTTGGTATGATTGCGTTAGGATGAGGGTGAGTGTGAGGGGTGGCTAGTCAGATGGGGATGTGATAATGTAGATAGAGAGAGAGGGATGGGTGGGTGTGCAAGGTATGTTGGTGTGAGTAAGGATGTGCAGGAGTAGCCTTGGGAAGACAGAGTAATGGGGATGTGATGAGAGGCACAGCAGGATGAAGTTAAGTGTGGCTTTGCACTCAGCTTTTCTGATCTAATGAGATCATTGAAACGTTTGTGGCACTGCACCCAGGTCCTCCTGACCACATCTCTGCTGTCCACCTCCTCGGCTATATGGAGCCAGGCTCCATTTGTCTCCTGGAAAGGGAAGAGGACCTCCCTGCTTGCTCTCACTCCCTGTGTACTCTCACTCCCTCCACAAGCATATGGAGGGAGTCATTGGAGAACCTGGGTGCAGCCCTCTGTCTCAGTGTACTCATGTTTGGCAACCTTTCCAGCAGTCCAATTGTGCAGTGTGCTGCCTGCACCATCCTAGGTGAACCTTCAAATGCAATGTGGCCAGGGCCCCTTTAAATATCCCAGCTGAAAACACGTCATTGCTGATGTCATCAGACCCGCACCATTTAATAGGGCCGGGTAACGCGCAGGGCGGGCTTAGGAGGCCCCATTAGCGCAAAAGTCCATTTCTGCAGCGGGATGGAAGCAGCAACAGGGTCGCGACCTGCCACGGCGACAGCCCGCACCTGACCCGCCCAGGCAAAGAAAATTCCGGCCATTATGTCACAGTGCAATTGTAGTTGTGACAGTATTAGAATCTTTGAAAATGAGGCCCTTAAAACTTCTATTTACTTAGAGTGGGGGAAAAAATTGAAAGACCAGCTCAATTGGAATGTTTCACAATTGTTAATTATCAAAAGTGGTTAACGCTAGTGAAGGTTAAATGCAGGGTGTGGTAAATTACTGAGTCATACAGATCAGGAAGCATGTTTAAACTCTTTTTTTGTGCTGAATTGCTGTCAGCCCAGGGTGGCAGTGGACATGCTATGCCTCAACCTCTCTGGCGTGACTTATCTCTGTAGACTACTATTCAGAGACCCCTGCTAGAGATACACATGTATGGGAGCTTGGTGAGTTCTGGTTTCGGTTTGGGCATGGTTAATGCACTCAGAGAACATGCTATGTGTGGGTTCTCGCATGTGAAGAATGGCCTTTGTGAGGCATCAGAGGGCCACCAGAATCCATGGAACCACACCTCAATACGATTCACCACCTTCCCGAAGGAATTCTTAGGGTAGAAATTTGGAAGGGAGGAAAGAAACTAGTTTAAATCTCACAGATGTTGCAGCTATTTTGGTTTTGTTTTGAACATGACTAGCACAGTACCATCATGCTGAACTGATAAATGTTTAGCCTTGGAAAGGGCTGTGATTATATTAACGGCAATTTTCAAATGGTCTCCAATTAAGATTTCAATCTGTGATTAGAGGGTGTATGAGAAATACAATATCTCAGTGTCATACTGTTTAAAGTAATGTAACATTATCATGTGTAAGAAATTATTTTGTCCCCTGTATCTTGCAGACTGACATTCATTTTTTTAAATTTATATTTGTATATAACATAAAAACAGCTTGATACTTTGGAGTTTATTCATGAACACGAATACATCCATGGTGATATCAAGTCAGCAAACCTGCTTCTGGGCTTCATGAATCACAAAGAGGTATTGTACATCGTATTTGCTGATAAAAAGTAGTTATGTGTGTTTATTTTAGTTAATGAAAGAAAAAAAACCAAGGTCTGCAGAGAAAATGCATAAGAGTAAAAGGTAAAAGCTGCAGTGATGTGGCTGATTTAGGAATCTCAACTATTTTTTCAAATCTGTGGGAGCTGCTAACAGTGACCACATGAGCATTTGTGGCATGTTGAATATGTCGGTTCTCTAAGTGTTAGATTCTTGTAGCATTCACCCCATAAATATTAATAAGTTGCAGGTCTTATTGTCATGTTATTTCAGGTATTGTAACATTGCTGTGCTACTCAAATAACTTTAACTGCAGTATGCAGTCTGTTGATGAGAACTGTTGAATGGAGAGTAAATGCAAAGGTGTTTGCAAGAATATTATGCGTGAAGCAATGTAAAAGTGTAAGAATCCTAGTGAAGAGAAATGCCAACCATTTTAACAATGTGAAACTGTTCTATAGTTTGTTATAGAAAAAGTGATCTCAGCAACTTTGCCAGAAAACTGAAGAGAAATTGCAGTTTATTGTATCACCTGATTTCTTAAACCAAGTTTTAGAGATATACATTTTGATTGGCAAAGTTCATGTACAAATGCTTAACATTGTCATACTACATTCTGCTACGTATTACTTTTAAACGGCCATCAAATCATTTTAAATAAATGGGTTAACGACACCTAAAAGTAATGTGCAGAGGAATGTAGTACAGCCATATTAAGTGTTCATAGATAAACGTCACTGATAAGGAAATATGTCTCATAATGTTATATAACTAGTTTTGCTAAATTCGCAATGAGATACTATCTTCAGTAATGTAAGATGGGTTGGAAATCCCTTTAACACTGTGGTTACATTGTGGCCTAGAGTGATTCAGTGAGCTCCCTGTGGGCAACATTCAAAGAGTGACAGTGTCTACACCGACATCCAATTGCACTATTGCAGAAAACGGATGGCAAGGGACGTTATCTGTTACCACACTGGGGGTGCTTTGTTGCCTGGAGATGTTTTGTGGGGACATCAAAGGCTCTTTCAGCATCAGACCAGGCCTGTATTTGTTAGTCCTGGTTATGATATGAAGGTCATAGCTGGATAGTTGAAATTTTTCACCAGTACTGGGGGATATATTTCCAAATTCATTCGGAGGTGGAGTCATAATTGTACTTGACTTGTGATTGCATTTGATATTTTAAATTTAAGGAGGATAATTCAATAAGGAAGGAGTCTTGAGCGAGTTCCAGGCTAGCCCAGGAATAGGAACATTAGGAAAAGGAGTAGGCCATTCAGCTCCTCTGGCCTGCTCCGCCATTCAATTAGATAATGGCTGATCTGCACATCAACTTCATTTTCCCGTCTTTGCTCCATATCTCTTGATACCCTTACCTAACAAAAATCTATCTATCTCAGTCTTGAGAGCTCCAATTGTCCTAGCCTTCACAGAATCTTGGGAAGTTCAGTCAGATAACCAGGCCAGGCATTTTCTGCATTACATGCAAGCAATGTTTTGTCCCTAAATATTTTTCGAGTTACCATAAATGAAGAACCAGTCTGTAATCTTAAAAGTAATAAATTAAGAATATAATATAATGACATTTTAATGTAACAAAATTACCAACTTCTTTTTCAATTCTGTTTAAACTGATCACTAATTTGTAAATTGGTGTCACAACACATTGGTATTGTAAAATCATGTACTGTGCAGTGATGGGACACTAGATTCGCACCCATGATTCATCTCTTAATGAGTTTCTCACCTCACTTATAACATCATTGGAAAGGCTGAACAAAGGAGTTTCTCAGAGTGCAGAAAAAACAGCTTTGATTGGAAAGTCTGCAGTTATGATGTAGAGAATGATAGGATAACAATGCCATTTCTGCTAAACAAGAAAATAACAGCCTTTTCATCTAAATGCTTTTAAATGTTTCAGATTTATCTGGCAGATTATGGTCTTGCCTTCAGGTACCGACCTAATGGAGCTCACAAAGAGTATAAGGAGGATCCCAAGAAAGGTCACAATGGGACGATTGAATTTACCAGTATAGATGCTCACAAAGGTGTAGGTAAGAATGACATCCATCCAGTCACCATACTATTAATGGTGTAGCCTGTCAATTTGGGGCGGCATTTATATTACGTGACTTGTTAACTAACACTTTATTCCAACCAGCCTAGCTACAGTGGTTGCTTTGCAGTATGGGTTGTGAAAGCTTCTAGCTGACCCAGCAGGAAGTGATGCAATCCATAAAACACCATGCTGTACTCTTCCAGTAATGTAGCTCTATAATAATGTTGTAAATAATGACATTGTCATTTCTGATATCATAATTTGGGGAGTAGAATTGAATTTGATTTGCTTGCTTCCAAATTCAATTGAATCATTTTAGCTTTTCTGTCCAGCCCAACAGCTAGCAACTGATCTAAAAATAGTTTTTTCAACTGTAAATCATTTTGAAGGAACTTGAAGTAAGTAACATATACTTTCAAAAAGGCAAGCTTCATTGGAATGAGGGATGAACTAAAAGAAGTTAACTCGGAGGTATCGCTGAATGATCTCTCAGTTGAGGGGGAATGGACTACTTTTTAAAAATGTAATATTGAAAATGGAAGATAAGTAAGTACCCAAGAAAAATAAGTATAAGCTAAAGAAGCACTCACCAAAATGGATAGGACAATTAAAATGGAAATAAGAAAAAAAGACAATCTATACAATGCCTACAGGGAAAAAGGAGAAACTTTGAGAGGAAGGCTGTGATTGCATGGAACCTGGAGGTTCACATATTGGTTCTTTGAATGCTTTTGGTGGAGGAGGGCTATGGGGTTATTGAAATCACAAGGGGCTGCTATATGGTCTATTTCTTTGGTGAGGGTGAGGGTGGGGGAGGGCAGCAGGTAATTTTAGGGAGAGCATTGGGACCAGGACCCTAAGGCCATGACAACTGGATTCCTGATGCCTTTAAGTGAGGCTTTACATACACCTTCATTCTGCATTTCCAGCCAATGTTGCTGCATGCTAACACAGATGATTATTTTAAGAGCAATAATATAGATACAGTATTGGGTTTTGAGCTAACGTTACATGACATGTCCTTTACCATTATAAATCACCACTGCCACCCTGAGTGTAACTGGTACGGTAGGTGAATGTTGATACTTTTATGATATAATTTCCTATTCAGATAGTATGACCGAGGACTTTTCAATGCATTTTGAAATGGAATGTCATGACCCACTCAGTAATTTTAATTTATAATAGAATTTCTAGAAGTATTTTCTGGCACAATTTCTGATAGATGGTGGAATCACCTGTCCTGAAATGGGTGTGTGTATTTAAATAAGACAGTAATGATGTGCTAGAACACATCCCATTTTCCATTATTCCAACAGAAGTCATTTTAAAGAGCCAAACACAGATTTAAAAGCTTTGCAGGTTTCTTATTTCTCCATGGAATTTGAATTTATTTTTTGCTGCTGCTCACTACACTTCCATCTGCCATCATGCTGTTTGTTGTGGGGCTGTCTTCCCCCCCTCCCCCCAATCCCTTAAGATTGGGTGCAAAATGGGGAATTCCTTTGTACCTATAGGAAGAAGAGAGGCAGGCTAGTGAGGCTGCAGTGCATATGTTTGACACCTACCCGTCAGTACTCCCAACACCAGAGAATACAGACAGGTGCTCCCAGCTGCATTTGCCTGAGGAGGAAAAGCACAGCAGCCTGAAGAGGATGTGGAATACAACCTTTTCCTGGCTGCAAGGCACATTCGTGCGACACTGATACAGAAGACCATTTCTTGACTACCACATTTAGGTACCGCATGAGCAGTCCCATGGACAACTCTTTCCCACCACTGGCATGTTGTCATTTGCAGAATTTTTCCTGTGCGCATCAACTAACATAATTCATCAAAGCCACAACTCAGCCATTTGCAAACCCAGAAAAATGTTGTAACCATAATTTTCATCAAAATCATAGTGCATGTGTAAATCCTGGTGTGTGAAGTATAAATTCTTAAATGTAATCTAGTGCTCCTCCTTGGTGCTACCAGAGTAGCAGGAGGGCATGGAATGGCTGGCTATTTTGTATCACTATGAACTTCTGGAGACTGATATGGCCCCAGTCTCACGGCAGCTAAGTACTGAGATGGACCTGCTACAGGTTACACTTCTTGTGCTGCTGCTTCGTTTCTGCCATGTGCAGACATTGGACAGGGCTGGCAGGAAGGTACGGATGTGCTGCTATCCTGAGAGACAGCACCATAATCTAATCTCACTCCTGACGTGCCACTTGTACTAGGCACTGATTGTACAAGGCCATTGATCTTCAGGAAAGTAGGCCTAATGGGATCAATGAGATCTGTGAAGCACTGTGGGATAATTGACTGTATCTCAGTCTCAATTGCTTGGTGGCTCCGAGAGACAGTTCTCTCCATTTTGGCACACCAGGCAACAGCTTTAATGACTTAAAATAAAAAAGAAAGACTTGCCTTTATACAGCACCTTTCACGACCTCAGACCGTCCCAAAGCGCTTTACAGCCAATGAAGTACTTTTGAAGCGTAGTCGCTGCTGTAATGTAGGAATTGTCAGATGGATTACCCCTATGGAATATCCAGAGTGTGCTTGTGAGCAGGTGTGCCAGATTGGGGGAGGTGTTGAGTAGAGTTCCACAGGGGTCAGTGTTTGGGCCCCTGTTGTTTCTACTCTACAAAACACCTGGATTCCAAGACTAATTGTAAGCTTATCAAATTTGGAAGCATCTCCAAAATAGGGATATCAGTCGGGGCAGACATTGAAGCGAAAGACTTGCAGAGATATTTCGATATGTTGGGTGTAATTGGGCCAGAACATGACATTCTTGGGTTGAAACTTCCACTGCCATTCCCTTCTTGCCTTCTTGATGGTGGCTGAGGCACACACTTCCCCCTCCTTCCTCCTTACAGGCCTCAAAATCCCCCTCTTGTCTTTATTGGGGGGAGTTTTAACCCCCCCAGGGTGGGTAGGGGGTTAAAAATTTAAAAATGGGCAACCCAACTCCAACCCGCTCACTTCCGGTTTTAACAGAGGCGGATCGGGCGGCAGGCGACCAACCCACTCTCAGGAGGTGAGTCAGTCACTAAAATATTTTAAGGAGGCTGCGTGCCTCCATTTTATGTAGAGTTTTATTTTTCCCCAGGCCTTGAAGAGAGGTGAGAAGGATCAGATCCATCAGGTAACTGCATTTACAGCACTGATTGTGGGCCAGGAGGAGCAGGAGTTTACCCCTGTGATCAGAACCCCAGCGATTGGCCAACCCCTCCCCTGACCCCTGATGTCTGACCCCCCCGCACCCTCCCACGTTAACTTGCATTTACATAGCGCCTTTAACATAGTAAAACGTCCCAAGGCATTTCACAGGAGCGTTATCAAACAAAATTTGACATCGAGCCACATAAGGAGATATTAGGGCAAAGAGCAAATCTTGGGCAAAGAGGTAGGTTTTAAGGAGTGTCTTAAAGGAGGAAAGAGAGGTAGAGACGCGGAGAGGTTCAGTGAGGGAATTCCAGAGCTTAGGGCCTAGGCAACAGAAGGCACGGCCACCAATGGTGGAGCAATTAAAATCAGGGATGCTCAAGAGGTTAGAATTAGAGGAGTGCAGATATCTTGGAGGGTTGTAGAGCTGGAGGTTACAGAGATTGAGAGGGGTGAGGTCATGGAGGGATTTGAAAACAAGAATGTGAATTTTTAAATTGAGGTGTTGCTTAACCGGGAGCCAATGTAGGTCAGCGAGCACAGGGGTGATGGGTGAACGGGACTTGGTGCGAGTTAGGACACGGGCAGCCGAGTTTTGGATGGCCTCAAGTTTACAGAGGGTAGAATGTGGGAGGCCAGCCAGGAGTGCATTGGAATAGGCAATTCTAGAGGTAACAAAGGCATGGATGAGGGTTTGAGGCAGGGTGGAGTCGGGTGATGTTCCGGAGGTGGAAATAGGCGGTCTTAGTGATGGCGCGGATATGTGGTCGGAAGCTCATTTCGGGGGTCAAATATGACACAAAGGTTGCGTACAGTCTGGTTCAGCCTCAGTCAGTTGCCAGGGAGAGGGATGGAGTCGGTGGTTAAGGAACAGAGTTTGTGGTGGGGATCGAAGACAATGACTTTGGTCTTCCCAATATTTAGTTGGAGGAAATTTCTGCTCATCCAATACTGGATGTTGGACAAGCAATCTGACAATTTCGAGACAGTGGAGAGGTTGAAAGAGGTGGTGGTGAGGTAGAGCTGGGTGTCATCAGCGTACATGTGGAAACTGATGCTGTGTTTTTGGATGATGTTGCCGAGAGGCAGCATGTAGACGAGAAATAGGAGGAGACTAAGGATAGATCCTTGGGGACACCAGAGGTAACAGTGCAGGAGCAGGAAGAGAAGCCATTACACCCAGCTGGAGGATGGTGGAGAGGCGTTGGAGGAGGATGGTGTGGTCAACCATGTCAAAGGCTGCAGACAGGACGAGAAGGACAATGAGGGATAGTTTACCTATGTCACAGTCACATAGGATATCATTTGTTACTTTGATAAGAGCCGTTTCGGTACTGTGGCAGGGGTGAAAACCTGATTGGAGGGATTCAAACCTGGAGTTCCGGGAAAGATGGGCACGGATTTAGGAGGCAACAGAACATTCAAGGACTTTGGAGAGGAAAGGGAGTTTGGAGATGGAGTGGTCGTTTGCAAGGAGGGGCCGATCCACTCCTGTCAAGCTGGCTGGCTGGCTGTCGGGAGGGAAACCTGTTGAAAAGATTTAAAACAGGTACTGCCGTTAAATTCGGCAAGACCTGCGGGAAACGCTTGCTTCCAGGTTTCCCGTCCGCAAATCCTCCCCTCCCCACACTCTTCCCACCTTGGGACTGTAAGGTGTTTGGTTTCCTCGTCCTTACAAGGGTTCTTTGACTCTGGGTTTTACAGGAACAAAATGGTAGACGACACAAAGGTTTAGGTTCAACCCAAAACTGTTAGTTTATTAAAACCAACAAAACACAGACAAAAACCTGTTGAGATTTGGCTGAAACTTACAATCACCCATCCGGCCGGTCGTTACCGTTGTGGATTGTCGGCCTGGATCGGAGATGACCTGTCCCCGTCTTCCTTTATCTGACTGCAGCTGCCTACACAGCGCAAACCCCTTGTAGAGTCAACTGATACTTACAATCACCCGTCCGGCTGGTCGTGGCCGACGTTGATTGCAGGCTGGGAGCTGGAGATGACCGTCTTCCCTTCCTTCTTACACCTGGCAGTCGCTGTAGTCAGAGCTAGCTTCCGAGAGAGAGAGAGCTTCCGAGCAAAAGAGAGAAGAGAGAGCTGTGGCTGTGGTTCCTTCTTATAGTTCTTTTAGTCACCTGGCCCCATGCTGGGCCTCTCCCAACCAGTTTCGGTTGTCGGTTTGCTGAACTGTCCGACATTCACACCTCGTCAACCTGTAATTCAATCACTGGAGGTGTACAGAGTTGTGAGATCGAAGATAACTCCTTATCTCCTCTCCCGCTTTCTGTAACGCATATTCAATGTGATTTCTATTACTGTTGATGGGCGGTTGGCTGATTGTCTGCTCGGGACTTGTGTATCTTCCATTCATGTCAGGAAGTCGATAGTGACCCCATTGTTTCAGTTAAACTCAGAGCATTGTCCAGATGTTAATTTTTCCCATCGAAACCAATCATGATTCAAGACCTCACAGTTCAATGTCAATGTCCTTTTCAGAGTTAATCATGAGTCAAAGCTTTCATTGTCCAGTATCAATGTGTTCTCCAAGAACTGCAGACTTTAATGACTGGCACCTTTTCTGTGCCTCGAAGTCTAACCATTTCATGCCCTTACCACTGGGCCAAACAGGCTTTCAGCATTTTGCTATTGTACAGTTTAAAAAAAAATCTACAAGACCTATGGCTCTCTGCTTGCACTTTCTCTTGTCCTTACTGCCAGAGTGATGCAATGTGGTGGGCCGCAGTCTGACTAACTGTGGTAGTGACCATTTGTACAGGTGTTGAAATTGCTGGGGTAGCTCTGCTGTTGTAGCACTTCCTGTCTTGCTGCAAGAGGGAGCAGCAGTAGTGATT
This sequence comes from Squalus acanthias, assembly GCA_030390025.1. Classification (NCBI taxonomy): domain Eukaryota; kingdom Metazoa; phylum Chordata; class Chondrichthyes; order Squaliformes; family Squalidae; genus Squalus; species Squalus acanthias. The sequence goes on from CM059436.1 coordinate 54,904,416, forward strand.
TGAGAAAGGTAGGAGTGGTCATGGAATGAGTAGCGAGATACAAGTGGAATTATGCAGGGACGTGGTCAGGGCTTTCACAAACATTGGAAGATCTGGAGGCATGGAGAGGAGGGAAGGAGGAATAGACTATCCTGTCTAGCCTTATATCTGAAATTATCAACAGTTCCTTATTAGAATCTGATAATCTTCACACCTCTGCTAAGTATAGTCGTACCCCACAAAGTGCATTATGCTGTGACAACTCTCATAGTGTGAAAAAGGCACCGTGTGCATCTGTCTGTAAAAATGAGAGGGGATAGAAATAATGATGGATACCTCAGACAGTACCAATTAGAGCTAATTTCAATTTTTTTTCCAATTCTAACATTTTTTCCCCATATGAAACAATACTACTTTAAGTTGTGATGTATGTTGATTGGGAATATTTTCCAGGCTTAGGGTTTAGTGCAATTTAACATGCAGTGATTTTGGTATGAACTTTTTCTATTATAATATTATAATTGTCTAACTACATTTGGTAGTAAGAATAGGATTAGCAATACTAAAGGAATAATGACTTTTGCATGACATATACCTCTGATAAAATAACCTTCAATTAAAATGTTTCTGAAATTCAGCTAATAATGTGTCGGCACTCTTTTAGTGTGAAGTGCTCTACAGACACTCCACACCAAAGTTATTTGACCAAAGTGTCATTTAAAAATGTCACATGCACAGAATATAGCTTTAAGAGATGCTGATGCTGTCACTTAACTTGATTCACCAATTAGCAATGAAAATGGACAAAACTACTATATGTCTACTGTCATTACATATAGGAATCAATATTACAATGCTGGATGCTCGTAGCACTACTGTGCATCGGGCATTGCCCCCCTATATTATTGGGCACCAAGGCCTGTTCAGTGCCTGGAGCACATAATGGGGCATAATGCATCAGCAAAATGCCGGTGGTGCTGAGTACCTGTGACCATGTCTGTGTCCACATTGTGTACTAGGCTCATTAAATCTCCAAAAGATACGGCAATGTTGGGAGACGGCAGATGCAAAGGACTTAATATGAGAAGCAGGGTAGCCTTTTTGGCTCCTCTCTCAAAGTATTTTTGTCACTGTTCTCAGTAGCTGCTCTGTTTGTTTGCACTGATTTTTATTGCTTTTTTTCCGGGTTTCCAAAATGTAATTTACTTACAGATTCTCAAAGCTGTACCCTATTTGTTGTATGTAATTATTTTCCAGGGAGCTGTCATTGTGTGCAGCCTACATAGTAGCTTTAGGTATCCCTTTAGCCATCCCTCTATTTGCCAGTTCTGAAGAAGTAGGAGGATTAGAGGAAGAATGTAAGACAGGTGCATCTGCACTTTCGGCCATCTCATAGAATCTTCTCACTTCCATATACAGTCCAAGAGAATTGTTGGAATTATGTCCTAAGAAACCTGCATGTAGGGACCACTATTGCCCAATGATGCAGTGTCTTGCAGCCACACCTACAAACCACTTCCAGGACAGGGACAGCACTGTCAGTGGTCATCATTTCTGCCTTGCATTTTTCAGTTCTTCTGAAGCCAACAGCAGGAAATATCTGAAATTTCTAAACCTGCAGTGCACCTAGTGTTGCATATGATTTGTTAGCGCTACTAGTGAATTTATTAATTTCTCTATGGAGAACAAGAGAGCCCTACACTTTTACTGTCTGGCTGGATTCCCCAAAATGCAATATATTATTGATGGTATGCATGTGGCCATAAGAGAAGAAAGGCATTGCTTTCCATGATACAAACCATATGCACCTCTGCTGCAGGATCCGTGATGCATACCTCAAGGGGGATGTTCAAAATAGGAAGCTCATTGATTAGCAGAAGAACTTCTTCCAGTCTTTTAAGAATGTTCCAATACCCAGAAAGAACTTTTGAATTAATTGGTGACATATGATTTGCATGACGCCCTGAGAGTTTTGTTTATTTGGGAAAGGGCATATTAGGGTAGCAGCAGACGGATGGGCATGCATGGTAGTTGAGGTACAGTGTATAATGCAAGGTGCTCATTTGCAAACTGTATTGTGTACAGTAGGAATGGACTGTTTGTGCATGGAGCCACTTAGTCAGTTAGTTAAATGTCCTGTTAATTGGTTACTAGCACACAAGTTTTCCAGGCAGCAAATCTCCAACCATTTCTTCTCCAACCGTCCTCCTCCGCCAATGGTTATGCTTAGGGCTCCTAGGCCTCCACCTAAATGATATCTCTTTGATGGATAACAAAATTGTGCAAGATGCAGATCATAACTATGAACTTCAAGACCTTGACCAAGCTATGAAGCTGGATCACCCTCCCAACCCAATCTGTTGAGACAATAGAATCTCTGTTTGAGTAGACCGATGATATGCTTACACCAGGATTCTGATGGAAGCATAAGATTCATTGGAGGAGAAATTCGGTTGCTTTGCGCCTCCCGCGGCGCCGCCAACGTCTCCCACGAAATTCAGTGGGAGGTTAGTGGCGGCGGTAACCGTTAGCGGCGCTGCGCCGCCGGTGATGATGTCATCAGCGTGTATAGCGCCCCGCTCGCGCCCTGGCCGCGATCATCGGTAGCGCCCCCTGACTTAACGCCGGACGCTATGTCCGACAGGGTCAGGGGGCCTACCTGTGGCTGGGGCGGCGCTAATTAAAGGCAAGGTGCCGGGCGGCCATTTTTGTTGCTGGCCGCCTGCCAGCACCTGCCTCCGTTGCCGTCCCTGGCCTCCTGGGCACCCCCCCGCGGATTGCTGGCTGCGCTCCATGAGCCCGGCACTTCTCTTGAATGCCGGGCTCTTTTGCCGGCACTCCGATCCCGGTGGCCCAGCTGGGCCCCGGGTCGTGCTGTGCAAGGCCCCTCCCCTTTAAGAAGGGGCGGAAGGCTTGCAATACTGTGGCACGATGGCGCTGCAGCATGTCGTGCCGTGATATTCCCTCGCAGTGCCCCAAGAGGGAGGCGGGGCGCTTCCAGTAGCGCCCCACTTCCCTCTTGGGGCACTACCGATGAATTTCGGCCGCAGGGGCACTAATTTTTTGGGGGCGCTAAAAGTAGTGCCCTGGCAAAGTTAGCGCCCCAAAGGGGGCGCAACTCAATTTTCTCTCCCATTGTATTGCTGTTTCATAGGTTGTCTGTTGGTTTCTAATGGGGTCATCAAGCAAGGTTTCAAAGGACACTTGTTCTCACATTGAAGAACTTTTCCTTTATCTCTACTCACTTCCTCCAAATAAAAGGTGTTGCTATGGGAACCCGTATGGGTCCTAGCTTTGCTTGCCCTTTTGTCGAATACGTGGACCATTCTTTGTACCAGTCCTACTCGGGTCCCCTCCCTCACCTCTTTTTCCGGTACATTTCCTGCTCTCATCCTAAACCTGAATATTTCATCAACTTTGCTTCTAACTTCTACCCCTCCCTTACTTCACATGGTTCATCTCTGACTCTTCCCTTCCCTTCCTCAACTTCTCTATATCTATTTCTGAGAATAGGCTGTTCATCAATGTCTTCTACAAGTCCACCAGCTCCCACAGCTACCTTGATTATACTTCTACCCAGACCGCTTCTGTAAGGACACTATTTTATTCTCCCAGTTTCTCCATCTCTGTTGCATCTGTTCCGACGATGCCATCTTCCACACCAGTGCTTCCAAAATGTCTTCCTTTTTCCACAGCCACAGATTCCCCTCCACCGTAGTTGATGGGGACCTCGACCGTGTCCGTCCCATTTCCCGTACTCACACCTTCTCCCTCCCAGAGCCATGTTAGGGTTCCCCTTGTCCTCACCTTCCACCCCACCAGCCTCCGCATTCATCCTCTGCCATTTCCACCACCTCCAGTACGATGCCACCACCAACACATCTTCCCCTTCCAGCATTCCAAAGGGACCATTCCCTCCATGACACCCTGGTCCACTCTTCCATCATCCCCAATAATTGCTCTTCCCCTAGCAGTTTCTGTGGTCAGAGACCATCTTGACATGTTTGTATAGGAATTACATTTGTGTTAGGAGCCCGAATGGCCACATGTTCCATCTGCGATGCCTTGCATTTTTGTGAATCCTGCTAACTGTTGTGCCCTTTCATTCTTTTACCTGCTTTCTATGGGAAAAGTGATGAAAATATTTGCTCTGCCGAACAAGGCTTCTGTCACTGATTTGATTCATCGATGCAGAGCTGACTGAAAAATTTGCTAAAAAAACCCTGCTGGTGGGCTAGAAGGTTCAGTGCCATAGCAATTTAATGCTTTGGTCACCTTCAAAGTCATGGGCAGAACTGTCTCTATGAATGGAAGATATTTGCAGATCAAACTCGAAGACACAGAATGACTTGGTGAGAGCCTCTCTGGAATAGGTCTCCTCTGACACATCCAGATGGTTGTGCTTAGGCCTGTAGAGGTGGCTTCTTGGGTCAGGGAGGGTTTGTGCAGAATGCCGAAGATGTAAATGCTTCTTTTTTTTGCCTCTTCATGGGAATTCCTTTGGTGAATCCCAAAGGCACTAAAATCCCTGAAGGAATTCTCATGCTGAGCTATTTGGTTGCTGCAAATGAAACAGCAGCCGTCAACAAGGCTGCCATTTGAAAAAGTGCAAGAAATAATAAAGTACTACAGTGCAAAATTGAGCCCGGAACAGCAACAGGAACTAATACAATACAAATGAAAAGAAAGGCATTTTATAAGCAACATCCCTCCCAAAACGACAGCAGTAAAACATTTAATATACCTTTTTAGGAGGCTTATTCTCCAAGGCCAGACTATCAAATCATTATACCTAGATTATATGGTCAAACAGTGCTATGAGAGAAGTGACTTCATGACATTGTGAATCAGGGCAATTGCCTTTACATGGAATAAAGATCTCGCAGACTCATAATGAGACATCTCAAAAGATAGATGAACCGATAGCAGGTCTCTACCCCTTTGACATTGCTGCAGGAGTTATGGGCTTTACCGAGGGGGCACAGACTACCCTGGCCTCCAATAAGTGCAGGTCAGGGCAGTCATTCAAATGAGGTGGGAATGTGCGTTCCTGGCACTCCTGCCTCATTTGTTTGTTCCCTTGCCAGCAGGACACCCATTAGAGGGTGCCCAGAAGAAGCAGTCCTTAAGACCTTGCACCCAGCACTCCTCCAACCAGGGGATCAGAGAGGGACAGGCAGCGACCCTGCAGGCAAGTCTTTTTTAATGCTTTTTGGGGATGTTTGGTCAGGGATTAGCTGCAGACCTTCTGCTGTTTCTGCATAGCAAGCAAAAGGTCCTGAACACAGCAACCAGCCGGACCTTCCTCCATCACTTCCTGGGCATAGGGTTGCGCCAGGGTGCAACTGGGCCATTCAAATGACCTACACTAAATTCAAGCATACTGAGGCCTGGGAAGGGACAGTAAGCCTGTCTAGCTCATGTGCAGAGGGCCAGGAAAATCAGCCGCAGAAATTTGATGACTGCAAAATTCAGAGTGCAACAAATCAGGTGAAAAAGATGAGGTGAATAAAAATTAAGTATTTTAAAATTTTAGCTGTGATATTTAGGAGCTGACTTTGTGACTTATCCGTTTTGAAAAGATGTTTAAATCAATACCTTGCCCAATTGAGCATTATTCATGTATGAGTCTTTTCTTCCTATTTGGCCACAGGACATCACAGCTTCTGCTGATCCTATCCTAACCACAGACCCACACTGAGCAATGGTCACTGTACTCTGATCAGGTGCAATAACCATTGTTGATTTTAGCTAATTGTAGCTAAATCAGAAGCAATCAGATAACTCAGCCTGGGACCTTGCTTGTCTGCATGTCTCTGCAACTTACTGGATAAACTCACCAAGCTATGGGGGAAGTTCTCATTTTGAAGGTTTAATTAAGAACATAGGTTGAACAGCAATTTATTCTCGTAGGCTAAACAGCTAATTTTTTACAAAACTAAAAGCAGGTATTGAACAGGGGGCGATTTTCTCACTGGAGGCGGGTTGGAGGCGGATTTCGGTTTGGGTGGGTTCGATACTCGCCTCCACTGATAGTTTTGAAAAAATTGCGATTTTCCCCTGATTGGCCACTTGATTTCAGAATTGTGGGTTGCCCTTGGTCAGTTAGTGTTTTGGGACTGAAACTCGCCTCTTCTGACATCACTTTTCCAGCCTCATTTAAGGGCTGCTTGCTGCCTTGGATCATTCCACTGGATTTCTGCCAATGCTGCACCACCTGCAACATATTCTGAGAAACCACTATGTCCAATTCCAAGGCAAGGGCCTCCCCGAGGCTCTCGGGTGAGGCGCTGCAAATGTTGGTTGAGGGGGTGACAGCTAGCAGGGAGGTGCTCTTCCACTCATCTGGGAGGAAGAGGCCTCCCAAAGAAACCAAGGCTGTGTGGGTCCAGCTGGCAAGGGATATACCCTCCAGATCTGTGTGCAGATTGGGCGAATGTTTATGTGTATTGATGAAATGCCATCCCTGTTGGAAAGCATTAAAATGATTTGATGGCAAAATGTTGGCGTCATGGCATCTGCTCTTTCGTCTTAGGCAGCTCCACATTGCGGGCTCCGCGACACTTGTGTTGTCAGGTTGGTGGCCAGAGTGAAAGGAGGCCAGAGAGTCATGTCCATTCTCTATGATGTCTTAAGATGGAGCCAAGGACATGTGCCAACTTGGGCAACCTATGCAAATCTGGCAAGGATAAGTTCATCCCTTGCATCACGGGCAGCCATGTGCTTGCATGCTGCTGCTGGTCGATAGACCGGTGCTCTCTCCTCCTCATCTCATCCTCATCTGAGGAGGGCTGGAACTGAGCCACTTGCTCATCAGGAAGCTGCAAGCCACAACGATGTGCGATCTTGTGCAGTGCACAGCAGACCACAACCATTCTGGAGACCCTGTATGGTGTATACTGCAGGGCTCCACCTGATCGGTCAAGGCAACGGAAGCGCATCTTCAACAATCCAATGGTTTGCTCGATGATGGACCTGGTTGAAGTATGGCTGGCGTTGTAGCGCTCTTCAGCCTCGTTAGCTGGCCTCCTGATCGGCGTCATTAGTCACTTCTTCAGGGGGTAGCCTTTGTCACCAAGGAGCCATCCGTTAAGTTGGTTTGGCAGGATGAAAGAGTCATGGCAACTACCACAGAACTTGGCGTAAACATGCAAAAATTCCTTCTTGTGGTTACACACCAGCTGTACATTGAGGGAGTGGAAGCCCTTTCGGTTGACAAAGATAGCTGGGTTGTGATGGGGTGCCCTAAGGGCCACATGTGTGCAGTCTATGAGGCCCTGCACCATTGGCATGCCTGCCATATTTGCAAAGCCAACCGAATGTGCGGTTATATTTGCTTGATCCCTTGAGAACTGGATATAATTGTGGGCCTTAGCGAAAAGGGCATCGGTAACCTGCATGCTGCAACTATGGGCGGCCAACTGGGAGATACCGCTGATGTCTGCTGATGATCCCTGGAAGGAGCCAGTGCGGTGGTGACTTTGACAGCCACTGGTAAGGGGTGTCCACCCGTTCCTCTGGGCACCAGGTCTTGCTGCAGCAGTCCGCAGATCTCTCGGACAACCTCTCGCGAAAGTCTCAGCCTCCTTTGGCACTGCTGCTCACTCATGTTGAGATAGCTCATCCTCTGTCTGTAAACCCTCTGTTGGGGGTATATCCTGCGGCGAGGTGCCTCGATGCGCTGGCGCCTTCTGCCCTGTGCAGCATCAGGTGGCTGAGCAGGAGGTTGGGGCTCCTGCTGCTGTTGCTGCTGAGCTGCCTGGTTCTGCTGCTGCCGTGGATGCTCCTCATCAGAATCTGAGGTCCATGATGAAAGGAAATGAATGGTTCCCATGCTGCTTGCAGATGCCTCCGGTGGGGAAGTGCTCATTGCAAGCGGGGAGAGGGTCTTCCAAGGAGGCCCCACAGTTGATAGATTCAAGCTGCAGCACCTCCGACTTCGGAAGGCCTGCTAAAAGTGTTCAAAGACCTTTTAAAGCAAAGTTCTGCCACCTGCAACTAATCCCTGATGGAATCTCCGATTTAATGGTGGAGCTGTAGCTGTGAGGAGGCCACCCACTTGTCAACCCGCCAGGTTTAGCTGGCGTGGTTTAGGAGGGTCGTGAAACACGCTGAAATGCTCAAAACATAACGAGGGCCTCTCAAAATAGGATTAGAGAGGCCCTTAACGAGCATTTAAGGCTCTTAATAACCTCTCTGGCCAGCTGGAGGCGGGACCGTTTCCCACCCTGCAAAACTGGCACCGGCAAAATCGCGCGGAGGCGGGTTGGAGGCAGGTTCCGAACCCGCACTCATTTTTCCGATTTTCCCGCCTCCAAACCCGCCTCCTCAGGGCTGAGAAAATCACCCCCTTAAGTTTCAAAGAGTTACTTAGAACTGGACCTCCTTAATCATTAAAAAGAAACTTTGAGAGTATTAAATTTTAAGTGTGCTTATCTTAGCATTAAGGTTTGTTTTAAGTACTGAGAGTGATTTTAAGAGGTTACATTCATTATAGGTACACATGAACCTGGAGGAGGGAGAAAATCCAAATACAAGGAAATCTACAAGTGCAGATTGAGTTTGAGAAACATGTGGTTTACTATAAAGAAGAAACATACAACTGCTTAGCAAAAGTCAATTAGGAATTAAATGATTTGTTCACTGAACAGGCACAGTTCTATGTCTTCTAGACCAGGGTGAAATATTAGGAACCTGGGCAAAGTCAGCTGAGAAAAGCAAAAGCAGCCACAGTAATTCCTACACCAATCAATAGGATTTTATAGCCTTCTATCAAGACCTGTGTAAAGCAGAGGCTATAATAGACCAGGCAGCCTATATTCAATTTTGTTCAGAGTTTACAGATTCTACACGGTGCTGAATCTTCGAGGTCATTCTTATAGAGCGGCAGTTGACACTAAATGAGCTTGAGGGAAAGAAGGTGGGGAAAAGCAAAATTCTATCTGGCCCTTGTGGTATTTTATTCATACAATTGAAACTTTGGTAAGGCATTGTTAGATTTCTTATACCCTTTTTGGGCTTTTTCCTGGCAGGCCCAGTTCCTTGATTGGCCTAATGTGTAATTGCTGTTTTGAAGCTGCTGTATGAGTCCCAGGACATTATGCACTGCATCAGATGCGGCAGCTGCTGCATCAAAGCTTTTGTTGTGTCTTGTTGTGAGAGTGAGTTATTGAATATACTTTTAACTCTTTCTTCAGAGATTCAGCCCATGGTTTGATGGTGTTGTTCATGTTGCAAGTGTAAATGATATTGTAAAGCTTTAGTAAATACTTTTCAGTGGCAACGGTGAACCTTCAAAGATGCACTAGTTGGTTAGAACAATGTAGTTTAATTTCTGGGGTGTTGGTTTGATGAAGCCCAGAACATTAGGACAAAGTTCTCCTCCTGTGCTGGCTGTAAGGGTCCCAATTGAAAAGAGTTAATATAATCATGCAGCACAGCGAGAGGCCATTTGGCCCATCGTGTCTGTGCCGGCTCTTTGAAAGAGCTATCGACTTAGTCCCACTTCCCTGCTCTTTCCCATAGCCTTGCAAAAAAAAATCAAGTACATATCCAATTCCCTTTTGAAAGTTACTATTGAATTGCTTCCACCACCCTTTCAGGCAATGCATTCCAGATCATAACAACTCGCTGCGTAAAAAAAATTGGACAGTCTTCACCAACTTCCTGGTGAATATTGCCTCTTAGCACAAGACCATGTACAATTCACTACCAAACTGGCAGTCTCTCTCAAAGATCCCAGATGAATGGCTAGTGTGGGAACTGAAAAAAAATAATGTGATCGGGATGCTATTCTGAAGTCGAGGCTTAAGTATGTTGCAGCATTGGAGATTTATTTTGTACCATTGCATTCACGAAAAGGAAAAATTGGCATTCCTGGCCTTAATCTCAGTGATCTTGAAGAAATGTAAAACCTTCATGCTGTGTGATAGCTATTGCCCCATTTCATGGCTGAAAGCGCACAAGCAGAATTTTTACCTTTGGCATATAGCCACAAAAGGGAAAGGGTATATTGTAGTTTTGCTCATGGTGGGAATACTCTTTTTTTCCCCTTTAAGCAACATTCTGTTCCCAGCATGGTAAACTATTACTTACACAAAGGAAAAATAAATAAAAGGTTTAACATTTTATTTTAACCTTGCTTAACACTATACTTTTCTTGCCAGAGGCATCAGGAATTGTAAATGATACTGAGCAGTGGTATCTCTGCTTTTTACACAGATACTTTACAGATGTTGCTATTCACCCAACACCATCTCAGACATCTCCAAAGCAAAATAAATTAGGATTAGGCCAATAAAATCTAATAAAATGTATTTTTTAGCACAGCTGACCTGATCTTAATTTATACATGACACTGATGGCTGTAAAGTATCAGCATGTAAGACTGCCACTTGTTATCATAGATTTTCAAATACCCTGAGCAAATCTGGTTCTGTTACTGGCTGTTGTACTCATAATTACGAACATAGGAAATTACACGACTGGTCAGTTCCAAAAGCTAATATCTCTCAACTACCCAGTCCTGTAACTATCTATCTAAATTGCCTTTAAATGTTTCTGCACTGTCTCCCTACAATGGCTCCCTGGGTAGCCCATTCCACGCATTTGCCACCTTCTGCATAAAGTAGATAAATCTGAACTTCCTGTGCATCTCCCTTCTTGCCCATCACCTTCTTGTTCTCACTGATCTACATTGGCTATTGGTCCTCCAATGCTTCAGATTTAAAATTCTAATCCTTGTGTTTAAATCCCTCCATATCTCTGTAATCTCCTCCAGCGCTACAACTCTTCCCTTCCCTTCCCTTCCCTGAACTCTCTGTCTCTCTGACTCTGGCCTCTTGTACAACCCCAAACCCCTCCACCTTTGCCCAATCATGGACAGTTGTTCCTCCCTAAAACCCTTCGCCTCTCTACCACCCTCTTCTTTAAGACTCTCCTTAAAACTAATCTCTTTGACCAAGCTTTTAGTCACCCCTCCTAATAACTCCTTTGGCTCAGTATTTACATTTTTTCCTTATGCCTCTGTGAGGCATTTTTGTATGTTAAAGGTGCTTTATAAATGCAGGTTATTGTTGTAGTAGTAGTAATAGTAAACTTGAGCCTGTGTCTCCTAAATCTACAGTTTGTGACTATCTCAAACATATTATTTGGGTTCAATTTATCTATTCCCTTAAGAATCTTGAATAAGGTCTCCCCCTGACCCATGGCTTTAAAGTTAATGATCCCATGTTCTTCAAATCTCAGGTATCTTAAGATAGGTATCAATATGTTTGCCTTTTTGCACCGTCTCCAATGCCTAGATACCCTTGCTGTAGTGCATTGACCAGAATTCTACACACTAGTCCAGGTGTGACCATATCAGTGCGTTGTACAGACTCATTATTATCTCCTGGGATTTGCGTCTGTCCTCTTGTTTATATACCCTAAGGTCTGGTTAACTTTCTTTACTGCTGCCATACACTGTGCTGTTGGTTTCAGTGAACTACCCAACAGTACACCCAGATCCCTCTCCTGTCTCACGTTATGAAGACCCCGGCTATTTAATTTATACTTGCACTGCTTCTTTCCCTTCCCTAGTTTCATTAACGTAAATTTGCTTACATCAAATACCATTTACTACTCATCTGCCCATCTTCCCTAACTTTAGTTTTCCCTTTGTATTTGGTTTGCCTGTTACTTATTATTTGAGTGTCCATCTCCCATTTGGCCTCATCTTCAAACTTAGACAACTTTTGTTTCTGTCACCTGCTCCAAATAATTTATATACACTGAACAGCAGGAGTAGGCCTTGGCACTATTCCTTGTGGCATCCCACTAGTAACCCCTTGCCATGTTGACTCAGCTCGATTCACAGGCACTTTTTACGGATCTTTATTTTCTAAAAGTATTGATCTGTGATAAGTGAAAGTTGAACATAGGAACAGGATTAGGCCATTCAGCCCCTCCCGCCTGTTCTGCCATTCAGTTAGATCATGACTGATCTGTACCTCAATTCCATTTACCCGTCTTTGATCCATATCCCTTGATAGGCTTACCTAGCAAAATCGATCTCAGTCTTGAAAATTTCAGTTGACCCAACATCCACATCCTTTTTGGAGAGAGAGTTTCAGATTTCCACTACCCTCCTGTTTTCACTGCCAGATGGCTTACCTTTAATTATAAGATTCTGTCCTCTTGTTCTGGATTCCCCCCCCCCAGAGGAAATAGTTTCTCTGTATCTACCCTATTAAATTCCTTTATCATTTTAAAGACCTCAATTAGATCACCCCTTAACCTTCTAAACTCAAGGGAATGCAGGCCAAATTTATGCAACCTGTCCCCATAATTTAACCCTTTAAATCATTCTGAAAAATGCATGGCTGTCAAAGATTGCTTTTATTTCTTTTCAGGTTCAGTTAGCTTAGTTTATATAAGTTCCTGCAGTCTGCGCCTTTGATTACATCAGCAGTACGTTTGGATGATAATTACATATATACTCATAATATAGTTTTGATTCTCGTGCCTCGAGTTCTTGGATTCAACAGCAGCTAAAAGTCATCACATGTGCCTTGTATTCATTTACTATTAATTAAGCAATCTTGAATATTAGACTGCAGTTAGGAAGTAATGAGAAATCAAGGAAGGGGGTCAACTGGACAAGGGTTCAGAGGTCAGTCTTGGGAATCTGCATAAAAGTCCTTTTCGTGGATATGTTATTCACAATGGGCACTGTTAATGCATTTAAGTGTCAACATCAGGAAAAAAATCAGTTACAGTGCATATTAACTATGGGCATTGTTCAATGTTTCTGTATGACTTTAAATTTTGTTTCTTTATGTGTTTAGGGCTTTATTTCAGATTTCCATCATTGACTCATCATTTTCTTGAGCTATCACCTCTTTATTTCTTTCATAACCCTTTGGTAGGATGATCAGAACAGTGATTTCCTCTACTCTGTCCATTCTTTTCATGTCTGCTACTGTTCAGCTGCAGCTGCAGGCCTTTCTTCTTTGTAAATCAGTTATAAGGATGCAGATGTAAGTGATAAATTTAGCACTTTCTCCTTGGGTGGAAGCATGTTTCTTTTCCAGAAGCCTGTTATTTGTAAGGCAGACAAGGTTGGAGAGTTGGCCTGTACTGAAACTTAAGCCTAACAGAGGCATAGGGCTGGATTTTGTCAATGGGGACATGATGGAGGCGGGACTCCCACTTTTTGGGTTGTAGTCCCGCCTCCATCGACTTGTGGCCAACCCACTGTATTTTCCCTTGATTGACCTTATTAAGCCCACCCAGCGGGCTCAGCAGGCCAATCAAGGGTCCCTTGGATACAGGTGACGTCAGCCATTGAAATTTCATCTGTCAAGAGCTGTTGACAGATGAAATTTCAGCGTTTGACAGCTCTGTGAAGCTGTCAAACACTGACAATATGATTTCTAACTTGAGTCCCTGTACTTAGACTGAGTTAGAAATCAATCCAGCACAGAAAGCAGAGACTGCAGCTTTTGACAGCTCCGCGGCCATTCTGCTTTCTGTGCCGGTGAGCTGAGGGACTCCCGAGAACTGAAGGAAGGAAGCCTGCAGGACAAAGTTAAGGTAAGCAGAAGTTCTTAAAACACTTTACACACACCAAACACACTTACCTCTGCACTCATGCACCCATCACTCACCTGCACACCGGACATCTCGACCCCTCCAAGCCCTCCAGACCGACGGTCCGCCTCGCTAAATCGGCGTGGTTCGGACCTGTCGGGAAGCCCACACTTCAGGGCTAAAAATAGGGATTAGGCAAAAAACTGCCTGTTAACTACCTGTTAACAGGCAGTTTATTGGCACTAATCCCCTTCCCGCCTCGGGGAGGCGGGTCCCAGCACAGGTCGGGTACCCGCCTCCTGTGAAACTGGCATGGAGGCGGGTTGGGGGCAGGATGGGTTCGGGACCCCCGAATCTGCTATTTTCCCACCCCACATGCCTCCAAACCCGCCTCCACGGGCCGATGAAAATTGAGCCCATAATGTTCAAACAATGTTGCATTTTCTTGCCATATTTGAAAGCTGAATAAAAGCAGAAAGTGTTAGAATAGATAAATTAATATTTTAGGTGGGATCAAGTTCTGATGAATGGTCCAATCCAAAATGTTAACCTATCTTTCTCTTTCAGATGCTCATTGACCTTCTGTGCATTTCCAGCATGTGATGGATTTTTTTTCAGATATTTTACAGTATTACACATTATCTTTACAAAATCTGCCTTTTTTGGCACTGCCATTTTGAAGATGGGTGATCTTGGTCTTATGTGACTGCTAAGGAACAGAGTTAGAATTTTAGGGAGTAAGTTTAGGTAAAACAGTAAGAGACCACTAGAAAATCTCATCAGTTATTGTACAGGTGTATGTGTAGGATTCTGGAAAAAAGTATTGGTTCCACCTTTGACATTTTTCTAAAAAGTATTTCAAAAAAACTGTTTATAAAAACTGTTTATGATCTGTAAAATATGTTTTATGGCAAAACTTATTCCAAACCATGCTTGATTTATTTTCCATCTCGCTTGTTTTTCTTGAAGTAATACTCTTTCTCAAAAGACTTGCTTCAATTAATTAGTTGCAGCTGTGTACATTTCCACAGTACAGCAGTCCTAATTGTCATGACTGCCTCAGTTACTCCTGTTTTAGATTTCATCTTTTGTGCCTCATTAATAAACATAAGGACGTATGGAAAGAGAGAAGACTTTTTGGTCCATCAAACCCACTCCTTCTATCAACCATGTACAAGCCATTCTAGCTACCCCACCTTTTTAATCTCCTGACAAAACTATTGAATATTGTGTGATGATCAACTAAAACTATAGTAAAATGGATTCATTTTATGGTTTAATTATTTTGTGATATTTGTGCATTGTGCTAGTCTTACAAGTATTCCATACTCAGTAAAACTGAGTTGTGTATTTGTGTCAGTTATTAAAATCTCCCCATTAGGTTTCTCCCCTCATCGTTGCTTTGGTTTTAACCAGGAACCTGTTTAAATACTAGTGCCTTGTCTTTCCTCAGCCACCTGAGAATGGAGAAGTTATCAGCTGGCACTAGACGCTATGTGTAGCTCACCAGTACTGTTTAAAATTAGAGCCTGAATTAAAGGGCTGGTTAGCAGAGCCACTGGGTATTGTCAGTTCTGGTGAATCTGTGGTTCCGGTTTAAAACAATGTGCATTGCCTCTAAAAGTACATATTGTTGCTTGTCTAAATCTTTGCTGATTATTTTTCTCCAGCAACATATCACTGATCGCATCAGAAACTGCAGTCTCATCTTTGGAATATAATGCAAAACATTATCTATTTAACAGACTTACTTGGGAACATAGACTTTATGCAGTATATTGGGTGCCTGTAAAATTGATTGCAGAGCCATATACAGAACACTTAAGGGGAGAAATTCGGTATCGCCCCGTTTGGGGTGCAATTATCGGCCGGGCGCAAAGTTTAGCGCCTGGCGCTAATTATCGCCTCCAACTGCAAACTTGGCTTCTATTGCCACTGGTGGTGATTGGAGCGCTAAATCAGGCACTACACACCTCTTAAGGCGCTAACGCCAAGGAGCGAGGCACTACCTCAGAGCGCTGACAAAGCTCATGTGATGTCAGTCAGCAATGGAACACAGACACGCTGGCGCCGGCCAGTTCTTAAAGGGGAGGGTCGATCTTGCTCTCCACCCACACCCTGCTCATTGCAGCCTTGAATCTCGGCCTGGAGAGAGACCTGTACATCAAATCTGCTGGAAAGAACAATGGAGAGGCCCAGGAAAGAGCTCAGAGTGCAGCCCCCATAGTCTCTTCTAAATCGATGCAAGGAAGGTCAAATCAAAATGAACCTGCAAAGTGCTGCTCAGTACCCAAAACTCCTTCACACAGCGTTGAATCTCTCCAGAAGTCTCTTTCTCTCTCTCAGAATGTGTGATGCAAAAATGTCGCTGACAAAAAAGGGCAGGAAGCGGTTGCCTTTAAATAGCGCTCCCCCAGTCCCTTCCCGAATGCAAAACCTTCCCCTCAACCTGTCATTGCTAGCGGCAGGCCGAAAGGCAGGGGGCGCCACTCAATATCCGGTCCGGGGCGCTCGACTGACATCACGATCTGCGGGTGCAGGAGATCGTGGCGGTAGTGTTTAGCGCCGCCGCAAAATGTCTGGTCAATTTTGCGAGCGGCGCAAACATCACAGCGCCTGGGCGCTAGTTGTTTTGCGATCCATTAGCGCCCTCTTAGGGCGCTAACGGAAGGCGCAAAGCAACCAAACTTTTTCCCCCTTAGACTTGCAGTCAGTACAGTCTTGTTGTCTGATGTCTGATAAATAAACATTTTACTCTATATTACACAGCTTAAAAATAATGAATACAGATTTCTGCACCATTCTTTAAAATGTTCACTCTAAAGGTGGCAACAGTAACTCTAGTGTCATGGCATTGTATTCTAAGCATAGGGTACAAAGTTTGAACTCTGGTCACAACTGACTTTAGAATTGCTTCTCATTGCTGGCAACTTTTCCTTTTGTCCTTTGTTGAGCAACTACATGGAGCATCATGTGACTGAGTGCTGTATCTGGGGTGGTAAAACTGGTAGTTTCAATCCTGTTTCTCAAATGTGCATGGAGCCGGATTGAGATATCTGTGCTTTGGATTGTCCTGCCCTTCCATTTAAGAACGGAGGTGTGATAGAAAAAAACAGCAGTGAGAATCTCAAAAAAGAAAAAAATGCACAGGGAAGGATACACCAACACAAATATTTTACATCAACACATATTCTAAAGTATTTTGTTAGCTTGGTTCTAGCTTGGGAACTCGGTGGCACTATGTTATAGCATTGACCTTTCACCTCGAGACCTGGTTTGAATCCAATCCAGAGGGAAAGTCCCCATTGGCTACAAGGCCTTCAAGTTAAATGACGAGTTGTGGCCCCTAGAATTCTGCAGTAACCTGAGGCCAGTTTCTGCTGTAACCTTGAACAAATTCTGCAGTGTGAGAATGTGATTACGCAGCAGGTCTGCCAGGGATATCTCAATTTTAATATATATTTTTTTTAATTGTATAAAGACAGCAATACACTGGCTGTTGTTTTAGAAAAGTATTTTAAACTTTTCTTAAAAAAAAGTTTAATTTGAGTTCCCACATGTTACTTAGCTGTTTATAGTACAGGAAACTCTTTGGTATCCGGCACCGACGGGACCGGGATGGTGCCGGTTGATTAAAAATTCCGGATAACGGAGAGGTATATCTACCGAGGCTATTTTTAACAAACAAAAATTAAAAAATCAAGAAATGTGCAGTATAATTGGGTACTCCCCTACAGAATGTTGTGTTAAATGGATGGTGGAAGATGCTTGATTAAGTACAGTAATGCCAGTTGAGGGTAATCCATAACTCTTTAATTACTTAACAGTAAAACAAAACTTATAAACGACTGTATACTGTAGTTTTCGGAGTATGAATTCTGCCAGTTATTAGAGAATTCCAGATATTTAGGTGCCGTTTAAATGAGAGTTTCCTGTATTAGCTGGCTCTTAATACCAAGTTGTTTCACCTGGCTTTACCTAGCTAGATGAGACAGCTATAAATATGTTAAATGCAGCTAGGGATCCAGTAGTAGGTAACCAGTAGCTGGAGCTTTGAATTGGAATGGTGTCAACTGACATCAGGACGTCCAAAAGAAGTACATTTGAAATGTAGACATAGGAACAGGAGTAGGCTAATTAGCCCCACAAGCCTGTTCCATCATTCAGTGAGATCATGGCTGATCTGTGACCTAACTCCATATACATGCCTTTGCCCCATATCCCTTAATACCTTTGGTTAACAAAAATCTATCAATCTCAGATTTAAAATTAACAATTGACCTAGCATCAATTGCCGTTTGCAGAAGAGAGTTCCAAATTTCTACCACCCTTTGTGTGTAGAAGTGTTTCCTAATTTCATTCTTGAAAGGCCTGGCTCCAATTGTTATATGCCACCTAGTCCTAGACTCCCCAACCAGTGGAAATAGTTTCTCTCTATCTACCCTATCAGTTCCTATTAATATCTTGAAAACTTTGATCAAATCACCCCTTAACCTTCTAAATTCCAGGGAATGCAACCCTAGTTTGTGTAATCTCTCCTCGTAATTTAACTCCTGGAGTGCAGGTATCATTCCAATAAATCTGCGCTGCACTCCCTCCAAGGCCAATATATCCTTCCTAAGGTGTGGTGCCCAGAACTGCTCACAGTATTCCAGGTGTGGTCTAACCAGGGCTTTGTATAGCTGTAGCATAACTTCTACCCCCTTGTATTCTACTACTCTAGATATAAAGGCCAGCATTCCATTAGCCTTTTTGATTAATTTCTGTACCTGTCCGTGACTCTTTAATAATCTATGTAGATGGACCCCCAAGTCTTTTTGGACCTCCACAATTTCTAGCTTCTCACCATTTAGAAAGTATTCTGTTCAATCTTTTTTAGGTCCAAAGTGTATGACCTCACATTATGCCTACATTGAAATCCATTTGCCACAGTTTTGCCCATTCGCTTAATCTATTAATATCTCATTGTAATTTTATAATCCATTCACACTGCTTACAATGCCGCCTATCTTTGTGTCATCAGGAAACTTGGATATGTGGCTTTCTATTCAATTATCTAAGTCGTTAATAAATACAGTGTATAGTTGAGGCCCCAACACAGATCCTTGCGGGATGCCACTAGTCATAGCCTGCCAATTAGCGTACCTGCCCATTATCTCTCTTCTCGGTCTCCTGACGCTCAGCCAATTTCCTAACCAGGTCAATCAAATGCCTTCTGGACATTTTTTCTATAAACACGCATTCACAGCTCAAATATGCTGGTAATTTGGCAGAATTTTTTCTAAAATAAGAAAATCAGAGTGACCACAAAAATAGTTGGTGTGGAGAATGGAAAAGACACCAGTGTAGTCAGGATCTGTCCTGATACTGGGGTGAAATACATCGTTGGAGCATCGTGGTATACCTGACTTGGGAGTGATCAATGCTGACACTGGGTTCAAAAAGTGGAAGATTCCGCAGCACTGATATTGGCCACCTCAGTGAGTGCACAATTCTTCTATACCAGGAAGAAAAAATGCTACATTTTCTGTATCTGCTTTCTACAATACACAGTTTGAAATTTTTGGAAATGTTCCTTCCTTTTGGTAATTTTAGCAAAAAAGTAAGAGTAGAAAGTGGTGTAATGTTGGGTGAAAACCAATGATAATTTAACTGTGTTTAAAGCTTTGTTGATAAATAGTACGCCTCCAAAAGAGGAGTTAAAACAGACTAGTGAACAATAAGAAAAAGTCCATTTGTTTTTATTAAGGCCTTGTTAAAAGTCATTCTTGATGAACTTCCTTCATCATTCACAGCTGTGGAATCAAATCAAAAAGTGAGTGTTTTTCTCTAGGTTAGTGAGTTTAAAAAAATATGTTTTTGAAACATCAACAGAGACGTGAATAGTATGAAGGAGATTCTTAGCCAATAGTGTAAGCATAGAAGCCACTGGTGGGTATATTACATTAGAACATAAGGAGAAGAGGGTGGCTCAGAGTGCAGAGGCACAAGAGGATTACAGCTCGCAGGAGGCATTACCCCAGACTGAGAGTGTACTGTCACAGAGTAGACACCTTGGACATGGCACAAACAGGTGTTGCTTCAGGTGCTAATGGCTGATACTCAGATATGTCTCTTTAGGTGTGGCTGCTGGTGTGCTGGGTGTCTTTACACTGAAGAGCAGATTGTACATTACGGGTACATAGGTAACACTTATCCAATTACATTGCTGCATTTTCAATGTGTTTGTGGATATTAAATTCATATAGATATACTGATGTAGCATATCTTGCAAATCATAGAAAAATGATTAATATGGTACTTACCATTAGTTCTCTCCAATCTCTGCAGTCTTCTAAATTCCTCATACTGAGGAATGGTTAATGTGGGGGCTCCACCACCTATTCAACTCTCCAATAACCTGCCTACCAATGCGTAATTTGAGTTGCGTCAGGACCATTCGGTTGCAGACCTCATTATAGCCTTGGTCCAAACATGGACACAACACCTGAACTGCTGAGGTGACATGAGAGTGACTGCCCTTGAGATCAAGGCAGCTAAGTGTGGCACCAAGAAACCCTCGTAAAATTGAAATCAATGGAGATTAGGGGGAAACTGTCCAGTGGCTGGAATCATTCCTGGTAGAAAGGAAGATAGTTGTGGTTGTTGAAGGTCAATCATCTCAGCCCCAAGACATTGCTGCAGCATCCTAGGCCCAACTATCTTTTTTTTAATTCATTTATGGGGATGTGGGCGTCGCTGGCAAGGCCAGCATTTATTGCCCATCTCTAATTGCCCTTGAGAAGGTGGTGGTGAGCCGCCGCCTTGAACCGCTGCAGTCCGTGTGGTGAAGGTACTTCCACAGTGCTGTTCGGTAGGGAGTTCCAGGATTTTGACCCAGTAACGATGAAGGAACAGCGATATACTTCTAAGTCAGGATGATGTGTGACTTGGAGAGGAACTTGGAGGTGGTGGTGTTCCCATGCGTCTGCTGCCCTTGTCCTTCTAGGTCGAAGAGGTCGCGGGTTTGGGAGGTGCTGCCGAAGAAGCCTTGGCGAGTTGCTGCAGTGCATCTTGTAGATGGTACACACTGCAGCCACGGTACGCCGGTGGTGGAGGGAGTGAATGTTTAAGGTGGTAGATGGGATGCCAATCAAGCGGGCTGCTTTGTCCTGGATGGTGTCGAGCTTCTTGAGTGTTGTTGGAGCTGCACTCATCCAGGCAAGTGGAGAGTATTCCATCACACTCCTTACTTGTGCCTTGTAGATGGTAGAAAGGCTTTGGGGAGTCAGGAGGTGAGACACTAGCCTCTGACCTGCTCTTGTTGCCACAGTATTTATGTGGCTGGTCCAGTTAAGTTTCTGGTCAATGGTGACCCCCCCAGGATGTTGATGGTGGGGGATTCGGCGATGGTAATGCCATTGAATGTCAAGGGGTGGTGATTAGACTCTTGCTTGTTGGAGATAGTCATTGCCTGGCACTTCTGTGGCGCGAATGTTACCTGCCACTTATCAGCCCAAGCCTGAACGTCGTCCAGGTCTTGTTGCATGCGGGCATGGACTGCTTCATTATCTGAGGAGTTGTGAATGGCACTGAACACTGTGCAGTCATCAGCGAACATCCCTATTTCTGACCTTATGTTGGAGGGAAGGTCATTGATGAAGCAGCTGAAGATGGTTGGGCCTCGGACACTGCCCTGAGGAACTCCTGCAGCGATGTCCTGGGGCTGTAATGATTGACCTTCAATCACCACAACTATCTTCCTTTGTGCTAGGTATGACTCCAGCCAGTGGAGAGTTTTCGCCCCGATTCCCATTGACTTCAGTTTTACTCAGGCTCCTTGATGCCACACTCAGTCAAATGCTCCCTTGATGTCAAGGGCAGTCACTCTCACCTTACCTCTGGAATTCAGCTCCTTTGTCCATGTTTGGACCAAGGCTGAAATGAGGTTAGGAGCCGAGTGGTCTTGGCGGAACCCAAACTGGGCATCAGTGAGCAGGTTATTGGTGAGTAAGTGCCGCTTGATAGCACTGTCGATGACCCCTTCCATCACTTTGCTGATGATTGAGAGTAGACTGATGGGGCGGTAATTGTCCGGATTGGATTTGTCCTGCTTTTTGTGGACAGGACATACCTGGGCAGTTTTCCACATTGTCGGATAGATGCCAGTGTTGTAGCTGTACTGGAACAGCTTGGCTAGAGGCGCGGCTAGCTCTGGAGCACAAGTCTTCAGCTGCTTCATCAATGACCTTCCCTGCATCATAAGATCAGAAGTAGGGCTGATCGCTGATGTTTGCACAGTGTTCAGCTCCATTCACAATAAATGAAGTAGTCCATGCTTGAAGGCAGCAAGATCTGGACAACATCCACACTTGGACTGATGAGTGGCAAGTAACATTGATAACATTTGCACCACACAAGTGCCAAGCAATGACTGCAATCAACAACAGAGAGCATAACTACCTCCCTTTGAAATTCAATGCCATTACCAACACTGAGTCCCCACATTCAACATCCTGGGGGTCACCATTAACCAGAAACTCAACTGGACCAGCCACATAAATGCCGTGGCTACTAGAGCAGGTCAGAGGATGGGTATTCTTCAGCTAGTTGCTCACCTCATGACTCCGCAAAGACTCTCCATCACCCACATGACACAAATCAAGAGTGTGATGGAATACAGCGAAGCTACGGTGGCGGAGCAACAACAGCTCTGAGGAAACTCCCGGCCATAGCCACACTTAGTGCCTGTTTCCATATTGGAGGGTTGATCTTCCTCAGCAAGAACTTGCTTCCATCATTGCATTACTGAGAGGAAAATATGTTTTTTGAAAGCTCCAAAGCTCTGGAACAGTTAATTGCATCCATTTAATTCTATCACTGGCATTCAATTTTATTAATGCATTTTGATTAATATCAACTTTTTGTTGGAATTTTACTTTTATTGTTTTGACCGAATACTTGGAACTGTTAAACTTTTTGTTCCCCTGCATTCTCCGTTTGCAGGATATACTGAACAGCAGTAGAAATTGCTTGTGCCACAGTAAAGGAATATAGCTCTATAATACTACATAAGTTTATTTATGTCCATTTTGTTCACAATCTATAGGGTTAACACATACAACAGGCTAAAGCAGGTTAGACTGCTGTCTGCCCGACTGATGAGGATCTTCATGGTCACTTTCAGTGCGGAGTAAACATGAATGCTCAGTCAAAGTGCCCTAATACAGAACACCCATTACACAGACAGACTAATTATAGTGTTGCCCATTATTCTCACGTATCATTTGAAGCAAAGCAGAGGTCAAGCTTGTTCTGCTTGATCTATCATGGAGCAAAATACTTTATTGTTGTCAATATTACAAGCAAATTACCAGAGAGCACAATGAATAACTTTATTAATTAAAATCCTGCACTGTCAGCTTTTGATAATTACTGGGAATTATTACTGTATCCGAGTTATGTTTGAACTTTTTAACATTGTTAGTGTCACTGAAATGGTGGTGTCTAGATTAATGCACAGACTGCTTTGCAGCAGTATTTCTAGTCACTGAAGCATGTAGTCAATATCTAATTTCTCTGGAGATGCCAGTATATTGCACTTACTTACCAAAATGAGGTGTTTTTTAAAGTATTGTCTATTTACACACATACTAGTCAGGACCTATTTTATTGGTGTGATTATTAGACTCTGCAGCATTGCTTTGGAAATCTGGTCTAGCAGAAATAGCTTTATACTGAGTATTTGGCAGTAGCCATTTTATGGTTCTTCTGGTTCCATAGTGAAGTGAAAAGCCTTTCTTTAATGAAGTGAACCAAATACATGCACCCCTAAATACTTTACAAGCGTACCTTCTTATGGAGCCACTGATATGATTCCCTCAGATGCTGGCACAGTGTTGGAGAACTGGGTGCTTATAGTTTCATGCTTCAAGCATGGACATTTGAACACTGACGGCTGTAACTATACTGCACTGTTGCCAACCTGACAACCAGTTAGAATTGGGACAGCTATCCTTATCAACTGTGAAGCCAGGGTTAAAACATTTTGAGCTTTGATCATGTTGAGTAGTTTTATCTAGTCATAAACTTCCAGAGTTGTCATATGTACGCATGTACTTCAAAGTAAAACAATTCCATACATATTTTCTTGGTTGCCAAATGTGGATTTATTTCAACATGCCGCTCAAAGGATATCCTTATCATTGGATAACCAAAAGTTTTATTCTGTGACTTTGATGCACTATCATGCATTAGTCAATTTCATCCATATGATCCTAACTTGAGGTTGTTATCTTAATATATTTTCTTTTTCAACAGTATTTAATGAGGTAACACGGTGCACTTAAAAGCCATATAGCTATGTGTTGGCGTGTTACACTGTTATCCTGTACTCTGTATTCTAAGTTTTAAAAATAAGTCCTAGCACTGGTTTATCTTTAAGAAACCTACATAGTTGACCCTCCCACTGTGTAGCGGGGAGGATGCAGGAAGGAGTTAAATAATTTTGTTACCTTGTTCAGTTGCCATCTAAGGTGTGGAGAAATGAAGCATGAATGTGGAGTTTGTGGCTTCTAAGGAGTAATTTTCTCTTGAATAAATTTAAAAATTCACTCTAGAATAATCAGCTCTGTGGGGGGGGGGGGAGGGGGAAAGAAAAAAAGATGGCTGTAGAAAGAATTCCTTGAATTGACAAGCCAGGTAAATACATTTAACGCCAATGGATCGCCACACTAGGGCTGCGATTTTACTAACCTCGGCGGGTCCGTGGCGGGTGATGTCGGTGGCGGGTCCCGACCCCGCTGCTGTCTCCATCCCGGCCTCTGAAATTAATTTCTCTTGATTGGGCTTGTTAAACCCGCCCAGCGCGTTTGCCAGCCAATTAGAGGAAGCGGGTCTGGTGATGTCATTTGATGACGCCACATCAGCCGGTTTCCTTAAAGGGGCCATGGCCAATTTTATATTGACATTTGTGCTGTCAGAGTTCTACAGCATTGAGGTGCTGCAAACACTGACAAGCACTGCACGGAGGTGCAGGGCTGCACCCAGGCTCTCCCATGACTCCCTCCAAATGCTTATGGAGGGAGTCACAGCACACAGGGAGGTCCTTTTCCCTTCCCATGGGCCGAAGAGACCTCCCCAGGAGATCAACACAGCCTGGTTGCACATTGCAGAGGAGGGCACAAGCAGGGATGTGGTCAGGAGGACCTAGGTGCAGTGGCGCAAA
This sequence comes from Squalus acanthias, assembly GCA_030390025.1. NCBI lineage: Eukaryota > Metazoa > Chordata > Chondrichthyes > Squaliformes > Squalidae > Squalus > Squalus acanthias. The sequence continues at coordinate 54,929,173 of CM059436.1, forward strand.
CGTTTCAATGATCTCAGTACATCACGAAACGTTAGTACAAAGCCACACTCAACCTCATCCTGCTGTGCCTCTCATCACATCCCCATCACTCTTGCTTCCCTACCCTACTCCTACACATCCTTACTCACACCAACTTATCTTGCACCTCCACCCATCCCTCTCTATCTACATTATCACATCCCCTTCTCACTAGCCACCCCTCACACTCACCCTCATCCTAGTGCAATCAAAGCAACTAACAACACACAAGGGTAGGCACTTGGGTGTTTTATGCAATGTTCATGTAAAGTTTCTGTTAATGTGGTGTCAAACATTGAAACTTTATTTTCAACACTTTGCGTTCTTGGACAGATTTGTGTGCACTTTTGGAAGTGGCTTAGTGAGTTGTAGTGAATTGTGAGACATAAGGGTACCCTCCCCCCCCCCCTGCAATGGTGATGAGTGTGAAAGGAATGGCTTGGGCATTGTAGGGATGCTTTATGGTGTTGGTATGGGGTGGTGCCAACCTGGCGCGTCATGTGGCAGCCAGGGTGTACAACGTCAAGTGAAGTAAATCTGGCCATGATAACTGGCCTCCCGGGCAGCAATATACTCACGTGCTGATGCCCTCCATCCTGTGCAGCATCAGGTGATTGCGGAGAAGGTTGGTGGTGTTGTTGTTGGTGCTGCTGGTGTTGGGGCTGATTGTGGTGGGATTCTGAGGATCAAGGTGAGAAATTATAAACCGTGCCCATTCTTATGTAATAGATGGCAGGTGAACTTGAGATGACAGAAGCAATCTGTCAATGGTGAGAGAGGTAATGAGGTCAGACTGGATGGAGACTTATGTAGAGACTTGCAGCATGGTGAATCTGTTGTGGAAATGCAGTGAGGAAGAGCTTGTGGCTGAGGGAAGATATCTCTGTAAGGTGGGAGCTTTTACTGTACATTTGAAGCTGTCAACTCAACAGCTGATTCAATGGCCACTGAACTCCCGCCTCAGCTTGACAGATGTGGTCCAGGACCAGCGTGGACCCCGTGGGCGAGCTGTCAAATGCAGAAGGTGAGCTGAAATTAATTCTTAAGTGGTTCTAAACAAGCCACTAATTACCTGAATTGGGTCCCCCGGTGTGAATCCGCCGCTGCGTGTCGGGTCTGCTCAGCGCTGACAGACCCGACATCGGGGAAAGGCGCATGGCGGCGGGTTCACAGTGGGGTCCCGGCCCGCTGGGGTATAAAAAACACTTTCCTACCCAACCCGCCGCCGATCGCGCCCACTGACCCCCCGGAAAATCCAGCCCTAGGTATCTGAGGTGAAATCTTGGATAAGTATGTTGGCAGGTGACTGTGTGTTGAAGGACATTGAGATTTTATGTTTGCAGCCATTGAGGTTTAAGGCAGGTGTTCGGCTGCAATTTATCAAGCTTTGTCTTCCAATTTTGTTAAGCTCCAACTTAAAATTTAAAGGAAAAGTCTCACTTTTGAATGATTAATTGTCAAAGTGAATATTTAATTGTGACTCAGAGATGTTGTCAAGATAATTGTAACTTGGAGTCATTAGTTAACCTGGTGACATTTATAAAAAAAAAGACAAACCTTTCAACTAATGGCAATAGATGTTTCTTCCAGATATAAAATAAATAGGCCTTTTAACTTTAAACAGAACAAATTAAGTATGGGCTCACGTGGAGCTGAGAAACACCAAGAGGTGCAGGGTCCCGTTTCGCAGGCCTGAATCCCATCCACTCCAAGCCTCCAAAGACAAAGTGACCCTGACTGAAGAGACAGGCCCTAGTGCCTCATCCAACCCCCAGAACTATGTAAATGATCCTCAGTGTCTGTACCTGGAAGTATTGTGTTGTCTAATAAAGCACATGGTCTGCATCAAGCCATGACATGAGTGTGTGTGTAAATTCCTGTACAAAACAATAAATAAAATGTGGTGGTTTAAATTAATATATTTTTCATATCTTATACACGTATAAACAAAAATAATAAGGCTAGCAAAAAAAAAGTGTACAGCAGTTAAGCAGACTGATTTTGAAACAATGTATTTTCACATTTCCACTTACTGAAGTGATGTAGAAGACATCAACCTGGTATCTAAGGGTTTTTGTAACAGCCTCTGGAAAGAGCATGTGAGGGCAGAATAGCGAATAGTGCTATGGGATCTTTTACATCCACCTGAGAGGGCCTTGGTTTAACGTCTCATCTAAAATAATGGCACCTCTGACAGTGAAACCCTCCCTCAGTACTGCACTGAGATGTCAGCCTAGATTATGTGCTCACATCTCTGAAGTGGGACTTGAAGGCACAACCTTTTGGCTCCGAGGCAAGAGTGCTGCCACTGAGCCATGGCTGGAAAAAAATCAGCAGTACTTAATCGATTTATTGCTGGATTAGTGTGACAAGATATTAGATTTGATTGAGGATAAATGATGCAGGTGTTGGGTCAGGTTATCACAGTAATATACTTTCTTCCAGTATTTCAGTAATTTTTGGAGCCAATTGATATGCAGTATCCTCTCATGGTGATCATTTGTGGTGGGGTGATGGGGGGGCGGGGGGGGAGGGAGGTCAAATTAAAACGTGCCTCAATGAGAAAAACATTAAAATGAAAACCATCAACTATCCCAAAATTGGGATTCAACAATGAACTGCCATCCTATACTTAAAACAAAGTAAGATATGTTTAGTTTTGTTGGAGACTCAGCTTTTACACAAGTGGGCAAATATGAGTTTAGTATTTGACTGAATGGATCTGGAATACCAGAGATTTAATTTAAGGGGTTTGAGCGAAGATGGGTAAATCACATCATTCCACAAAGTTAATAGGAGATTTATAGCCTGTGAAATAGTTACAAAAATGGAGTTGCAATCCAATGTAAATTGGTTATAATGTAGGAGCCAAGTTCTGTGTCTGGACACTATTGTATCCACGCCAGATCACAAGAACAGATAATAAACTTCCCAAGGGATTTCATGTTTAGTGTTAGATTGCAGAAGCCTGTTTTGTTAAATTAGTAGTTAGGGTAAGGTTATGTGATTAAAAATTGATCCCCTGCAAGACTTCAGTAGTGATTAATGCTTTGTAAAATTGAATGTTCTACAAACATATCAATTAGCATTTTTGATTCATTTCATGTGAATAATGCTTATGTTCAGCAATTTCACGAATACACATTTTATTTATTTAGAAAAAGTACCGCCAAACTGAACAAATCACATTATGTGCTAATTTTTGCCATTCCTACTATACACTAGATGGCAGTTTTGCCATTGCCTCAAACTTTTTACACTTGTGTAGTAAAGGAAAGGCCATCACTGTTTAGTCTGTGCACGGGGTCTCTGTACGGGTGATTCAGACCCTGTGGACTTCCTGGAACATATGTTAGCAATTTAGAAGCAGACATTTATTTCTTTGTTTTACTGCTGGCTCTTTGAGAAAGTGTTGGTGCTGGATTATGAGCTGTCTGGATCATGTCAGAGGCCACAGGGATCAAGTTCATGTGACAGGCCAGACTGAGGAAGGATGAGGTTGGGGGGAGGTAAGGAAACTGACCCCTGCTTTTATTGCACAAGTCACAGCCTGTCTGTGAACCACGGCCAAAAACTTGGGCGTTCCAACTCTAATACAGCTGAACAAACAAGACACTTGCCTGCTTGGATTTTACACATTTCATCAACAGGAGTTAAATGAAAGCTTTCTCTATTTTTTCCTTGAGTGATTTTTAATCCTTCATTCTTAATTCCCCTTCCTCAATCACATTCCCTTAGCCCCATCCAGACGAAGTGACCTGGAAATCCTTGGCTACTGCATGCTACAGTGGCTGTGTGGGAAGCTGCCCTGGGAGCAGAACCTGAAGGACCCCGTGGCAGTCCAACAAGCCAAAATCAAGTATGAGTTTTCTTCTAACTGTTTTATGGTTTACTGTAGCTGGTTTGAAAAAAAATCTTCAAAGCACATCAGTTCCTTTAGAATATCACGTTTCACCCCTTGTGTGTCCAAGTATTCTTTTCATTCATAATAGTAATAACTTCAAATTGTCATCAGAAATATTTTAGTAATTTCAAAGTATTTGGTACTTGTGTTTTTGACAAAACTATCCAAGAATACCATTAAAGTGCACATAGATATATACACTTTGGGAGACGTTATTTAGAACTCTTAAACAGTAAATAAGTTCTTCACATTCTCAGTTTCAGGATTATGTGGCTTCATTACATTCAAATAAACATACCAAATTAAGAATAAGTTTATGTAAGGGATAAAGAAAGGAGGTGTTTTATTTCATGTTCCATATATTTACTTGATATTTAAGACTGGAAATGTTTCAAAATGTCTCCTTTGTTGGTGTGTATAAAAATGTTTTGGAAGGTATAAATTGAATTAAAATAAAAGTTAACTCATCAGAAACAGATACTTGAACATTAACCAGAGAAACTAAATCCTAAAAGCAATAAAATAAAATTTGTTGTAAATAGCATAGAAATATCAAAGCATTTGGTATTACTATAATTGTTTGACAAAGCTACCCAAGAATACCATTAAAGCACACGGAAGTAAATGCATTAGTGGAGTTGGGAAGATCTGAAGCAGATCATGAAGGAAAAGATGCAACGTGAAATAAGAAAAAGAAACAATGTAGGTGATGAAGGGGGCAATAAAATAATGTTTCTGAAAGCTAGAGAAAAGATTTATCTTTCAGATCACTGAAGGTAGAAAGTAACTCAACCCTCCCTAGATGAAAACTCAGATCTGGTATTAGATGCATAGTATATTGTAATCAGCAAATATAAACTCCATATCCAAAGTGTTAAAATTACATTGTGGTGTTAAGCTGATGTGCATGTAATAATTTATTATTTAATCAAGACTACCAAATCCAGGGATAGCTGTTAAAGTATTTATAGTAATATATACTACGAGGGATATGCAAATTCTTCCCAAGTTTAACATTAATTCCTGCTGTTAATGCAGGTAATTACTGATAGTATTTTGATAAAACATTTTAATAGCAAGAAAAACATAACTTAGGCCACGATTTTATTAATGGAGGCGGGTTGAGTGCGGGTCAGCTGGTTTCCGGCTTCCAGTCCCGTCCCCAGCTGCTTCCGCTCCACAGACGTGATTTTGCCTTGATTGACCTTGTTAAGCCGCCCTGCGGGCTTGCCAGCCAATTGACAGAAAGCAGGTCAGATGACGTAATTTGATGACGCGTCATCTGCCGGTTTCCTTAAAGGGACCACGCACAATTTTATTTTGACAGTTGATTTCTCAGTGTTTGACGGCATTGAGGTGCTGAAAACACTGACAATCACTGCACAAAGGTGATCTCTTGCACCCAGGCTTTCCAATGACTCCCTCCATAGGCTGGAATAGATGGCAGCTGCAGGTGAGGTGACAGAAGCGATCTGTCACTGGTGAGAGTAGTTCTCCCAATGAGGTGGCACTGGACATGGATTTAAAAACTTGTAACCTAAAGAAATCTGTAAATGTATTAAAAATGCAGTACCCAACATTTTCTTTCCTCTGAGACTCACCATGTGCAACATTGGATCCTTCACAACACTTCTGCAGTTGTCATCAATCCAGAAACATTACAGCAGACTCACAACACGCCACACTTACCTGGCGTGGTGTCCAGACATTGGGAAACCCGACCCAGAAGTGGCAAAATCCAAAAATAGGCTGACAACTACTGGCAACTACCTGTTAATAGGCAAGTAATTGCCTTTAATCCTCTTCCTGCCGCTAGGTGTCGGGTCCATTCGCAAATCGGGGACCCGACACTTGGGAAAGCTGTTTGGAGGCGGGATGACGGCGGGGTCGGAACTTGCCGTCAATCAAAAAGATTTTAACCTATGACCCACTTCCAAACCCGCCCTCTGAGCGCCGGCAAAATGGCAGCCTTAGTTTCTGTTGAGATGAAAATTGTCTGAGCATTTGTATAATTCTTTGCTTTTATCCTTAATAAAAAATTGAATGTCCTGAGAGATAGATAGATAAATAGGGAAAGGGCTGAAATTAAAATAGTAAATTGGACATGTTTTCTCAGTGTTCTGAGAGTTTGTAGCTATCAATTCTTTGGTGTCAGAAAGTATTCCATCGGCTTGCTATCATTGTTCGCTATTCTTATTTCAGACTTATGGAAAACCTTCCTACCTCCGTGCATCAGTGTTTTCCCTCTGGATCTGAATGCAGTAAGTGTTTTTATGTACAAATACACTGGTAGATTTCTAGGAACTATGAAATGGCAGTCTTCAATCGTCTGTCCCAATTTAGACAGGAGCTTGCTTTCGAGCATCCAGTAAAATGACGACCTCATCTTTTGCTCATTAAGCAAAAGGATTTCCACTGTCCTCTGTTTATAACCTATTACCAGATAAATCATATCATCCATTGTGGAGAAAGTTGCACAATTAGCATTTTAAATGCAACTCTATTGATTTTTTTTAAAGTAAGCATGCTAAATGGATTTTAGGTAAAAAGGATGACTTAATTAACTTGAATGGCTGCAGAGAATAAGCAACATTATTTCCCCTTCCATTTCTTCATTACAAGTTAGCTGTAGATTTTTATACAATATAACTGCTATTAATCCTTATGAGATTTGCTTGGCAGAGGGCTCCTTGTATATAAACCCTGGTACCAGTCATGAAAAGCTGAAATAAAACCTGTTACAAAATTAACAAGTATGTTTACTTTTAAATATATTTAATTTCCTCATATGTCAAATACTTGTGAGGGAGAAGGGAGTAAAGGATTAGGGAAATGGACAGATAACCAATCCTTGGCCTTCCATGTCGTACCATAGGAAATATGCAAGAGCGGCCCTGGTCAACTAATTCTTACAACTCCGTATTTTCATGTAGAGGAAGTGCTTCTCCCTGACAGGCAGACGAAGATCAAAAATTTCCAGTGTGGGAAATCATAGGGGAGACCCCACTTTTCAGCATTGTACACATTTACAGTACAATACAGGGCACCCTGTTTGTTTTACTTTAGCTCAGAGGATTGAACAGACCACATCATTTAAAAGGTATTGTTTTTGACTTTGACCATCAGACAGCAGCGACTTATAGATTCATAATGGCACAGAAGGAGGCCATTCGGCCCATCGAGTCCATGCCAGCTCTCTGTAGAGCAATCCAGTCAGTCCCATTCCCCTGCTCCATCCCCGTAGGCCTGCACGTTTATTTTCCTCAAGTGCCTATCCAGTCTCCCATTGAAAACATTGAGTGTCTCCGCTTCCACCACTTCCGTCGGCAGCGAATTCCAAGTCATCACCACTCGCTGCGTAAAAAAGTTTTTCCTCACATCCCCCCCTGTATCTCTTGCCCAAAACCTTAAATCTGTGTCCCCTAGTCCTTGTACCATCAACTAGTGGGAACAGCCTTTCCCCGTCTAGCCTATCCAAACCCGTCATAATCTTGTACACCTCTATCAAATCACCCCTCAACCTCCTTTGCTCTAATGAAAACAAATCCAGCTTCTCCAACCTGTCCTTGCAGCTAAGATCCCCCATCCCCGGAACCATTCTGGTAAATCTCCTCTGCACCCTCTCAAGGGCCTTCACATCCTTCCTAAAGTGTGGCGACCAGAACTGGATGCAATACTCTTTACTATTTAAAACTATTATGAAATTGTGTGTATTCTAATTACTGTTATGTATCTATGAACAGAGGTGGCTGTGATGTTTTTGCCACAGTTAGTGCATTATATGGAATAGCAATGGACCAAATAGATAACCTATTATTTTGTTTCATTGGCAGACTTACTAATCAGTGGTATGAATTCCTCTGCTTACTATGTATAGCAAGATTATAAATGCAATTGTAAAGATTTCCTCTGTTTGATATTTGTAGCAAAATCATAAACAGGTTCTTTCTGAAAGATTGTGATGATCTCACTCGAATTGTTTAACAGAGGAAATGGCCACAGCTGTGTTTACAATGTTTCTTTGCGCAACGATGAGAGAGAAAGAAAAAAGACCTTGGCATTTATATAGCGCCATTCATGGCCTCAGGACGTCCCAAAACGCTTTACAAACAATTAAGTACTTTTGAAGTGTAGTCATTGTTGTAATGTAGGAAACGCGGCAGCCAATTTGCACACAGCAAGGTCTCACAAACAGCAATGAGATAATGACCAGATAATCTTTTTTTGTTATGTTGGTTGAGGGATAAATATTGGCCAGAAGACTGGGGAGAAGTCCCCTGCTCTTCTTCAAGATAATGCCATGGGATATTTTACGTCCACCCAAGAACGTAGACAGTGCCTCGGTTTAATGTCTCAACCAAGAGATGACACGTCCGACAGTGCAAGACTCACTCAGCACTGCACTAGAATGTCAGCCTAGATTATGTGCTCCAATCTCTGGAGTTGGACTTGAACCCACAGGGGGAGAAATTCAGTATCGCCCCGTTTGGGGTGCGATTATCGGCCGGGCGCAAAGTTTAGCGCCTGGCGCTAATTATCGCCTCCGACTGCAAACTTGGCTTTTATCACCCCTGGAGGTGATTGGAGCGCTAAATCAGGCGCTGCACACCTGTCTTAAGGCGCAAAGGCCGAGGAGCAAGGCGCTAACTCAGAGCGTGGGCGCAGCGCAGGTGATGTCAGTTAGCGATGGAACACAGACACACTGGCGCCGGACAGTTCTCAAAGGGGAGGGTCGATCTTGCTCTCCAGGCACACCCTGCTCATTGGAGCCTTGAATCTCGGCCTGGAGAGACCTGGAACTACATTTTCCAGCCAAGGACTATGGAGAGGGTGAGAGAACGAGCTCAGCGCTTCAGCGAGCGGGCCTTGGAGGCTCTGGTTGGCACGGTGGAGCGCAGAAGATATATACTCTTCCCTGAGAATGGCAGGAGGCCTTTGCTGCGCGAGCACAGAAGAGTGTGGAGGGAGGTGGCTCAGCACATCTCCTCCAGGAGCATGGTGACCAGGACCCATAGACAATGTCGCAGAAAGTTCAACGACCTCACTCGGGTCGTCAGGGTGAGTGGCTTTTTTTCAATACCTCTCCATCCCTTCATCTCAACCTCACTCTATGGCCAGAGAGTCTTAAAACCCCAATGCCCAACACTCATCCAACACCTATGGCCCTCTTATGAAACACAGACGCACATGCCACACTTTGCATACAGTAAGGGCTATTCACCTATGGGAGGCACATCAGGCAAGACCATGGCTGCTTACATTAAGGGCTATTCAATTATGGGAGGCACATCAGGCAAGACCATGGCTGTATATCTACTCAGACGCGGTCCTTTTTCTTGCAGGCCAAGCTATCTCATAATAGGAGACAGCAGCAACGGACGGGTGGAGGGCGGCCTCAGCTGCAACCCCTCAGCAATCTTGAGGCGCGCGTCCACAGGATTGTGGCAAGCCAGGTGATCGGTCCCGTCGTCCCTGGAGAGGCCGATCCCGTTCTGGACAGCAATGGTAAGGTTATCACCTTTTTCTCCTCTCTCATTCCACTTGTCCCTCACAACACCAGCCTTTGACACTTTCAATCCAACTTACTAAATCGCTGCACCCCTGTCCTCACGCTAAAGCCACTCTTGTACCTCCCTGCTTTCAGATGGTGATTCACCAGCTGAGGAGACGGGCCCTCAAGCTGCCAGTGGGAGTGAAGCTGCAGGCGAGGAGGAAGAGGAAGCCGGAGCATCAGCGCCACCCTCTCCTGAGGAAGCCCATGCCCACACTGGGAACACGTCTTCCCTGGAGGGGAGCAAGGGGGGAAGGGTCTGCTGAGGGTGAAGCTCCAGGACCCAGCGGGCTGCAGCAACGCGATGGGGGTAGGGAAGCTCGGGGGCCTTCTCCCCGGAGGGAGAGTAGGCCAGTGAGTCCTGCTGCACTGGACGCAGAGGAGGAGTGGCTCATCGCTGAAATGAACACCCAGGCGGTGCACATGCACACTCAGCTCATGGGTGCAGTGGGAAGGGTGCCCGAATGCATTGAAGCACTGGCACGGAGTGTGGAGCACTTCGCTGTAGCACAGGCGGATGCCACGCTGAAGCTTAGTGCTGCAATTCGGTCAGTGGCTGCCGCGATCCCATCTCAGACTGCTCTCATGCAGACTCAGATTAAGGTCACGCAAGCACTGACTGCTGCCATTCTCGCTGGTTCGGACACATTTCCCCAGGGCTCTCACCGCGCCGCAGCAGGCCAGCAATCTGTGCTCCAGCAGATTGCTCCGGATGCTGAAGTGCTGCCCCGTGGGAGTGCCAGTGTGTCGGTCGAGCAGGGAATTGCTGTCCTCTCTCAAGATGACAGCATTCCTGCTGCCACCACTGTCACTTCCCCATTGCACTTGCCACCGCCTGTAGCCCAGACTGCTGCCGCCCATGCAGAGTTGGTGCAGTCTGCAGTCGGGCCCTCCAGGCCCAGAACTGGTCGAGGCCGTCCTTCAAGGGCATCTGCAGTCTCAGGTTCTGACAATCAGCAGCCTTCCACCAGCCTTGCTGCAGCCACTAGGGCCCCATTACGGAGGAGCAGTAGGGTGGGAAGGGGGGAAGTGCGCAAGGGAAGGAGATCACCCTTGAAGGGCAAAAATTAGGAGGTTTGATGAAATGTTCGTCAATTTTTTATTAAAGGCCGAGGTTCGTGTTCAAACTTTTGTTTAGTGTTTTGGACATTATCTCCAGGTTGTGAGAACCAGTTATGTTAATGAATGATTTTGTGTGTTTGTTTCTATTAGTTTGTCATGAAGAAATGACACACACACAGTTTGTAAAATAAATGAGTTTTTGCATTCAAAATGTACATGTTTGGTCTTTGGACTCATTGCTGCCTTGGCCGGCTTAGGGGTTGCGGGTTGGTTTCATTCATGTTGTTCTCCATGGCAGAAGCCATTTCCTCAGCAGGGGCCTAAAAGCGGCTTGCTATCAGCCGTTGACGGACGGCCCTTGCAGTTTCAACATTGTGGGCCGCCCTCCCGCCTTGGTGCTGCTGATGATCATCCTCCTCCTCTTCCTTCTCCTCCTCCGGTGGTGCTCCAAGGCCTGGTGGCATTGGCTGGGTCCTGAGGATTGCCAGGTTATGCAGCATGCAGCACACAACTATGAAGAGGGAGACTTGCTCAGGTGAATATTGCAAGGCTCCTCCTGAGTGGTCCAGACAGCAGAACCATTGCTTGAGCATGCCGATCGTCTGCTCAATGATGTTCCTGGTGGCGAGATGGCTCTCGTTGTACCGCAGCTCAGCAGGGGTGTTGGGGTTACGGAGCAGTGTCATCAGCCAGGTGCACAGTGGATAACCCTTGTCCCTGAGGATCCAACCACTTGGCTGATGCAGTGCCTGGAAAAGTTCTGCCACAGCAGTCTGCCGCAGGATGAATGCATCGTGGCTGCTGCCAGGATAGTGGGCATTGACAGCGAGTATCAGCTGTCTGTGGTCACAGACCAACTGGACGTTTAAGTAGTGGAACCCCTTGCGGTTGCGGAAATCCTCTGCATTCTCATGCGGTGCACGCAATGTCACATGCGTGCAGTCAATGGCGCCCTGCACCATGGGGAAGCCCGCTATCCTCGCAAAGCCCAATGCGCGTTCATGCTGTTTGGCCCGGGTCATCGGGAAAGAGATATACTGGCGTCTCCTTTTATAGAGGGCATTTGTGACCTGACGGATGCAGCAATGGACCGCGAACTGGGAGATATTGGCGATGTCCCCAGTAGCTGCTTGAAAGGAGCTGGTGGCATAAAAGTTCAGAGCCACTGTGACCTTCACTGCCACCGACAGAGACGTCCTGGTCCTCAGTAGAGGCTGCAGATCTGGCTGCAGCAGGTGGCAGAGCTCAGTGACTACCTCCTTGCTGAAGCGCAGCCTGCGCAAACACTGCTCCTCAGACAAATTAATGTAGGAGAATTGTTGGCGAAATACTCTGGGAGGGTAAGGTCTCCTGTACAGAGGCCTGTTGGCCCTCCTCCATCTGGCCATGATTGCCTCTCTCTCTCTCTGCGTCTATGTTGCATCCGAATCTGCAGGCGCAGGATGACGCCCCGAATCAGTGCAGTCCCCATAGTCTCTTGGTAATCAAAGTAATGAAAGCCAAAATCCAAAAGTACCTTCAAAGTGATGCTCAGTAGCCAAAACTACTTCACACAGTGTTGACTCTATGCAGAAGTCTCTCCTCTCTCTCAGAATCTCTCTGTCAGAATGAGTGGTGCAAAAATGTCTACCACAGAAAAAGCCAGGAAGAGGCCGCCTTTAAATAGCGCCCCCCAGCCCCACACCGACTGGGAAACGTTCCAGTCTACCTGTCGTTGCTTGCGCCAGGCGGAAAGGAGGGGGGCACCACTCAGTATCTGGTCCGGGGTGCCACAAGGGCGTTGCACGCTCGACTGACGTCAAGATCTGCGGGCGCAGGAGATCGGGGCGGTATTGTTTAGCGCCGCTGCAAAATGTCTGGTCAATTTCGCGAGCGGCGCAGACATCGCCGCGCCCGGGCGCTAGTTGCTTTGCGCCCCATTAGCGCCCTCTTAAGGCGCTAACGGGAGGAGCAAACCAACTGAATTTTTCCCCCACAATATTTTGACTCAGCGGTGAGTGTGCAACCACTGAACCAAGGCTGACACCGTGCTAAGAGAATAACTCTTCCTAGAATTCTTTCCCAGAATATAGTTTTTCACAATTGAAAAAATGACAAATAACAGACTGGCCCTGATTAACCTCAGGAAGTCCACTCTCAGAATCAATAAAGATTTCTGTGGCACTAAGTGAGCTATACAGGCCTGCATGGTTTCATTGGCTGAGCTATTCCAAGCTTGAATAGGCTTCTTGATCACGTTCATTGTTTTTGCTGTATTTCAGCTTTGGAAAAACATCATCTAACTTTGCAAGCCAAATTATAATGCACGTTCTTCATTCAGCATTTTTTTTTTATTCGTTCCTGGGATTTTTAAAGCACCAAAAGAAATGCCTGGCATGCAAAGAAAAGTTAAATGACATCATCTATACCAGCGCCAACACGTGTTATTTCTGCTCCTCATTAAGGCAGACGCCACACCTGTCATTAGTTCAATTTTCCTCAGCTTCAAAATTGAGTTTGTTGCTCCTATCACCATTAACTTCATCAGTTCTTGGATCTAGCAAGAAGTAGGCAGTGTAGGCTTTCTCCTTTAGGTAGTTAGTTGAGTTTTTCATAATATTGTACTTAGCTTGCCCTCTTCATGCATGTCATGATTCAAAAGAGGAAAGACATAATGGAAAATAAATAGTGAAACCCCCTTTCCTCATATTTCAAATCCATTTTTGCATGGATAGCATAGCTTCCTCAACCCCCGTGAAGGGTTTCAAGCACTGCAGAAATTGTAATAGCCATTCTCAATAACAGATGGGCATGTAAAGTTAATAAAAGGTCTTTTGCCAGATCAAAATACCAATCGCTGCATTGCCTGCTTTCACAATGTCCCTGGAAGAACAGAGCATTCCACTTCTCCTGCATTAAGTATGATGTCCCAGAAAAATGCAAAGAGCTCAAGATAAATGGGTCCTGCAAAGAAAGGACGCTAAACTGGAGGTTTCCGACACTAATTCCTCAACATAGGCATCTTATTGGCGTCAGCAACTCTTTGGTATTTATGAGTACTGAAGACCAACAAAAAGACTGGACTTGGAGACCTAATTAGCACCACCTGGTACAGGCACTAAAACTGGTATTGCCAGTTCCTGACACCGGCCCCAAGTTGGCACCAGTCTCACACCAATGCTGCATGTCACTGTTGCTTTGTCGGCAATGTTGGATGTTAGAGACCTATCAACACCAATCGCACTGATGATTCATTGACAGTAATGAGATTTTGATGCATTCCTGTGTCAGTCAAGATCATTGTGCTGAGCCTGACATCCACCAGGTGACCATATTCCCACAGGACCACCTGAAACATATTGGCCCGTATTTTCCGATGTCTATGGGCTGTGTACACACCCGTAGGGACATCGGAAATGCCGGTTTCAGGCATGTGAAGCACATGCGCTGAAAACCGGCATTTCCGATCTGTCAAGAATGCTCTTGACAGATTGGACGCCTGCCCTAGAGAAGGGCCTCTGCGGGGGGGTGGGGGGAGAGTTCGGCTTTCTGCAGAACCTCCGCCCACAGAAAACCCTTAGAAATCTTACGCCCTAAGAGTTGAAAAGAACTGAAAAAAAAAGATTCACTCATTTATAATTTAAAAATACTTTTAAAAAAAGGTAAGTTTATTTTTAGCCCCGTAAAAAACTTTAATTATTTTTTTCAAAAAATTAAATTTTTGTTTAAAATATTTAATTTATTGTAATTTTAACTCATTTTAAAAACGTGATGGTTTTTTAAAAATTTATTTAATGTTTTACTGTGGTTTTTGGGGTGATCTCCATTCATATATTTGACATGTCTATCTGTCAAAAGTATGAAGGGAGATTCCCTTCTCCTATTGGCTGGCCTGGCCCACGTGATCCCGGGGACGCTTGCGAACTGCATGCGCCCTGGGATACGTGGGCCCTGCGCATTTCGACTGTGGAGAGGCCCAGGAGCAGAAGTGTCCGGACCTCGGGAGCCCTCAGGTAAGTTCGTAGATTTTTTTCCGATAGGAGGCTTCCGCACGCAGAAAGCCTCTTATCGGTAATTACGGGCCGATACACCAGTAGATGTAAAAAAATTTAGTGGCAATATAGTCCTCCACTCCTGGGGAAAATTCAGCAAGCATGCAAGATTATACATCCCAAGCCTTCTGCCCTGTGATATAATGGTCCCCCTCAGCTCTGAGGAACTGTAGACCATGGACATAAGATGATGAGGGGGAGAATGGAAGGAGCTTACTAACACTTCACCTGCTGGCTTCCTTGAGTACTGAAACATCATTATTGCTGAATTTCTTCAGCATTTTCCTCACCCAAAAATATTTAGGCTCAGAGGTGTCCCCGGCTCCCATATCAGATCTCCTCCAGAAAAGGGACCGATCCCAGCAAGACCATATTGACTCACTGGAGGTATAACTATTCACAATCTGGGTGAATCCATTAGACAGATGTTTTCTTCTGTGTGAGACTTGCCTGGACTTACTGTGTCCAACTGAAAAATTGGAAGAGAATCCGACGAAGCCTTCATATGTGAGTGTCCAAGCTTTAGAAGTAACAGCTCCAGACACTCGGGGGGAATTTTAATGTGACGACGCACTTAGAGTGGGGGCCCGGTAGCGCATGGGAACCTGTAAGTAACTGCAGTGCATCTGTCAGTGGCTTTTTAACACAGCCACTGCATTTGCATCTGACTTCCAGGTATCCCGACCAATTAGTGCGAGCGGGCGTGATAACAACACGCTTGAGTCTATTTCAGCAGAATTATTTAAAGGGACTCTGCAAGGATGACAGCTGAAGGATTGTGGCAGTGGGGGAACAGGGGAAGCAACTGCAGTAATGGATTCCCAACGTGGCAAGGCTGTGCCTCGGTTCACAGATGCCTCCCTAGACCTGATGCTGCGGTCTGTAAGGGCTCGCGGGGAGATATCCTTCTCTGCCGACAGGAGAAAGAAGCCAGCCTCAGAGACCAAGAAGGCGTGGCTGGAGATTGCTCAGGAGGTGAGCAGCAGGAGTGTCATGCCACGCTCCTGGATGCAGTACCGGAAGCGGTTTAATGACCTAATGAGGGCAGGAAAGGTGAGTACAATGGCACATTTAACTACATCCTGATTTGCGAATCACCCCAACTCCTCACTCTGCCTTCCCAAGTCTACTCCTCACACCAACTTACCTTGCAGGTGCACCCATCCCTCTCTGTCTATGCACTTCCTCACATCCCAATTTGACCATCCACCACTGACACTTACCCTCATCTTAATGCAATACCACGCCTCTCTCTCATAGTCACCATCCATCCGTTCGACACATTCCATTACTCTCACTCATAGATCTCTTCTTTCCCTCCTTGCAGGAGAAGAGAGCACAGAACACCAGGGAGAGGCAGAGAACCCTCTCGACACTGGCAGCTGCAGAGGAGGAGGCGCTGGAGATAAGCTGAGTCTCGGCGTGCCTGGCCATCAGAGATGGAGAGTTGGGGGCCTCCCAGCTACCTGGTGACTGAATTAAATATCACACAGCCACTTGGCATACAACATTCACTCATGTTGACTTGATGTCAGCAGCCAGTGAAATATGATCATGTGCATATGTTCACTTAAAACATTCTTATTGTGACAGTTCTAATTCATTTCTTTAATCTCCCACATGCCCATCAAGCTTCCCGCAGGAGGACAACAATGACTCCTCAAAGGGGGTCACATACTCTGAGGGTGCACCATCACAGGAGTCATGCAGACCATGCACCAGCTCAGATACACACACTTCGGTAAGACAGATAGTTGGGTTTTCACCTGGTGTCTCACACATCACAAGTGAGCAAGAGCAGATGGTGGAGACAGGGACAGCAGTGGAGAGTCCGCGTCGGAGGGCGCTGGACGCAGATGCTGAACCTCAGGGGCCGTCGATGAAGAAGATAATTCTGGAGCAGCAGCAAAAAATGCGTGAGGTACTGGCAGGCTTTCCAGCCGCACTGCGAGCTTGCAGAGAGATTGAAGGAGTCCGTCTCAAGCATGAGTGCAATGATGTTGCAGGCCTTTGCGATGATGTGTTCATCCATGGAAAGAGTGCATGGAGCATCAACTGTGGCAGTCAAACGAGTGCATGCTGGCCCTCACCAATGGCTTACACACTCTGAATGCCACCTTAAATAGGATTGCTGAAACCCTAAACTTGACCGTTTAGAGCCTCACTGATGTGCAGCAAAGTGCTCTCCAGCTCACTGCTAGCAGGGAAGTGCTGGTGGGCCATGAGTGTGAAGATGGAGAAAGGGGTCATGGAAGTGGGGACTCTGCTCAAAGCGCTCCCACTTGTCACCCGTTGCCCCCCCTCTCAGTCAGTGCCCCACATGTTGCCTCATGTCCCGACGGCCGAGTCTGCCCCTGCACAGGTGCAGGTGGAGCAGTCTATGGCGGGGCCATCACGGGCTCCAAAACTTAGAGGATGTCGGCCAAGAGCATCTCAGCAGTCAGAGCAGGGATCTGAACAGCCTGCCTCTATCTCTGCTGAAGTCACAGGGGTTGCACCACATAGAAGTAGAAGAAAAAGGAAGAGCAAAGATTTGTAGATGCACAAGGGTGTGCACATGGGTGTGTTACACAAGATTAGATTGTTAATTTCTGTTTAATTTTTGAGCCACATAAAAATGATTTCTTTGCACCACTTTCCCATCTTGCCCAATTTTGCCTGCTGCCGGACAAGTGGCCTTCTCACTTGTGATGAATGCTAAGACAAGACTTAAAGCCGATCAACGTGTGTCTGTGAAAGGGATGTTTTGTTGATTGCAGGACTGCTTTGTGTTTTTTTGGGGGGAGGGGGGTGGGGGGGGGGGCAGTGGGTTCAGCATGTGGCTGCCAGATGGGTGCACTGGTGTAACCTAACTAAATCTTGCCACTATGAGGCTATCCCGAGCATCCCAGGCAGCAATGTGCGCCGCTGCTGGTGCCATGGCCACATCAGGTTCCTTCTCCTCCTCTTCCTGTTCCTCTGAAGAGGCACTGCACTCTGCGCCTTGCTCCTCCTGCAGCTCCAATCCTCACTGCTGCGCAACATTGTGCAGAGCGCAGCACACCACGATCATTCTGGAGACCCTGGTTGGTGTGTATTGAAGGGTGCCTTCAGATCTTTCGAGGCATCTGAAGCGCATCTTCAGCATCCCGATTGCTTCCTCAGTGACGCATCTCGTCGTCATATGGCTTTTATTGTAGCACTCTTGGGCTTCATTGCTTGGGCTCCTCACAGGTGTCATCAGCCACGTTGTAAGTGGATAGCTCTTGTCTCCAAGCAGCCAGCTCGTAGGTCTGTTTTGAGATGCAAAGAGCTCAGGCATAGTGGATGACGCAGGACGAATGCATCATGGCAGCTCCCTGGGAACCTTGCACACGCCTGTATAATGACCTTTTTGTGGTTGCAGATGAGATGCACATTGTTGGAGTGGAAGCTCTTACTGTTCACAGACTCTCCTGGGTGATCTGGGGGTGCCTTGATTGCCGCATATGTGCAGTTGATGACACCCTGCACCTGTGGGAAGCCAGCCAGAGCCGCAAACCCGAGCGCCTGCTCATTCTGACTGGCTTCATCGGTGGCAAAGTGTACATAATTGCCTGCCCTGCCAAACGTGGCATTGGTCACCTGTGTGATGCATTTGTGGACGGCCAACTGCGAAATCCTGCAAATGTCTCCTGCAGATCCCTGGAAGGAGCCCGAGGCAAAGAAGTTGAGGGCGGTGGTCACTTTGACAGCCACTGGTAAAGCATGGCCACCAGGTTCACTTGATAGATTGAAAGTGGAGCTCAGACACACAAGCTTCCAGTGTAGTGACAGTCACCTCCAAAATAGTAGAAATCACCTGCAAAGTAGTGAAAGCAAACTCTAAGAACAAGTACTGTGAGCTAAAGCCTTTCACTTAGGCAAGGAAACAGGTGTGTGGTCTCAGTACTTATGGGATTTTTTGACTGTCATTTGTTCAGCCCCCTCAATTGCCGCTGTGCTCTCTCTCACCTTGCTTTCACTGGCAAGTTCCAGGAAGCCTGGGAAACCCGTGCACCCACAGTTAAAGTTGAAAACCCCTGTTAAAAAAGCTGACAATCACCTCTTAACATATTTAAATTGGCAACCCGCCTCTCCCAAAGGGGTTTCTCGCAAGCAGCCAAACCCACTGCAGTTAAATGCGGAAGTCGGTGGGTTAGAGTCGGCTCCCCGATGCGCTGTCAATTTCAGCGCTTCTAACCACCCAACTGCTCCCACTTGCTCTTTGAAGTTAAAAATCCTCCCTCTGTCTCTAAAATAGAGCCCTTCTGTCAAATTTCTGAAAGACCTCAGTCTAACAATTTTTCGAGGTTCATTATACTAATCTTTATTTTGAGTTTTGAATGTAACTGTATAGGGAATACGCAAGTTACCAGGCCTCATTGTCCAGGTGGACAAGACCTCTAAAATATCCTTTGAGTCAACAGAACCCTTATACAATAACCCTTTTGTGGACTCTACAGTAATCTTTCAGATGTTGTCCTGGTTAGGGAAATCCGTCTCAGGTGATTGCCAACCCCAAGTCCCCAGGGCATGAGTCATCTGCTATTGCTTGATACGTGTTTTCCTGAGATCTGCGTGACTTCTCATCAGGCCTACTGAGCAGGATTTGTGCACGAACGCACATCGTTGACCCAAACATAGAATTACATCGAGTCTACAGCACAGAAACAGGCCATTCGACCCAACTGGTCTATACCGGCATTTATGCTCCACACCAGCCACATCCCACCCCTCTTCATCTAACCCTATCAACATATCCTTCTATTCCTTTCTCCCTCATGTGCTTATCTAGCTTCCCCTTAAAGAGTAGTTAAGGTTAATGTTGTCCCTCTCTGGAACCAAAAGCAGGCTACGCTCCATGAAGTTGATTCCAGGACATGGCACTCAGGGTTGTCTTCCATAAGTTAGATTGGTTATGCTTGCTGTCAGATCTTGGGGTGCCACACTAACAGCTGTTGCAACCTCCTTTGATAGGAATGGTATTTTTGGGGACTATTTGGAACCTTAGTGGCTTCATTTAAAAAGCATGTATAAAATACTCAAATCATGGCAAGTATGGCCTTCAAGGAGAGAGCCACTGCCAGGTTATCCAATAGACAGACCCTGATAGCTTCTTTGGTCACAGTCGCCCTTTCATTTATCACCAGGGACTCATAGAACACTATTGTTGGGGGTTGACATCTACACCTAGGGGTTCCACCAAACACGGACCAAGGTTGCATTCTACAATTTCCTTCCCACAAGAGACCAAAGTGGGTGGCCACCTTTTTGTTTCACAGGAACCAGTTTAAATATTGGTGTGTGAAATGAAGAAGAGCCTGTCAAAGTAAGTAGTCTAGCTTTTCAAATATTTTGTAAAAGTGTTTGTGAATCCCATTAGGTGTATTGTAGGCTAATAAATCTATATTTTGATAATTTATGTGTGGCCATAAAATGTGGTCAAGGGGTGAAATGAAAATAATAATTCCAGCTCCATTGAAGAATCTGACTGTAGCTAATCCAACAGCTCTTACATACTTTATATTGTATAACATGCTGCAAAGAAAATCAAACATTTGAAGGTCTATATATTGAACAGGCTATGAGCAACACCAGCGATGCACTCTGGTTCAAATGGAGTGCTGAAAAAGTTATAACCTGCATTGTTGAACTGCTAAAAATTGTAAGTAAGTGCCTTTGGAATGCAAAAATTGTGAAAAATAGCATTGTTACAAGTACAGAAGACAGAATAAGGCCACATAGATTGATAATAGTGATAACATCATTTTGTTCAAGGATTATGGTCATTACTGGCCCTGAGGTGCTCATTACCATCCCTTGCTTCACTTGGTCTAGTAATGAGTACCTCTGGGCCAGTTATGCCCGCACAAGATGATGATATTGCTATATTATTGTTAAGGAGCAACTCTATTTTAATTATAATCACAGTGATCTGAAAGGTCACTTACTATTATGATCAGTTTTTTTGTGTGTCCGGCTGAGAAATGGCCACAGTGGCAGAGAATGAGAAAAGATACATGGTTGCAACAAGAAGTTGTGGTCCTGTTACAAGCAACACTGAATGTTTTGGTATCTAACAGAATGGTTTTCTGAAAGCATTTGCTGTGGTCAGCAGAAAGCTTTACTTGCAAGCACTTACTGTACAGGACATAGCCAATCAAAAATATGGAGAAACTGTTGCAAAATAAATTGATTTAAAAAAAAGCACCTTAACTTCTGATAAAGACAAACTATACAGATACAAAGGAAACAAATTCATGGCTGCATTAGGTTAAAAGAACTGTGATGTTTTTATACCGTGTGTTTTAAAAAAAAGATTTTTAAAGATTTTTTTCCATGTGTTCTATTTTTCAAATTTACGATGCTGTGGATTTTCAGCTTTGACATTTGGCAGCATCAGGTCCAGGCCACTTGCAAATCCCTTGCTCACAATTTAGAATATATAGGCAGAACAGAGCCATGATTTCTGTAAATTAGAGGCAGGTGCAAAGATTTAGGAGCCCTGTCCCTTGTTAGTTTCAACCCCTGTGATCAATTACGTGTATGTTTAATATCTTTGTTACTGCACAGAATCAGATGTTATGCCGCAGTCTCAAGCTGACTGGTCTTATTTATTTAATACTCTAAGGTGTAGAGATTCCCTTTTGCATTGCATCACTAAATATGGTAAGGTTACTTGCATTTAGTTTATTCTTGGTGGGTATAAATATAAAGGCTGTTTTATGCATTTCAGTGTCTGAAATCCTCTTGATAATGACAAAATGATATAAACTCATGTGATGCACAGCAATATGTTTTCTATCAGTCTGGCAGTAAAATTCACTATCAGAATAAAAGGATAGTCCTAATTATTACATGCAAACATGTAATCAGCTATTTCAGTTTGGTTGCTAGATATTTTGTCTAATTTGTATCCTTGAATGGTTTTGCAGGTGAAATAGTCAACTATTTGTCTTATGTGAGCACTCTGAAGTATGAAGAAAGGCCACAGTATCAGAAACTGCACAACATCTTGTTAAACAGTCTGGAAGCCAGCCGATTTAAGTACATGGATCTCAGTGGATTAGAGTACATGGGTTCTTTGCTTTTGTCTGTTCCTGAAAATATTAAGAAGGTACCTGCAATTCGCCCATTACAAAATGTAAGCACCTACATTTTATTTCAGTTTCCTATGCTGGTAGGATGAAGAGTTAATGGATGGATGTTTTCTGATGTATTTTGCCACAGTTTATATACAATAGTATTTTATACTGATTATGATACAGCACATAGTGTGTCTACACATTGTGCCACAGAGTAGCAGGGTAAGGGTTTTTTTTCTACTATGATGTCCCCAAATATTTAGTTCCCAATCTAAGTAGAAGTGGGAGGTTTCCCTCAGGGAAAATTGAAAGGGGAGATGGCCAATATAATAAGTTTCTTTGAGAGTTTGGCACAGAACAGTATTTGCAAAGGATTGGGAATGAGTTTTCTGTCTTAATCAATGAGTGACATGGGGCACCTAAAGAACATGAGCCTTGAAATTACATCATGGGATACTAATGTAAGGACCATTAACATATTCATCTGTAATTCCTTTCTCTGCTATTATAGCCATGGTGTTAACCCATTTATTTTAAACTTACACTTGTATAGCACCTTTAACATAGTGAAACATCTCAAAGCTTCACAAAGTAATAGAACAGCTGGAAATTTGGGGGAGGCGATCAAGGAGTTAGGTTTTGAAAAAGCTTTTCAAGGTGCTTGTGCCATATGGATTTGGCCCCTTGCTCAAAGGTTGGACGCCATTACTCCTGTGGAAAACATTTTGAAATGTTCGAGAACAATCTGTTGTATTTAATGGGTACTTCACCAACTTTAAAGAGGATGTTTCACTGTTGATATAATTTGAAAAAGCATCAGTTAAAAAGAATTCTAATTAACTTGGAAATTCTTTTCAATGTTTTTCTATAATTTCTATATTAAAGAATTATTTAAATGGTGCATGCTGATGATATGGAGGGAAGGAACGGAATGTATATGTCCGCGGACGCATTCTCTCACTCACTCTTATTTATCCTCTCACTCACTCGGTCTCATTTATCTTCCCACTCACTCACTCACTCTCTTGCTCATTTATTTATTTATTTATTCACTCACTCACATATTCTCATCTACCCTCCCTCTCACTCACTCTCATATTCTCATTTACCCTCCCTCTCACATTCTCATTTACCCTCCCTCTCACTCACTCTCATATTCTCATTTACCCTCCCTCTCACTCACTCACTCACACATGCACACACAAAACACACACCTGTCTGAAGCTGCAGCACTCTGGGTTAATGATGGTATCAACTGATGTTAATTGAGCTCCAGCACACTGTCAGAATCATTAAGTACTCTGCAGTAGTACTGCTGATCATGTCATCAGGATTAAATTCTTAAACAATTACAGTCAAAAAAATTAACAGAAATAGACAAGGAAATGTAAACCGGCATTCAAGCAATTGTAATCCTACATAACAGTTTGATCTTTAAAAGGTGCCCTGATTCCAAGACTTATTCCTTGTCATTATTAAGGACACAAGGCTATATATGATCCAGTATCTAGAAATCAACCGTAGATGGTGGAAAACCTAGACATAGGGAACACATGAACACCAGTAATCATAACAAAGAATATAGCAGGTTCAGAAAAGCTGAGTTTAGGGTGATGAGGGTCAAATAAGTGGAAAATGCTCAATAAAAATGAAATGGTTTTTATGGCTATATCAAGAAGGGTGCAGATTAAGTATACATCATATAGATGTAGAAGATTACTATCAAATCCCGGGGTGATGTGGTTAAATGGAGAAGTTTAAAATAGCAGCATAAAAACAACTTGATGTATGGAAGTAGGAAGTTTGATTAATATGAAACCAGAAAGTGAGAGGGGTAGTGTTTCCACTCATTTACTTGAACTGTAACCTAACGAGCGCATTTTGGGTGCAATTTCCCGATTGTGCCCAAAGCAGAAACTCTACCCCAGAAAATTGAAAATGAAATTTCAAGTATATACTTGGAGGATAAAAAAGATATCTGGGGGGTATATTTATAGCAAGCAAAACTTTAAAGAACAAAGGTGCAAGTCCCTTTTATAATAAAGCTGTGGTACAGAAAAGGAAAACAATATATTTGAAATTTTTTAATTTTTTTAATAACTGGTTTTACCACAGAAAATGTGATATCCCTCAAACTATCAAAAGGGTTATGGAATGCATCTAAATTCAAAGAAAATTTAGATTCGTTATTTAAAACTAGAATGCTGTGTGTTTCCCAATTCCTCAGGCAATAAATGTGGTGTGGTACTGGACTATATAGATCAGAAAGGTTCCAGGTTTAATCCCTGGGAAAATTTAGTGAGGATTCCTTTTCCTATTCAGTAACTTGTGCTGGTGAGTGTGCATACAGGAAGACAGGATCAGGTTTAGCTATGATAGCAAATAGCTCATTGACATTCACTATCTAGGCACACATGAAGGGTGAGATACCAGAGGGCTTCTGCCAGCCATGGAACCATACCTCTTATGATTTAGAATAGGAAAAAAAGTGTATGTGTGGGGAAAACTGGAGTGCTTAATATTCTTAAGGAAACTGCTCAGATACAATGGACCTAAGAACACTAGAAGAACCAAGGCTCAAAGTAGGGGAGCTATGCCTGAATTATTTTCTTGCAGCTCATTAAATTGATGGCTAATACCAGAAGATTGGATAATATTCCAATTTTTAAAGTCAAAACCATGATCCTGGGAATTAGAGGCCTATTATGTGATATTTACAGCAGCAAAGACATTGGAGTCGATTACAAGTCGATCAATTCAGTGCATTTAACAAGAGAAAAGGCAATAATTCCAAGCCAGCATGGGTTTATGAAAAGTTGTACCGAACAAATTTATTAGAATTCTTTGAGAATCTAACCAAAATGGTGGATAAGTGTAATGTGGTTGATATTATACATGTAGATTTTCAGCAGCTGTTTGACAAAGTACCTCAAAAGAAACTTGTATATAAAGTGAATGCTCTTGGGATAAAGGGGGATGTTGTAAATTGGATAATAAATTGGCTAAATAACCAGAAACAAAGGGTAATGATCAATGGGGCTGGCTCTAATTGGATAGCTGACTGGCTGAGTAACTCAGAGATCAGTCCTAGGGCCTCTGCTGTTAACAATATCCAGTACTTATAAATGATCTTGCTGAAAGAATTAAAATTAGAATGTACAAGTTTGCAGTTGGTACCAAGGCGTGTGGAAAAGCAGGATGGTCAAACATAAGAGATTCTGAAAAACCTAGCAAGATTTAGGAACAGGCCAGATGAAATACAGATGGTATCCAATATTGTTGAATAAAGTGAATCAAGAAAATGATACGGTTATAATAATTAACCAAATATTAAAAGTATCATCACAGTGTGGGACAAAGAGATCTACATGCAGTTGCAAGGATTCTGAAAACTTAAAAATTTATTCCAGATCATTGACCAGTACAGGAAGGTTAAAGCTAACTCAATTTTCATTGGATGAATTTATTTTTGAATATATAGTGGGACATAATCCAAGTTTCTAAAATAATGAAGAGAGTCCATAATACAGATGTAGAGAGGCCTTCTGTTTTTTTTAAAAAAAGTATGAGAATGAAAAGGCATGATTGCAAAAATCCATGGTTAAACACACAGCCTTATGCAAAAGATCTAAATTTTGACTCAGTTGAAGCATTAAATAGGGAAATGTCATGATTGCTGATACAGCAGTGAGTAGAGGGAGATGAGATTTAGGTAGGAAAAAAGATTTTTCAAAGCTAGGTTGTGTCCTGAAAGGATGGCAGAGAAAGCTGGATGAGCTAGATGGCTTTTGTTCTCATTCCTACATTCTTGCAATTACATAGTTTAAAAATAAATTAAGTTACTGTGTGAATGGGATGTCAATGGCACAACATAAGTTTTAAATGTTGAGTATTACTAGAAATTAATAGTTTCACCATGAAACAAGACTGCAGCAATTTAGCTTATTAAACATGTTTTTTTTTCTGTATCTGCTTTCAGTTTTATAAAATATGCTGCAGTTTAGCCCACTGATAAATTTAAACATTAATGGACAGTGAAGAAATCAAATTTTCTCTAGTACTAGTCTTTTAATTAATATGGTGGTGTAGGAGGCGTGCACTAATATGGCATAATTGTGCTTGCACTGGGAGCAATGTGGGTCAAGAGTTGAGGCAGATTGTTTTATTTTGGTTTCCTGGGATTATTTAAATCTTGAAATGGTGGGGGGAGGAGAAGGGCTGACTGGTCGTCATATCAATTATGGTTGTTGCCCTTGATGGTCAATGGGAAAGTTGCTGTGCTGGGGGAGGAGTTATTTGTGCTGAATTAGGCTTCAAGAATGGGCCCAGACTGCTTGGTATTTCTCCAGCTCCACGCAAAGGCCGAACATCACTCCTTCGGACTGGGCTATGTCTGGCATTTGCGTCAGTCACATGTTTGTTGTGAGGAGGGCTGCACTTCACCACAGCGGGAATATACACCTTCTTGCAGCTATTAGGAAGATTTGTGCTAATCTGCTTATTATTTGGGACCCTCATTTTCCTGTGAGCAAACTCGGCAAGCTCTAAATTATGTCCTTTGGGATTGTAAAACCAGGGTGCCCCTCTGGCCACAGCCCCCGTAGAAGTCATCTGGCATGGAGGGATAAACATTAGTAGAGTCTGTGTGGAGTGTGGTATCTATAATCGAGTTGGCCTCTGCATTTTGCTGCACATGGTAGTGTTAAGGATCTGCTTCCATACTTGTCACGCCTCCGTGAAGGAGGCTATTGAGAAGTGGAGGAAGAGTTCTGCTTAGGTTGACTCGCACTGACATAGAGTCATAACGGCAGAGAAGGAGGCCATTCGGCCCATCGAGTCCGTGCCGGCTCTCTGTACAGCAATCCAGTCAGTCCCATTCCCCCGCTCTATCCCCGTAGCCCTGCAGGTTTATTTCCCTCAAGTGCCTATCCAGTCTCCCCTTGAAAACATTGAGTGTCTCTGCTTCCACCACTTCCGTCGGCAGCAAATTCCAGGTCATCACCACTCGCTGTGTAAAAAAAGTTTCCCCTCACATCCCCCCTGTATTTCTTGCCCAAAACCTTAAATCTATGTCCCCTAGTCCTTGTACCATCAACTAGTGGGAACTAGTATTGCGGAGTTCTGGAGATAGCAGTCGTGGTGGTTGGGAGAAGGTATTTCCTTTTGAATAAGGTGGCAAATTTTGGTGTAACATGTATACCACTGTGCCTGTGCAAACGGGTGGGACACCTTTCATGTTAGGAGAGGTGAAATATATCAGCTAATTGGTGGGCGGGCTTAATCTGGTGATCCCTTTCTCATGCCAGGCTGTGAGTTCACCTGAGATCAGTTCTTTGGGAACTTCTTGATGTACCAGATTGGGGGCAGGGCCATTGGACCCAGTGGGATTTTCAGGGAGTTGCAGACCTCCCTCCAGGCTTATGGGGTTGTAATGATTAAGGGTTGTTCTGGCTCCCTAATGCTTTCTTGTGAGCATGTATGAATGGTAAACTCTGCAGGGAAGTTGGCGGAAAGGTCCTGGTTTCCATTTCTAGCCAGGGATATTGCTGAGAGGCTAGAGATCAAGCCACAATCAATTGAATCTAGGCTTTCCAGTAGTAATGTCTTGAATTTGGTATGGCAAATTTCTCCCTCATGTTTTGGGAGTTGGGGGCCTTTGAGCTGTTTTTGAGGTCTTCTGCTTGCCAAAGCACTTGAAGCTGCAACTGTCCCGGCCAAAGAATTATTGGGCTGGTACTTTGATAGATAGCATCTGAAATAGCTAGAGGAGGCAGGGGAGAACATTCATCATTATTATATTCATCTGTGCAAATAATGATAATATGGGTAGGCTATTTCATCTTTTTAGGTCATATATATGCTGGTTATGAGTTAAGCAGGGGTGGGTGAGAGAGGGTAATTCCTTTTGATAGGTGGCAAGTTTTGGTGTAGCATGTGACTGTGCAAAGGGGTAGGTGCCTATATTATTGTAGGGCTGTCCTGTGTGAGGGATATGCTCTCTACTTTAAAGTAGTTGTGTGTGTGTATGTGTGTATACATACATACATACATACATATTGAAAGATGCTAGGGAGTGAAGTAATTGAGTTGGTTTTGCATACCCGTATGTTGTTAGTATACGGGGCATTTTGTGTTCAGTCTGTGCCCTTATACTTTTTTGATACCTAGGTTCACTTTGATGCATGTAGTCAGAGGTTCTGTGGCCAGGGCAAAGAGGAGTTGAGAATAGGGTATGTTCTGTCTAGTCTCTTGATGGAGTGGGAATGCAGAGGAGCTGAGGCTAATGGATGTAGGGTGAGAGAGTACAGAATTGTAATCCACTTCCTGAATGTGTTGCCAAAGGCCATACTTTTCAGTGTTGTAAGGAGGAATTTTCATTTCACTTCGTCACTTGCCTTTTTAAGGAAGATCCTAGTACACATTGTACAGCACTTTTGTGTTTGGAAAAAGGATATTTATTTTTCAGTGGCAAATGTTTCCACTGAAGCTTTAGAATCCCTTTGAAAATGGTGGTGCTAATGAGAAGGACAGACACTGCATAAATCAATGTTCAGGGGAGGGATATTTTTCCCAGTGCTGTAATACTTGAGGCCAAAGCCATTGTTGGGCTTTGTCCCAAAGTATTCCTTTAATTTAGACATCTGTTGGACATAGAATCCAAAATAGATTTCTAGTTTTTAAAATACTAGGGGGTAGAATATTTGCCGGGGTTGTCCCATTTTCCCACCGTTACCTTGCAGAAATTCGACCCCTAGATCTTTTCATACGATCATAAAATGATACAGCACAGAAGGCCATTCGGCCCATCGTGCCTGTGCCAGCTCTTTGACAGAGCTATCCAATTAGTCCCATTCCCCTGCTCTTTCCCACTAGCCCTGAACTTTTCCCCTTCAAGTATTTATCCAATTCCCTTTTGAAAGTTGTTATTGAATCTGCTTCCACCACCCTTTCAGGCAGTGCATTCCAGATCATCATAACTCGGTGTAATTTTTTTTCCCCTCATGTCACCTCTGGCTCTTTTTCCAATTGCCTTAAATCTGTGTCCTCTGGTTACTGACCCTTCTGCCACAGGAAACAGTTTCTCCTTTATTGTAATATAACCCTTCATGATTTTGAACACCTATCGAATCTCTCCTTAACCTTCTCTGCTCTAAGGAGAACAACCCCAGTTTCTCTAGTCTCTCCACATAACTGAAGTCTTTCAATCCTGGTGCCATTCTAGTAAATCTCCTCTGCATCCTCTCTAAGGCCTTAACATCCCTCCTAAAGGGTGGTCCCTAGAATTGGCCACAATACTCCAGCTGGGGCCTAACCAGTGTTTTTATAAAGATTTAGCATAACTCCCTTGCTTTTGAACTCTATGTTTCCATTTATAAAGCCAAGGATCCTGTATGCCTTAAACAGCTTCTTCAACTTGTCTTGCCACCTTCAAAGACTTGTATGTGTACACTCCCAGGTGTCTCTATTCCTGCACCCCCTTTAAAATTGTACCATTTAGTTCAGATTGCCTCTCCTGATTTTTCCTACCAAAATGAATCACTTCATACTTCTGTGTTAAATTTAATCTGCCATGTATCTGCCCATTTCACCAGTCTGTTTATGTCCTCCTGAAGTCTGTTATTATCCTCCTCACTGTTTACTATATTTCTGAGTTTCGTGTCAACGGCAAACTTTGAAATTATGCCCTGTATACCAAGTCCAGGTCATTAATATGTATCAAAAAGAGCAGTGGTCCTAATACTGACCCCTGGGAGACACCAGTGCACACTCCCCTCCAGTCTGGAAAACAACCATTCACTACTCTCTGCTTTCTGTTCCTTAGCCAATTTCCACGTATCCACGCCGCCACTGTCCCTTTAATCCCATGGGTTTCAATTTTGCTAACAAGTATATTTGGTACTTTATCAAACGCCTTACGAAAGTCTTATATTACACATTGCAAAAATGAAAGCACAGTTGAACTGTGTAGGTTTATAATGCAAGAACCAGCAATCTGTGCCCGTTTAGACTGTTGACTTAAGCAGGAACTACATGATGAGAGGACAAGACTTCAGACTAAGTGGATCTGTGTATTGTTGGCCTTGTAAGAGAGAACAATGTAAACCTAAGTGTCAATTTCTAACATTATAAACTCTTTGTAAATCAAAAAGGATCAGTTTTGAAACCCATGAGGTACAGATATTGATTAGTACGACACTGATTGTGTAGGATACCCCTTTGATGATGATGTTTTGACATGTGGAGTCTGCTATACATTTTCATTAGTGATTAGTTGAACAACTGCTTTTTAACTATGTGAAAACCTGATAAAGGTGATACTTGGCAAAATTAATTTTGAAATGGATTTCTGAACCTCCTTACAATTGCATTGTTCAAAGTGGGGTCTTGGAGCTTTAAGGGAGCTTCAGCAAAAGCCTCATATTTACACATTAACTTGGTTCTGAGTCCATGTGTACTTTGTCCATCTTCACACCCTTGAAATATCTGGGGTGCCTGTGTCGACTTTATAGCAATAGTGCCCTCTAAGAGCTTTTGTTTTCATTCACAAGCAATGTGTAATAACACTGGATCAAAATGTCACCCATTTTAATACTGTTGTGAACTTTGGACCTTCCCAGGCTTCTAAATGCCAAA
Source organism: Squalus acanthias (assembly GCA_030390025.1). Lineage (NCBI taxonomy): Eukaryota > Metazoa > Chordata > Chondrichthyes > Squaliformes > Squalidae > Squalus > Squalus acanthias. Next base: position 54,959,458 of record CM059436.1, read on the forward strand.
TGAGTAAGGCACAAACAAATGTGGCTGAAAGATTAGTGGATGAATGTTGCTAAAAGCATCTCTGCACAGATGGTGCTGATTTTGTTGTTTTAACTCGAGATGTAAAATATTCAGTCATAAATTAGCTCATTGGAAGACAAACCTTGGCTCTCAGCCATTGCAACTTTCAATTAACAGGAAATATGTATCTGAAAAACTGCATTATTGACATCTGCAGACCAACGTGGTAATTATTTAATTTAAATAGTACAGAAATAATCTAGAGGGGACATACATGGATGGCTAATGGTACAAGTATGCAATTTTGCATGATCTTTTGAGGAATAATATACTAAATCAAGTGGCTTAGGTTTATTGTTAGATCGGATCTGTTTTCTAGACAGATGACAAAGCAGGAAATGTGTTAGAATTACATTAGAAGGCAGATCTTCCAACTGCTTGGATTGATTTTATTGCTTGTGTAACTTTGTCAAGTTGCAAGGCTTGTTTCATACAGGCTAAGACAAGTGTTAAACTGGACCCAGTAATTATATCTGTTAATTTGACATTCTCCATTGTAACAACGTCCTTCCTGTGCATCATTAATTGTAGTACCCCTTAAGAATAAAGTCTAAAAAGAGTTACAAGATGATGTAGTGAGTTTGAATGCTATCCTTTCGCCTCTGAGATCTGGGTTGAGAAACAGTCCAGTTTAATGAGATGATCTTGTCTCTTCACTACTGTAAAAGTCTTCAGGAATTAAGTTTGAGCAGTGTCAATCCAGATTCAAGAGGTCAGTCAACAAGTTGTTTGCAATTGGCACAATGGGCAGTCTCACGCAGAGAGCCAGTGTGGAAAGTGGTGTAGTTGCCAGAGCTCTTCTGTCGTTTATTTTAAAGCAGATTGTTGTGTAAAAGGGGAGTTTTTCTGTTCATTCAGCTTGTGCTGCAGCTAACCTAAGGATGCTTAATACTGACACTGGGTGCAAAAGCAGGAACATGTTCCATTTCCCCAAAAATGCTATCCCTCAGCATTAATGAGAATTAAAATTTACCAACACACATGGAGCTAAATTTTCATCTTTAGTGCTCCTGTCAGAGTTTTGTGCACTGGTAGTATTGAAGATTAAAATGTATCCCATTTTATTTAATACTCAGTAAAAATGTTTATTTAGACTGCCACTGAGCAATTACATTAAGTTGAGTAAAACTACTCGTGTTAGATTGTGAGGTTTTTAAAGACTAGGGTAATCTCTGTAGCTTTTCGTTCCAGAGATGATGACCTAATTGTGGGCAAGGATATCTCAATAGCTTGCTCCATACCAGCCACAAGAATATTCTTTCTGTATCGATAACAACCAAAAGTTGTGGGGCTTCGTTTCATTATCTTCTATAAATTTAATTATTTAAAAATAGAACAGTAACAACAAAACTCTAGTATGGCTCGATCCTTACCTCTGACAAACAGTTAATACTGCTGACTAGACATGCAATACTAAAGTGAGACAATTCTAGCATATGATAGCAGTAGCTTTGGTCATGTTGGCAGAAATATAAAGAGTGACTTTTAATTTTACAATCTGTATTGGAAGGAAGGTCTTGCTCTATTTGTGCCAAATTGAGTGAAATAAAATTATATTAATGTTCAATAAATGTTATGTGTAAGCACAACAGATAGGAGTTTTGAGAGTCTTATCGGAGGTTTTGTAGGGTGGTACGATGTGAGAAAGGAATTTTGTAACTCCGGCAAGGAAAATAAAGACACTGCCAGCAATTTGAATACACATCACCAAGTTTGAATTGTCTATGATTTGATGTTAGCAGTGGTGATGGAGTTTGATGTTGGGCATCAGTTGTTATCATGTTTGTTGTAAAATAGATACTTGCATTTATATAGCACTTCATCACTTTGAAATGTCTCAAAGCACTTTACAGAATTAATTACATTTCAGAGTGCATTGACTATTGTAATATAGGCAAATACATCAACTTTGTCCACAGACAGTAATATGATAAATGACATTCACATAATAAATGCAACAAATGTATGCAGAGGTGAAGAGTGAAATATCAGGCACCAAGGCTGTTTTAATATACTCAAGAATCAAATGTGATTAGAGGAGGGGGTGAGTATTTGCCTTGAAATAAAGAATCACTTTTTAAAATAGTTTTCTTACTAATCTTCACCTCGCGTAACCTTTCCTGATTCCATAAGTGAATACCAGTACTTTGTCCAAGTGACATTATTCATGTATGAGCCTTGGCAGTGAGCTTTAGCAGGCCTTTTAACTTTGGAGGGCATTATAGCGAAGTCCAATCCTGTCTTAACCTCACATTCACACACACATTTCTATTGAGGGATAGTGATCAAGCGCAGGAATTTTGGCTAATTTCCCCATTCCTAATCCGAGGCACTCTGCGTCCCTTCTCAACTATGTTAGCATAGACTAGTCATGAATATCCATGTAAATTCTCAAGTTAACAATTTTTCAATAAAAAGTAAAATTCATCTGCCATTAAAATATCAATGTGAAACACTTAATGTTAGAGGTACTTGATATATTTTAGTACTGAAGGTGGGCAATGATAAAATGAGATACAAACACTGTATCAGGTTCAGTAAGCTTTAATGGATTGAATGAGTACAACAATGTAGAAGTTATGAAAAATTTTAGAAACCTGATTTAGTTCTCCTTGCAACTGCAAAGACCAAGAGCTCCTGAACTGTGCCCCCCCTTGTTTGTCATGTTTTACATAAAAGCTGGAGTTGAAACTCCAGACGGCTTTGAAGTAGCTTAGCTAGCTGAGTGCAAACCCTCGAAGGTGTACATTGCCTGCACCTGACCTCGGCTCACTGATGTCTCTGTGGTCATTATCTATTTGGAAGGGTGCCACCTGGAATCCAAAGCCTGCTATTTATCAACCATTTTCCACATATGAGGTTTGAGCTTCCATGACTGTGAGCTTGAATCACGGATCAGTAAGGGCTTGGGCACTTTTAAACAATGAGTTTGCTTTCCAGGTTGGAAATGGCAGTTTGCTTTGTGTGTCTGTATGTGTGCAAAGGACGATGATGTCATGGCAGTGATTTAGCTCAAAAAACCAAAAAAAGAGACAATTGTGCAGTGCATATGGAGTTCACTGTCTGGAATTTTAGCCCTTCAAGCACCAGAGACAGAAAATTAAGTTTTTTATGCTGCCCTGACTTTATAATGTTAGCACAGAATGTTGACCACAAAGGTTATTATATGGAACTATTATATTCAGGTTTTCCTTGACGGCCAATCCCACTTACCTTCCAGCTAGCAGGCAAGTTGCTGGGAGAATGCAGATGGCTGAGTATCTACATATCAATGGGCAATTGTGAGCTGGGTTTAGTATGTGACAGAATGAGAAATAAAAGTGAGTCTTTGTCTAACTAAAAAGGTAGTTTTTGAACAACCAGGGAAAGAGGCATTAGCTTAGAAATTGGTCTGCACTACCCGTTTTTCAGGCAATACCCAGACTACCAAGGTCCCAATATGGCGGGCAGGAAGCCTACGCATTTTTCCGTCTGGTTGGGCAAGGTTAAAAAATGTGTCCTTTATTCACGCCTGAGGCAGCCGTTAGGGCCTTTGCATATGCAAATAAAGGGAACTGTTTGAGGTCCCCTCTCCATGATTGTTTTTCCCTATCGGCTACCTTCAGGGAAACTGGGCCTAGGGATTGTATGTTGGGCCCAGACAAGAAGGCAAGTAACTTACCTGAATGTGGAGCCAGGAGCTCATCCCGACCCCACATTAAAGGAACTGATTACCGCCACTCCCAACCCCGATTCCTGGGCCCAACCCCTCCCCACAACCCCGGAGCCACTTACCGGAGGGCCGCTGCGATGCCCGATATTGCACTCATTGCCTGCGGGCTCTTCTCACCACCAGCTCAATTGAAATGAGGCCCGAGGCCCAATTTTGGGAGAGCCTTGGGCCTCCTCATTCAGGCGCAGGGGACGCCATCGATTATTAAGTGCAGGGATTTTAATCAAATGAATGAAAAGTGCAGATCTTTTTATTAATGTTACATTACTTTAAGTTGATTCAAATGGATCACAAAATGGGCATGAGTCTTTAGGTACATCTGGAAAGGAATGTCAGTTAGATTTGCATTGGTTGCTGGGTTTAGAATTAGCTGAATTTTCAGCAAAATAGCTGACAATCTATGTGATTAAGTATAACACCAAAAGTAATGCTGAATTAGTAAAGGTTAATTGTCAGAGTAGCATATGTCAGAGCAGAAAAAAAAATCAAATGGCTATCTGAAAGAGAATGCATTTAATTATTGACTAATGCATAGTCCTGTTGGGTTAGGCATGACTATTGTACTGAACTATAAATTTAAAAGATTAGCTTAGATATCTAAGCTAAAGTGTATGTTTATACTGTAAGAGACCTTTATATTGTAATACGGAAAAGATCCAGCAAGTGGTGCTTGTTTTCAATAAGTGGAACAACACACAATTCTATGTGACTACAATATTATATAATGGTTATATTATACATAACATTACAATTGAGCAACATTAAGATTCAATTCATAGTTCACAGAATGGTTTAATATTTATTTTAAAAGTTCAAAACAAGCAAGACTTTTTCACAACATTGAATAGGAGCATTCATATGAGAAATTAAATAACCATTTTGTTAGAAGTGCAGAAAGGTTTACAATAGGACTGGGTATTGCCTCATAGTGCTTGGTTTCTATTTTCTGTTTCTCATGGGTGTTTGGACAAGTTACTTGAACCCCTATTACTTTAAAAAAAAAAGTGTCTACAGTCTCTTTACATTGGGCCAAATCTTGCTGGAGTGACGCATCTCACGCCATGTAATACTTTTTCCTGCACCCTTCAGCTCGAATATAATTTGCGTCGTAACTTGCTGGAAGTGCAAGCTGATAACAAGGGCAACGGGGCATCTGGGACCTTGGTGAACAACAGAACCAATAGTTTATCTCCTTAACCAATGAGATTTAAGGATTGAGAAAGCAAGAGAGAAACAACTGATAAGGAGGGGTGAATTAGAGTCTAATCAGGTACAGAAAAAGAGGGAAAGAAAGATTGGATCAAGAGAGAAAAAGTAAAAAAAAATCAAATTAAAAAAGTCTAAGAATTTACTACATGCAGGAATGAGATTCACCAGTTTAAATTGTTCCCTTTCTGGGCCAGAGGTTGAGTGGCATTGCATTAACAATTATCACATCTTTAAAAGGGTACTTATGCTTTTAAGTCTGAGCCTGAACTTTCTGCAGCGAGTTTAATGGGCAATTAATGTGCAAATCCAGCAAGTTCTTAAAAATACCGGGGTGGCCAAGGAAGAGATGCCGTTTGTGCGAAGCGAACGGCAGAACAGCGTAAATCAATCAAAGTTAGAGATTTGAAACTCACGGCGTATCTTTACTTCTTCGCCTGAACTTGCTGGCCAATTTGTGCATTAATAATGGCACGCGTCATGAACGCGCCATTAGTTTCGCAGCAAGATTTGGCCTATTGCTTGTGCCTGTGCTTGATTATCTAGTTGGGGAAATTAAAATTTTCACCATATTGTATCATGGATCATCAGCAAGCAAGAGGCATGATGGGAAGGAGCTTGGTCAGGTTTACCCGCTTTCATTGAGCTCCCACCAGATTTTGTAACGCATCTTCTAAAGTCATGCTTCCAATATAGCACTGCTGTAAAACACAATGGCCCAGATATTCCGATCCCTACGGGTGGGTACGCGCTGTGTACCCACCCGTAGGGACATCGGAAATGCCGGTTTCAGACATGCACAGCACATGCACTGAAAACCGGCATTTCCGATCTGTCAAGAATCCTCTTGACAGATCCTCCGGCTGCCCTGGAGAAGGGCCTCTGCGGGCGGATAGTTCCGCTTTTTGGAGACCCTCCGCCCGCAGAAAACACTCACAATTCTTACGTCTGGTAAAAGCAGGTGTAAGGCCTGCTTTTACCAGGATAAGAGTTGGAAAAAAATTTTAAATTTTTTTCACTGATGTATCATTTAAAAATACTTAAAGGTAAGTTTATCTTTAGCCCCGTAAAAAACTTTTTCATTTTTTGTTTAAAGTATTTAATTTATTGTAATTTCAAGTCATTTTTAAGAGTTTTTTAAAATTTATTTAAAGCTTTACTATGTTTTTGGGGTGATCTCCATTCATAGATTTGACAGGTCTTCCTGTCAAGTGTATGAAGGGAGATTCCCTTCTTTGATTGGCTCCCCATGGCCTATGTGATCCCAGGGACGCTGCGAACTACATGCGCCTCTGGGATACGTGGGCCCTGCGCACTTGAGTTTGGAGAGGCCCAGGACCGGAAGCGTGCGCGTCCCGGGAACCCTCGGGTAAGGGTATAGATTTTTTCCAGATCGGAGGCTTCAGCACGCGGGAAGCCTCCAATCGGAAGCCTCCAATCGGAAAATACGGCCCAATTTATATTTATCAATCTAGACCAAAGGATTTTCTTAAGAGTGGGCAACATGCAAGCTCTTCATTTATTTACTGTTTTGAATGGTGATATCTGGATAATCCCTGGATCACGCGTTACCCGCTGCTAAGTAAATAACTTGATCACGGGCCTCTTTCCTTCTGTTTTTTTTCCCCCGTGGGGCTCTCTCCAAAACAATGGCAAGGCGAAGATCAGCAGCTCAGTGGTGTTGTGGACCCAACCTGCATTCCCCACTGCTGTCCTGCTGTGCCACCCTACTACACGCAAGTGCTTATGTTAGGGCAGTACGGAATGAGGTGAAATAGATCAGAACGCAATATCTGAATCAAGGCTATGTGAAAAATAAAAAAGATAAAATCTATCTTGTGTAGATGAATTTGCTTGTGAAAAAACTTGATTTAATTATTTGCATCTGAGTGGGTCAGTTTATGAAATTTAAAGGAGCTACTTTGTTGAACAATATCTAGTCAGCATTTTAAGAGATTACCATTTTTTAAATTGTGTAGTTTTGAGGTAAGCTGGGAACAGTATATTTTTTTTAACTTAACTAGTAGATCTGTTGTGGTATTCAGTTAGTCGGAGGTTACCCTATTGGTTGGGCGAGTTGTACATATTTGCTGAAAGAATTTATAAAGAGATACACACAGACAATGATATCATTACATTTTTTTCGAGCACAATTGCTTATCAGAGGGTTGTAGAGTGGCACCAACTGTTTTATCCAACTCCCTCCACTGTGACCCGAGATGGTCTTTTCCCATGTGTGTCAAAAGGTTTTGTCCGTTATACCCATATTGCTTTCAAGAGCTTCATCTCGGAACTGGGGAGGTGTTCAGCTCCTCTCTTATGCTATAACTGCTGCCACTTCCCCTTTAAGCTCCTACATGCCTTTAATTCTTGCAGCAGCACATCATCTTCTGCCCCCACGGATTAATGTGGCTAATGACAGACGGGTCTCCAGTGGAAGTCTGCCACAACATATGCTAATGAGCTGATCTTGGGAAATTTGCTAGTGTCAGTAGTGTGGCCTTGAACAAGTGGAAGTGCATGTCCAGTGTACTTCTGGAAGAACAGAATGGCAGCAAATCTAGGCCATTGTGCCTCCAGTATTTTCTGTTCCTGTAGAGTTTGTGTGTACATTCCAAAACACTGGCTTTAGTTCTTCATACCTTATACTCAAAATTATCACTTTTTTTTATATATGACACTTGAAATGTCATCATCAGACATACCAGGCTAGAGTTTCCACTCCTGTTGTGTCCAATTTTGGGTGGATATGGGACCTGTGTTGGTGGGGGCAGGATTTTCAACCAGAAGTGACTGAACATTAGAAGCACCCACTCATATATTGGGCAGATTTAATGATGGACGACTGACGGCAACCAACATCACACTTTCCATCACTACCACCATGGCAACACTGGATGAAAAGAATCACAGCCTGTTCTTCGCACCCAGCGCTGCTACTTAAGAGCATTTACATTTTAGATGCCCCCTAATGGAGTACAGTTTATCATGGGGTAATCAATTGCACACACTCGCCCCACAAATTTATTTATTCTGCCCCACAGACAACCTGCCCAGTGGCTGAGGCCTCCAGCAGCCATTTTCTGGTATAGGTGGGTGTTCCATCAGGAGCCCGCTAAAATGATGCTAATTCGGCCAATTCCAAAAAAATCCGCCGGTGTCAGCGGCTGCCAAATCAGGTGGGCACAAAGCCCAGCCAGCATGCCGACTTCATGCTGAGTTTCCACCTAAGCACAAAATCCTGGCTATCATTTTTATAGTTTGGTTAGAATTGTAGAAGATTATTTCCATGGAAAATCCCAGCACGGCCTACAAACAATGTTACTAATACCCTCTTTACAGTGGCAAGTCCGAACTAAATCTATTTTTTTTTAAGAAAAAGGTTTATTCTTCAGTTTGTGACTAAACATTCTGGATTTGGAAAATCTTTAAACCAAAATAACGGCAAGTAAAATAACCACGCTGATTGGAGAAAATAATTTCAGAAAACCTAATGAGAAACAGGTTATTACTGTACATGCATATTTAATATCAGTCAGCGCACTGGAAGCAGTAATTGTGTAAAGTGCTTTTGTGATTTTGACATGAAAGGCATTGTATAAATGCAAGTATTATTATTACAATCAAAAGAATTCATGGAACAGTAAAGTGTTTGTACAGAGATGCCAGACAAGAAATACAGGAAAGGAATAACGAAACTGCATAATCAGGATCTGACATCTGCACAACAGTAAAAGTAACTAGACTGGCAGTTGTGTTCAGTCAAGAAGTGGCATGTAGTCTTATTCCATCAATAAACTCCTTGCGGTGGGAGGAGAGGGGGGCACTCAAACCCTGCCCATAGTTGAGAACCTCTACTCCCTTCATAACATTCTAAAAAGGGGAACCATATTTTAAGAGATTTTACTTGAGCCAAAAAGCATACATTGTCTTGTCCAAATGGGTTCTTTTTCACAGCATCTGGGTCCAGGTGAATCATGACAACAGCACTTGGAACCACATAACCCAGTATGAACAAAAGGATGCCAGTGAGGTGGCACATAAAGGTCTGGGCGAATCCCAAAATTGACTGCAATACAGTCCTGGAATGCACGTCCTTAAAGCTTGGTTGGGTTTTATTTTGGAATTTTTCTAAGTTAGCACTCTTCCAAGCATGGACACTGGAAATTTGCAGGGAGGTCAACATAATTCCTACCTACCTTGTGTTTTCAGCTAAAATCCAAGCAGTTCTCACAGGGTTTAACTTGGTTTGAATACAGAAAATGAACACTGTGAATGTGCCAGTATGCACCTCCGCTCTCTCCAGAAAACTATGATTTTAATGGAATGAAAATCAGACTGCTTCAATAACAGGCGAGTGAACTACCCTGCCAGATTACCGCCCACGATGATAAATTTATCTCCATATGTAAAAAAAATAATTTTAAAGTTTCCAATCCCAAATACCTTTTTAAAGGTAATTGGCAAAAGAACCAGACGTGATTGAGGAAAAAAAATTCTATCTTGCACTTGAGTAAAACAGAAAGGAAGCACCTTTTATGCAAAGCATTCTCACTTAAAACATATTGGCCCGTATTTTCCGATCGCAGGCCTCCTGCGGGCGGAGGCCTGCAATTTGGAAAAATCTGCACCCTTACCCGAGGGCTCCCGGGACGCACACGCTTCCGCTCCTGGGCCTCACCAAACTCAAGTGCGCAGGGCCCACGTATCCCAGAGGCGCATGTAGTTCGCAGCGTCCCTGGGATCACATGGGCCATGGGGAGCCAATCACAGAAGGGAATCTCCCTTCATACACTTGACAGGAAGACCTGTCAAATATATGAATGGAGATCACCCCAAAATTATAGTAAAACTTTAATTTTTTTTTTTTAAAAATCACATTTTAAAAATATGACTTGAAATTACAATAAATTAAGTATTTTAAACAAATTTAGGTTTTTTTTACAGGGCTAAAAATAAACTTACCTTTAAGTATTTTTAAATGATAAATCAGTGAATTTTTTTTTTTTTAATTTCTACTCTTATCCTGGTAAAAGCCGGCCTTACGCCGGCTTTTACCAGGCGTGAGAATTGTAAGGGTTTTCTGCGGGCGGAGGGTCTCCAAAAAGCAGAACTCTCCGCCCGCAGAGGCCTTTCTCCAGGGCAGCTGGAGGCTCTGTCAAGACCATTCTTGACAGATCGGAAATGCCGGTTTTCAGCGCATGCCTGAAACTGGCATTTCCGATGTCCCTACGGGTGGGTACACAGCACGTACACACCCGTAGTGATCGGAATATCTGGCCCATTAAAAAGGCCTCAGCCGCCCAGCAGTCGGCTCTTAGGAATATGGCGCAAGCCACACCATTGGTGGAAAAGGGCTAGTATCTCATACCCCACCATTTTCGGGGCGCTTTCATCCAGTTTCCGGCAGGCGGGAGGTTTCAAAATCTCCTCTTAAAGATCACAAAGGAACATTCAAAGAAGAACAAGTTCTCCTGGTTGCCTAGCCAACATTCTTCCCTCTGCCAATACTAGTAAAAGCTGATTATTTCTTCATTTATTTCATTGCAGTTTGTGGCTTTGTGAAAAAATAGGTGGTATGTTTGTCTACACAACAGTCATATGTTGTCAAGTGTTAAGACATTTCTAAAAGCTGTGATAAGGCTCTAAATAAATGCACGCCTTTGTCACCTGATTTTTAGTAACCCACAGGGACATGCTTGACAATTCTCTGCATCGCACAGCTGATATGTTGCAACAAGGTCCAATTTACACCTCAGCCTGGAAACGTCTCATGCGAAAGGTGGCACCTCCAACAGTGTGGCATTCCTTCAGTACTGCACTGAAGTGTCAACCTCGATTTTGTGCTTCAGTCTCTACCTAGATTTTGTGCTTCAGTCTCTACCTAGATTTTGTGCTTCAGTCTCTACCTAGATTTTGTGCTTCAGTCTCTACCTAGATTTTGTGCTTCAGTCTCTACCTAGATTTTGTGCTTCAGTCTCTACCTAGATTTTGTGCTTCAGTCTCTACCTAGATTTTGTGCTTCAGTCTCTGGAGTGGGGCTTAAACCCACATCTTGCTGAGGTGATAGTGCTACCAAGTGAGCCACAGCTGACACTTCTCCAGGACGGTATTACTAGTTGAATATCTTCGGGGCTAAGCGAGGGAACTCAAAAATGCTGATAGTTGCAAAGCCATTATCAGCAGCTATTGAAAGTAATGTTGGACACAGATAAAAATGGTTAATTCAAGATGGTCCCTTGTAATTGGGTTTTTAATTTAAGGATTAACCAACCTTTTTTCTGCAAAAGGGAGTCTGTCATGAATTGAAAAGTATTTGACACAGTGATGGTTTGATAGGGAATTTGTTCTTTGGTCCCTTTCATTATTGTCTGCTTTATTGACACTGATCTTAGTTCAGCTTTGTCAACATCCCCAAACAAGAAGAAAGCACCTTTTCTGAACTCACTTAAATCAACATCTAGCACTTCAGAAACAAAGGCTTCATTCCATGATTTACTCCAAGACTGTTTTTTAATGTCATTATAATGAGACTCCTAAATGTAAGATGTTTGTGCTAACCTTTTATAAAGTGTTTTTTTCCCCCGTTAGAGAATCTGTTTACACATTTCAATTATTCACCTACTTTAATTTTAAAAATATACTCATTACAATGTGGGTTACAGTGTTAAAGTATTTTTTGGTTAGAGTTGCTGGGTATTTAAAGTTAAAGATTTCTAGTTGGTGTAAAGCTAGAGTAGTGTTGTCCAACACAATAGTTTGGGAATTTATTTCAAACTTTCAAGTGGGTATTGTGAAAACTCATTTCATGTAGGACTGTAATGTTTTCACAAATAACTTTATATGCAATGAAAAAAGTTACATTAATGGTTAATTTTATACTGCCAATAATTGATATAATGAACATAGTTGTGCTCTTCAGTATATTTTCTAATTACTTTACTTTAATGTATACAATAAGCTTCTTTCTCTTACAGGCAGCTGTAACAAGACCAAAATCAACAAGACAAACACTACCTGAACAGAAACCGATGAAAGAGAAAAGTAACACTAATGTTGAACATCCACCACCATTGAGGCTCAGGGAAAGGAAAGCAGAGGTCACAATGACTATTCAAAACAAGGCAAAAGTAACTGGTCCAGCTGAACCTTCCATAGTGCCCCAGGTCAGAGAAAGGAAAGCCGAGATCACAACGACTGTTCAAAACAAAGCAAGAGTAACTGGTCTAACTGAACCTTCAATCGTGCCCCAGGTCAGGGAAAGGAAACCAGAGATCACAATGACTGTTCAAAACAAAGCAAGAGTAACTGGCCCAACAATAGCTCCTCAGGATCAAATCCGAATAAAATCAGACATCTTCCGCTACGGTGCTGCAGTTCTTGTCTTGATAGGATTAATTATCCTTGTGCTGTTGCTTTTTTAAGTACTGTACAATTTATCACAGGTCTCACTGTTTCTATACCCTGTAACAAGTTAACCTTGCAGAAAGTTTACTGCCGCTTTTGCATAAAGCTCTTCAGTAAACAGATTCATTCTACCATCATTAAGGAGTTTAAACAATTATACTTTGGGCTACTAATTTATGGTGACCGAATAAATCTAATTCAGTTTTTATTACATGGGTTTTTGGAATTTAACAGGGATTGCATTCACTGTTTTGCAGTTTTAGCAAATCAGTGGCCGTCATTATAGTATTCATCAAATCAAGGCTGTCAAACCATCAGATATATTGCCAGGTTAACCTGCTTACAATTGAGTAGATTAACTGTACATAGGTTGCCAACTTCATAGCAATTAGACATTTTGTTTACAAATATCCAGAGCAAGAATCTTCACTCTTCAGTACTTAGGATTTCTTGATAGTCATCTTCACTGTAATTGGCTGAAGAGAGGGGAGGAAAAAGAATTGAGAATAGACTCTCTCTTGCACTATTTTGTTACTATTTATTGTAAACAATGTGAAATAATGATCCAATCTTTAAGGATTGTTGATGTACTATGTGACAAATTAATTTATTTCTTTGGATAAATTAATTTGAGAACTCAATAAAATAAGTCCTTGATATAATGGCAAAATGATGTCAATCTTCTTGCTCATTAAATTGACCGATTTGCTAATTTTTGAAACCAATCTAAATCCTGAATTGCATTCTGTGTATTTGCCTATAGCTTGACAAGAAACATACAGCATACTACAGTCTCAATACTCTTGCTTTATTTCCTGATTGGAATTTAATTGGATACGAGTTTAAGTGTGCATAAGTGAAGAAATGTACAGTCAAACAAATGATCTTTAACTTCTTTCTAAGAATGTGTCAGACATGTAAAATGCAGTCCCCCTAAATGCTGGCAAATGACAAATGGTTGCTCCTTTGTTAGTAACTGCAATGTCACAATTTTATATTCTGCAGATGTAAACCATTTAACCAAAGTTTGGATCATGTGACTATGGAGATGCTAATCGTACTTCACTACTTTGGTGTTTGGGGGGAAAAAAAACACTCCGTTGTAAAATGTTTTGCATTGTTATAACAAACCAAGATGTGGTTTTTAAGAACAATTAAAAAGCAGTACAATTTAACTTGGGCCCAAGATACCAAGACAAACCACGATTGGTTGCTTTGCTTACCGAACTGAATTTATACCTTGTTTTTGTTTCTTTTTTAAAAATTCCACTAATTTTAATTGGTGCTGCATGCTGGGCAGTGCTGCAGTTCAAAGCCATGAAAATAGAATCATAGAATATTACCGCAGAGAAAAAGGCCATTCGGCCCACTGACTCTGTACTCGTGTTTTCTTCACAAACCACCTGGTCTAATCCCACTGTCCTGCTCATTATCCCCTTCAATATTCAGCAACTAATTCCCTAAGAAATGTATGGCTCCTTAGAAAATGATACTGAATCTACAAGCAGTTAAAATGCAAACTAAAAATGCCCATTTAACTTTTTGTAGACTGAAGAGAGCAGATAATTCATTGGCTTTTGTATAGCAAAGAATGCAAGCAAAATATTAAGTAGCTTACTATAAATCTAGAGTTGCAGAGGGATTATAAAATTTACAAATATAAGAGGTAGCCAAAACATCACCAATTTTCAGGTAACTGATAAAGGAGTACAGTATTCCCCTTGAACAGAAAAATAATGGAAATAAAGTAGACAGCTGCCCCCCTCTCCCACTCAACATTGTAGTATAAACAGGTCGCATTCAGCACCACGGGAAGCAGAGCATCTAAGTGGGGGTCTGTCATCCTTGAGATTTCAAAAGACATTCCTAGTATTTTAGAGTTGAAGGCAAAACATATCATTTTTAATAATAGATCAATACATTTCCAACAAGTTTCATAGTATTTGTAATGCTTTGCTGAGTAGCTGTAAATTGAAGGACAGATGTCCTTTGAACACGCTTTTCAGTCAATTATTTTTAGAATCTCAAGATTCACTTCAGTCTTTTTTTAAAAATGTAATGTTTCTTGTACTGTTTTTCCTGCGAACCTTTCCACCTACCCAATACCACAATTGACCATATTTCACCATTTTTGTGAAAGATTAAAATGGCCACTACACACACAAGCCTAGGAACTAAAGGGTAAATTTTCCACTTGTGTACCCCCGATTTAGAACCCTCGCACACCAGGAGCACATATTAGGAAATTATTCATACAGGCGGAGCCCACAATTTTCCATCCATTAATTTCAATGCACGGAAAATCAAGGGTTGCATCAAGATGATTTATCTGTGCTTCTGGTGGGTGTGGCTCCACATTAGGAGTGGGCAAGCGGAAAATTTACTCTCAACTTTAGGCAGAGCTGCAAAACAAAAATGGTTCTCTTGGAAAACTTACTGGCTAAAACACAAATTGGTTCAGATGTTTTATATTGATTAGGAAAGTATACAGTTTAGCTTCTTGTAACTAATCTGTTCTTACCTTACTGCAGTAAGGACATTCTCCAAAGATGATGTTAAAACTTTGTCTAGAGGAAGGTAACCCTCGTAACCACTGCAAGGTTAAACATTTCAATAATTATCAAAATACAGGGAGGTGTATGTTAAACATCATGCAGTACAAAAAAAACCCCACAAACTATAAATGTTTGGTTTTTAAAATGTGTTTTAAAGTTCTACTAACCTCATAAAGGCACTCTTGATGGAATGGCTGCCCACAGCGTGGGTCATCACATACTTGATCTGGTATGGATGAAGCTAGTCGGTATGCATAACAAATCCCACATTCCATACTGAAACTCTGCCAAATAATAAATGTGGTCAAGAAAAATGGGCTTCTTTTGAGAAATCATCTACACTGTTTGGGCTATAAATTCCACAGGAGGACACCCCACTAAATGTAATATTTTACACCCGCTGCGTATTTTAATAGAATGTTTAATATGCACTGACATTATCTGTACCCTCCCCCAAGCTCCCATAAACAGCAAGGATAGTACTTGGGCTCTACTCAGAGAACAAGCTGCGCACCCCAATAGAACAGCTCCCCCAACTTCTTCCTTTTAACCACCGTTTGATGTGTACATATGCTTTCCCCAAGACCTAGACCTAGCAGGTGCTTAAGAACTATTTTTGAAAATGTCTATTTTCATAATTAAAAAGCACAGCAGCTGAGGGTAAATATAATTTTATTATGTCGATACCACAGTCAGTAGAGGTAAAAACCCCCATGGCCCAGAAATTGGAGTTCGATGGTTGCCGCGGGGGTAAGGATCCCCCGCGATATCGCACTCCGCGCCTGCCTTTATGGTTTTGGGCCACACGAACTTCAGTTCCTGGGCCTCTCCCTGGTGCCGGCGCGCAGCGTGTGCGTGTCCCAGAGGCGCAGTTAGTTCGATGCTACCTCTGGGATCACGTGGGCCAGTTAGAGCCAATGGCAGCACACCATCTTTCATTCATAGTTTTGACAGCAAGAGCTGTCAAAACTATGAATACAACAAGCCCCCAAAAGAACAGCTAAACCTCAATTAAATTTTTTTTAAAAAGCCATCACATTAATAAAATAACTATAGTTAAATAAATTAACCACTTTAAACAAAAATTTAAATTTTTAAAAAAATTTAAATTCTTTTTAAAAGTTATAAAAATAAACTTACCTTTCTTTAAAGTCTCTAAAAATGATAAACCTGTTGAAAAAAATTTAAAATACTTAATTAACTACTTACCTTGTTAAAAGGGGGTCTTACGCCTGCTTTCTTTGTGTAAAATCTTCAACACTTACCTGCGCGTTCAAACCTGAAAAAAAAACTAGTGCGCTGCGTGCGCACAACCTGTAGCGCGCACGCGGTTCACTTCGGAGCCGCCCCATTCGCAATACCCGAAGTGCCGGTTTCCCGTGCATGCAGGAAACCGGCACTTCGGGACCTAATACGCGAGAGTACACAGTGCGTAATCTCCTGTATTAGGTCTAATTTTCGGGCCCATAAATGATGCAAACAGGCTCGAAGCCGAGTACAAAACAGTAAATACTCTCAAAACAGTAAATATTGAGTGATTATTTTCTCCAAGTGACAAAATGATCAACATGTCTTCCCCAAAGATATGCCGAGTAAAATCAATAGCTTTGATATGAGATGACAGTACCAGAAAGGCTAAAATGAGCTCAAAACAAATACATCCCCAGACATAAAGGTGATAATGCCAGAGGGCTGAGAGAGACTAGCAAGGAAATCTGTGAGGCACTGACAATCATAATGAGGGTATCAATGGGCACTAGATAAGAAACATGGGGGAAAAACTTGGGTATCGCCCATTTTGGGGCACTAATATTGGCTGGGCGCAAAGTTTAGCGCCCGGTGCTAATTATCGCCTCTGACTGCAAAATTCGCCTTTATCACCCCTGGAGGTGATTTGAGCGCTAAATCAGGCGCCACACACCTCGCAAGGCGCTACCTCAGAACGCTACCGAAGCTCAGGCGATGTCAGTAACCATGGAAGCCAGGCAGACTGGCGCCGTCCAGTTCTTAAAGGGAGGGGCCATCTTGCTGACCAGCCATGCCCTACTCATTGCAGGCTTGAATCTCAGCCTGGAGAGACCTCTAAAGAAATTGTGTTGGAAGCACTAATGGATAGGCCCAGGGAAAGAGCTCAGCGCTTAGGAACCTCAAAAGTGGTGCTGAGGGCCAAAACTCCTTAGGACAGCGTTAAATCTCTCCAGATATCCATCTCCCGCTCAACCTGCGTGTACCAAAAATTTTGACGACAAGAAAAGGCAGGAAGCGCCCACCCTTAAATAGCACTCCCCCAGCCCCTTCCTGACTTGAAAACGTTCCCCTCTACCGCTCATTCCTAGCGGCAGGCGCTAAGGCAGGGGGCGCAACTCAATATCCGGTCTGGGGCATTGCACGCTCGACTGACATCACGATCTGCGGGCGCAGGAGATCCTGGCAGTAGTGTTTAGCGCCGCCGCAAAACAACTGGTAAATTTCGCGAGCGGCGCTAAAATCGCCACGCTAGGGTGTTAAGTTCCTAGCGCCCCGTTAGCACCCCCGGAGGTGCTAACCAACCAAATTTTTCCCCCATGGTGCCCATATTCAAAAAGGATGACCAAGCAGACACAGGCTACTAGACTCATTAGTCTTCCATTCCATATAAAATAAAGGATCATCAGAAGTAAGGTTGCGGATTATCTGCGCAATAATACCCTAATAAACATCAATCAACATGAATTTAGAAGAGGAAGATCCTACCTGACTAACCTCAACTTCTGTGAGTAAGAAACATGGAAAAATAGGAGCAGGAGTAGGCCATTCGGCCCTGCTCCGCCATTCAATATCATGGCTGATCCTCTATTTCAATACCATATTCCCGCTCTCTCCCCATACCCCTTGATGCCTTTTGGGTCTAGAAATCTATCTCCTTTTTAAATATATTCAGTGACTCGGCCTCCACAGCCTTCTGTGGTAGAGAATTCCACAGGTTCACCACCCTCTGAGTGAAGAAATTTCTCCTCATCTCAGTCCTAAATGTCCTACCCCATACTCTGAGACTGTGACCCCTCGTTCAAGACACCCCCCCCAAGCCAGGGGAAACATCCTCCCTGCATCCAGTCTGTCTAGCCCTGTCAGAATTTTATACGTTTCAATGAGATCCCCTCTCATTCTTCTAAACTCCAGTGAATACAGGTCTAGTCGACCCAATCTCTCCTCATACGACAGTCCTGCCATCCCAGGAATCAGTCTGGTGAACCTTCGCTGCACTCCCTCTGTGGCAAGTATATCCTTTCTTAGGTAAGGAGACCAAAACTGCACACAGTACTCCAGGTGTGGTCTCACCAAGGCCCTGTACAACTGTAGTAAGACATCCTTGCTCCTTCACTCAAACCCTCTTGTATTAAAGGCCAACATACCATTTGCCTTCCTAACTGCTTGCTGCACCAGCATGTTTGCTTTCAGTGACTGGTGTACAAGGACACCCAGGTCCCTCTGTATATCAACATTTCCCAATCTATCACCATTTAAATAATACACTGCCTTTCTGTTTTTCCTACCAAAGTGGATAACTTCACATTTATTCACTTTATACTGCAGCAGCCATGTATTTGCCCACTCACTCAACTTGTCTAAATCGCCTTGAAGCCTCTTTGCATCCTCCTCACAACTCACAATCCCACCTAGTTTTGTGTCATCAGCAAACTTGGAAATATTACATTTGGTTCCCTCATCCAAATCATTGATATATATTGTGAATAGCTGGGGCCCAAGCACTGATCCCTGCGGTACCCCGCTAGTCACCGCCTGCCACCCCGAAAAAGACCCATTTATTCCTACTCTCTGTTTCCTGTCTGTTAACCAATTTTCAATCCATGCCAGTATATTACCCCCAATCCCATGTGCTTTAATTTTGCACACTAACCTCTTATGTGGGGCTTTATCAACGGCCTTCTGAAAATCCAAATACACCACATCCACTGGTTCTCCCTTATCTATTCTACCAGTTACATCCTCAAAAAACTCCAGTAGGTTTGTAAAACACGATTTCCCTTTCATAAATCCATGTTGACTTTGTAAGTGACAATCAAGTGGACTGCGGAAAGCCCCATGACGTGCACATTTTGACAAAGTTTCACATGAAAAGCAATTAGTTTAATTCACGGTAAGCCTCGGTGTAACGTCTCATCAGTTTTTTTGGTTAAGACGTTAAACCAAGGCTCCATTTATCTGCCCAGGTGAACATAAACGATTCTAATGCACTATTCAAAGAGAAGGGATTTTCTCCCAGTGTACAGGCCACCAACCAACTCCAGCAAAACTGATTAATTTTTAATTTCTCTCATTGCTGCTTGTGGGACCTTGCTGTGCCAGGTTTGCCTAGATAACAGTGACAACACTTCAAAAGTAATTCATTTGCTGTGAAGCACTTTGGAATGTTTCGAGGATGATGCAAGAGGTACTACATAAATGCAAGCCTTTATTTATTTCTTTAAACCTTGTGTAAGTAATGATTACTCACCAGAGAAGCTATGTCAGAGTGGGGACAAGTACCAAGTGGGGTGCCTCAAGGCTTGCTATTGGGCCACTATGGTTTCTTATTTACAAAAGTGCCCTGATTCAATGTAAAATTGGTCAAATTTACAGATGATGCCAAACTAGGAGGGACAATGGAATTAGAAATTGCAGAATGAATTAGAAAGAAAAGGAACAAACTTGCATTTATTTAGCGCCTTTCATGACCTCAGGATGTCCCAAAGCGCTTTACAGCCAATGAAGTGCTTTTGAAGCGTAGTCACTGTTGTAATGCAAGAAACGCGCAGCTAATTTGCATACAGTACGGTACCAAAAATAGCAATATGATAATGACCAGATAATCTGTTTGAGATGTTGGTTGAGGGATAAATATTGACCAAGGCACTGGGGAGAACTGCCAACTGAGCCAATCCCCAAAATATGCAAATGAAAAGACCAATGGCAGACGAAATTTAATACAGGCAAGTATGAAAGGAAGAAACACATACCATGAATGGTCTTTAAATCCCTAAGGATAAAGTTGAAGGAGACCCAGGAGTCTTGGTTGACTCCATGGCAAACATGTCCAACCAATGCAGAAAAATGAGAAGTCGCACAACACCAGGTTATAGTCCAACAGTTTTATTTGAAATTACGAGCTTTCGGAGCGCTGCTCCTTCGTCAGGTACAGTGAGGGAATACAAATCAGTTACAAAGTACTGTATATATAGACAGAGAACAATGTGTCTGCAGAGATACAATACAAGGATTGTATCTCTGCAGACACATTGTTCTCTGTCTATATATACTTTGTAACCGATTTGTATTCCCTCACTGTACCTGACGAAGGAGCAGCGCTCCGAAAGCTCGTAATTTCAAATAAAACTGGTGGACTATAACCTGGTGTTGTGCGACTTCTCATTTTTGTCCACCCCAGTCCAACACCGGCATCTCCGCATCACAACCAATGCAGAGCAGCAATTAACAAAGCCAGTCAAATGTGGAACAAAGCCAAAACAGTTGAATACAAGTCAGGGGAGGTAATATTCAAACTGCAGTGCTCTGGTCGGATCGCACCTTCAATACTGCATGCCGTTCTGGTCCCCAAGAAATAACGGAGACACGGGTAGGTGAAAATCGGGCCGTTTCTATAAAGGGTGGCCGATTTGAGATGCTAGTTTTATTCCCGAGCGCCAAGTTGAAAATCAACTCCTTTCAGAGATGGAGGCAGTGCAGAAAGAGCCAGAAGACTGATCCATGTCAGGCGTCTGTGTCATCAGGAAAGACTGGAGAAACTTGGGCTTTTCAGCCTAGAAAGGAAACAAGAGGTGATCTTATAAAAGGTATACAAAGATGGTCAAGGGTTTGGAAAAAGTGAATACAGAATATTATTTTAAATTTCAGGAGCAGAACAAGGAAACAGATTGAAACAAGTAAAGTCATTTTAGGACTGATATCAGGAAATGGTTCTTCACACAGAGAGTGAGCAGCATGTGCAACAGAGTTTTATGAAAGGTAAATTGTGTTTGACACATTTATTAGAGTTTTTTGAGGATTAGGAACGAGCAGGGTAGATAAAGAGGAACCAGTGGATGTAGTATATTTGGATTGCCAAGAAGCATCGATAAGGTGCCACATAAAAAGCTGTTAAGCAAGATAAGGGCACATGGGGTTGGGGGTAAGGTATTAGCACGGATAAACGATTGGTTAACAGACAGAAAACAGAGTAGGGATAAACGGGTCATTTTCAGATTGGCAGGCTGTAACTAGTGGGATGCCGCAAGGGTCAGTGCTTCGGCCTCAGCTATTTACAATCTATATTAATGACCTAGATGAAGGGACCGAGTGCAATGTATCCAAATTTGCTGATGATACAAAGCTAGGTGGAAAAGTAAGATGTGAGGAGGACACAAAGAGCCTGCAAAGGGATATAGACAGGTTAAGTGAGTGGGCAAGAAGGTGGCAGATGGAGTATAATGTGGGGAAACGTGAGTTTATTCACTTTGGTCGGAAGAATAGAAAAACAGTTTTTTTTAAATGGTGAGAAACTATTAAATGATGGTGTTCAGAGCGATTTGGGTGTCCTCGTACAAGAAACAGAGTTAGCATGCAGGTACAGCAAGCAATTACAAATGGCATGTTGGCCTTTATTGCTAGACGGTTGGAGTACAAGAGTAAGGAAGTCTTGCTACAATTGTACAGGGCTCTGGTGAGACCACACCTGGAGTACTGTGCACAGTTTTGGTCTCCTTATTTAAGGAAGGTTCACTAGATTGATTCCTGGGATGAGGGGGCTGTCCTATGAGGAGAGATTGAGTAGATTGGGCCTATACTCTCTGGAGTTTAGAAGAATGAGAGGTGATCTCATTGAAACATACAAGATACTGAGGGGGATTGACAGGGTAGATGCTGAGAGGTTGTTTCCCCTGGCTGGAGAGTCTAGAACTAGGGGGCATAGTCTCAGGATAAGGGGTCGGCCTTTTAAGACTGAGATGAGGAGGAATTTCTACACACAGAAGGTTGTGAATCTTTGTAATTCTCTGCCCCAAAGTGCTGTGGATGCTCAGTCATTGAGTATATTCAAGGCTGAGATAGATAGATTTTTGGACTCCAGAAGAAGTAAGGGATATAGGGATAGGGCAGGAAAGTGAAGTTGAGGTCGAAGATCAGTCATGATTTATTGAATGGCGGAGCAGGCCCGAGGGGCCGTGTGGCCTACTCCTGCTCCTATTTCTCATGTTCCAGCTAGAGACGGCAAAAACCCTAGAATAATTAGATGGTACAATGGGAGGACTTTTAGGATCTTTCTGGATGGATGAGTTAAGATGGGCCAAATTGCTTCCTTATCTGTAATTATCTTCCACTTTTAATAAAACATTCGAGTCAGAAGCCTTTGGTTTCAGCTGAGCAGAACAATTTAATGGGCTTAAAACAGTTCACAATTCACTGGCTAGCTAGAAGTTTAATAGGCAAAAAAACCTCACATTTGACAAATTATAAGGCAAGTGTAAGAAAAGAATACTCTAAGGGAGACAAAATATATACAGGAGGGAAGTATAGTTTTATAGTAACATTTTTAATGAGTGCTGAACTCTACATCCACCATTTTGTCATTTTCAGTTACTGAACTGCTGTAAAAATAAGCCGAGCAAGTGTCTAATGAGCATTATTGTCCTGAATACATGTAGGTAAGTTTGAAATTTTATTTTATCCAAGGAAGTGTCAGATATTAAGTGAAGGCCAATAAATATAACTTCTGTAAGCCTTCCTTGGAGTTTTGCTTTATGAAAATAATTTAAATGTACTAATTTACTACTTTTAACTAAAAATACTTCAACTGCACGTTTTTAGTGTTTTTACATATTTCTGATTCAAGAGTTTATTTTACGTACACTGTCTTTTTTATGGATTTGTAATACAATTGCACTTGGGTTTGCAGTTATGGTTCCTTTAGAATGGAGAAATATACATAAATCACGCATTACCATTGCGACTAGAGGATCCCTTGACCAGCTATCAATAACACTTCCCTACTAGCCAGCAGAAGACATAAAAAGTCAAACTTGAAGACATTTACTTCCTTCCCAAGGTAGAATTTATTGGTATTGTGTAGCAGTCACCAAGCAGTGTGGCTAGAAATTTCCCTCCAATTGTGCATTGTTCAAGTGGTAGACAGCCACGAGACAAAGTGAGAATGAAGTGATAAAGCTTGTTTAGCTACTGGATTCATGCTACGAGAATGCATTTCTATTTTCAGGGATTCGCGCCACAGAAGTGCCAGGCAATGACTATCTCCAACATACGAGAGTCTCACCACTGCCCCTTGACATTCAACGGCATTACCATCGCCGAATCCCCCACCATCAACATCCTGGGGGTCACCATTGACCAGAAACTTAACTGGACCAGCCACATAAATACTGTGGCAACAAGAGCAGGTCAGAGGCTGGGTATTCTGCAGCGAGTGTCTCACCTCCTGACTCCCCAAAGCCTTTCCACCATCTACAAGGCACAAGTAAGGAGTGTGATGGAATACTCTCCACTTGCCTGGATGGGTGCAGCTCCAACAACACTCAAGAAGCTCGACACCATCCAGGACAAAGCAGCCCGCTTGATTGGCAACCTATCCACCACCTTAAACATTCACTCCCTCCACCACCGGCATACCGTGGCTGCAGTGTGTACCATCTGCAAGATGCACTGCAGCAACTCGCCAAGGCTTCTTCGGCAGCACCTCCCAAACCCGCGACCTCTTCCACCTAGAAGGACAAGGGCAGCAGGCGCATGGGAACACCACCACATCCAAGCTCCCCTCCAAGTCAACACCATCCTGACTTAGAAGTATATCGTCAATCCTTCATCGTTGCTGGGTCAAAATCCTGGAACTCCCTACCTAACAGCACTGTGGGAGTACCTTTAGCACACGGACTGCAGTGGTTCAAGGCGGCGGCTCACCACCACCTTCTCAAGGGCAATTAGGAATGGGCAATAAATGCTGGCCTTGCCAGCGATGCCCACATCCCATAAACTAATAAAAAGTGAGTAAATTAAATTTACATTCACACATATATCACTCACACACAATGATCTTAGCCTGCCTGTACAATTGACTAGTTATATTTGAAGCATATCCTATAGTCCTTTGGGAACCATTGCATTTATGTGCAGTGGTGATGCCAGCCTTCCTTTGTAGCAGGAACGTTGTAAATATTCTTCACCAACAGACTAAGAATGTTGGTTGATACTAGGTAAAGGTCTGGCAGCAACCTCTAGAGCATGTGAAATCACTTGGATATACTACGGGCAGGGTAGTCTCATGTGCAATGGCATTTCTATTGCTTTGAAGAGCCTGCACCTTTCACTTTATCTCCATGTATCTTGATTGGACAAGAAGGACCATTTCAAGTTGGTGGAAGCTGCACATGTAAAATGTCCTCCCAAAGAAAAGCATTTGTAGGACTACTTAGAAGTGTTGAGCAATGTTTCTTCTAAAATTTTTTCATGCGCGGTCCCTTTAAATTTGCTGCGCGGCCGTGCATGCGCGGCATCTCTTCCAGCGGCAGGAGCTGGTGAGCGCCCTGCGCGGGACCTCCCGATTGGTGAGCGGCTGCGCACCTTAGGGGAAGCGTTGGCGTTCTCCCAGTTTTCTTCAATGCTGCAGCATTCAATTTTCAGAAATTTACAGCGATGACTTCTTTATCCTTCACACCAGAGCCATGTACATATTTTAAAAGCCAGACAAAGTCCTCAGAAAGCTATACTGGATTATCTGCAATTTTTAGTTTGTTCATTGAACAGAAAGTGGTTGTAACTTACAGACTTCTCATGGGTGGCAGGGGATGGAAAGTCTATCTCCAATATATCCTTTAGATTTTGCAGCACAGTGCACTCTGGAGACCTGGAAAGCACATCCTGTACTTATTAGCAAAGATTTTATTTAACCATGAAGTGTTGAAGACCATTTCTTTTCAGCAAGCACTCAGAGATGAGACTAATATTGAGCACTACTTACCAAAGATGCATGTTGGTATTCAGCTTATTCCTCAGCGGAGTTACCACTAGGGTCAAATGAGTATGGTTACTACTTTAACTTTTGACAGCAATAAGCACAAAATCTAAAAATTAAAACTGATTTCTAGAGATCACATACCATGATCAGCACCAAGGAAGCAGCATTCAGGCAACATTTTGGGATGTCTAGGGTCCACTTCCAGATTTATTGAAACATTGTTTCCTGTGACACCCAAGAATAAATAAAAATAAACCATCCAGCAACATTGCTAACTGATGCCAAACTCAAATGTTCAAATAGGAATTTTTAAATTAAAAAAAACCCTTCAATATACTGTAGTGACAGTGCTGTGTCATAAAGCAAGGAAGGAGTTTCTATAGGAGCCTCTCCACCCCTCTGGCCAAGCTTTTGGTCACCTGTCCCAATATCTCATGTGGCTCAGTGTCAAATTTTGTCTGATAAAGCTCCTGTGAAGCACCTTGTGATGTTTTACTACATTAAAGGCGCTATATGAATTTAAGTTGTTGTTCTCATGATAGTATTTTATTTTATAATGGGAACTGGCATACAACTAGAAATACTTTCAACATCTGTCATTTGTACAAACTCAAGCGCTAACAATACTTAGATTTTAATGTTAATGTTACAAATTAATACTAAAAGTTAGCCTTTTTTCTAGTGTTTTGTAAACAACAGCAGTTAACATTATTCATCCCCCCCATCCAAAACCTCCAATTGATGGAAAATACAGAAACCGATTAACATTGTTTTTCCAACTGAATTTATTTTGTTAGTTTTATTTGATTTGAATTTAATTGTAGTATTCAGTACACAAAAAGAATATTACATGATAAAGCTCTGCAAAATCTTTGGTGTATGTGAGAGAAAAACATGGGGGGGGGGCCTGAAAGGATTTTTCTCCATTTTAAACTTGATCACATGTTGGGCATCCTCCTGCTTACAGTCACCATCTTCACAGCATTTAAAGGCTAGGAAGGATAACAATGAGCAGATAAGAGCTAAAGCTAAGCAACTATCAGGTTTCCATACCACAACTTCAGAAACAAGAACAGTTAAATCAAGATGACTGTCATTATCTGAGGACTCTAAAAATACATTGTGCAGTGGGTTTTCAGATATTTTTCTACAACCAATTTCTATAACCAATTTTTAAAGAAAATAAATGCCAAATTATTTATTTATATTTATCAGGATCTATATCATCCATATTTGTCTCAATGTAATTTAAGGAACTATCAGATAAATCCATTACTTAAAATGAAAGATTTGTACCTATGGCAAGTCTCCGTGTTGTGGTACTGCGTGCTGGCTTTTCTGGTTCTAGCACCCAGGTCTTCTCATCTATTTCATCCATAATATCCCAGAATTCCTTCAGTGAATCCAGTGCTGCCAGAAACTGATTGTGAAGGTTTATTAAAGAGCTCTGAAAAAGGAAAGGAAAAGGCAAACACTGAGTTCTTTGATGACATAACAGAGAGGGGTGATGAGGGTAGTGCAGTTGATGTGTATACGGACTTTCAAAAGGTGTTTCATAAATTACCACAAAATTGAAGCCCATGGGATTAAAGGGACAGTGGGTGCGTGGATACAAAAATGACTAAGGGAAAGAAAGCAGAGAATAGTGGTGAATGGTTAGTTTTTCAGATTGGAGGGAAGTGTGCAGTGGTGTCCCCCAGGAATCAGTGTTGGGACCACTGCTTCTTTTGATGCATATTAATAACCTGGACTTGGGTGCACAGGCATAATTTCAAAGCTTGCAGATGACACAAAACTCGGAAATGTAGTAAACAGTGTAGTTAACGCAGAGAAGTGTGAAGTGATTCATTTTGGTAGAAAGAATGAGGAGAGGCAATATAAACTAAATGGTACAATTTTAAAGGGGGTGCAGGAACAGAGAGACCCAAGGGTATATATGTACACAAATTTTTGAAGGTGGCAGGACAAGTTGAAGAGGCTGTTAAAAAGGCATATGGGATCCTTGGCTTTATTAATAGAGGCATAGAGTAAGAAAGCAAGGAAGTTATGCTAAACCTTTATAAAACACTGCTTAGGCCCTAGCTGGAGTATTGTGTGCAATTCGAAGCACTACACTTTAAGAAGGACATCAAGGGCTTAGAGACGGTGCAGAGGATATTTACTAGAATGATACCAGGCACGAAAGATTTCAGTTATGTGGGGAGACTAGAGAAACTGGGGTTGTTCTCCTTAGAACAGGGAAAGCTAAGGGGAGATTTGATTGGTGTTGAAAATCTTGAAGGGTTTTGATCGAGTAAATAAGGAGCAACTGTTTCCA
The DNA here is from genome assembly GCA_030390025.1 of Squalus acanthias. Classification (NCBI taxonomy): domain Eukaryota; kingdom Metazoa; phylum Chordata; class Chondrichthyes; order Squaliformes; family Squalidae; genus Squalus; species Squalus acanthias. The sequence goes on from CM059436.1 coordinate 54,986,712, forward strand.
GTGGCAGAAGGGTCGGTAACCAGAGGACACAGATTTAAGGTGATTGGCAAAAGAACCAGAGGCAATATGAGGGAACACTTTTTTTTTTTAAAAACACAGCGAGTTATGATGATCTGGAATGCACTGCCTGAAAGGGATGTGGAAGCAGAATCAATAATAACTTTCAAAAGGGAATTGGATAAATGCTTGAAATAGAAAAAAATGCTGGGCTATGGGGAAAGAGCAGGGGAGTGGGAATAAATTGGATAGCTCTTTCAAAGAGCCGGCACAGGCACAGTGGGTTGAACGGCCTCCTTTAGTGCTGTATCATTCTATGATTTTGAGGATGTAAAATGGCACCATACCAGCAAAAATAAGTGATGTTTAAGCCAGTGTGCAGCTTTAGAGCATCAAAGCCTGGATTCACAGCCAACTTTCAATTGTACTATGGTACTTTGGGTCAAGGTATTTTCTTGCCTTTTGCTATGGCTTTGCTCGTTTTTCAACTTTATAAAGATTGGTTCACATTATCCAAAACCCTTGATTAGTTCTTAATGATCTTGACTGTTCGAAATGATCAAAAATGCTTCTGCAGGGACATACATTCATCACTGCAAATGAATTCTAGAGTAAACAAAGGCCCTGCTAGCACTGCTGTCGTAACTCAATCAAACTGACCAATTTGGTTTTTACTGGAGGTTCGGTCGTAGAGAAAATAATGCTAATTTCTAGGAATAGGATGCCACCATGATACACAGATGCCCAACACAATTCTGCAAGTATGTGTTCAAATCTTTTAAGTATCTTAAAATTAGCTGTATGGCTTCCTAACAGAAATCTGTGCATCACGAATGACGTATGGAGAGAGATTGGGTCGATTAGGCTTGTATTTGCTAGAGTTTAGAAGAATGAGAGGGGATCTCATTGAAACTTATAAAATTCTAACAGGACTCGACAGACTAGATGCAGGAAGGATGTTCCCGATGGCGGGGGAGTCCAGAACCAGGGGTCACAGTCTAAGGATAAGGGGTAAGCCATTTAGGACTGAGATGAGGAGGAATTTCTTCACCCAGAGAGTGGTGAACCTGTGGAATTCTCTACCACAGAAGGCAGTTGAGGCCAATTCATTAAATATATTCAAGAAGGAGTTAGATATATTTCTTAAGGCTAAAGGGACCAAGGGATATGGGGAGAAGGCAGGGACAGGGTACTGAGTTTGGATGATCAGCCATGATCTCATTAAATGGTGGAGCAGGCTCGAGGGGCCGAATGGCCTACTCCTGCTCCTATCTTCTATGTTTCTAGTAGGAATTTGTTCTATTCAGTAAAAAAAAATTCAGTAGTCCAAAAAAATTTTTTTTTAAGAGTACAAAAATCTACAGCTCTGGCAACACTCCCACCATAACTCCAGCAGGAGTGCAGCGGCAGACACAGAAGGGCCGGGATCCCGATACGCAGGTCTAGGTCTTTACTGGTAGTTTCTGGGAGCCCTTGTCTGGGGCATAAGCACCATCTGTGCCAAACATGGCCTCCTGTCAGAGGGGCTGGACCCCGGACTCCTCAGTGGGACTCAGTGTTAGTGGCGGCTGGTAACAAGATGAGACATATTTAGGGTTCCCAACCCTCCCACTTTGGGCAGGAGTCGGCTGGTCTCCCGAGCGCTGCTGCTGCTGGCAACTCGGGAGAAACTGTCCTTGTATGCACGATTCGCACATGCGCAGTACCCTGGCAATCATGGCTTGCAGCAAAATTCGCATTGTCTGAGCCCTGCTGGTCCCCCCGCTATTCAGAACGTACCGCTTCATTACTAGTTGTGAGGATGGTGGTATCAGGGCCAACAAAAATCAGTTGGAAACTCTGTGTACTAGGACGGCAACACAAACTGGGGAAGAGAGAGAGAGAGAGAAAAAGAGAGCGAGCGAGCACAACACAATCTGCGTGCGGGACAGAGAAGTGGCCTGGATTACTGAAGAAAAAGGTAATTTATTTTTTCCAAATTTTTATTATTGGCTCCTTACAAAGGAGGCATTCCCCTCTCCCGGACAGCAGCAGATATGAAACTTTCTGGCCTGGTGGGCACCCGAGGTTTGATCACTGTGCCACCGGCACCCACAATAATTAGGTGCCCTCCACCTGATCCTGTATACTCTGGCGCTGACACCACAGATAAGAGGGAATAGAAAAAAAAAAATTGCATTTATGCAACATCTTTCACGACCACTGAAGTACTTTTGAATTGTAGCCATTGTTGCAATGTAGGAAACACAGCAAGATCCCTCAGACAATAACGGCCAGATAATCTGTTTTGATGGTATTGGATGAGGGATAACGTTGGCTAGAACCCGGAGATAACTCCCCTGCTCTTTGAATAACGCCATGCGATCTGTTACATCCATCCGAGGGAAGACAGGGCCTCGGTTTAATGTCACATCTGAAAGACGGCACCTCAGACAGTGTAGCACTCCCTCTGTGCTGCAGTGAAGTGCCAGCCTAATAATGCGCACAAGTCTCTGAGGTGGGGCTCGAACTCACGAGCTTCTGACTCAGAAATGAGTGCTACTGCCACTGAGCCAAGGCTGACACCACAACTGCCGGGATGGCAGCCTAGTTGCCTAAAAATCTACAAAACTCCTATGGTGCAGTCAGCATAACTTCATCGCCAAGTCTTGGGTCTGAATACTTCTGCTACTGCCTGTAGGAGTTCTGCGTGAACTGAATTTTAATAGTCTTAATACGGTCCCCACAGGGATGGGTCCCGAAAATCCTCATACTCACCAGCAGATTCAATGTACATCTAAGACAGAGTTTCAGAGGCGGATATTGGGGCGAGACTCAGTATTGCCCTGGGATTTCCATTGGGGCAGGGCCAGGCAGCTATTGCATCCACCCCCTTGCAGTCTGACATAGCAAAGGGAGGCAGAACCAGTATAATGGCAGCTGTACAGTACATTTCTGCAGCGGCAGTGGGGCTCACAAGAGTGTTCCAGGCCTGGTTTATCAGGAGAAGATTTTTCTCCATGAGTAGCCTTCCTAAAAAAGGGGCCAATTTCTTTATTTCTGCAGCTGGACCTGCTGGCTTTGCGCACAAGAATCTGGCTGGTGCTAGAGTTTTCTGCCGCCACGCGCCTCATCTAGTGGGCATGAAGATGTGACAATACTGGCATGTGTGCCAGCGCTACGTAAATTCCCTGATCCTGGGGAGTCAGACACTTGGATCACTGGCAGGTTGGATTTCCCACTCCACCATAGTTATAATAGTGGAGAATTATCAGATTGTCAGGCCTATTGGTTTTCCTTTATGCAACTGGATGTGCTATACCTGGCCTGGAAACGCAAGATCCCGACAGTGGGAAAGTGTTCCACACCCCAGCACCAATATTCCTGATCAAAAAACAACATTTTTTCGCAGTATATCATCTCCCATGCTGCAGTTTGTTGAAACCAAAGAATGACACGACAAAGGAACACACATTTATTATAAAGATTATATATATATATATATATATATATATATATATTATATATAAATAAAACTTAATGGAGAAAGAGAGGCTACATATTAGGCATAAAGAGACATTGTAACATGATCCTCCTCCCAGTACCCACAGTATTTATCAACTTAATAAAGAGAATCCACAAATTCAGTAAATTATTTGTCCCACCATTCCCCTTTTAGAGGAAAGTCCAATACTTCAGCCCATCTACATCCAAAACCTCCATCATAGTCGTGTTTTCTTCTGCTGAACTTGTAAGTCACATCTATGATTGACAGCTGACAGCGTCTGGCCCAGGGCCACTATCTCTTGTCAGCGTGACAGACTGCAGGTTCATGTTCTTTTCTCAGTCCATTCTGCTGCAGGCTCAGGCTTCTGCCTTTAATGTAAACTATTCTGAAAGGTTTAGTCTGCCTCAGCAATCTCTACTGAAAGTTTATTTATGGTTGTATTACAGTAAAGTGCCTCCATCTGCTGTGGAAGTCCAAAGCAAATAGTGGTCCCCTTCAGCTTGCAGTGTACAATTGGGCCAAGTAGCACCAATGAATTTCAATATGCAGGATCTGCTGTGAATTTAACATTGTACTAGTTCAAAATATGTAATGATTTTCTTTCTCCTTTTCACTTTTTTTTTAAAAAAGGACTTTTCCAAAAATAAAATCTCACTGCAATCTTGTCAATCATTTTAGCACAGTTATGATCATTAATACCTTCATCTCAAGTGCTGCATGCTACCACTTGGCTAAACTGCAGCTTATTTTCACACACCTTATAAAACCAGATTCCTTCCTCCATTGCAAACAGATAATTAATTGCATTCTGTAGTATTTACATAATCTAGATTCCATTTTGACTTCACCTCATGAAAATTTTCAGATATAAATTCCCAAATAATCATTTTCATTCTCAACTCCAAGGCCCTGAGGCAGTCAGGTGCTCGACAGCTTATCACCCGTAGTTTCTACAAAAAGTATTTATACCTCGTATGTTTAATTTGATTTTAAAAATGTTTTTCCTTTTACACTCCAAAGTCTGAAGACACATTTATGGGTAAAAGTGGTTGTAATGCTTACAATGGGTTAAAAAAATGTTCAATATTTCTATGGTTATCTTTGCAGTGCAGGACAGGGCCCCTTATATAAAGACACAATTCAACCATTACATTTTCTAAATCACACTGACCAAACATTACTAAAAAGCCGACTGTAGGAATCTGACAATTACACAACCCAAAATTCTGCAAGAGTTGAAAGCCAAACCTCACTACTTTGAATGTCTGTAGCAGAGAACCAGGTTTCTGAACATATAGCCACATTTTATAGTTTCAGAAGCACAATAGTGAAAGGTGCATCATTCTGCTGATCTCCAGGAAAACCAATTCATTTCTTAATTAAAAAGACCTCGGAATGTTAATAGGGTTGCAGTCAAAGATTAGCCTGTAGGAAATTAACCCTTTGCCTTCAGGTGACTTTCCTCAAGAAAGCCACGGACTTCAAATCATGTTTCTTGTGTTGCAGTTGAGAGAAAAAGGTTAACAACCCTGTCACTAGATAAAGCTGTCCAGCGAGATAGCAGTTACATATGGGCATAGGCCACTTTGCCCTTGATGCTCATTCCTCACTAGTCACAATGTGCCATCTCAGCTTCAAACCACTGGCTTTATCTGATCATGCTGTGAAACACCTGCACTGGCGATCAGGCTTTGGCTTGATGTGCAAAGACCTGCCATCATCTGCTTGACATTGCACAAGTTATAATTATTCATTTGAATGAATATGTCAGAGCAGCAGCAGCAACCCTCTCATCACGGCAGCAGAAAAATACATCAAAACATTATCATCCCAGCAGGAAGACAGGGACCATAAGGAAAATTATGCATTTCAATATGGATGCCATGTAAAAATGTCAAGCTATAACTCTAGTAGTGGGAAAAAATGTTCATGTACGCCGTAATTAAAATTATATTCAAATACTATGGCCTAACATTTGGCAACAAGTGAATTGGATCCAAATCTTTACTGAACAAAAATTACAAGCAGCAAACGGTTACAAAATACATGTATTTTATTACCAGTGTTTTGCTGCAATTAATTGGCCCCACAGTAACAGGCTTGGACAGAGGTTATTTATTTTGAAAAAATTTAAATGGCAAAAGAGGATATAAAGACAGTATACTGGTTCACAAGATTTGCTTCTGATTAAAATTAATTTGTATTTTGTATTGAACTAACAGTAAATTATTTAACAAAGATTATTACATCCTCTATATGCACTCAGTAATCTTCTTTGCATTCTTACAATTATTGGAACTTAAATGATTTCAATGTTTAACATTTTCCCTTTAAGGTACCCTGTCTCTTTTCGTGTACTGGCCTTGATTAGCTATTCACCTCGCCAATTTTAGTTACGCTGCCTCCATTCTCTGTGCATGGATATACTTGCCCTATATTCTGCCATTTCAGACTTCTACTCATTTAATAGAAAGTCCCTTGTCCCCTCTGCCTGTAAACAGTCATTTTTAGTTTTACCACATATGGAACAGTATACATTCTTTGGTTAGAAATGTACTACATCACACTGGTATTCACAACATATGTGCCTAATAAACACCAAACATTCCAGTTTATTGCAATGGTTCCCATCTGAGACATGAATTTAGGGTTTTTTGACTATTTCTTATTACATTTTATATTATAGAAGTAAAATTCAGATATAGAGTCACACATTGTCCAGCTCTCTAACAAGTATGCACCCTGATCTCTGGTTCTAACTCCTGGGAACTAAAGAGAGAACTAATTTCTCTCTTCAGGGTCAGCCGTGGCTCACTGGTAGCAATCTCGCCTCCGAGTCAGAAGGTTGTGGGTTCGAGGCCCACTCCAGGGACTTGAGTGCAAAATCTAGGCTGACACTCCAAACAGAGGTGCCATCTTTCAGATGAGATGTTAAACCGAGGCCCCATTTGCCCTCTCAGGTGGATGTAAAAGATCCCATGGCACTATCTCAAAAGAACAGCAGGGGAGTTCTGGTGTCCTGGCCAATATTTATCCCTCAACCAACACCTAAAAACAAATTATCTGGTAATTATCACATTGCTGTTTGTGGGACCTTGCTGCAGCATTTCCTACATTACATCAGTGAGGTGAGAGTGACTGCCCTTGACATCAAGGCAGCATTTGACCGAGTGTGGCATCAAGGAGCCTTAGTAAAACTGAAGTCAATGGGAATCGGGGGGAAAATGCTCCACTGGCTGGAGTCATACCTAGCACAAAGGAAGATGGTTCTGGTGGTTGAAGGTGAATCATCACAGCCCCAGGACATCGCTGCAGGAGTTCCTCAGGGCAGTGTCCAAGTCCAACCATCTTCAGCTGCTTCAACAATGACCTTCCCTCCAACATAAGGTCAGAAATGAGGATGTTCACTGATGACTGCACAGTGTTCAGCACCATTCACAACTCATCAAATAATGAAGCTGTCCATGCCCGCATGCAACAAGACCTAGACGACGTCCAGGCTTGGGCAAATAAGTGGCAGGTAACATTCCCACCACAGAAGTGCCAGGCAATGACTATCTCCAACAAGTGAGAGTCTAACCACCTTCCCTTGACATTCAACAGTATTACCATCGCCAAATCCCCCACCATCAACATCCTGGGGGTCACCATTGACCAGAAACTTAACTGGACCAGCCACATAAATACTGTGGCAACAAGAGCAGGTCAGAGGCTATGTATTCTGTGGCAAGTGTCTCACCTCCTGACTCCCCAGAGCCTTTCCACCATCTACAAGGCACAAGTCAGGAGTGTGATGGAATACTCTCCACTTGCCTGGATGAGTTCAGCTTCAACAACACTCAAGAAGCTCGACACCATCCAGGACAAAGCAGCCCGCTTGATTGGCACCCCATCCACCACCTGAAACATTCACGCCGTCCACCACCGGTGTACCATGCCTGCAGTGCGTACCATCTACAAGATGCACTGCAGCAACATGCCAAGGCATCTTTGGCAGAACCTCCCAAACCCGCAACCTCTTCCATCCAGAAGGACAAGGGCTGCAGGCGCATGGGAACACCACCACCTCCAAGTTCCCCTCCAAGTCACACACCATCCTGACTTAGAAGTAGATCGCCGATCCTTCATCATTGCTGGGTCAAAATCCTGAAACTCCCTACCTAACAGCACTGTGGGAGTACCTTCACCACACGGACTGCAGCGGTTCAAGAAAGCGGCTCACCACCACCTTCTCAAGGGCAACTAGGGATGGGCAATAAATGCTGGCCTTGCCAGCGACGCCCACATCCCATAAACGAATAAAAAAAAACATCAGTAACTACACTTCAAAAAGTACTTCATTGGCTGCAAAGCGCATTGGAACATCCCGAGCTTGTGAAGGGGGTTATAATAAATGCAAGTCTTTCTTGCTTTTGTTCCACTCTCTTCCCCCTCCCCCATTATCAATGTGTAACTACTAAAAGAGTTTTGAAAGGTTGAAAGGTTTTCTTTAAATATAAAGGTTTTTTGACTTCTCAGGAGACGACAATTGATAGTACATCATTACCATGCTCATTATATCCAAGAAGATCGCGCATATCGACACAGACATCAAGTATCTACGCTCCGAAAGCTTGTGATTTCAAATAAAACTGTTGGACTATAACCTGGTGTTGTGCGACTTCTCACTTTTATCCACCCCAGTCCAACACCGGCATCTCCGCATCATGGCCATTATATGGTGATCTTGGCATATTAACAATTTATAATTTTATATATAAATAAACAAAATGGCCAATTGATCTAATCCTGGATTATCCAGAATTCACCAAATCATCTGGCTAACAATTTTAATTTGTTTTTAAAATCAGGATCGAAGAGAGACATAACCAACTTGAAGGACAATAGGATGTCTGACATTTTGTAGTCAGAAGTCAATCTGACCTATGCATTTGGATGGCACAGAAGGCAGGGCTAGCTTTCTGAATAAAAACAATAGCAGGGTATTTGTTGGGAATTATTAGGCAACATTGAAAGAATTAAAAAAACAACACTGCAGAGAAGATTAGGACTATGGAAACTAAACCAAAGAAGAAGCAAGGTAAATAGAATTTTCCAGCTGGAGATATGCAGACATATCTGATGCTATCAGCAGGAGCAAAATAATCAAGTGCTTGGATCAAGAATGAGACCTTATACACCACAAAATAAAGGAGTTTCCCATAAGTGTATCCCACAAAGCTCTTAAAGGAACAGTGGCCAAAAATGATTCACAGGGGATGACCATGGTTCCCAGTTATATGCAGAAGTTGAACTGAGTAATAAGAAGTTATTTTAAACTGAAGAAAATATTGGTACATTCACCTGGTACAACAAATTAAAATCTGGATTATAGAACAACAAATACTAGAAGTGGCATTTTTTTTTATTTGTTTATGGGATGTGGGCGTCGCTGGCAAGGCCAGCATTTATTGCCCATCCCTAATTGCCCTCGAGAAGGGGAGATAACAGGCAATTGGGAAACTGACAATTCTTTCAGCTGCATTTTGCCCAGTGAATAACAATTCTATTCAATTGCTTGTTACTATGGTACTACAAAAAAAGGACAAATAACAAAAAGAGCAGGTGTAGGCCATTCGGCCCTTTGTGCCTGCTTAGCCATTCACCAAGATGGCTGATCTTCTACCTCAACTCCACCTTCCCGCACTATCCCCATATCCCTCGATTCCCTTAGTATCCAAAAATCTATCAATCTCGGTCTTGAACGTACTCAACGACTGAGCATCCACAGCCCTCTGGGGTAGAGAATTCCAAAGATAGACAACAGTAAAAAAAAAAAGCAATTACAGAATTTGACTAGTACCTGTTGTGTCCAAGAAATCACAAATGGAACAGGAGAATCTGTGGAGCAGTCAGGTGGTTCAGCTGGATACTGAAGATTAAAAAGAAATCAAGTAAGGACTAGCTTGCTAATGCCTTCAGGAGCACCACAAACAGGTAAATGATCAGGCCTCTGAACTCTTGATTTGACTGCAGCCATTAGGACAAGAGCTGCTCAGAACAAGCTTGTTTGTGGAAGATTTTTTAAATGATATTGTAGGAGTCGCATAACCCATTAATCAGCAAGCAGAGATTGGTTTTCAAACCGACTCACCGACACGCATCTGCATAGATTTTGAACTGCAGGACTCAAAGTGATAGACTTTCATTTCAGTTTGGTCAGGTTTCACACTTCTTTCTCTCTCTCTTCCCCTCCCCAAAGTCAGTAGACACCCAACAAGCAGTCATACATTCTACATTGGCAAATAAAATGCAATTCATAAAACATCCTTGCAAGATTTGAAAATAATGAACATAAAAGACTCCTTAAATTGTATATAACAACCACCAGAAGTTTAAAAAAAATATATAAACGAGTGGGCTAGAGCTCTACAATGTCTTAGTCGTCAGTACTAAGCCATAAATAACAGAAAGATGTCACATTTGATTCTTGGTTTGTCCTGAGTTAGGTGATTTTAACCAAGGCAGAGCAGGGGCTTGACAATTGATCTCGGTATCCCCGGTTTGTGTTGGGAGCAAAACAAATGCCAAGACTCCCAATACTGATCACTATCAGTGAGTTGTATTGGAAAGTGCATACACACGATTAGGCCAGGACTGGGCTGGGCTGAACTGCATCATTTCCCTGGTAGAGTAGTTGACACAAGTACAACATTTAAAATTCTCAAGCAAGGCTGGAGATTAGAAGGAATTCCAGTTTCCTTCACCCGCAGGACACTTGTCCATAGAATATACTCCCATCAAAAGCAATCAAAACTATGTCTAATTCCTAAAACAAAAGTTTCCCGTTCTTAAATTTAAAAGCAGACAAAGGTCTAACCTGAGTATTTGCCTGAAAATACAATCGCCGAGTGCAGTTTTTTTAAGAAAAAACTCAATACAGTAGCTGGATTACAAACTGATCCTGGTATCTTTGCCAATTGTTTGTGGCTGAGGCATAGAAACAGACATTGTAATACCGAATCAGGTCCCGCTGGTCCCAACCAACTCAAAGCTGAGATTTGACAATGGAATGTGAGGTTTCTACACCCAAGTCTCAGAAGTGCAGTGAAATAGCCACTCCAGAAAGGACAGTTTGTTAAATGACGTTTTTAAGAACTGCACGCTGCACAAGTAAATACTCGAGGATAAGACCATTGTAGGGACACATTCTTTAACTGTAGGTTCTGAAGAAGATTACTATACCCATATGAAACAACTTAACCCAGAGTTAAAATAGTTAGTTTGTATGATCTTCAAAAAAAAAAATTGAGAATTTTCTCTGCCAATTTTTCTCCCCTGTTCTCCCGAAGCCTTTGATTCCTTGCTGGGGGACAGTTATAGGGACACTTTTCCCCTTCCGGTACCTAGTCTAAATGGTCATTATTCACCCATAATCCTTCACACAAGTATCTGCAGGCGATTTGAGTATAGGGCAATCATAGATGAACACAATAAAGTCTCGACACAGGCACATTTCCAGCAGTAGTCTCTGGATAGTGATCAGAAGCGGGCGCTTAGACATATTTGCCTCTTCCTAACTCAAGGGTGCCGATGGCAATTGCAGTGTCCATACTGCTACCCTGGCTGGATTTAGCTAACTCAGCCTAGACACTGCCTGTGTCCCTGACGACCATGTGCGGGAAGTGTATCCAGATGCAGCTACTGGCAGACCGCATTGCGGCGCTGGAGCTGCGAATGGATACATACTGGAGCATTCGCGATGCTGAGGACGTCGTGGATATTACATTTAATGAGTTGGTCACACCGCAGGTAAAGGCTGCACAGGCAGGAAGGGAATGGGTGACCGCCAGGCAGAGTAGTAGGCGCAGGCAGGTAGTGCAGGGGTCCCCTGTGGCCAACCCCTCTCAAACAGATATACCGCTTTGGATATTGTTGAGGAGGATGGCTTATCGGGGGAAGGCAGCAGCAGCCAACTTCCTGGCACCATGGGTGGTTCTGCTGCACAGGACGGGAGGAAAAAGAGCGGGAGAGCTATAGTGATAGAGGATTTTATTGTAAGGGGAATAGATAGGCGTTTCTGTGGCCGCAAACGAGACTCCAGGATGGTATGTTGCCTCCCTGGTGCAAGGGTCAAGGATGTCTCAGAGCGGCTGCAGGGCATTCTGGAGGGGGAGGATGAACAGCCAGTTGTCGTGGTGCATATAGGTACCAACGATATAGGTAAAAAATGGGATGAGTTCCTAAAAGCTGAACATAGGGAGTTAGGAGGTAAATTAAAAAAATAGGACCTCAAAAGGTAGTAATTTCAGCATTGCTACCAGTGCCACGTACTAGTCAGAGTAGAAATAGAAGGATATTTCAGATGAATATGTGGCTAGAAGAATGGTGCAAGGGGGAGGAATTCAAATTCCTGGGACATTGGAACCGGTTCTTGGGGAGGTGGGACCAGTACAAACTGGACGGTTTACACCTGGGCAGGACCGGGACCGATGACCGAGGAGGAGTGTTTGCTAGTGCTGTTGGGGAGGGTTTAAACTAAAATGGCAGGGGGTTGGGAACCTGTGCAGGGAGACAGAGGAAAGGGAAGCAAGGATAGAAGCAAAAGACAGGAAGGAGAAAAGCAAAAGTGGAAGTCAGAGAAATCAAGGGTGTAAATCAAACATGGCCACAGTAAACAATAATTCTAAAAGATCTAAGTGTTAAAAAAACAAGCCTAAAGGCTTTGTGTCTTAATGCAAGGAGCATTCGTAATAAGGTGGATGAATTAGCTGTGCAAATAGATGTAAATGGATATGATGTAATTGGGAATACGGAGACATGGCTCCAGGGTGACCAAGGCTGGGAATTCAACATTCAGGAAGGACAGGCAAAAAGGAAAAGGAGGTGGGGTAGCATTGCTGGTTAAAGAGGAGATTAACACAATAGTAAGGAAGGATATTAGCTCTGATGATGTGGAATCTGTATGGGTAGAGCTGAGAAATTAGAGACACGTGCAATAAGGGCAAAGCAGTTATCATGGGTGACTTTAATCTACATATAGATTGGGCTAACCAAATTAGTAACAATACTGTGGAGGAGGAATTCCTAGAATGTATACAGGATGGTTTCCTGGACCAATATGTCGAGGAACCAACTAGAGATCAGGCCATCTTAGACTGGGTATCATGTAATGAGAAAGGATTAATTAGCAATCTTGTTGTGCGAGGCCCCTTGAGGAGGAGTGATCATAATATGATAGAATTCTTCATTAAGATGGAGAGTGAAGCAGTAGTTGACTCAGAGACTAGGGTACTGAATTTAAAAAAAGGAAACTACGATGGTATGAGGCACGAGTTGGCTAGGATGGATTGGGGAACGTTACTTAAAGGGTTGACGGTGGATAGGCAATGGCAAACATTTAAAGATCGCATGGATGAACTACAGAATTTGTTCATCCCTGTTTGGCATAAAAATAAAACAAAAAAGGTGACTCAACCGTGGCCGACAAGGGAAATTAGGGATAGCATAAGATCCAAGGAGAGGACATATAAATTGGCCAGAAAAAGCAGCAAACTTGAGGATTGGGAGCAGTTTAGGATTCAGCAAAGGAGGACAAAGGGATTAATTAAGAGGGGGAAAATAGAATATGTGAGTAAGCTTGCAGCGAACATAAAAACTGACTGTAAAAGCTTCTATAGATATGTGAAGAGAAAAAGATTGGTGAAGTCAAGCGTAGGTCCCTTGCAGTCAGAATCAGGGGAATTTATAATGGGGAATAAAGAAATGGCAGACCAATTAAATACATACTTTGGTTCTGTCTTCACAAAAGGAGGACACAAATAACCTCCCAGAGATGTCAGGGAACATAGGGTCTAATGAGAGGGAGGAACTGAATGAAATCAGTATTTGTAGGGAAATGGTGTGAGGGAAATTGACGGGATTGAAGGCCGATAAATCCCATGGGCCTGATAATCTACATCCTAGGGTACTTAAGGAAGTGGCCCTAGAAATAGTAGATGCATTGCTGGTCATCTTCCAAAATTCTATAGACTCTGGAACAGTTCCCATGGATTGGAGGGTATCTAATGTAACCCCACTATTTAAAAAAGGTGGTAGAGAGAAAACGGGGAATTATAGACTGGTAAGCCTGACATCGGTAGTGGGGAAAATGCTAGAGTCCATTATAAAAGATGTAATAGCAGAGCACTTGGAAAACAGTGACAGGATCAGCCAAAGTCAACATGGATTTACAAAAGGTAAATCATGCTTGACTAACCTACTGGAATTTTTTGAGGATGTAATTGGTAGAATAGATAAGGGAGAACCAGTGGATGTGGTGTATTTGGACTTTCAGAAGGCTTTCGATAAGGTCCCGCATAAGAGATTAGCGTGCAAAGTTAAAGCACATGGGATTGGGGGTAAGGTACCGACTTGGATAGAAAACTGGTTGGCAGACAGGAAGCAAAGAGTTGGAATAAACGTATCTTTTTCCGAGTGGCAGGCAGTGACTAGTGGGGTACCGCAGGGATCGGTGCTAGGACCCCAGCTATTCACAATATATATTAATGATCTAGACGAGGGAACTAGATGTAATATCTCCAAGTTGGCAGACGACACAAAGCTAGGTGGGCGTGTGTGCTGTGAGGAGGATGCAGAGAAACTCCAGTATGATTTGGACAGGTTGGGTGATTGGGCAGATGCAGTATAATGTGGATAAATGCGAGGTTATCCACTTTGGTGGCAAAAACAGGAAGACAGATTATCTGAACGGCAATAGATTGGGAAAAGGGGAAGTGCAACGAGACCTGGGTGTCCTTGTGCACCAGTCGCTGAAGGTAAGCATGCAGGTGCAGCAGGCGGTTAAGAAGGAAAATGGTATGTTGACCTTCATAGCGAGAGGATTCGAGTACAGGAGCAAGGATGTCTTGCTGCAGTTGTACAGGGTCTTGGTGAGACCACACCTTGAATATTGTGTGCAGTTTTGGTCGCCTTATCTGAGGAAGGATGTTCTTGCCATGGAGGGAGTGCAGCGAAGATTCACCAGACTGATACCTGGGATGGCAGGAATGACGTATGGAAAGAAATTGGGTCGATTAGGCTTATATTTGCTAGAGTTTAGAAGAATGAGAGGGGATCTCATTGAAACTTATAAAATTCTAACAGGACTAGACAGGCTAGATGCAGGAAGGATGTTCCCGATGGCGGGGGAGTCCAGAACCAGGCGTCACAGTCTAAGGATAAGGGGTAAGCCATTTAGGACAGAGATGAGGAGGAATTGCTTCACCCAGAGAGTGGTGAACCTGTGGAATTCTCTACCACAGAAGGCAGTTGAGGCCAATTCATTAAATATATTCAAGAAGGAGTTAGATATATTTCTTAAGGCTTAGGGGATCAAAGGATATGGGGAGAAAGCAGGGACAGGGTACTGAATTTGGATGATCAGCCATGATCGCATTGAATGGCGGAGCAGGCTCGAGGGGCCGAATGGCCTACTCCTGCTCCTATCTTCTATGTTTCTATTGGGTATCAAGCCTGGGATCTTCTTGCTCTGTATGGTTCAGGTATTCACTGCATTATCGTGCTGAGCCATCAGGGGGTCTTTTGGTTTGTTCTAGTAAAGTGACTGAACATTCAAATCCAAGCTCCCCCATCCAGATGACCACATTTCACAAGTTTGCTGCAGGGCTTTTTTTTACTTTTTAAGAAATAGTATCTTGTTGCTCAAAAAGATTTTTTTTTCTAAACAAACGTTTTGCAACACAAATGTGCATGCACATGCCCACACCCACATTTTTAAAGCAACGTTCACATGTTATCAGTCCGTATATCCAATCAGTCCTCTATTCACCAACCCAATATGTTTATTCCCTCCATAAATAAGTACTTTATGTTCTGTTCGAAGTTGACGCCATCCACACCAGCTACTTTTTAAATTCAACTACTCTAGTACACATTTTACTTTTAGATTCCTCAACCATTTTGAAAGATATCTAAATATCAAGAGTTTCAAAGCCAATAGTTAACCATTTCCTTTTCAGTGTTCATCCAGGCAAGGATCAATTGAGGGGCCGAATGGCCTACTCCTGCTCCTATTTCTTATGTTATGTTCTTATGAGAAACAAGTGCACATTCCTACTACTTTTGTGGTAGAACTGCAATTTGCTTCTAAGAATATACTTCTGCACATTTCTGAGTGTCACTGCACATTTACATGCAATTATTAATTTAGTTCTCAAAGACAAACAAGACACCAGCAAATGGGACCAGTCTGCAGTATTTTTTATATAGAAGACCTAGATCAGAATGTTGGCAATTTTAGCACACTTTGCTGCAATCAAATCTCTAATGTAAAGTGACACTGTATTTCCCTTACAGCATATGATGTGAATCCTATTTGTTAGCTACCAAGTTTCAATGTCACCTGCCACAAGGTTTACATATTAGCACTCTGGCTTCATGCTTCATAGCCAAGTTTCAATGACAGAGACACAACTAAATGACAAATAGAGTTATTACTTAATTCACTCCAGTACTTAAGAGGTTGAAGTCTTTTGGTTCATGAAGACACGTATGTATTACAAGATAACTGATAAGTTCACCGTCTTTTCTTCCGCCACTGCAAGACTGAACACTGCCAGGCTTGTCAATGGTGGACAGAGACTTTACCTTCAAAATACTTTCTTGAAGAGTATAAAGCTTCTGCCTTTTAAATCAACAAGGAGTACTTAAAATATGACGACATGACAAATTATGAAACAAACCTGAAACAACATATTGTAGTAGGAGTAAGCAAAGTACCCTGGCCTGCACAAATGTGTCAATTTTAGGGCGGGGTGTGGAGGGGGTCTGCAGGGACAGCCTGAGGCCTGGTACTATCCTCATGCCACTAATGAGATACTACTACTACTTCAGGAGTGTTTTCTCAGACCTGTTTCTATATATTACTTTGCAAGGCATGGCGTATGTACATAATATTCACTCTCAAAGCAGAGGTACCAACTACTGCATTTTAAGACATTTAAAAAGAAAACTCCCTGAATAATTGATAAAAGTACCCAAACTAAAAATCCCTGTAAATATGTATATTGTTGTCCCTTAAATATTTCTTCTCCTAATTCTTTGAGAAGTTAATTCCAAGTAATAATGGCTCATACTACACACAATTGTTTGTGAGGTCTTAATGGTGTTTCTGCTAAAAGTTAGCATCAAATGATCAAGACTGACTTAATTTAGATTGAGCAGTTGCAGTGCTTGGCTAAAGCATCAACTACCCAAAAAAATAAATGCAGTTGTGCAGAGCATTTCATTTCATGGGTTTAAAACCTCAAACTCTTAAGTAGGATGAAAATGCAAGACTGAATAATATCTAGATCCAAGTTGCCATAGTAAATAAATCCATCTCCCTGTATCTGATATTGATTTTTTTTAATATACAAAATTACTGTTCAAAAGAAATCCCAACACTATATCTTTGAATCCATTACCAGTTCCTCACCTTTGATTTTAATTTAATTGTGATCATATGCTCTCGACCCGCAGAATCCTCAGCCTTCAGCTTAATGGTCCTGAACTCTGCATCCATATAAGCAAGTCTGAGAAGAAAATATATGAAAGGTTTATGAAATCAAAGTCTACTAGTGATTTGATGTGTTTGCTTTACTCCTATTAATCTGAAACTAATATCAAAAAGACAAGGTCTTGAGTGCCAAGCATTTCTCCTGTCACAGATTTACTGCTGTTAATACACCAGTCTGCTGCTTAATGTGGTCATATATCACAAAGTTATTTACGACCTGTGTCAAGGCTCACGCTGTGGTCAGTGAGCACCATGTTTCAGTTTTCCATCATGGGAACCTTTGGCACACACAGCAGGTTCCTGTCAGCCTTTACTTATGTACACATAAAACTTCCTGTCAGGCCTTTGATCAATTTTTGCAGTTTTATACTGTGTTAGGCCAGGCGCGATGTTTTTTTAGCCGATAAAAATTATTAGTTTTTAATCTGCTCCTTCTCATTAATTCCTTCGTCCTGCCAACTATTACCATTTTCAATGAAACCCATCATTTGTGCATGTGCAACTTCTCTAAATTCTTGTATCACGAATTGTGTACAATTCTAAATAGGAAGCTCATTAATGAGTTCATTTAAATCAGAGACCACCACAAAATCTATAAACCTCTTCTAGCAGGACATTCAACTGCTTATATCGGTATTGGTTAATCAATCAATCAATTACAAATTTTCTTCCCAACAGTTAGTAAAGTAATTAGTTGAAGAAATTTACTGTCCCATGTGATATGGCACCAAGCCAAACCGACCGGTAAGGTCCCTGGTTTAATCTTTACCTGGGCTGAGTTAGCTGACCTTGGTCACAGCGGTAAAGTCAGCCTCAGCCCCCTGTGGCCAAGGAGGAAGAAGTAAGAATTTGCCAGAGACCCTGCTCCTGATTGTTAGCTGCTGACTTCTGATGAAAAGTATATGACTCAGGGCAGGATTGGGCTCAGCTGCAATTACTTCCATAGGAAATTCCACAGGGGTTTTTCCAGTTTCCCACCATAATGGGCCACTGGTGGAACCAAGTAAATGAGGGAGATGTGGTTCCGTCTGTTCTCCACCATTTCCGCATTGGCTTGCAAGGAGCAGTTCTTTTGACCCTTACAAGGCAAATGACGGGTATGGGGCAGTGACTCGCCAAACAGGAGGTTCCTGCTCCAGGCCCTGGTGGGGGACCCAGCATGTACATGGTGACCTGTATGCCAAGAGGTGAGGCATAACAGCCTCCACATGAGCACATCTGGGCACCCCCAGTAGAGTCCAGGTCTGGCAAAAAGCCTGGACCTCCAAAGAGGACAATTTAATTAAAAAAAAATATTTTGAGAGTTGGGCCAACTCACTTTGGGGTTGATCAGAGACACCGATTGGTAGGGTGGGGGCAAATATGTGGGAAACCATCCCTCCCCAAACCCAACAGGTGAGCAGCCACCCCAATTTCCTGGCATATGGGGCAGGTAGGTGCCAAAGAAGCACTTATGCCCTCCCATTGACCATGCAAACTCCGGCATTGCTGTAGAGGGCACCGCCGGATGTGATCCCAGTACAATCAGCAGAAGTGCCGCCTGTAGAATTTTGGGGCCATTAGGTTCGGTCTACTTTCACTAAAAAAAAATGGGCATTTGGGCAAGGTAGTGGTGGGGGCGGGGGGGGGGGGCGCATGCTTCACAGTATCTAAAAACGAGCCTGTGTGTTCAATGGAGAAGGAGAGCAAATGGGAAAAATAAAATTGATAAAATGGATTACCATAATATGTTCTGATGTTTACTACTTCTTTGTTCTCAAAGAGCAATGAACAAACGATGATATGTACTAATTAAAAAAAAGAGATCCAAGGATAAATTCACCAAGCTCACATTCCCAGTAGGGGTTGCACTCAAAAGGAACACTGGTAGCAGAATTAGCACTATAGTGTTGACGGCCCAGTCTCCAACCCATACTCCCTTTAGGAATGACTCCCGGCTGGATGCATTGGATCAATGAAGTTATCCTATAGAGAACAGATCTTAAACAATTTAAATACATCAAAGCATTTCTTGAGCAGTTCTAAGATATTTAAAAATAACAGGCATGAGTGGATTCGCTCATGGAATGTTTCTGTACTTAAATTAATTCCTCCAGTATACTTGCTTGTCTCATGGTTACAACATTTTTGTTGAAAAAAAGGCACAATTACCTCCCTCGCCTGCCTAATTTTTCAGTAACTTTTTCTCTCTACAGTTCCACCCACCGCCTTATTTAGGCATATCCTCACAAATCTCACCAACACCAAGGTGGTTGCTGAGAGCACAGGAAGATTTGGGGAAATTGTATTGGGGCGTCGGCCAAGTCAGAGATTTCCCAGAACTCAACACAAGCTCTAGCAACCCTGTTTCAGCAATTAAATAACCTTGCACTAAAATTTTGTACATTTGTGACAGTCACAGACTGTGTGTTAAGCTTCGGTGCAAAGTTTTTGGATGAAATGTTGAGATGCCACAGCCCTCATGTTCCTGCTTTAAGTCTGGATTTCAGCCTAAAGTGTTAGCAACTATTACATTGCTCATCCAATCATAAACTTGTGGAGTGCCAGCAGCCTAGTCACATCTGTCCAATATGTAGAGGGTGACTCGGGCATGGAGCCTGTACAACATCATCCTGCACAACATCATCCTGCACATCCTTAATCTATACCAAGTACAGGAGGAGGAGCCGTTTTATGAGAGGAAAAAAAACTTGCAAGGGGTATCAAAGCTAAAGGTAAAGTTTTTATAAATATATTAATATATATTGAGTAGTAAGGGGGAATGTGGGGCCATTAAAGACAGATGCAGGCGAGACTATAAATCGACAAGAAGGAAAAGGCAGACTTGTTAAATTAGTACTTTGTATCAGTTTTCACGGTGGAGGTAAGGAACAAAATATTAGAGGTACAAGGGAACCCAAAATAAATCAAGTGGGGGGGGGGGGGGGGGGAAACTTACTGGATTTAATACAAGTAAAAATAAAAGGTAATGGAGAAAATAATGGGACTTAAGAGAGACAATACGCAAGGACCAGAGTTTCCAGCCCAGGGTATTAAAAGAAATAGGTGAGGAAATTGCCGATGCATTAGTCATCATTTCTTTAAAGCTCTCTAGATTTGGGAATTCTGCCTTTAGATTGGAAAATTGCAAATGTCACTCCATAAGAAGGGAGAAACCAGGAAACTACAGACCAGTCAGTTTAACATCAGTTGTGGAGAAGTTACTGGAATTTATCATCAGGGACAAAATGACTGAGCAGTTGGGCAAGTAGGAGCTGATCAAAGAGATGACGTAGCATGGATTTGTGAAGGGTAGGTCATGTCTGACTAAATCCAGTTGAATTTTTTTTGAGGTCACTAACATGGTGGATATGGATGTTGTCTAGATGGACTTCCAAAAGGCATTTAATAAGGTTCTGCACAAGAGTTTATTAGCAAAAATAAAAGCATACAGAATTGGAGGTAACCTTGTGACATCGGTTGGGAAGTAGTAGGGATAAATGGAATATTCGCTGATTAGTGGGATGTGACAAATGGTGTTTCCCAGGGATCTGTATATAATGGACAAAAGAATAGAGAGTTGTATATCTAAGTCTACAGATGACACTAAGTTAGGAGGCACAGTAAATTGTGTAGATGGGAGCAGGAAGTTACAAAGGGACACACAGATTAAGTGAGTGGGCAAATCTGAGACAGCTGGAGTGCAATGTGGCAAAATTTGAGGTCATCCACTTTGGATCCAAGAAAGACAAATCGGAATATTTTCTTAATGGCAAGAGACTAGGAACTGTGGAGGACTAAAGGAATTTGGGTGTCCATGTACACAGATCACAAAAAGCTAGTGAGCAGGTTAAAAAAAGTAATCAAAAAGGTTAATTGAATGCTGGCCTGCTTTTTCCAAGGGGGCTGGAATACAGAGGGGAGGAAGTGATGCTTTAGTTGTACAAAACCTTGTTCAGACCCCGGCTGGAGGACCACTTTCCATTTTGTGCACTGCATGATGATATATTGGCCTCGGAGGAGTACAGCACAAATTCAGCAGAATGATACCGGGACTTAATGGGTTAAATTAGGAGAACAGGTTGTACAAACTTGGCTTGTATTACCTTGAGTTTAGAAGGTTAAGAGGTAATGTCACGGAGGTGTTTAAAATGATAAAAGGATTCGATAGGATAGATAAACTATTTCCTCTACTAGGGGAATCCAACAAGGGGGCACAAACTTAAAATCAGAGCTAGGTCATTTAGGAGTGAAATCAGGAAGCCCTTTTTGACACAAAGGTTAGTGGAAATCTAAAAGGCTGTAACTGCTGGGTCAATTGAAATTTTCAAGACTGAGATTGATAGATTTTGTTAGGCAAGGGTATTAGGGGATATGGATCAAAGGCGGTCAAATGGAGTTGAGGTACAGATCAGCCACAATCTGATTGAATGACGGAATTGGCGCAAAAGCTGAATTGCCTACTCCTGTTTCTATGTTCCTACATAGGTCTTGCAAGAAGACAGCAAACATCCATTTTCATGATTAGCAGTCAGGATACTATTGTTAGAAATTCCAGCAGTGGTTGCATTCATCTCATGGGCAAACTCATACTACTATGACTCTGGAGGAAATTCTAGCCACTGGTCTCTAATTATTCGAGTCTGACTTTGACCCCTTCTTGTAGTTAGATGTGTTTATGGTTTTCCATTCAAATGTCAAGTCTAGTTGACGGGGACAGTTGAAGCACGACCTTGCTTTCGAGCACAGATAGTTGTAACAATATGTGCCATAATATCTGTGAAGCTGGAGTAAAATGCTGCACTGCGATCATGTGGTGTGGTCTTATTGCCAAACCGGAAGCTGGGTTGGTCCTGGGAAATACTGCTTAGAGGGAAATTGAAGGCTGCTGTTTCAGTGTTGGGAGAATTTGGAATTTTTAGTTGAACTGATTGCTGTGGTGTTTCTTATCAAATAGTCTCACCTTGACTTCTATTCTCACAAACAGATTACACTACTTAGAACTGCAAGGATGATCATGTTCTGCAGCTTCTTGTTCACATCATAACTTCATCCACCAGCTGCTTAGCTTCAGTAAATTCACCTTACTCAGAAGGTTTATGAAGAGATTCAGTCCTCAGTCATAATTGGCTAGTTGCATGGCTGCATACAAGTTCTCGGGCAGATATCCCCTCAGCATATGTACAGCAGGAAATGGGTCTTCCTGTGCACGCATGACCGGAATTTCACACACTGCATTCTGTAGTTTGCGTTTAACTATAATATTGAATTTCCCCTTTTACTGCTCGATTGTAATGCTAAAAACTGACATACCAATTTAGCAAATGAGCAATACTTCTGCTTTTCACCAAGAGGCACTCAGAAGGGTAACCGGAATTTAATTTTGGTTTAACTAAAATATTGAATGAGGTATTCAGCTTATGTTAAATTCATAAAAGTAAGAAGTGTTTGAGTTCCAGAAACAGTGCATTTCACTAGAAAGCAAGAAGAGATACAAAGCCGTCTGTGTGCACCTCCCAATATCGAGATCAACATTGACTTTTCAAAAGTAAAGACCAAATGGTCTGGCAGCAATAAGCGTCGAAAATCAGGATGAGCAGGAGACTGGGACAGCACTGAGGAACACTGCAGTGAGTGCTAAAAAGACTGTGGGATCATTTGGGTCAGCACAATAGAATTGTTGTGGCATAGCGGACATCTCTGCTACAAAGCATTGTACACTGATCACATAGGGGGACGATTTCCATCTGCCGAGCGACCCATTTTTCAGTGTAAACAGGGAGATAAGCAGTACAAAAATTTCCAAATAAAAAATTGGACTGAAATCACACTGGAGACCTAACCAATGCGATGTTTGAGCGGGTTTTAATTTATGCAACCAGTGCTCCCGCCCAAAACTGTCAGGCGCCAAATATTAATCTGTAAATTGGAGATCTGCACTGGTTCAAGGATCCAAACATCATTTTGGTTGTCACCAGCTTTGCAATTGCATGTTCTATAGCCCACAAACCATGGGCTCTATAATTCAGGAGAGTGTCATTTCCTGCTTTACTGAAAGGGATCCTCTTCTGTTCTCAGGTAAATTGTTGGAAAGTTTACGCTGACCTTTGGCTCGCGAAATATTGAGAGTTTTGGCTACTGCAACTGCTGGTGCGGTCGCTACACCATCGACAACTGGTATGGAGTCCTACTGGCAACCCACTTTTGCCTTTATTAGGGTCCTGCTAGGTGTTCCATTGTGGCTGTAGGTAGAGGAGCAGCAGCAGGAACGGGCCCACAGAACTACAGCTGCAGCGACAGCAGGCAGAGGGAGGAGAGCTTGTAGGAATCCTCACCCTCTCACACCCAGGTTCTCAGAGCAGAACTGCAACAAGAGGCTGCACTCCTTTAACAGTCATGTGCAACATCTCTCTCCCAGTCCTTACATCCTCCAATGAACTGCATCCATCCAAAGACCAACATTGGTATTACTGTTAACAAACATTGCAGAGTCACCAGATACTCCCAGAACACACCCTGCACACAATCATTTTGGAAAACATTTTGTAATTTTCAAATTCTGCAAACAAATCACAATACTAATGTTCACTTGGTGAAAACCACTAGTGCCCGTCTTATGTACACCCTTAGCTAATCTAATGCTCCTACGAGGTGCTATGAACACAGGAACAAGAGTATGCCATTCATCCCCTCGAGCCTATTCCACCAGTTAGATATGTACCTCAACTCCATTTACCCACCTTTGCTCTATAACCTTCAATACCCTTACTCAACAAAAATCTATCAATATCAGTCTTGGAAATTTCAATTGACCCAGCATCCACAACCTTTTGGCGGAGTGAGTTCCATATTTCCACTACCTTGTGAAAAAATCCTTTCTGACTTGAGTGACATGGTCTGGCTTTAATTTTATTATGTCCTCTTGTTCTGGATTCCCTCACCAAAGGAAATAGTTTCTCTGTATCTACCTTATTGAATCTTTTATCAATTTAAACACCTTGATTAGATCTGCCCTCGCCCCCAGTGGCTGCAGCAGCATGGACAAGATAGCAGGCAGAACGTTGCAATTTAGCTGCTAGTAATGCAGTTCTTGAACCACCAGAGGACATGCAAAGGCCAAGAGATATTCTTCCAGAGAAGGGTGGAGAGGTACTACCTTCTAAAAAGGCACAGTTGAGATCGGCATCAGCAGCGCACAAAGGAAACTGAACCTATGAATTTTACTGTTGTGGCATATATCCATACCTATACACTGCTCTTTTAAATATCCACATATTTAAATAATGAATAAAAGTTTTACAAGAGCAATATTATGAAATTCTAAAAAGTCATAAGTTTATGTGAACTCAATGATAATTGAATTGAAACAAATCACTACTTACTTATCCCAACCCAAACTTTCAATTTCTTTAATAAGCTGTGCATAATACTGTGGAGGAGGAGGAGCCTGCAGGTCATGTTTGTTCCTTAATGCAATTTCCTACAAAAATAGATAAGTTATTGATTAGTAATTAGCTACAACTTGTTTACCATACCACTCAAAATTCGACAGCAGAACCAGAAACGGCAGTGCACTGTACCGGCAGAATGACTTGGATCGTATAGAAGTTGAGACTATTATGTTTTTGTTATAGGCTTTTCATCAAATGAAGTAGACCCTGGAATTTGCCAGCTGCATGCATGATGAGCTTCATTATTTCTCAAGGTAGGTCAACGACATAAGCACAGAAACTCTCAAAGAATATTAGCACTTCAATGATTGAACCGAGTCGGCAAGCGGTCTTGCTGTAGAGGGAAGCACCGGCAGGAAATATTTGTTGAACAATATAGAACCTGTTTGATGCCTTCCAAGAAAGAAGTGCGGAGGTGAGCAGCTATGAAGTAGAAACCTTTAAAAGATAAAAATGGCGAATGGTACTTCGTGTAGTAGTAGTATGTCAGACCTCCAAGCAAAGTATCAGAGATCAAATTACAGTCTTGTTTCTGGCATTCAAACTTGGCAACCTTCACGGAGTGACTTCAGTTCTTGATTTGGCTGCTAGATGGCATACTTTGCAGCAACACTGCAGCTAATCTTGGGAAGGTCTCAGAAAACTGGCAGGACCAGTCCCATTTCACATCAGGCAGCATACTTCCCAACAACCTACAAAATAGCTGACAGCCCTAGAAAGTTGACAACACAAAAAAAACCACGCGCAACTGAAAAATACTAGAGGGGCATGACCGGCATTTATATAGCGCCTTTAACGTAGTAAAATGTCCCAAGGCACTTCACAGGAGAGTTAGCAAACAAAATTTGCCACTGAGGCACTTAAGGAGATATTAGGACAGGTAAGCAAAAGCTTGGTCAGAGAGGTAGGTTTTAAGGAGAGTTTTAAAGGAAGAGAGAGGGGTAGAGAGGCTGAAAGATTTAGGGAGGAAATTCCAGAGCTTAGGGCCTAGGCAGCTGAAGGCACGGCCCCCAATAGTGGAGCACTGATAATCCGGGATATGCAAGATGCCAGAATTGGAGGAGTGCAGATATCACTTTGGGTTGTAGGGCTGGAGGAGGTTAGAGAGATAGGGAGGGGCAAGGCCATGGAGGGATTTGAAAACAAGGATGAGAATTTTAAAATCGAGGCATTGCCAGACTGGGAGCCAATGTAGGTCAGTGAGCACAGGGGTGATGAGTGAAAAGGACTTGGTGAGTTAGGACATGGGCAGCCGAGTTTTGGATGAGCTCAATTTTACAGAGGGTGCAAGGTCGGCCAGGAGAGAACAGGCGAGTCTTGGTGGTAACAAAGGCATGGATGAGGGTTTTAGCAGATGAACTTGGAGCAGGGGTGGAGATAGGTGACGTTATGGAGGAGGAAGTAGGCGATCTTGGTGATGGAGAGGATATGGGGTCAGAAGTTCAGCTCAGGGGCAAATACGACACCAAGCTTGCGAATGGTCTGGTTCAGCCTCGGCCAGGGAGAGGGTTGAAGTCGGTGGCTAGGGAGCGGAGTTTGTGGCGGGGACCTAAGACAATGGCTTCAGTCTTCCCAATATTTAATTGAGGTCATTTCTGCTCATCCAGTACTGGACCAAGGCCACTACTTCAAAGCAACTGAATATTTAAATTCCTCTATTACTTTGTATTTGAAGATTTTTCTAAAAACTAATGCCCTTATGTATGACATGCGAAATGAAGTAGATACAATGGGGATGTAGTGGGACATGAACTAGTCAAAGCTAAGCTGTAGCTATAAATAATTGTATTATAAGGGGGAAAAATTAAGTACATAAAAGTGTAGTTTTTGCAGCAGTGGAAGAAGACATTTTTGAAAGAGAAAGTGAGCTTTGAGTGCATGCAGCCCCAGGAAATTTAGACTTTTGACACTTGTTGGTACATTTTCCAGCAATTTGAAGTGTGAGGTGATTCAGCATTTGGAGCCACAAATTATGCTTCCCTGGTTATGTTTTAAATTGTACTTGTTAGGAGTCACAATTGACATGTTTTTTTTGTATCAGATGGTAATATTTAAAGAAGTATTGACTTAAAATTTAAATAGGTTAGAGCACAAACATTTTTTTAAATCGGACAAAGCACACTTGTCAGTGTAAGGAATTGCAGTGTACATGCCTTGCCATTATAATTCTTTTTATGCCTCAACTTGTACTGCTGAAATGTGTGACCTCAATGTTTGACTGATGTTGGAGTAAACGGGTTATCAGCACCCTTTGGGGTAGATCTGGACTCTCTGATAGTGTAAAATGGGCGATAGAGAATTGGCAGCCCGTTTTACATCTCTCCTGATTTTTATTTTCATTGACTACAATGGAGATAAAACTTGGGAGATGTAAAATGGGCTGCCATTGAGCGCTTGATTCAGTTTTCTTTTTAAAGGTCTTCTCACTGTACACCGTTACTCTAGTTTAACTGTTCCACACGATCAGCAGTTTTATCTTCACCTAACCTACATGCTTTTAAACTCAAACATCCACCATTAGGCTGAAGCAAAGCTACATCAGCCTATACTCTCAGTATTTTATTCAAATTAATACAAAGACTTTAAGAACATTGCATGAGCTAAAGGGATGTTTAAATGAACGATTGAAGTTTTAGGGGCCATTGTTATGACAAGTAAAAGAGCAATATACTTTTGGTGAAAAATTAAATTGTATGAGACTAAATTGATTAATTTTCAAACAATTGCTGCTAGTGTAACTGCTACAGTGAGTTAGGCATCTTTTGCGTGTAGCATTGCTCATCCTTCCAATTAAATGAAGCTCCATAATCATGGGGAAGTCAAGCAGGGAAAGTCACAAGGGACAACTGCAGTTTCAAGGAGGTTTGTTCTATAACGTGTAACACTCCTGGCTCATGGAATAGATAAGACAGCCTTTCCACATGGCCATCATTAACTCTTTAAAAAAAAACCTCAAGGTGACTGGATAGGGCAAGGTTGAGAGAAACTAGAAATCCCACTTTAAAAATGCAAATTACTGGTTAAAAGACAGTGATGTTCTAAAATGTGTTCTATACTGCGGAATAATTATTCAAAGCATATTTGTGATCTTGGCTGAGCCTTCTGGGTGAGGCATTACACAACAGAGGGAAAAGGAGGAAAGAAAAAAAACATTTTCCTGTGTAAATTCTGGGCCACCTAGCAGCTAGTTATAAAGTACCTTTGGCAAAAACTTCAAAGCAGATCACCAGCTGTTAATCAGATTAATATTTTATATCATACGCATGTGGCAAATTTAACTTTTTGAAGAATTTAAACAGTTGGCCGACTTTATTAGCAACCTCCGTTCCACTTTACTCGGGATTTTGCTTCATATTTCCGGCTATCTGCAGTATTCAGTTGCAGCTGGAAGTACTACCCACTCATCATACTTGGGAGTCAGGAACATACAGTGAGCTCCTTCAATCAATGGGCTTTTCCAACATGTGATCCTAATACAAAAAATGTTTCAGTGTGCATGACATATGTATTATTCACCAATTTGTTCTTGCTCATTTCAGATGTTGCAAGGACTGAAAGTACTCATTTTTAAAAGAGGCACCTGATTTATATTTTACACAAGCCAATGTACAGAAATAAAAGCAATTCTCACTTTTAATAACCGGATAGATACCCGCATAGCACCTAGGGGTTTAATTTGGTTAGGCTCATCCTGTTACCACAGCAAGTTTTGAAGGTTTGCAACAGCACAGTTTGAAGGCTCTTCGAAAAATCAAAGTATTATAACTTTGCATGTTGTACTTGTACACTGAACATTATAAATACCCATCCTACTGCACCTCCATCCCAAATTAAAAGAACATTTCCTTCCATTACTCACTTGAAATGTCTCAATTTTTTTTACTTTTTGTTTGACTACTCTACATTAATTTAAGTTGCTTGCATTTCTAATATTTTTCCTCAATAATTATAATTTATTCATAACAAAGCTGATCTCTCTCAAACTCAAAAGCATTACTTGATTGAGAAATTAGGGATGATCTTCCACAGAATTGAAGTCTCCCTCAACATCTTTTTACATCAGGGGAGAAGATGCAATGACAAAAGTAGCAGCTTACACCTGGTGAAAACAGAGTACTCTAGCCAGAGAAATAAGAAACCATTTGTAAGTTAAACAAGTATGTTTAATGTGATGAAAATGGTCACTTCATTGCCAGGGTTGCTTTTCCCCCTTTTAAAGATTAAAATGTGAAAAAAAATTCTAGAATAAGTCATCTACTTTTCCCACCGTGACAATGTACCTGTAAAACTTGTTTCCAGGAACGATAAGCTGGATATATTTCAAGACTGGAAGCCATGATAACATATCAAAAGCCAGCATCAGATTTAAAAAGGGCTGTTTTAAAAAAATAATACGATAGTAATTTTCTGGCTTAGCTGTACTTCTTAATAAAATTTTTATCCCCAAAGTTGTACAGTGAAATATAACCAGGAAATGTAACAAAACTTAGCATTAGACTAGTATTTATTCTCTGCTCTCAAAGGTCGAACTAAAAACCAGAGTTATTTTTGGCTGGAGTGTAGAATCGATTAATGAAGCTGTTGAAAAAGTAAACAATGAAAGAATGTGGATTTATGCAGCTGTATGCTTTAAGCACCACTCCTTACAGTGCTTTTACTCACCAAAACAGTCTTAAATTCCAACATAAAACTGGCCAGGTCAGAGCAGTGTTGCAGTCTCTGGTGGAGGAAAGGAAAATGGTCAAATGTTCTTTGTGACTGTTGGTGCAATACATTACATCAGAAGACAAATCCAGAGTAGATTATAAGCAGCCAAAATATGTGACATCTTCTCGCCTATTCCATATGTATTTTATAGCCATCACTTGGGGGGGGGGGGGGGAAAAAAATCGAGCAACAAAAATACCAGTAATACCCTCCTGGTTTCCGATGCCTTCATAAACAGAAATTCATTACAACATTTGGACAAGCCAGTTGACAGGCTTAGTTAAACACAGTTGCTCGCCTGCACAGAACTTTTCTTTTTGATGGGATAGACATCTTTGTGCAGAAACAACACTGCTGTCTCAGGGCTATGAACTCCCGACTTCTGATGTGGACTAATACTTGAACATAAATAGGGACCCACGTGAACTGAAAAGAGCCTCACTGATAACTCTAGTGGAATCTAAGCTACAAGTATACATAAGGCTGCATTTATTATGCTGATAAATAATGTCAAGAAACGTTGAAAGATGAACCATAAATGTCCACCTACCACTTCTGGCTAGAACACTGAACACGTGGTTTTACTTTTCAGCCCAAGTAACAGATCTAATTATCAACACTGTGTGTTTAAGTTGCTAGTCTATTTTGATTCACTATATAAAACATTCTCTACATCTGAACCTTCATTTGCAACAGGATAAAAAGCATGACAGGCACAATTAAATGTAGTCCTAGAAATACCTTAACTGAACCTGCCATAGTCTGATGAATCCTCATGTTTATTAAAATTGCTGCTGCTGTCGGTCTTCATAATATTAACAAAGTGTTGATTTTATTTTTAAAAGTCTATTTCCCCCTTCTCATTCAGCAAGGTAAACCATATTCAAAGAGATTTTTACTGTTCAGAGACAATTTATAGCAACCTCTAAATTTTTATTACATGACTGAAGCCATTATTTTGCACATTACCTGTTTCACAATGTGCTGGTATCCACGCAAGACTTGTTTTAACTGCCAGCTGCACTGAAGTCTTCAATAGATTAAAAACATAAAAATAAAATGATACAAATTTTGTCATTTACAAGTTATAAATGGCAGAGTTTGAAAGAAATACACCAGGGTGCAGGCCTCATCACTCGGCTAAGGAGTACCCAATGTTGGTAACGGCTCAGGGCATCATCAGTGTGCAGGAAGAGAAAGCTTACAACAGTAATAGTCAAGAAAATTCTCTCAGGAACTTGACCAGCTGAATTTGAATGCGTTAAAACATTTTTTTAAGTCCTTGGATGGGCAGCCTGGAGTATTATTTTAAACTATTTTTAAGCAGAATTCACTGCATTTGAAAACTCTGCAAGTATGTCAATCAAATTTTGATGATATATTGTGTAACCTCAGTTATGATAACTTAACATTAAGTCCAAGGTCAGCCAATAAAATACACCTACTACTGTACTGTTGTGTTACAGTACCTGATTCCTCATATAACTTAGAACCCCCAAAGTTACTCGAAAGAAGTCTTTTATCTTGGACTGAATGGGATCCTATTCCATATTTCACAGCTAACACACACTTAAAGCTCATTCACTACTACACTTAGTTGACTGAAATTAGCATTTTAAAAGTTATATAAAAACCTAGTCACTTTTCATACAATGTTTAATTGGATAAGTATTCATTGTCAGTAGTGAACGTTGTAACTGTAGTAGTATCCGTCATGAACATCCATCGATTTTCTTCTTCCTCATTGGTTGTTTTTAAATTAAGTTAGTTATTTTCTACTTTCATTATTCACCAATCGTATCCCACAAACTTTCCCCACTGAAGGCTTCTGCCCAATCAAATTGCAAGAAAAATGATTCTCCAAGGTTCAGCTACCATGGCAGTTCCTCATTAAACCTGCTTTATGCTGAAACCTTCAACCAAGCTTTTGTTACCTCCAGACTCAACTATTCCAATGCTCTCCCGTCCAGCCTCCCATCTTCCACCCTCCATAAACTTATCATCCAAAATTTTTGCTGCCTGTATCCTAACTCGCACCAAGTCCCATGCACCCATCACCTCTGTGATCGCTGACCTACATGGACTCCTGATCCACCAGCGCCTTGATTTTCAAATTCTCATCCTAGAGTTCAAATCCTTCCATAGCCTCGACCCTCCCCATCTCTGACTACCTCCAGCCCTATAACCTTCCAAGAACTCTGTATTTCTCCAACTTTGGTCTCTTGTGCATCCGCCACTCCCTTCACACCACCATTGGCGGTCATGCTTTCAGCCGTTTAGGTCCCAAGCTCTGGAATTGCCTTCCTAAACCTCTCCACCTCTTAAGACTGTTTTTAAAACCTCTCTCTTTAACCAAGATTTTAGTCACCTATTCTAATATCTGCTTCTTTGGCTCAGTGTCAATTCTTTTCTGATTACGCTGTGAAGCATCTTGGGACATTTTCCTACAATAAAAAGGTGCTATATAAATGCAAGTTATTGTTGTTATAACTTAAAAATGATGGGGTAGAGTTTCCACTTTGGACGCAATCAGGAAAATGCCCCCAAAATGAGCTTGAAATTGCGCTGATTAGGTTAGGTTTCGAGTTTCTGCTAAAACTCATTTGAATAATCACAAACTTAAAATCTTCCATGAACCAGTGCAATCGAGCAGCTTAATAGAATGTAATCTTTTATTTTTTTCTTTCCATTAAAAAGTATTCCTTGATGTACTTAAGAGTGGTAACCTGGTGCAGTATTATTAATACAGCTGAAAATAGGTTTATCACCAAAAATAAACATTTTTAATAAGGGTGTCCAGTCCTCCACCTGTGGGTAACCTGATTCAAAAATCACTGAAAATGACAAAAAAAACTATACTGAACAATTAAATAGTTTCATTGTTGTACACTAGTCAGTTTCTTAATAAATTACATATGAATTTTTTAAAATCCTACTAGTGCCTGTGCGCCTAAGAAAATGAGCTCATTCTGAAGAGCCTTTCCGAACCACACAATCACCGAAATCTCGCAATGTCGACCTGGGAGCGTGGCCAGTTTTGTGGACGGGGCCTGATTTGGGCAAACTGAATCTTGAACCAGCATAAGAGATCGCAGAAAACACAAGCGCAAGTGGTTTTGGATGCAACTCACTTGCGTTCAAAATTCCCCGATCTTCTGCACAGGTTCAGCCAATTCCGCTCGGATTGCGCTGCTATAACCAGCGGAAGCTTGACTCCAAACTCTCCGAAGTGGAATGTTTGAAAATTCAATAATGCACAGAAATGAAAAATGTTACCATAAGCTTCCCTCCCCGGTAGCACTCTCATCTAATCCAGGACCCGACGGGAATAACCCATACTCCCTTTCGCTCCCTCTTGCAGCTTCCCATTCCAGAGGCGAGAGGAAAACAGAACGCAAGGAAGCGAGAGAGAGAGCGCTCACAAGAGAGTGAGAATGAGAGAACATGCATGTAAGAGCGATCAACAGCGACACAGTGGGAACCAGAGTACCCCTTCCTGAGGCATCAAAAATTCCTGCACGCCAGGGCTTTTCAAGATGAACAGGAGCTGCAACAGTGGTGAAGTCATCCCAAGGCCTCAAATGTCGACTGGTAGAATGCACAAAGAACTTCACAAACAGCACCAACAGAATCCGTGCAACCTGTCTACAGGCCCAAAGCCCACCTCTGGGGGCTCCCAGTACTCAAACCTGCCCCAACAGATTTATAAAATTTCAGAGACAACTGCAAGACCTCAATGACAATTGTGTGTTTCCAACATTTTGTGCTTTCATTTCAGACCTCCTGCATCTGAAACATATTTTTCCTTCAATTTCCCCAATTTCTTGCCTTTTTAAGGGCCTTTCCCACGCCTTTTCACTATCTTAGCAATCTGCACCTTCATCTCCGTTACCTGTTTTTCTATTATGTAATTTGGAGATCATGCAACTCATCAACTTCCTCCCTGTGATTGAAATACAAGTCGTTTCCTACCTCTCCACCCAATCTTTCTTTCCTTCCAACCCTACTCAAATGCTTGACTTTCAGTTTCCAGTTCTGACAAAGGGTTAACCTGTTTAGGTATCTTACAAGATACAACCAGTACATTCCCATAACCTAGATTTAGTGCAAGATCTCAGAGGCTACCTATAAATAAACACAACTGTTTGCATTTATGATCTTAAAAAGACAGATTTATATAGCACCTTATTGTGTTGCCAAAAAATGTCTCAATCCTTCACAGATGTGAGTATTTGAATTGCTTTGACTGTCATGTAAACAAGTGCAGAAGCCAATTGGCACATAGCAAGATCTCACAAACAGCAATAAAATGCATGACCAATTAATTGTTTTTTTATTTGGTGTCCACTTCAGGGAATGTTGCACTTCCAGATGCCTTCTTTCGGACAAGGCGTTAAACCGAGGCCCCGTCTACCGTCTCAGGTGGGCGTCAAAGATCCCATGGCACTATTCGAAGAAGAGCCGGGGTGGGGGGGGGGGGTTCTCCCTAGTCTCCTGGCCAGTATTTATCCTTCAACCAACACCAATTAAACAGATTATCTGGTTATTATCTCATTGCTGTTTGTGGGACCTTGCTGTCCGCAAATCGGCTGCCACGTTTCCCACATTACAACAGTGACGACACTTCAAAACTACTACATTGGCTGCAAACTGCTTCGGGACATCCTGATGTTGTGAAAGGTGTTATATAAATGCAAGTCTTTCTTTCAAAAAGGGTCATTGAATCTTTAACAGCCACCTGAACACTTAGATGAGGCCTCAGTTTAGTGTCCAATCGAAGGATAGCAGCGAACACTCCCTCAGTACTGCAGTGAAATGTCAGCCTAGATTAGTTCAAATCCTGTCGGGCACTTGCACCCACAGTGCTACCGAATGAGCCCAGCCGACACATAACTAAACACTTTGTGCAAATGCTACAATTAAAAAAACAAATCCACACCTTGCATGTCTCAGATGTTTCTCTTCAGGTAACAATATTCTTACACGAAACTCCTTGTCCTGGAAATATACAGCAAAAAGAAAGGTTATATTTATTACACAATCCATGGAAATCCCAATTCTTTTTTGCTAATGACAATGAGGGAAATGCTCCTTTAACCCAATGTACATGATATTAGTAAAAAGTTTTTTTAATTTAATATAAAGAAGTCCCATTAAAGCAAATAAAGTACAGTGGAACCTCGATTACCTCCCATCAAAGAGTGGACCATCCCTTCCCTGATGGATAACCGAGATCCCTCAGCAGCACTTCCCTCTGCTGGCAAAAAACAACTGATCCATCACAAGTCCTGCAGGCACCTGCCTGCAACTCCAGCTGCCAGACCAATAAAAACTAGTCAAAAATGCTCCTTCAAAAGGCAATCACAGCCATCCAAGATACAGAGATGAACGTTAAAGGCAGTGTGCTCACCCCCACTGTTCAGTGGAGCTGCCAATATTAAAACCAATAGAGAATCTGTCTGTTTAAATGCTCTTCTGTACCAGTGAGCGGAGTGGTTCAAGCTGATATTATGTTCAGGACCTGCTCCATTCACCAATGCAGAAGTGCATTTAAACAGGCAGTATCTCTACTGATTTTGGAGTCAGTAGTTCCACGGAGATTAGTGTTGCAAAAGCTGCTGACACAATAACTGAACGTCAGCACATACTGCCTTTAGCACGGATTTTCGTTGCTGAGGGGACACTGGAGAATCATTTTCATTCAGCACTCATGGGTCCAGTGGCTGGAGTTACAGGCAATTGTGTAATATGCAGCTCAATGGTCCCAGCACCAACTAATCTTGGAGCAAACCAATTGAAATGAGTGAAGAAATAATGCTGGCAGCCTAACTATTATTTGTCTCCCAATATCCAAAGAAATTCTCATAATCAAGAATATAGTTAGTTAAAGGAAGTTTGGATAATAGAGGTTGTACTCTACCAGTCGAGCCCCAGGTTACCAAAGAACCACAATTAAAGTCAATTCTGTTCAACCAACCTGGCATAAACATTGTCCAGATAACAGAATTAGATTTTTTTTTTAAATAGTATTTTATAACCCTATTACAGGTAGTTTGAACTGAGCAAAAGTGAAGTTGTGTTTTTCCAGCAATCAAAATATGTAGTTCCACAATAATAATTGAAGAAAATCTTAGGTGACAAATTTTCACTCTCTGAATCATCGATAAAAAGAAGTAGCTTAGATAGTTCTGGGACGTTGGTACTGCACAGAGCAGGATTAAACAGAGAGGACTTGAACAGAGTGTTTTTTTGGGGAATTTGGAAAGAGTGGGAATCGGAGAAGAGGGGGAAGGAGTTGTTGCTTTTTGCCTACACTACTTTTAGTGCTTTGTGTTACAGGTATATATTTAATTTCAGTACCCTTAACTTAATCTAGATCAAGTAAGTGGTCAAGAAGCTACACTGTAAACTATGTTACCCAATTACAAATTTAATTAAATAAACATATAGGGATGGCAGTGCAGGTGGTGAGCCGCAACTGCAGCATGTGGAAGTCTGTGGAGAGAATTGTGATCCCGGACAACCACGTTTGCAGTAAGTGCCTGCATCTTGAACTTCAGCTCAGAGTTTTTGAGCTGGAGTCTGAGGTGCAGATATTGCGGGGCATCAGGGATGGAGAGTTTTAGCTGGACACTTTGATCCAGGAGCAGTCACACCCCTTAGGTTAGGTTGTGGTACAGGTCTGGCTAGTGGTCAGGGACAGGAGGGTGTGACTGCAACTCAGGCAGGTAAGGGGACCCCAGGTGCAGTGCTGGAGGAGCCTCAGCCTTTGCCCTTGTACAACAGGTATGAGGTTCTTGCTGCCTGTGTGGATGAGGAAAAAGCCTGCAGGATGGATGAGCAAGCTGACCATGGCACAGAAGGCCATTCAAGTGGGGGGAGTGAAAGGGAATACAGTTGTGGTAGGGAACAGTATAGTTAGGGGGATAGATACTGTTCTCTGCAGCCACGACCGAGAGTTCCGAAGGTTGTGTTGCCTCCCTGGTGCCAGGGTTAAAGACATCTCCTCGCGGCTGGAGAAGGATTCAGTTGTCGTGGTGCACGTAGGAACCAACGACATAGGTAGAACTAGAAATGAGGTTCTGCTGAGTGAGTTTGAGGAGCTAGGATCCAAATTAAAAAGCAGAACCTCAAAAGGTAATAATCTCTTGATTGTTACCCGAGCCATGCGCAAATTGGCATAGGGACAAACAGATTAGAGGTTTAAATGCATGGCTCAGAGTGGTGTGGGAGGAAGGGGTTTCAGTTCATGGGGCACTGGCACCAGCACTGGGGAAAGAGGGAGCTGTTCCGTTGGGACGGGCTCCACTTAAACCAGGCTAGGACCAGTGTCCTGGCGAACCGAGTAACTAGTGCAGTAGACAGGGCTTTAAACTAATGAAGGGGGGGTAGAAGGATTCAGGAAAGAGTAAATTTAAAAGCAGCAAGAGAAATGTCAAGGCTCTAGAGCAGAGTTCTGGGTCAAAATAAGCAGAGTAGGTCAGGAAGGGACAGAGAGTGTAACAACAACAACAACCTGTATTTATATAGCACCTTTAACATAGTAAAACGTCCCAAGGCACTTTACAGGAGTATTAAAAGACAAAAAATTTGACAAAGGTAATAAGGCATCAGTGACTAAGGTGATATCAGGGAAAAATAGAAATAAGTCGAAGCTAAAGGCACTATATCTGAATGCACGAAGCATTCGCAACAAATAGATGAATTAATAGCACAGATAGAAATGAACAGGTTTGATCTAATAGCCATAACAGAGATGTGGCTGCAAAGTGGCCAAGGTTAGAACTAAATATTCCAGGATACTTAACTTTTAAAAGAGATAGGCAAAATGGAAAAGGAGGAGGGGTAGCCCTGATAAAGGATGGGATAAAGACAGTAGAGAGAAAGGATCTTAGCTCTGAAAATCAAGAAGTAGAATCAGTTTGGGTGGAGCTAAGAAATAACAAGGGGCAGAAAACATTGGTGGGAGTTGTTTACAGGCCCCCAAACAGTAGTTGTAATGTAGGGCAGAGTATAAATCAGGAAATTAGAGGCGCATGTAACAAGGGTAATACAGTAATCATGGGGGACTTTAATCTACATATAGACTGGGCAAACCAAATTTGCTGTAATAGTGTGGGGGACGAATTCATGGAATGTATGCAAGATAATTTTCGAGATCAGTATGTTGAGGAACCAACTAGGGAACAGGCTATTTTAGACCCAGTATTGTGCAATGAGAAAGTGTTAATTAATAACCGTGTATTAAAGGGGCCTTTAGGGAAGAGTGACCACAATATGATAGAATTTTATATTGAGTCTGAAAGTGATTTAGTTAAATCCGAAACTAGGGTCTTAAATCTAAATAAAGCAAACTACGCAGGTATGAGGGGTGAGTTGGCTAAGGTAGGTTGGGAAACTACATTAAAAGGTATGATGGTAGACAAGCAATGGCTAGCATTTAAAGCATTAATACATAATTTACAACAAATATACATTCCTTGAAGGCACAAAAACCCCCACAGGAAAAGTGGTCCAACCGTGGCTAACAAGAGAAGTTAAAGATAGTATTAGATCAAAGGAAGAGGCTTATAATGTTGCCAAAAAGAGCAGTAAGCCTGAGGATTGGGAGGATATTAGAATTCAGCAAAGGAGGACCAAGAAATTGATAAAGAAAGGGAAAATAGAATATGAGAGTAAACTAGTGAGACACATAAAAACAGACTGAAAAAGCTTCTATAGGTATGTAAAAAGGAAAAGATTAGCGAAAGTAAATTTGGGACGCTTTCAGGCTGAGACAGGAGAAATTATAATGGGGAATAAGGAAATGGCAGAGAAATTACAGAAATGCTTTGTATCTGTCTTCACGGAAGAAGATGCCAAAAACTTCCCGGAAATAGTGGTGAACGAGAATGAGGAACTGAAAAAAATTATCAGTAAAAAAATAGTAATGGAGAAATTAATGGCACTGAAAGCCGATAAATCCCCTGGACCTGATGGCCTACATCCTAGGGTTTTGAAAGAGGTGGCTGTAGAGATAGTGGATGCATTGGTTGTCATTTTCCAAAATTCCATAGATTCTAGAACAGTTCCCGCAGATTGGAAGGTAGCAAATGTAACCCCACTATTTAAGAAAGGAGGAGAGAGAAAACGGGGAACTACAGACCAGTTAGCCTGACATCAGTAGTAGGGAAAATGCTAGAATCTATTATTAAGGATGTGGTAACAGGGCACTTAGAAAATAATAATAGGATTGGGCAGAGTCAACACGGATTTATGAAAGGGAAATCATGTATGACAAATCTGGTAGGGTTTTTTGAGGTTGTAACTAGCAGAATAGATAAGGAGGAACCAGTGGATGTGGTGTATTTGGATTTTCAGAAGGCATTCGATAAGGTGCCACACAAGAGGTTATTAAACAAAATTAGGGCTCATGGGATGGGGGGAAAATACTCTCATGGATTGAGGGTTAACTGACAGAAAACAGAGAGTAGGAATAAACGGGTCATTTTCGGGTTGGCAGGCTGTAACTAGTGGGGTACCACAAGGATCAGTGCTTGGGCCTCAGCTATTCACAATCTACATCAATGATTTGGATGAGGGGGCCAAATGTAATATATCCAAGTTTGCTGAGGATACAAAGCTGGGTGGGAATGCAAATTGTGAAGAGAATGCAAGGAGGCTTCAAGGGGATATAGACAAGCTAAGTGGGTGGGCATGAACATGGCAAATGGAATATAATGTAGAGAAATGTGAAGCTATCCACTTTGGTAGGAAGAATAGAAAAGCAGAGTATTTTTTAAACGGAGAGAGATTGGGAAATGTTGGTGTTCAGAGGGACCTGGGTGTCCTTGTACACAAATCACTGAAAGTTAACATGCAGGTACAGCAAGCAATTAGGAAGGATATACTTGCCGTAGAGGGAGTGCAACAAAGGTTCACCAGACTGGCTCCTGGGATGGGGGGATTGTCCTATGAGGAGAGATTGAGTAGACTAGGTCTATATTCTCTCGAGTTTAGAAGAATGAGAGGTGATCTGATTGAAACATACAAAATTCTTACAGGGCTTGACAGGGTAGATGCAGGGAGGATGTTTCCCCTGGCTGGGGAGTCTAGAACCAGGGGTCACAGTCTCAGAATAAGGGGTCAGCCATTTAGGACTGAGAAAAGGAGAAATTTCTTCACTCAGAAGGTGCTGAATCTTTGGAATTCTCTACCCCAGAGGGTTGTGGAGGCTCAGTCGTTGAGCAT
This sequence comes from Squalus acanthias, assembly GCA_030390025.1. NCBI lineage: Eukaryota > Metazoa > Chordata > Chondrichthyes > Squaliformes > Squalidae > Squalus > Squalus acanthias. The sequence continues at coordinate 55,026,100 of CM059436.1, forward strand.
ATTCAAGACAGAGATCGATAGATTTTTGAATATTAAGGGAATCAAGGGATATGGGGATAGTGCAGGAAAGTGGAGATGAGGTAGAAGATCAGCCATGATCTTATTGAATGGCAGAGCAGGCTCGAGGGGCAAATGGCCTGCTCCTGCTCCTATTTCTTATGTTCTTAAATGCTTTTGTAAATTTTGTACGGGAGTGCAGATGAACTTTTTGAACAATGGTAAAAATTTCCTTTGCAGTTTTCAAATTACTTTTAAGGCATATACAAAGCAAATTCACAAAGTTTCAGAATTGTTCTCTGCACTGAGTGCAGAGAAAAATACTCCTCATTAGGCTAGAGAAATTACATTTTACTCAATGCTAACCTGATTCGGTCTGTGCTGGGATGTATTAATTGAAGCTCATGGTGTGCTTCAAAATGGCACTCCCAGAGAAAGAGAGATTTCAATATAATTTATGTTTAGAATCAAAGCCAGACAAATAAACTTTACAATTTAATACTAACCCCTACTTTGCCTCTTAAGCCATTTAATTGCTGAAAATATAAAACGGAAATCTGTTAGAACATTTTACTTTACACGGGTGATTCCGCATTCCCATGCTTCAAAGGGTCAGTGATTGCAGAAAGTGTGGGGTGGAAAATGGGGTTACATCCCTGGCCAGTGGATCCTGAGAGTGTAAAATTAAGACAGATGCTATTAAAAGGGTATGTGGGAGCATGGCTGTGAAGTTACTTACATGACAGAAAACAGAGGGAGGTGATTAATGGATGTTTTACAGACTGTAAAATCTTATAGCAATGTCCTCCAGGAGTCAGTTTTGGGATCACTGCTTTTCTCTCTCAATAAATATATTTTATATAAAATGATCTGGATTTGGGTATAGGGAGCATAGTATCAAAATTTGCAGACAACACAAAAATAGGGAGCTTGGTTAACTGAAGAGGACTATAAGCAACTCCAGCAGGACATAGGTGGATGGGCAGATAGATGTCAGATGAAATGCGAGGCAACACATTCTGGGAGGACAAATAAGGAGAGGAAATAGAAACAAAGTGGTAAAACTTTGAAAGGAATGGAGGAACAAAAGATTTAGGGACTTGTGATGCATATAACTTTAAAAGTGGGAGGACAAAGGTGATGCTAAACTTATACAAATCTTTAGTTAAAGTCGTAGTTAGAAGATGGTGCACAATTTTGGGCACTTACTTTAGGATTGGTGTTAAGGCCACAGAGACAATGCACAAGAGATCTGCCAGGGATGAGAGGCTTTAGTTATGAGAGACTGGAAAAACATTAAAGCAGAGATGGTTAAGAGGAGATCTGATCGAGATGTTCAAAATTATGAAGGGTTTTGATAACAAATAGGGAAAAACTATTTCTACTGATCAATGAGTCAGTAACCAGAGCACATAAATTTAAGATAATCACCAAAAGTACAAAAGGAAGAAGTTAGGGCAATTTTTTGTTAAATGCAGCATATTAGGAGATAGAATGCCCCATCAGAAAAAGCAGTATAGGGAGAATGCATTTAAAAGGGAAGTGGTAAATATTCGAAAAAGCAAAATGTAAAAGGGTATGAGGAAATGGTAGGAGAATGAGACAGAGCAGATAGATCTTTCAGGCATGATGGGCTTTCCTGTGGTGCAAAATTCTACAATTCTGTGGTGGGGGAGAAGGGGGAGGAGAGAAAAAAATTACCCTTTTCAACGACAATATTCCCTCAGAGTCATGTTCTCTGCAACCTGTAATTCTATCTTGTTAGTAATGCTGGTTTTTACCAATCACACCCTAATACACTGTACCTTAACCATAATGAAGCCATCAAACACGGTCTTCTGTCTGTTCTGAGGCAACAGAAGTGGGCACTCATTGATCAGGGCATCATGTCCAGCCATGGTTTAACGCAAAGATAAAGATCTGCAAGATATAAATATGTACGGTAACAAAGATACATTTTATGATGCCGACTATTATTACTAAAATACTTCAAAAGCTTAATTACAATTGCAGACCTGATTTTTTTAAACTAAAGACAACTTCAAAAAAAAGTGTTCCATTGATAACAGATGCACAAAATGCAGGCAAGGGAGCAAAAACACACACACACACATCTTGCCCTGGGCAGGCTGAATGCTCCACATGTTATTTAATGGAAGAAAAAAATACCAACTGCAAGCACTCTTGGAACCCAATCAATAAAAAATAATTTAAAAAATATTCAGTCTCAAAACTAGACCACCCACTATAAACACTCTTATTCTATATATCACACACACTGAACACAGAATAACCTGGGAACCAAATCCAGATGAAATTCCAATAAACTTCCAAGAACAATGTGAATTGTTTGTCCTTCCATGATCATTACAACGGGAGTATAAAACACCGATAGCCAGTGTCTGCACTTGCGTTAACCAAAAGTATAGCAATCTTCATATAAAACTCAAAGCTCTCTTCGCTACTGATTTCTCTTCTGGGATCCCTGCTGGAACATGTGCCGACTTGGCCTCCAGGTGAGGATACAGATGGGCTTGGCTGTGATGTGCCCCTCCTTCCACAAAATCAAATAACCAACCCATTGACACTCACTGCTGAGGTTCATGTACGAAGAACAGTTGCATAGGGAAGGTTCTGAAGGGCTGTCAGCACCTGTAAAATTGTACCTCAGTGAAAGTCAGGAGAGAAAGGGCAAAAACATTTAAACAAACAATTATTACAGGTCTGAAAACAATGTTATTTATTCTGGGGATTGCAATGATTATATACTGCTTCAGCTTTCTTCACAAGAACATGAGAATTAGGAGCAGAAGTAGGCCATATGGCCCCTCGAGCCTGCTCCGCCATTCAATACATCAACTCCACTTTACCACCCTATCCCGCCATTCTCTTGATGGCCAAAAATCTATCGATCTTGGTCTTGAATATACTCAATGACTGAGCATCCACAGCCCTCTGGGGTAGAGTATTCCAAAGATTCACAACCCTTTCAGTGTTACAGATGCCATATGAACTCCTCATTTACTTTACAGCCTGGTAATCATTTCCAGGTATCCATTCCTGTCAGATCTTCCTCATCGATAGATAAAAGTTAAACGCTGCGCTAACTCTGCAAATGTATTGCGGCCTTAAAATCTGCCTTTTTCCTTTCACTTTTTTGCTGTCAATCTCATCAGAAAAAAAATTGGTAAATTTTATGCTCATCACGATGAAGGAAGACAGTGCAAGGAAATGAAACACTTTTAGACAACGGGCACTCAGTATCAAGTAATCCTACAGCCAGATGCTGAGTAGCAGTTCTAACTCTTCTCTTCCTCCGCCGCCCACTTTAATGTGCTGCAGGCCCAGATCTCCAAGTAACTGAATTGAGACTGCCCAAAAATCCTTTTACTTCAGCTAAAGCAAAGGTGGAGAAACTTTCAACCAATGACTGTGGACTCGACCTGAACCAGTGTCCCAGAGGTGAAAAAACATTATGCTAACCCACTCCACTACCCCAGCAATCCTTACAAGCCAGTTTGACAGGAAATTATCTGACAGAATTATGTATTAAACAATTCCCATTAACAACTGCAGTACGGAATCTGCAGAAATCGTGCCGAGTAAGCACTCTCTTCCCATATCCATTGTTTGCTGCCCTAGATACATCAAGGAACAAATGACCCAAATTTTTAATTCCACTTGTTGCAATACAAAATATATTAACTGTGTGATGGCAAATTATAAAAAAAGTGAAAGAATTACTCCTCTGACAGTCCAAACATTTGTGCAATATCAACTAGTACCTGTACAGAGATACAGTAATCAGCTACAGCAAACAAATACACAGTGGCTGGAGTACGTTACAAGGAGTCAACTCCATCCCCACCACCCACACTCCCCCCTGGCCCCGCCCCACCCCAGCTATTAAACTACATGGGGCTGATTTCTGTGTACTGGTCTAAGTCAGTTCTAAATGGGAAAGAACTGGTGCTCCTCGGTCAGAAGATGAGAGTATACAGGTTCCAGCAGGAGAGAAAAAAGCACCCTCGTGCAGCCTGGCATTCATCCTTCAGTTTCGCTTTTTACCTCTGAAAAGCTGCGATAGAAATTCCCACAGGGAACCCATTGGTGACACTAATGGAGCTGGGAAGTAAAAGCAGTAGGGCAATTACCATCAAGGATCACAAAAAGCTAAGTGGAATCAGAAAAAAAGACAAAAAAAATAAAGAAAATCCGCCCAGAAATGGCCTTAAAACTACTGAATGAATCTTCTTACTATGTCCTTAGGAACATAGGATTGCTAGACAAAAAAAAACAAAGACCATCTAGTTCACCTTTTATGGGAGGAGGGCCCCAAATTTCTCCAAGGAGGCCATACCAGAAATAATTGGCATGGAGAGCATAAAGGAAGTGGGGCAAGGTAAAGTCAGAGGCCTCCCCAGCCATTATTTCGCTTCTCTCTCAATTGGCACGTACCCAAGCACAACACCATGACACACAGTATATTGCCATGTCAGCGCTGACTGAAGGAGTGTTCTGCAGTCAGCACTGTAACATGTACAGTTTTTGTAAGCTTGCTCCGGAAACAACCAGCAATCCCAGTAACTCAAAAGCAAACCGCACCTCAAAGTGTCCAGCATCACAGACATCACTCACTGCAAGCATCAGCGCAGCTACATCTACCCTGGAGGCATTAGGCAGTGAATTTGAGGAGGTAGCATCAGATTACTCACAGTGCATAAGTGAGGAGCAGCAAGAGGTGGTGGCAGTAAGGAAGCAGGAACCTGGTGGCCAGAGGGGCAGTTCACATTGTTCCTCAGCATCAAATCCCACCAATTCAGACCTTGCTTACAAGAGAAGCTTGCTGTCTGTGCACAATTGTGTTGAGGGGTTCAAATAGCCAGATGAATGCAGTCAACTTTGGGGAATCCAGCAATATGATAAAATTGGGCAGCCCAGTCATGCGGCTGTTGCTGTTCAAATGGGAAAGATAATGAATGAATTTTGTCGACTTGACCAATGGCTCTTCAGTCACCTATTTGATGCATCAACGTGCTGCAAATTAGCTCCCATTGTAGAGGTCCCCGTGTGGCCCTCTGAGCCAGAGACATAAACGTTGAGGGCAATGCTGTCCCTGTGATGAAGGCCGTCAACAGGTCTGTCTGCAGCAAATGGCATAACTCTATAACTGCCTCCTGAGTGAAATATCTTCAAAGGCAGTGACATTGTCAGGTGGCAGTGCCTGGGCTTATAGACACAGTTGCTTGGTGTGTACAGGTAGTCCATCTCTGGTGCAATCAGATTTTCCTGGTATATCTCCTGGCTTCTCTTGTTTTCTTCCAACACACCCAAGAGGAGAGCATTACGAAAAAATTAATATTTTGTCCACGCTTTTAGTTTCCTTTATTGTATTTCGTAAATTTAAAATAAACTTTTAAAATGATGCATTCAAGGTGGGGGGTTGCAGTCATTTACTATCGAGCATGCTGGCTGGAATGACAAAAGGCCTATTGTAACCCTCTGAAAGGGCAAAGTATCTTTAATATGCAAATATTAAGATCAGAAAACTCAAGAGTGAATGTACCACTAGAAACAATAGCTCTAAAGTTTCTGGGGTTCACTTCACCAGCACAACTGCAGCAGAGTGGAACCCCGGTCCACCCTGGCCCAGGCAGGGAACCCCGGTCCACCCTGGCCCAGGCAGGGAACCCCGGTCCACCCTGGCCCAGGCAGGGAACCCCGGTCCACCCTGGCCCAGGCAGGGAACCCCGGTCCACCCTGGCCCAGGCAGGGAACCCCGGTCCACCCTGGCCCAGGCAGGGAACCCCGGTCCACCCTGGCCCAGGCAGGGAACCCCGGTCCACCCTGGCCCAGGCAGGGAACCCCGGTCCACCCTGGCCCAGGCAGGGAACCCCGGTCCACCCTGGCCCAGGCAGGGAACCCCGGTCCACCCTGGCCCAGGCAGGGAACCCCGGTCCACCCTGGCCCAGGCAGGGAACCCCGGTCCACCCTGGCCCAGGCAGGGAACCCCGGTCCACCCTGGCCCAGGCAGGGAACCCCGGTCCACCCTGGCCCAGGCAGGGAACCCCGGTCCACCCTGGCCCAGGCAGGGAACCCCGGTCCACCCTGGCCCAGGCAGGGAACCCCGGTCCACCCTGGCCCAGGCAGGGAACCCCGGTCCACCCTGGCCCAGGCAGGGAACCCCGGTCCACCCTGGCCCAGGCAGGGAACCCCGGTCCACCCTGGCCCAGGCAGGGAACCCCGGTCCACCCTGGCCCAGGCAGGGAACCCCGGTCCACCCTGGCCCAGGCAGGGAACCCCGGTCCACCCTGGCCCAGGCAGGGAACCCCGGTCCACCCTGGCCCAGGCAGGGAACCCCGGTCCACCCTGGCCCAGGCAGAGAACCCCGTCCCAAATCCCAGGGACGGAATTATTTACCTGGCCGCAGTGAGCCGCCAGTGTCTGCAGGGGCAAATCAGCAACACCCAACCCGACTCATCTGCGTAGGTCCGAGTGGCCCAGAGCCATTCCCCCTGAAGTCCCGAGGTCCAACAAAAAAAAAAGTAATTTTCCCCCAAGTCTTTGGCTCCAAAAGGAGCCATTCTGCCTCTCGTTTAGGCAACATGTGAGCCCTTTTAGAAAGGCAGGCCTCAAATCAGCTCTCAACTGAAATAAGTGCTGCTGAGGTATCTCAAGGCATAAAATGGGCAGAATTTACTGGGGAAGCCCTGGAACTCCCTTTGACGTGGGGAATGAGGAAGGTCTGCCTGTGCTCGCCCCGACCGGAATTTAAAAGGCCAGTCAAAACCGGGTGGAATCCCAACAGAACCAGTTTCTGCCCCAAATTCCAGGTCCCCTGGGCAGAAATTAGACTTTCCATCCTCTCTGGCCCCAGGAATTTTGGGGCCAGTGACTACAATCCAAATCAAGGAGGCTGCACTTGTTCTGATCCAAAGAGGCTTCCGCGGAGGGTAAACACGGACATAGACTCGCTGGGCTGAGCGATCGGTTTCTGTGTTGTAACTTTTATATAATTGAGTTTATGGTACTTCAAACCAGGAGTCAACGGGATTTAAATAGTCCAAACACAGACACTGCAGATTACAAATCAAAGGCTGACATCATCATGTCTTTGTATTTATAGTTTGTGAAAACTCTTGTTATTGTTCAAGTACAGTACCTGTCTTGCAGAGTGACCTTCAAATCAGGGCCTTTTTAAAAAAAAAAAGTATTAGGAGTACAAAAATACAGCACATTTTATGTATGAAAAATTCAGTTCTGTCTAGCCGTGAGACGCAGGGACAGAATGCAGCTCTGTGGGTGTACACCTACTTAATTCCTGCAGAGACTGTATTTGGCTTGTTCGCTGAAGAATAAGTCTGTTACTTTTATCAGAAAAGTATTTTTATTTCAAGGTCTGCAAAAAAGATGTTAAATGGATCTCATTCGGCTGTTCATCTGTTTTAAAGTTTTGCAAATCGGTTCCAGACTACTGTTTTTTGGACCAATTTCAATCTCACTTTTACTGCTGGCTGCTGCAAACAACTTTATCATTAATAAACCCATTTCACGGGGAAGGAGGTTAATTGCTTAGACTTTAATTTCAACGGTAATTGTGGGAGTGGCTTCAGTGCCATTGTAAATAGCTGAAGTGGAGACTGGATTTTCTTTTTTTGTGTAAAGTTCAGCTTTCGCCCCTCAGGACAGGCCCTGAAGGTTATACTGTACATAATTAACTCTATTATAAGTTAAAATTTTTATTATATTTGGAGACTTGGAGTGAGTTTTTGACAGTAGGAAGTAATTATTTTCCTATCAAGGTACGTTCTGAAAAGAAATTTAAAACCTTTCTTCAACTCACACTTGAATCGAGATGTCAGTGTGGATGTTAAGCTTACTGCGTGTGTGACATACAGGATGTGGGTCATCTTGGATTTGCAAAGAATCCAGAGGGGAGTACGCTTTTATGAAGTGCCAAGTAATTGACTCCCTCAAGAAATAAATTCCTGGACTAAATAACCAACTAGCTACACCGCACACTATACGCAAGCAGGAAAAGTGTCTGGAAGAGATTTTCCATGAGGTTGTCCCCACCAAGATAGGAGAGACAGTGCGCCAAACAGTAACGTGTGGGTAGCAGTCACTAAGGCATGCGGAGAGGAGAAAGAAAGAAACCTAGGGACCAGTGGAACTAGAGTTGTCCAACAGATTTTCAGCACTGGAGATGGACAGAATGCAACAGTAGGGGATGATATCCATGAGCGGATCCATGAAGCAGGGCAGCAAGTGGTTTCTCAAGGGGAACAGGTAACAATGTTGCACGGGACTCCCATGTAGTTTGTTCCCATAATCTCTGGCATCTCTCCTCCCTATCGCAGGACTTTATCCACTCAGTCAGTCAAGTCCTGAACCTTGATAAGCAAGAAGCAACAGACTATTCAAGACTCCTGGTTGTGCTAGAAGAAGATTCTGTCAGTCCCTCTATAATCAGAAAATCCAAAGGATACTGGTGAAATTGGTTGAGATTACAAATCCTCTCACAAATATATTGCAAAATTCACTGCAATCAGACAATGTTCTACTGGATTAGAAAGTAGAAAACGTGCCCCACTTCCATCTTTAAAAAGGGGCACACACCTCAATTGTGGGGAAAATGTTCAAGACATTGATGAGAGCTGGCATAAGAGATCTAGAAGGACCAAGTCTAATTCATCAAAGCCAGCCCTGGTTCAGAAGGAGAAGGTTGTATCTGACCAATTTATTGGATTTCTTTGAGGAGCTTTCAGAACTGGTAGTCAAGGGTGCTGCAATTTTTGTTATCCGCCTGGATTCCAGGAAGCCATTTGACATTGTGAATCAATCTGTTAATGGTGGACAAAGTGTAGGAATCAGAGTCAGATGGCGAAGTATTAGGCTGGATTGGTGCGTGTGGCTGGAGTGTAGGTAAAACAGGGCGGTGATGCATGGGAGTGGATACCAGTTACCAGCAGAGTACCAGAGGTTGGCGCTGGAGTCATCATGGTTTATAATTTGTGACTGATTATGCTAAAGGATTGGGATAAATTAGGTTAATTGGCAGAGGTGTAGCAGATGGATGGTGACCTTTGAAATCAATTTTAACCAATAAATTACCAAATATTTCCAGGTCACTGGATCAGTAAAAGCAGTTTTCTGCCCAGTTTTGACCTGCAAGAATACAAATTCTCCCTGGTGTTAGTGCATTTGGATGCACTCACTTTGAATTAGAGACATTACATTGCATGGCAATGCATGTATACAACATGCACAATGATGTCACAAACACAATAGATGCACATCCCACAACCCGCCTTTCAGCGCCAAATTCTGAAAGGGAGGTAACTCGGCTCCAGTTTCTTAGGTACTTAGAAGAGTTAGGAGGAGGAGTTTGTGCCGGCTTATGGCACCAGACCTGATCTATGTTACAAAAAGAAAAATGAAGGTGGTATTTAGAGGCATGACAAAAGTTAATAGGTTTGCAGACTTAATAGGCAACATTCTGATTGCAGGCCACCCAAGTATCAGTCTGAAGAACATCAGTGATCAACATCCAACAGACTCAACTGAACAAAGTAAGCACATTTTAGGTTTATAACAGAGGGGACAAGGAAGAAATGAGAAGGTGTATCAAGATGCATGTCCATTTATGCTGTTGGACGATTATAGGCGAAGAAACAAAAAGAAGCTTTATCCCTCCTTGTCCCCTTTGTAGTCTTGGACATAATTAACCACACCATCCTCCTCCAAAACCTCTCCACTCTGTTGTCTAGTTTGGTGGGACTGCCCTCACTTTATTCTACTCTTATCTATCTGAGAATATCCAGAGGATCTCAAGCAATGGCTTCTCTGCCCACCCCCATACTCTCACCTCAGGAGTCCACTAAGCATCCATCTCTTCTTCAACTACATACATCTACTTCCACCTCCATAATATCACGCACCACTGCCGCCACCTCATGTCATCTGCTGCAGAAACCTTTGTCCCCTCCAGACGACGATTGCTCCCCTGGTCAGCTTTCCATCCTCCAACCTCTAAATTTTACCGCATCCAAAACTCTGCTGACTGTATCCTATTCTGCATCAAATTTCACTTGTCTACCACCTGTATCCTTGCTGAACTCCACTGGCTCCCAGTGCCCAATACCTCAAGTTTAAAAGTCTGATCCTCATGTTTAAATCCTCCATTGCCTCATTCCCCCATCCCTAACCTCCTCCAGCACGACAACCCCTGCCGAACTCAGTTTCTCGGACTCTGGCTTCTTGTGTATTACACCCACCCCCGCCACCTCCCCATTGGTGCCGGTGCCTTCAGCCACCTAGGCCCTACGCAATGAAATTCCCTCCCTAAAGCCCTCCATCTTTCCACCCTTTTTCTTTTAAGACCCTCCTTAAAACCCAGTTCTTTGGCTAAACTTCTGCCACCCCCACCCCCACCCCCACCATCATCTTTGGCTTGGCATCCATGTTTTGCTTCTACCTCTATCATGGTTTGGGCTATTTTTCTACATTATATTACATTTTGGCATATATTTTTGTTTCACAATACTATAGCGATGATGTGCTACTTTAAACATACATCTTAACATTCAATATTTTGCAGCTCATTCACAAATACTATAAATGTCTCTTACTGCTGTAATAACTTGACAGTATTTTGTGATCATGGAAACTTGTATTACATTGGAGCACACTTCATTCTACATTTTAGTGATGTTCAAAATAAAAACTGATTTTCTCCAAATCTACCCTGGATTTTTGGGTTCTAATTTTTTCCTGGTTTTTGATGTTAAAATAAAAACTGAAATACCCAAATAATCTAGGCTTCAAGTCAGCAAAAAATACTGACTAAAGACGCATACAGATGGAGTGCAACAGAGATAGGTGTAAAGTCTTGAGATTAGGTAGAAGGAGCGAGTATGTGCATTACATATTAAATGGCAACATACTTGAAGTAAGTAAGCAGGAAAGGTATCTGGGGATTTTCGTGAATAGATCATTAAAACTCAGTTTTGTTCATAGGCAGTGAAGAAAGCAAATAAAACAGCACAATGTAAAGCTAGGAGTTTGACTTTAAAGTCTAAAGAGGTGATACTTAAGTTGTATCTAGCTTTGGTGAGACCATATCTGGAGTACGGATTTGAGTTATAGGCCCGGACTTTACGGAGGCCGATGACGGTGTACGAGTGCCCGTGAGTGCTCAGAATGGCACCCGCAAGTTTTGGGTTTCTGCATGTGCGAAAACCCGGAACTTGCGATCTGTCAAGTTTCGCTTGGCCAGATTCTTCGCATCCGGTACAAAAACACTTTCGCTGGCGCAGAGTTGGGCTATTTGTATGCCCACAAATCCTTTACACCTGGTAAAAGCAGGCATTAGGCCTTCTTTTACCAGCGTAAGGGTTAAAATAATTTTTTTTTTTAATGATTTAAACATTTGCATACATTTAAAATTAGTTTAGGTAAATTTTGGCTTGTTTAAAAATGTTTAAATTTATCTTTCAAAAAATTAAATTTTTATTTAAAATGCTTAATTAAAGGGTCTTTTAATTAATTTTGAACTAGTGATCATTTATTTTTATTCAAGTGCTGTGAATTCTTATTTATTTGGGATTTTTAATGTGTCTATCAGGATTCCGTACACAAATGGAATCCCCAGAAGCATCATAGGAATCCCCCTTTTTGATTGGTTGGCCTGGCCCTTGCGAACCACATGTGCCCCTGGGATATGTGGGCCTTTACACAGGCATACGCCTGCAGACCCAGGACTCAGAGTCTGAAGCTCCGGAGACACCAGGTTAGTTTGGATTTTTATTTTCGGTTCGGAGGCTTATTCTTTTGGTACGCCTCCAACCACAAATTCAGGGCCATAGTCTTCATGTTACAGGAATGATAAAGATTTACTGGAAGAAGTCCAGAGGAGGACTATGAAGCAGATTCCTAAAATTAGAGACAGAGTTATACAGTGATCAGATGGGTGTTTAATATTTTTACTGGCGTGGAGAATTTGTATGCAGAAAAATTATTCGATCAGGCCCTGAATTTGAGGACTAGGAGACACAGCTTAAAAGACAAGGATAAACAAATTTTGAAGGGAAATTTAGGCAACTTTTTTTTTTAGTAAGAGGCATGGATTACCAGTGGGGGTGGCAAAACAGAAAGCCATAGTACAAAGCAAAATACTGTAGATGCTGGAAATCTGAAATAAAGAGAGAAAATGCTGGAAATACTTAGCAGGTCTGACCTGCTGAGAATTTCCAGAAAGCCATAGTAGTTATTTTTAAAGAAAGGACTGGATAAATTCCTATTAGGAATGGGCTATTAGTTATAAAATCACATGGCGGAACCAGGTGAGGTTTGGTAGGGTAGACTAAATGGATAAATGCTCTTTTCCTGCATCACTACATCATAGGATAGCAAAATACTGCGGATGCTGGAAATCCGAAATAACAACAGAAAACGCTGGAAAAACTCAGCAGGCCAGGCAGCATCCGTGGAGAGAGAAAGAGAGTTAACGTTTCAGGTCGATGACCTTTCATCAGAACTGGGAAGAGCCGGAAATCAAATAGATTTAAGGCCAGGGTAAAGCTGGGAAAAGGGGGAGGGGATAAAGGAACAAAGGGGGAGATGAAGAGACATTAAGAGACATTAAGAGATATGCAAGGCTAGAGGTGGTGTTAATGTGACAGGTTAAGGCTGAATGAAGTGTGAAATCCACTGGCAGAATGAAGGACAGTGTCAAGTGAACCTCCGTTCAGTCCGTAAGGGGGACCCCGAGCTCCCGGTGGCCTGTCACTTTAATTCACCGCTTCACTCCCACTCTGACCTCACCGTCCTCGGCCTATTACACTGTTCCACGGAAGCTCAGCGTAAGCTCGAGGAACAGCACCTCATCTTTCGTTTAGGCACGCTACAGCCCTCTGGACTCAATATCGAGTTCAACAATTTTAGATCATAACCTCAGCTCCAATCACATTTATATTTTATTTTATCCACCCTTTTATTTGTTCCCCCCCCGCCACCTTTTTTTTCCCTCCTAGAAGCTGGCAGCTGTCCTTCATTCTGCCAGTGGATTTCACACTTCATTCAGCCTTAATCTGTCACATTAACACCACCTCTAGCCTTGCATATCTCTTAACGTCTCTTAATGTCTCTTCATCTCCCCCTTTGTTCCTTTATCCCCTCCCCCTTTTCCCAGCTTTACCCTGGCCTTAAATCTATTTGATTTCCGGCTCTTCCCAGTTCTGATGAAAGGTCATCGACCTGAAACGTTAACTCTCTTTCTCTCTCCACGGATGCTGCCTGGCCTGCTGAGTTTTTCCAGCGTTTTCTGTTGTTATTTCACTACATCATAGTCTAGCTTGTTACCAAAAAGAGTGTCTGGCATGGTAGATATTATTCATCTTCTGAAATGAAGCAAAACAATACATAATTGCAGCATGCTATCTGGCAGCAGTAAGACAGTTTATTGTTCAGGTGAGGTATACTGTCCCACATAACATCAAACCTAGGTTCAGATTTTGGTTCAAAGAAAAGGAGGGCTTACTGACAAAAGCTGAATTTTTTTTTATACATTGGGCATGAGGAAAAAGTATCTGCAATGATCCCAAATGGTCAGTGAGCAGTGAATGCAATACACATCACTTTCGACGGAATTACAGTCAGCAGTTCAGCTTTGTGGTCGTGAAAGGCGCTATCTAAATGAAAGTCTTTAAGACTTGCACTTATTTAGCACCTTTAACAATTTCAGGATATCTCAAAGCACTTTACAGCCAATGAAGTACTTTTGAACTCAGCTACCCGAGTCCTAACTCGCACCAAGTCCCGTTCACCCATCACCCCTGTGCTCGCTGACCTACACTGGCTCCCCGTTAGCAACGCCTCGATTTCAAAATTCTCATCCTTGTTTCCAAATCTCTCCATGGCCTCAGCCCTCCCTATCTCTGTAATCTCCTCCAGCCCCACAATCACCGCCCCTCCCAAAGTTAAAAGCCCATGGGATCTAGGGCAAAGTGTCAAGTTGGATTCAAAACTAGCTCGGAGACAGGAAGCAGAGGGTAATGGTTGATGGGTGTTTTTGTGACTGGAAGGCTGTTTCCAGTGGGGTTCCGCAGGGCTCAGTACTAGGTCCCTTGCTTTTTGTGGTATATATCAATGATCTAGACTTGAATATAGGGGGTATGATTAAGAAGTTTGCAGATGATACTAAAATCAGCTGTGTGGTTGATACTGAAGAAGGAAGCTGTAGACTGCAGGAAGATATCAATAAATTGGTCAGGTGGGCAGAACAGTGGCAAATGGAATTCAATCCGGAGAAGTGTGAAGTAATGCATTTGGGGAGGGCTAACAAGGAAAGGGAATACACATTAAATGGTAGGACACAGTAGTGTAGAGGAACAAAGGGACCTTGGAGTGCATGTCCACAGATCTCTGAAGGTAGCAGGCCAGGTAGATAAGGTGGTTAAGGCGGCATACGGAATGCTTGCCTTTATTAGCCATGGCATAGAATACAAGAGCAGGGGGGTTATGCTTCAACTGTATAAAACACTAGTTAGGCCTCAGCTAGAGTACTGCGTGCAGTCCTGGTCACCACATTACAGGAAAGATGTGATTGAACTAGAGAGGGTACAGCGGAGATTTACAAGGATGTTGCCGGGAGTAGAGAATCTTAGCTATGAGGAAAGACTGGATAGGCTGGGTCTGTTTTCCTTGGAACTGAGGAGGCTGAGGGGAGACCTTATTGAGGTGTATAAAATAATGAGGGGCCTAGATAAAGTGGATAGAAAGGACCTATTTCCCTTAGCAGAGGGGTCAAAAACCAGGGGGCACAGATTTAAAGTAATTGGTGCAAGGTTTAGAGGGGATTTGAGGGGCAATTTCTTCACCCAGAGGGTTGTGGGGGTCTGGAACTTGCTGCCTGAAAGGGTGGTAGAGGCAGAAACCCTAAACACATTTAAAAAGTACTTGGATGTGCAGTTGGGATGCTCTAACCTGCAGGGCTACGGACCAAGAGCTGGGAAGTGGGATTAGGCTGGATAGCTCTTGTTGGCTAGCGTGGACACGATGGGCTGAAATGGCCTCCTTCCGTGCTGTAACTTTCTATGATTCTATGAGATATTTGCGCTCCTCTAATTCTGCCCTCTTGAGCATCCCTGATTTATAATTGCTCAACCATTGGTGGCCGTGCCTTCTGTTGCCTAGGCCCCAAGCTCTGGAATTCTCTCTCTAAACCTCTCCGCCTCTTTACCCTCCTTTAAGACGCTCCTTAAAGCCTACCTCTTTGACCAAGCTTTTGGTCATCTGCCCTAATTTCTCCTTATGTGGCTCGGTGTCAAATTTTTTGTCTTATAATACTCTGTGAAGCGCCTTGGGATATTTTACGACATTAAAGGTGCTATATAAATACAAGTTGTTGTTGTGTAGTTACTGTTGTAATGTAGGAAACATGGCAGCCAATTTGCACACAGCAAGCTCCTACAAATAGCCATGTCATAATGACCAGATAATCTACTTTAGCAATGTTGATTTGAGTAATAAATATTGGCCAGGACACCAGGGATAACTGCCCTGCTCCTCTTCATCAGAAAGACAGCACCTCCAACAGTGCAGCACTCCCTCAGTCTGCCCCCGCCACACAGTACTGCCCACCGATTATCAAAATACATGACAAGGCCTTGGGCAACGTGGATCACTTTCCATACCTCAGGAGCCTACTGTCAACAAGGGCAGACGTCGATGACGAAGTCCAACAACGCCTTCAGTGTGCCGGTGCAGCCTTCGGTCGCCTGAGGAAGAGTGTTTGAAGACCAAACCCGGCACTAAGCTCATGGTCTACAGAGCAGCAGTGATACCCGTCCTCCTGTATGCCTCAGAGACATGGACCATGTACAACAGGCACCTCAAAGCACTGGAGAGGTACCACCAACGCTGCCTCCGCAAGATCCTGCAAATCCATTGGCAGGATAGGCGCACCAGCGTCAGCGTTCTCGCTCAGGCCAACATCCCCAACATCGAAGCTTTGACCACGCTCGATCAGCTCCGATGGACGGGTCACATCATCCGCATGCCCGATACGAGACTCCCAAAACAAGCGCTCTACTCGGAGCTCCGATACGGCAAGAGCCCCAGGGGGGCAGAGGAAACGCTTCAAGGACACCCTCAAAGCCTCCTTGAAAATGTGCAACATCCCCACCGACACCTGGGAATCCCTGGCCCAAGACCGCACAAACTGGAGGAGAAGCATCCGGGAAGGCGCCGAACACCTCGAGTCTCTTCGCCGGGAGCAAGCGGAAGCCAAGCGCAGGCAGCGCACGTGAACCCAAGCACCCCACCCACCCGCCGTCTGCCCCACCTGTGACAGAGACTGTAGGTCCCGCATTGGACTGATCAGTCACCTGAGGAATCACTTTTAATGTGGAAGCAAGTCATCCTCGGTTCCGAGGGACTGCCTAAGAAGAAGACTCCCTCAGCACTACATTGGAGTGTCAGCTAGATTTCGTGCTCAAGTCTCTGGAGTGGGACTTGAACTCACAACCTTCTGACTCAAGAGGCGAGAGTGCTACCCAGTGAGCCGCGATTGACAAGAAAACACTTCTTGGAAGGCCAGAGCATCCCGTGGTCCTATAAGTGGACATGTTGAGCGCACGGGATATCCAGTAACCAAGAACTCATTCAATAATGGACAGAATCAGTCAGCGCGGCGGGCTCAGATTCTCTAGTCGCCAGTTTTAGCGCCGGTGGAGAATGCAGTGTTTCCGGGTGTTTTCACCGGTTAAAGCGACTCACTGATCAATACTCACTTGCTTGCAATCTCCCACCGAGCCGAGCGCAGTCCCTCTCGCTCCCGCTCCCCCAGTTACTGCATTCAAGGCAGGCCCGCGCCGGGCTCAACCAATCAGACCCTGCGCTGCTCCCACAGCCATTCCATTCGAGGCAGGCAGTCCGCGCCGGGCTCAGCCAATCAAAACCTGCGTCGCTCCCACAGCCATTCCATTCAAGGCTGTCCCGCGCCGGGCTCAGCCAATCAGAGCGTGCGCTGCTCTCACAACCATTCCATTCAAGGCTGTCCCGCGCCGGGCTCAGCCAATCAGAGCGTGCGCTGCTCCCGATTAGTTACATTGAGGCACGTGGTGTGTCGGGGAAGCGGCGCCGGACCTGATTCATCTTGAAACAAAATGAAAGCAGCAGAACTCAGAGCGCTGTCAAGTTACAGAACGTTATAACAACCGGCAAATGTACTGCAAGGAAAGTCAAACCAATTGGTATGTTGAACATGTTCGGTAGAAGAAACGTGTTATATTTTACATTATTACATAATATTGAGGGAAAGTTCGACTTTGCAGATACAGTAATTAGACGAGAACAACCTTACTTGTAGTCGGCATAGTACATAATGATCGTTCCTGAGCACCACTATGATATCTATGGGTACTAAAAATGTCAGAATTATGCAAAATGATGCATTACAACAGTGATTACACTCCAAAAGTACATAATTGGCTGTAACGCGCTTTGAGACGTCAGGTGGTTGTGAAAGGCGCTATAGAAATGCAAGTTTTTTTTCAAAAAGTACAAGCTTCTAAACAACTTGCTCTAAGTTTTAAACGTGTATCGGGAGCCCTAATAGTCGTTACAGGATGTTTATTTCAAGATAACGTGCCTCTACATCGTAGAACTATTACAGGGATCCTTTAATCTTTTCATTATCCTTTAATCTTCCTCTCCTGTGTACGTACAACATTCTTTGGAAAATAATATTTGTGCGGTTGATCTCGTAACTCGGGAGAGAGCCGTTCAGAGGATGGTTTATAATAGAGGAATAGTGGGTACGGGGCAAAGAAAGCTGTGGCTAGCAAAATAGAGACGGAAGAGAAAATACATTAAGGGTAGCCCAGCACCTCGCAGATTTTTAAACAAACAGGAGTAAAACTAAGATAACATGTGGTGTAGATTTAATTTTCCTCTTTTACACATGACATGGATAAACTAGATTATAAAGAGTAGTAGGAATCAAACGCATGAAAATTATTTTCAAATTTTTAGAAATTCATTTCACTAAAATTGCAGGTCAAAATGAAACCTTACGAATAGCAACATGCAGTACTGAGGGAGTGCTGCATTGTCAGAGGTGCCTGATAAGACGTTAAACTGAGGCTCCGTCTGCTCTCTCGGGTAGACTTAAAAGATCCTATGGCACTATATTGAAGAAGATCAGAGGAGTTATCCCCGGTGTCCTGGCCAATATTTATCCCTCAATCAACATCACTTTTAAAAAAAAAACATTATCTGGTCATTATCACGTTGCTGTTTGTGAGAGTTTGCTGTGAGCAGATTAGCTGCGCGTTTCCTACATTACAACAGTGACTACACTTCAAAAGTACTTCATTGGCTGTAAAGCACTTTGGGACATCCTGAGGTCATGAAAGGCGCTATATAAATCTAAGTCTTTTATGATTTCTAAATTCTAAAAAAAGGAACCGAATCAATCAGATGTTTAACCATTGAACTGAAAGTATCCCCATCTCTGAAATGTAAAACGGATAACACTGACTGGTAGCTTCTGGTGTCAAAGTGCATTGGAATAAATTGTGGGACTGACTGAGTGCCATGACAATAAGGCTTTTACACCTGGTTAATATTTTTAAATTACAAAAATCTATTCATCAATTACAAATAACCAAGTTGTACAGGTGTAACAATAATAAATATATATATATTAAAAGTTTATGTCTAATATTACCAGAGGGAAAAGGGAACTTCAATGTAATTTACTTTGGAATTGGATCATTTATGCTTATTCAGCAATGGTGATAAAGATTTGGTTTATGATTATTTAAAAAAATAAACAATACTATCATGAAATATGCGATTATCCAATTTAAAATCTAGGTAACCCTATTTTAGATAAATTATCTAGAAAAAAACACCCTTGGTAAATCCACTAGATATAGGGGGAAAATAAACCCAGGTGACAGAATTAGTACAGGTCCAGCTATAAAGTCTTGCATATAAGCACACATTCTGTGGCAGAAAATAAAAGTAAAATACTGCAGACGCTGGAAATCTGAAACAAAAAATTCTGTAGACGTTTCTGTCATGATTTTTCTTTAAACGCTTTATTGATTGGCTCAAAATAAACCGGAGCAAATCAGACCTGAAGAGGTAGGGGACATACCAATGAAAAGTAAGGAAAGTGTCTAGAAAGCTACCTATGAGAAACTACTGAGAAATTCTGAAAATGACCAATCCTGAAAATGACCAATCCTAACTGTTGGTCAGTCTTATGACCACTGGCAGGAGGCTGTAAATACAGCACAATGCATTTATATTGCCATTTTCCATTTTTTTAAATGTGGACGTGGGAATTTATAATGGAAATACAAAAATAAGAACAAAATGTCTGACTTTAATATAGGGACTGAATTACATCCTGGTCCAATTATCTCTGCTCTTTCACCCTGTTTCACCCGAAGACTACAGTTGCTGTGTGCAATACCACAGGAGTTGGACCAGTATCTTATTAAAAATCTTAGGTACTTCCTGTCTGTACCACTTGCCTTCCTGCTGTCACATGTTTGTCATACTTTTTGTGTCAACTTATTCCCATAATAAATTCCTCTGTCCGCTATTCTAATAGATTTTGCCTATGAAAACTTAGCACGCTGTAATTACACAATATGGCCACTGAGTGGATTGCACCTAGTCTGCGAAATGATTTTTAGTTTCTTTCTTGAGTTTTTCCAAATGATTAAAAACAAACTGCAGAATGAATTTTGATTTAAAGTTTCACGTTATCAGCTGGTAAATATTTAGCTAAGAGAGATGGCATAGGTCTGATCTGCTGCTTTGCACCCTAGGTATGTTTATTTCGTAGGTGCAATGTAGAGGAAAATGTGCGCCATGTCCCTGCACCTTTTGTGCTTCATGTGCACGTCTAGGGGTTTCCCTAGGCGGGACAGAATGTTTCCTCCTGAACTAGCTGGAAACGTTTAAATGCCACGTTGAAGAGACCGCAATATTGCCGATGCACCTCTTCCCTTATTTTCCTGAGTCACCGCCCGGAAGAGGCACAAATACATTACAAGTGACCCTCCCAGGTTGCACCCAACTCTTTCAGATTGAAATAACCTCCTTCTGCCTCCATACAGGTAAGTTTTTTTCTTCTTAGGTCCAGCAGTGAGGATGAAATAGGGGAGTGTGAAGCCAGAGGCCTCCTACTAAAACCATTATGGACTAAAACCATTTTTATTACTATTCCTTCTCTACTTGCTCACTCATCCTCTCTCAGACAGGCATATACTCAAGAACAACACAATGACACAGCGTATATTGATATGTAAGTTCTGTTTGAAATTGTGTTTTGCAGCAGCATTCTAATATTTGTACCTCTTCTGGTTCTATAGGCATCTCTCAAGAAATTGTCACAGGTCACATGGAAATGGAAAAAGCTTGCACCTCACAGAACCATACATCACTCACTCCAATCGTCATAAGCACCAGCACAGGTACATCCACCCTAGTGGATTTACAGTCTCTTTGAAAAGAGAGCACATGTGAAATCACAGAGTACATTGCCGACACGGGCTCGACGGGCCAATTAAAAACATCTACAATAATCATTAACAAATCTGGCATAAAATTGACACTGTAGAACATTTAATAGTTTGACAAAACAATTCAGACTGTCAGAACTGCACAGTACTAGTTGAGAAAAAGCATCACCCAAAGCACAGAATAAACAGCGTGGCTTAGGCAAGAAAAAGAGAACTGAAGATTGTTGGCTAGAGGAGGAGGAGAAGGGTGAATGGTTCCACTGGAAATCTCTTAAAAGGGATAGACAGCACTGTGATTCACCCCACCCCTCTTTTGGGTTTGTTAGCTACCCATGGTATATAAAGTATAACAATTGAAGAATATGGCCCTAAAATTCCTGGTCACTCCAGGATTTCGGATGACTCTCTACATCTGATTGTGGAGGGAGTCAGAGCACGCAGGGAGGTCGGTCTTCCCTTCTGATGGGTGCAAGAGACCTCCCTAGGAGACCAAAGGAGCCTGGCTGGAGATAGCAGAGGAGATGAACAGCAGGGATGTTGTGAGGAGGACCTGGGTGCAGTGCCGGAAGCGCTTCAATTATCTCATTAGATCAGGAAAGGTGGGTGCAAAGCCACATTCACCTTCATCCTGCTGTGCCTCTCATCACATCCCCATCACTCTGCCTTCCCAAGCCTACTCCTGCACATCATTACTCACACCATCATTGCATATCCACCCCTCCCTCTCTCTCTCTCTCTCTCTCTCTCTATCTACATACTCACATCTCTGACTAACCACCCCTCACATTCACCCTCATCCTAATGCAATCATACCAGCTGACAACACACAAGGAGGGCACTTTGCATTGGAACTTTGGCATTGGCACCACACTCCCTCATAGTCTGCCTCTAAAGAGGTAACCCATCCTTTCCTTACACTCATGCCATCACTCTCACTCAAACATCTCTTCTTTCCCTCCTTGCAGGAGAAGCAAGCCCACAATAAGAGGGAGAAAACCAGAGGAGGCCCTCGATCATTCGCTACGTTGACTCCAGCAGAGGAGGTCGTCCTGGAGGTCTCCGGAGCTGCAGAGCAGCTGGCGGTGGGAGACGGAGAGAGGGGACATCTCAGCAACCTGGTGACAGAATTACATCTCACACAGCCACATGGCATACAGCAGTCACTCATATGGGGACTGATGTCAGGAGCCAGTGAATGTTCACCATGTGCATAATGGTATCGTTACCCATTCTTGATATGACATCTCTAAATAATCTCTTTACTCTCCCACAGGTCCATCAAGAGCCCCTCCCCCACTGTCCAGGTGGAAGAGGAAGATGACTCCTCAGAGGAGCCTCCAGCCTCTGAGGGTGTACTGTCACCAGACCTAAGTGCACCCAGCACCAGCGCAGATATGCACACCTTGGTGGATCCTACGCGAGATTGAGTAGTGTTGTCACCTGGTGTCTCACAAGTCACAAGTGAGCAAGAGGAGATGGTGGAGATAGGGACAGCAGTGGAGACTCCTCGCCGGAGGGCGCAGGACATTCCTAGCTCTGCTCAGCTGCATGCAGACTCTCAGCCTCGGGGGCCATCGAGAAAGAGGGCGATCCTGGAAGTGCAAGAAGAAGTGCAGAAGGCTCTGACAGGTTTTGCGATCGCGATGTCTGCAAATGTACAGAGAATAGAGGAGTCCATCTCCAACATGAGCACCACTGTGTCGCAGGCGACTGTAGGCTCTTCCATGGATAGGATGACCACCTGCACCTCACATGAACACATGCTATCTATGGAGAACAGATGGCAGAGGCTCATAGACCTCCTCTCTAGGAGGGATGTCAACATAGACTTGGGTCCTCATGGCCCCACTGCTGTGCAGCAAGGGTGCGCTCCAGCTCCTTGCTAGCAGGGAAGTGTGGGTGGCCCATGAGAGGGATGATGGAGAGAGGGGACATGGAAGTGAGGGGACCTTGGCACAGCATATGCCAACCATATGGGTGTAATGCAGGAAGTTAAATAAATCTGGCCATGATGAGGCCATCCCTGGCCTCCCGAGCAGCAATGTGGTCGAGTGCTGGTGGCATCTGGACCTCCGGTTCCTCCTGCTCCTCCTCGTCTTCCGGCTGATGCTCCTCTTCCTCTGAAGAGGCTGTGCGCTCAGAGCCTTGCTGCTCATGCAGCGCCAATCCTCGCTGCTGCGCTATGTTGTGCAGCGCGCAGCAGACCATGACGATTCTGTAGACCCTGGCTGGTGCGTACTGAAGTTTCCATCAGATCTGTCGAGGCATCTGAAGCACATTTTCAGCATGCCTATTGTTTGCTCTATGACACATCTGGTGGACATGTGGCTTTCATTATATCTCTCCTGGGCCTCAGTACTTGGCCTTCTCCAAGGTGTCATGAGCCATGTCATCAGTGGATAGCCCTTGTCTCCAAGCAGCCAGCTGGAAAGTCTGTTTGGAGGTGCGAAGAGCTGAGGGAGGGTGGACTGGCGCATGACGAAAGAGTCATGATAGCTGCCAGGGAATTTGGCTCAGTAACCCTGGTGTCATAACTGCCTGAGGCGAAGAAGCTAAGGGCGCTGGTGACTTTGACAGCCACTGGTAAGGCATGTCCACCAGGTCCTCTGGGCTGCAGATCTTGCTCCAGCAATCTGTAAATGTCTGCGATGACCTGGCACGAAGGCCTGAGCCTCATAGAATCATAGAAATTTACAGCACTGAAGGAGGCCATTCAGCCCATCTTGTCCGTGCCGGCCGACAAAGAGCTATCCACCCTAATCCCACTTTCCAGCTCTTGGTCTGTAGCCTTGTAGGTTACGGCACTTCAAGTGCATATCCAGGTACTTTTTAAATGTGATGAGGGTTTCTGCCTCTACCACCTTTTCAGGCAGTGAGTTCCAGACCCCCACCACCCTCTGGGTGAAAAAATTTCTCCTCAAATCCCCTCCAAACCTCTGACCAATTACTTTAAATCTATGCCCCCTGGTTATTGACCCTTCTGCTAAGGGAAATAGGTCCTTCCTATCCACTCTATCGAGGCCCCTCATAATTTTATACACCTCAATTCGGTCTCCCCTCAGCCTCCTCTGTTCTGAAGAAAACAACCCCAGCCTATCCAATCTTTCCTCATAGCTAAAATTCCCCAGCCCAGGCAACATCCTCGTAAATCTCCTCTGCACCCCCTCTAATGCAATCACATCCTTCCTGTAATGTGGTGACCAGAACTGCATGCAGTACTCTAGCTGCAGCCTAACTAGTGTTTTATACAGCTCAAGCATAACCTCCCTGCTCTTGTATTCTATGCCTCAGCTAATAAAGGAAAGTATCCCGTATGCCTTCTTAACCACCTTATCTACCTGTCCTGCTACCTTCAGGAATCTGTGGACATGCACTCCAAGGTCCCTCTGATCTTCTGCACTTCTCAGTGTCCTACCATTTATAGTGTATTCCCTTGCCTTGTTAGCCCTCCCCAAATGCATTACCTCACACTTCTCCAGATTGAATTCCATTTGCCACTGTTCTGCCCACCTGACCAGTCCATTGATATCTTCCTGCAGTCTGCAGCTTTCTTCTTCATTATCAACCACACGGCCAATTTTTGTATCATCTGAAAACTTCTTAATCATACTTCCTACATTCAAGTCCAAATCATTGATATATACCGCAAAAAGCAAAGGACCCAGTACTGAGCCCTGCGGAACCCCACTGGAAACAGCCTTCCAGTCACAAAAACACCCTTCGACTATTACACATTGTTTCCTGCCTCTGAGCCAATTTTGGATCCAACTTGCCACTTTGCCTTGGATCCCATTGTGAAGGAATAAGCCATATAACCTATTTAGAAAAATACACTATCTTATGAAAGAATTCTGGCCTTATTAAAACATGACAAACTGGGTTTCGAAATTTAGAAACCTAACTATGAAATAGCTATGAAAGCATGCTGGCTATTGAGATAAGACAGTTGTTGACCCTGAATAAATAACCTTATTGAAACAGAAGGTGCATGGCTCTGACAAGCTGACCTTTTGGGAACAAAACAATGGTTCACCCTGGATAAGGTGTTCTAATTTAAACTTCGTAAAGATGGCACATAAGATAAGGAACATCTGCCCTCGTAAAGATGACATAAAATAAGGAACACCTGCCTTTCACACCGTTCTATATGGTGACCCTGGAACACCTGGAGATGAGACAAGATTCTGGCTGATGTAGCAGTAAGAATTGTAGAGGTCGGCAGAAAGATGAATAGGGATAATTAACTTGCATCAGCAGAAAACCTTAAAGGAAATACCACTGGAAAAGGGCATAAATATTGAATTCTCAAATGGGCTATCAGACTCGCTTTAATCGGGCAAAGCAATTCTCTGCTACAGAGGCAGCTCTGTAGTCTCCAACTCTTTGTACCTCAGGGATCAAAGGTATTTGATATTGATGGATATCCTGTATAAGAAAACTTTAAGAACTGTAATACTGTAGCGAAGTTAAGATTTAAAAGTAAGATTCTCTGTTAAAAAGATAGTATTTTTTCTTTTTTAGAACTGTTAATGTTGCGATTGACTGATTCACCAACTGTAAATTGCATGTTGGTTCTTTTAATAAATCTCTATATATTTTTAGAATTGTCTCACATAAGTCTTCTGTATCAAAAACTCGCGAACTCAATCTCTGTACACTCTTTGGTGAAGAGTTACATTTCTGGGGGAGTTTTCCGGACCCTCATAATATCCAGGACGTTACAGTCTAGCTAAACTTATTAAAAGCGCTATCTGGAGGACGGTAACATTCTCGGGTTGTTCCTTTCCTTTAGGGAGAGATAGCCCGGACCTTTAAACCCAATTAAGCATCTTTAGGATTCGGCTACCTCAAACTTTAGTTGAAAGTGAACGTCTGAGAAATACGCCTGATCCGGGGTAGCCCTAAAAGCTAGGACCAGTAAATATCCCTTCACCATGGGCTTTTACTTTCGTGACCAGTCTGCCATGCGGGACCTTATCAAAAGCCTTGCTAAAATCCATATAGACTGCATCAAGCACACTACCCTCATCGACTCTCCTTGTTACCGACTCAAAAAATTCAATCAAGTTAGTCAGACACGACCTTCCCTTAACAAATCTACGCTGACTGCCCCTGATTAATCCATGTCTTTCTAAATGAAGATTTATCCTGTCCCTCAGAATTGTTTCTAATAATTTTCCCACCTCCTTTGCCACTGCTGCTCAGTCATGTTGAGGAAGCTCATCGTCTGCCTGTATACCCTCTGTTGGGGGAATCGCCTCCGGTGCGGTGCAGCCTTGTGCTGATGCCCTCTGTCCTGTGGAGCATCAGATCGTTGAGGAGAAGGTTGGTGGTGTTGTTGCTGCTGCTGGTGGTGTGCCTGGTGCTGCTGGTGTTGGGGCTCATCCTGGTACAATTCTGAGGACCAAGGTGAGACAGTATAAATGGCAAAAACAACAGAAAACGCTGGAAAAACTCAGCGGGCCAGACAACATCCGTGGAGAGAGAAAGAGTTAACGTTTCAGGTCGATGACCTTTCGTCAGAACTGGGAAGAGCCGGAAATCAAATAGATTTAAGGCCAGGGTAAAGCTGGGAAAAGGGGGAGGAGATAAAGGAACAAAGGGGGAGATGAAGAGACAAATGGCACCTATGCTGATGTAATAGATGGCAGGTCAAGTCGAAATCAAAGAAGCAATCTGTCAATGGTGTGATAGGTAGTACCAATGAGGTGAGAGTGGTTTCCGAATTTTTCGCAAAACACTTGCAAACTCTAGACACCTAAATCTGTGCTGAAAATGCACTCAGCAACAGCTTTTCCCTTAGGAAAGTAAGCAGGTGTCAGGTAGCAGTATTTATTGTGCTTCAGCTTGACAGACATGGTTCCCGAGCTGCGTGATTGCTGTGGTCATGTAGTGAAAATCAAAAGTTCTGGTTAAAAACACGGTTAAGTGTCTGACCACAAGCTAATAATAATCTAAATTAGGTCGCCTGCCTCTGCCGTTCGGGTCGCTGCCGCGCTGGCAAACGTGCCCGAGTTAAAGGCGTGAGGAGGCGGGATGACAGCGTTGTTCCCGACCCGCTCTGATTTATTTCCACTTTTACTCCTGACCCGCCTCCAATCCCGCACGCATGGCAGCATCAAAATTCCGGCCTATACTTCCAATTTCCACCCATTCCTGACCTTCACATACTCCACCTTTGAATATTCCCGTCCCTTCCTGGACGTCGCTCTATGTCTCTGGCAATGGGCTTTCCATAGTTGTCTATTATAAGCCCACCAACTCCCACAACTACATGGAGTATGTTTCTTTACATGCAGTTCCAGTAAGTACTCTATCCCTTTCTCCCAGGTTCTTTGTCTCCATCATGTTTGCTCCACTGTCTCTACCTTCCCCACCAGAGCTTCTGAAATGTCCTCCATTTTCCTCAGATGAGAGTTCCCCTACACAGTGGTTTACAGGACCCTTGATCAGGTCTACCCAGACCCTCTCCCTCTTCTCGCACAACTGTGACAGGGTTCCCCTGGTCCTCACCTTTCACCCCGCCAGCTCCACATTCACCAGATCATTATTTAACATTTCCAACAGCCACAACATGATTCCACCACCTAATACATCATTTATTCCTCTCCCTCCTTTGCCTTCCACAGGGACTATTTCCTCCATGACACCTGCCCTTCCCCTGTACCTTTCTGTGAAACCACAGGAGATCAACACCTGTCCAGTCACTTCCTCTCTTACTGTTGCCCAACGCCCCAGACACTCCTCCCACGTGAGTTAGCAATTTGCACTTCCTCTAATCTGAGATGTTGGGGGTTATTTTGGTGAAAGGGTGAAAACAGGTGTTAAATGGGTGCTGTGCTAATAAGACATGTCTGTTTGAAAGTCTGGCTTTAGCACACAATTTTGGGCCTAACTGCTGATTACCATAATTTGAACTTGCCTGGAGGTGCTAAACCAGAGACACCTGCAGGTTTAGTACTCGAGCACTGATTAGATGCTGTTTTTGTGGAGCAGTATATGTGGGCTCCACGCACCCACTTCCACTGAAGGTGTGGCGTGCTCTGGCTGACACACAGCGGCAGGTTTCAGGATTGCTCAGGGACTAAGTCAGAGGGTGCACAGGTTCTCAAACGCGTCACTGGAGGTCCTGGTGGAGGAGGGCCAGAGGAGGAGGGATGTCCTATACGCGCAGGGGGGAAGGAGTCCACCTTGCCCTCTTGTCCCTCTCTCCTGCAGCAGTTGGTGTTGCTCTGCCTGGCCTCATTCTCCTATTGCTTCTACAGACCAAGGGGGGACTCTAGCAAGATGACTAAGGTGTCCAATAAGGTAGAGTAGCACTTACTATTTTTAGCTGAAGTCCTCAGAGAATTCCCAGACTAAATGTTGATAGAGTGCTGGTGAAGCCTTGACAAAAAGTCCCAGAAAGTCTCCCGATGTGTTTCAAAAGTCCTCTTCAAACCTCCAGCAGCAAGTGAACAGTAAAAGGTGATACACCTTTAAGTAGCACGCGCAATCCTCTGCAACAATTAGTTTACTCCCAAATAGCTGGTTGCTGTTAGGAGAGGGCGTTCCTTCAAGCACTGGACACTAAAATGCTGTGCGGCCTCGTTAATGAGGCTGCATGGCATTTGACCTTTTACAGTACTGGCAGGGGAGCTGCACCCTCCCTGTTCACCCATTCATTCTTTTTTCAGAGCTGGTGGACCCACTGTTCTTTGCCAGCATCTTGTGTTTAAATTTCAAACCTGATCCCCAGTTTTTCTGTATTTTCCACTTTTCCAATTTTTTCATATTTTCCTCAAGCCTTCCACCACCGCCATCTTGGATACGGCCCTGAGATAGGCAGTTGGAGTGCCCTCCTGTTTCAGGCGGCTGGCCACAGAACATGCAAATCAGGGTCCAATAACATACTTCGAACATCAATTGCAATATTGAAATACAAATGGGCAGAGTTTGCGAGGTACAGGCTACCCCTATTAGTACCAGGTGTTGAGCAGTCTAACCAGTGGATCTTAAAGGAAATGCTGGAAACCACCCAGGCAATATAATTTTTTGTTTTGGTGGAGCCAGGAGGAGTAGGAGTCCTTCTCCAGGGCCCACAGAAAAACTCCAGTTTGCTGCCAACCCGTTCAAGACCCACATGGAATCACCTCAACCCCAACCCCCTAGGCTCCGACTGTTAGCTGGCTCAGCATGAGAGCCACATGATTTCCTACCTTCCCAATACCGGCGAGCTGCGGCAGAGTGCCTGCATAGCGCCTGCACCTTGCCAGCAGCATCTAAATGAGGTCTGGGCCTCAAAATGATATGGGCCTCACGCTGGAAAGAACTGGTGGTGGCGGATGCACTTTGCCCACCTCTCTCCTGTAGTTAAAATTGGCCCTCAGACGTGCTTGACTCCCTTTGAGGAGGCCACTCTGGACATCCTTGCATGCAAGAGCATAGAGGGAATAGAGGAAGGAGAAGCTGCAAGCCTCCCTCAAGCTCAAAGCTAATATCAACCTGATCCTGTATCTTGTCTCCCTTCAGACTCACTGTTACATAAGCAGACACATGACCACATAAACTGTATATTGCAATGCAAGCTCTACTTGAGGGTGTCTCTTGAAGCCAGCATTCTAACATTTGTTCCTTTTCTGTTATTGTAGGCCTCGAAGAGCAACTGCCAGCATTGTCAGTGACCCACAAGACAACAGCTCACAGCACCCAACATCCCTCTAATCACTATTCGCAAATGTCAGTACAGCTACATACTTCCCAGAGGATGCAATTAGTGAGCTTGAAGAGGTAACACAAAGTGAATCACAGTACATGTGAGGAGCAGCTTGAGCAGCAGGAACCTATTGGTCGGATGGCCATATGGCTAACATCACAAATACAGCAATGTGGTGAAATTGGACAGCTGCATCTTGCTGCTGCTGCTCATCATAGTAAAGGAGATGAAAGTGCTGTCCATGCTAATCATAGAATAATACAACACAGATGAAGGACATTCGGCCCATCATATGTTTGAAAGAGCTATCCAGTTAGTCCCGTTCCCCTGCTCTTTCCCCATAGCCCTGCAAATTTTTCTCTTCAAGTATTTATCCAATTCCTTTTTGAAAGTTACTTTTGAATCTGCTTCCACCGCCCTTTCAGGAAGTGCATTCTAGATCCTAACAACTTGCCGTGTAATTTTTTTTTTCCTCATGTTGCCTCTGATTCTTTTGCCAATTACCTTAAATCTGTGTCTGACACTTATGCCACTGGAAACAGTTTCTCCTTATTTATTCTATCACAATCCTTCATGATTTTGAACAAATCTCCCCTTAACCTTCTCTGCTCTAAGGAGAACAATCTCAGCTACTCTAGTCTCTCCACATAACTGAAGCCCCATATCCCTGGTACCATTCTAGTAAATCTCGTCTGCACCCTCTCCAAGGCCTTGACATCCTTTCTAAAGTGGGGTTCCCAGAATTGACCACAATAATCCAGCTGGGGCATAACCTGTGTTTTATAAAGGTTTAGCATAACTTCCTTGCTTTTGTACTCTATGCCTCTATTTATAAAGCGAAGGATCCCATATGCCTTTTTGACTGCCTTCTTCAACTTGTCCTGCCACCTTCAAAGATTTGTATACGTATACAACCTGTGCATCAATTTGATACATGGACATTAGCTGATACAGCTGTGCTAACAGGTTGCAGGTTGGCCACAGGTGTTCTCTGGTAGATGACAAAGCTCTGCAATTGACTCCCTGTTGACCTAGTGCTTGAAAAAGAAGTTGTTCTTAGTAATTGTCAGGTAGGTATGACATGACCTGCGAACATGGTTGTTGGTACAAAGGCAGGTGTGCCTAGTGCAACTCATATGCTTGCTCCTCTCACTGCTGAGTCTTCTCTCATTTTTTACCACAGAAAAAGTTTGAGCAGCTATAAGGTTTGTGAACCCCTGGCTCAAGGCTGTGCATTTCTGATCTTACTTGTTGAAGCTGACCAAGAGAGATCTTTAAAATTTCAGCCCAAAGCCTTTATAGCAGCAGTGTGAGCATTCATGGGTAATGCTCCTCTGTGCTAATGAGCTGCACCACTGAAGATGCCACAAGAATTGACATATGCTCCACTGAAGTCTACAGTCCAAACAAACAAACCACACGGACTGCAGTGGTTCAAGAAGGCTTCTCACCACCACCTTCTCAAGGACATGATGCGGAGATGCCGGTGTTGGACTGGGGTCGACAAAAATGAGAAGTCGCACAACACCAGGTTATAGTCCAACAGTTTTATTTGAAATTACGAGCTTTCGGAGCTCTGCTCCTTCGTCAGGTACAGTGAGGTCACTGACGAAGGAGCAGAGCTCCGAAAGCTCGTAATTTCAAATAAAACTGTTGGACTATAACCTGGTGTTGTGCGACTT